>OX101815.2:31259798-32459798 GCA_944452925.2 Chrysolina oricalcia | reverse complement strand
ATCAGCCGGGAAGAACAGAGAGCACTGAACAATCTGAAGAACGACAACACAATTAAGATTCTGCCTGCAGACAAATGAAACGCAACGGTCGTCATGGACAGCGACCTCTATGAGAGAAAAATCGAGGAGGTACTCGGTAAAGGTGAATGCAAACGATTGGCTAAAGATCCCACTGCAACGATAGAGAGAAAGGTGTACCAGACGCTAAAAAAGTACGAACATTTTTTCTCAGATAGAGAAAGATCAATGCTGACACCACACCACAGCAAGCCAACGCATCTTTATGGACTACAAAAAATCCACAAAGCAGAAGTTCCTTTGAGACCGATAACCAGAGTAGTACCAGGAGACCAATTCGTCAGTTTTGACGTGGAAAGTCTCTACACCAACGTCCTGGTAGAAGAGGCCTTGCAAATTATTCGGAAAAATCTGCAAGAAGACACAGAGCTGAAGAACAGGACGAACCTACCAGTACGTGGCATTATGGACCTGCTGGAATGTTGCCTGCGAAATTGTTACTTCCAAGAAAAAGACCGCTTTTTCTCCCAGGAAAACGGACTACCGATGGGATCCCCATTATCGCCTTTGGTAGCAAACATCTATATGGAATGGTTTGAAACTTTCGCTACAGAGACAGCCCATGAGAAACCTCAGATGTGGTTGAGATATGTTGACGACTCGTTTGTCATATGGAACCACGGAGACGAGGACCTTGACGTGTTTTTGGAACATCTGAATAACATCAGAAAGTCCATAAACTTCACGATGGAAAAGGAGACCCAAGACGGTTTACCTTTTCTAGATGTGAAAGTTCAAAAGAACAATGATAAGTGCCAAACATCAGTATACAGAAAGCCGACTCATACCGGACAATACCTGAACTTCGATTCGAACCATCATGGTTCTACAAAGAGAGGGGTTGTTCGATCGCTGGTGGACCGTGCCTACAACCTATGTAACACAGATGAAAGTCTTACCATCGAATTGGACAATATCAAGAAAGATCTGCGACGAAATGGGTACCCCAAAAAACATATAGAAGAGGTTCTAGCCCGCAGGGGGGATAAGAACAAGAAACCAGACGAGCCGACACAAGCCACCCTGTGCGTTCCGTATGTTAGAGGTCTATCGGAAAGAATAAAGCGAAGTGGGTCGAAATACAAAATATGGACATGTTTCAAGTCAGGTAACACTATTCGCAGCCATATCACAAAGACGAGACCACGTAACGCTGACATTGACTCCAAAAACTGCATCTACCGCATCCCTTGTGAATGCGGCGAAGCTTATCTTGGAGAAACTAAGAGGCCACTTAGCGTTAGACTCTCTGAACACAAGAGAAACACTCAACGAGGAGAAACATCAAAGTCAGGGATAGCGGATCATGTCTGGACGACCCAACACAACATAAAATGGACTGAAGCCGAAGTCATGCATAAAGAAGAAGGCTGGTATAGAAGGAAGTTTGAAGAGAGTGCATACATTATGAACAACGAAGTCTTCAGTTAAGCTAGCATAGAAATCCGTAATGTATAGAAACCCTTAATTAGTGGCATGGATCAATTGAAATTGCGATGAGAATTAACAATACTCTACCGGAGGGGCCTGGCCCTGTAAGTAACAAGCTTACCTGAATATCGCCAAATTACCCCTAGGCTAATGACACAAAATTATCCACAGCATATATATCCTTGGGATTGTCGCATTACACACTTGATAACGACTGTAGGTTTTAGCAGTTGAAACGTCGTGATTAAAAATTGCAGAGAATTGAACTTTTCTTTGTTCTTTTGTAGACAATGAAAGTCCAGAATAACCTTACTCATACTTGTTGATCATTTTGTTCCATTTCCAAAGAGTCGTGCTGGAAAAATGTATATTTTCGTGGTTGTGGGTGCATTTTCGAGGTTCTTGCATTTGTTTCCTTCAAGGACTACTTCCGCAAAAGAAACTGTGACAAAAAATTGAAATATTTATCAATTATTTTGGAACATCACAGACGCTGGTGAGCGATCAAGGGTCGGCTTTTACGAGCGGAGAATTCGGTAACTTCTGCAGAAAATACGACGTCGAACATAAGCTGATTGCTGTTCAATTTCCGCAATCCAATGGAATGAAAAATGAAGTCTATTGTATCGAACATTGTAACTGCTATAGACTTCCATGATGCAAACTGGTGTAAAGATATACATGTGGTTGAAAGGAGACTAAATTCTCCTAGTTTCGAAAATGCTAAAATGGAGAATTTCGCAGAGAGAAATGAAACGAAACAAGATCATATAACTATCAGACAAAGAATGTGTGGAAACGTCGGAAAAGCACAGACCACGTATAAGAAGTTTTACAACAAAAAAGATATGAAGGTGTAGAATATGAAATTGGAGATATTGCAGTGAAAAGAGACATCCACATTAGATACAGGTGAACCGACCAAAACACAGTTGGAGTATTGGGGACCCTTCGTGATTATAGAAAAACTTCATGAAAATACCTACAGAATAGAAAAGTTGGATAAAGAGATTGGATCAAGTAAAACAACAGTTGCTCATGTTTCACAATGAGGAATCGGAATCCAAAAAAATAAAAATCATAATTTTACAGTGGATAGAGCTCAACTCGCTGATTAGGAATATGTGTAACACTTATATATCTTTTCGAAACAGAGCCGTAAAAAAACAAAATCTGATTTTGCGCGGGAAACACAGGTCATTCATAAAGAATGGCAAAGTGAACATAGCTACGCCAACGTAATTTTTACAAGGTTGGCAACAAATTCCTTGAATGAATGGACTATTGACATAGGTATACAGAATGTTTTTCAATTTTTGACAGTTTCAAAAGTTTTGTTTTGATTATTCCTTGAAACTGATGTGTATTTACAGGAATTTGACATTGAAAACTATGTTGAATGTTGAGATGAATATTTTTTCGATTATTTCCAGTGAAATTATGGAGTATTCAGAAGTATGTGTGTGTATAATTAATATGTGCAAGTGCATTTCAAATAAAATTTCATGATTTATATGCAGTGATCATTTCATGTAAGTATATCAATTGAATTGACAATATTGTCACTTTCTGTAGCTTGTAGGTCAAGCTGATTTTCACATTTCTGTCATCCCTGATGGTTTGAAGTAAGTTAAAAAATCAAGGTTAAACTTAACGTCGTCGGAGTTTTCCACATAGATCATTTTGCTAATTGATTCATAAACGACATGCTTTTCATCACACAATATATTATTAGATAGTAGGTATGGAGGTAAAACTATTTTAAAGCAATTACATTAAAATTTATGAGGAAGAAACAGTATGAATAGAATATTTTAGCAGTTTCTTGTTACAATGAGAAATGGAAATAAAAACCATATAAAAGTTTTAAGATTATTATTGCTTTTTACTTGTAGTGGACATAAATTACCTGTTGTTTTAGTTCGAATTCACACGGTTTTCAGCAATTTTCAGCCTGTTATGAAACCTATATTCTTTGTATAATTCAATTGAAAATATAAATTTAGATTTTTGAGGTTATCGTATACCGATTTTACAAAAAAAAGCCAATAATTTATACAATAATTATGCACATTGCAAAACTCAAGTGAACAAAATGTTGGAGTTGCTGGATAGACGCTAGATTCACAAAAATGGAAGCTTGTCATTAGTTCATGAAGATCCAGAACCATTGTTGTTGTTAAAATTGTTATTTCCTTTAACCTGTTGCACTTCTGTGCAACCCTCAGAAGTCTTCGAAAGACTTGAGCTAGAGAAAACGTAGCACTTACCTTTAAACGTGTGATGCCATATGCACGAGACCAGTGACCATGCTAGGCCCATTTTAAACGATATTTCAGAATGTATCATAGTATTTGATAAGATATAGTGAAGTTCTGGTCATTTCACATCATTATGATGATGTTCATTTCTTACAAAAGTAACACCAGCTTTGTTTGGCAAATGAATTGCCATTTTTAAATACAACCAATATTGGTAAATTTTATTATTCATTTATTCATGGATTTTACTGGACCTTCTATTTCAATAAAATGATTTTTCATTTCAGTCAAAAGATGGGTATTCTTTGGAAGTCGAGTTGATGAATATTTATGCAGATCTTATCAGGATAGGAATCTGGAATAGTGAGAACCTGTTGCTGATGTAAGTTGCATTCAAAATTAACACTGAAAAATATAGAAAAGTCACTGAGAACAGGAAAGCAAGGCTATTTGTATTTTATCTCAAATTTGTCATTCATTTTAATATATGATTGGGAGCTAGAGTTCTCTTTTGCCAGGTTTTGAGACTTCGTTTGTTCGATTTTTTTTCTAACGTTTCATCAATTAGATAAATAGCAATTAGTTAGGTAAATGTACCAGATTTCCCTTCAATGTTTGAGCAGTGATATAATTGAAATAATGTCATGGAATGTTCAATTTCAAATAAATATTTTACTCAGTAAAATTGTTAACATTCTTTTTATGTTATATATTAAATTTACCAAGAAATACTCATCGAGATTCTTCATAAATTGTAACTAGCTCCCAAAGCGTTTTGTGTACTTTTCAAGTTTTGTTTACCAAAATGAATAAATAAAAATAGAAGTTCTTTTTTAGGTGAAACAGAATTTCCACGGATTGGCAAATTATCATTGTGTGAAAAAGTATTACCACTTCACAAAAAGGCTGTTTTCTTTAAATTCTACTGTGACAAATCAAATGGGAGAGGAAATGTATAGTTACTGAAGTTAAAAATAAATTTCTGAGTTTGTGTATGTACATTTCACTTATTTAAAATAATATCAAACAAGGCAAGCAGATTTCTGAAAGTTTTGTAGTTTCAAGAGATAGAGGTTAAGTTTTTAGAGAAATTTTCAACTGACCACCGTTGTTTGTATTGAGCAATTGGAATCACAATTTATTATTTTACACTAGAATTGAATAATTATTTTCCCAAAAGAATGTTGATTTGAGAAAAATTATTCAAAAATCAAATCTTTTTACAAAATATCTATAATTCCATTTATGGGGGATATTGATCCAAATTGTGAGAAGCTTGAATGAACATCACTTGAGAAGACAATTTTACATAATTTTTTCCAGATTCAAACCTTCGTCTTGAAACAAAAAAAATGGAAATTTTAAAGAAATATATACAACTATAGAATGGCAAATGAATCCGGAAAAAATTTGAATATAAGTTACTGACAAAACCAAATAATTTTTTCAAAATAAGTCTTGTAAATGCATTAACTTGGGGTAAACGGCCTCTCCTACAGTTGCATAGATTTCTTTAATTTTACATTTCTTCATTTTCAAACTGTGGACGGTTAAAATTCCAAAAAACTGATCAAGAAACGAATTTCCCACACAAAATCAAATTTTTTTTACAAGTTTTACAATTCTCATGAATCAAAGGAGATAGCATGACAATTTTGAAATTGTTATCACAAAAAACAACTTCGCATGTTTTTAGAAAATTGTCAAAATGCCACTTTCACTGGAATAATGGAATAAATGGAAATAAATATCTGAAATGAATCTTACTATTGGAACTTTCGCAGTATCATTACCAATCTGAGCTTCGTTAAATATATAATATTAACATTAGTATCAACAGCAAGTCTTGATAATTCAAAAATACTTTGCATTTTGCTGCAGTGTTAATCTCAACTCTCAAGTGAATATTAGTTCTTGTCGAGATCAACGAATACCTTCATTCAATCACTTCAAATGAAAACTTCAACACAAACGAATCTAATTTATCTAGTAACAATTGTTCAAATGGAAATCATCTTACACAATAAATAAAATATAGTCATTCAAACACTAGGGTAAATTTTTCATAAAGTACAAGTCAAATGTTTGAGTGAATATTATTCAACATATAAACCTAACTATCAAGATCTATAACCAACCTCTTGAAAGTTTCAATAGGATGATACATGCATTCAATTTTTTTATAATACGTGCATTTAAATTTTTTATAAAATGTTAGCTTTTAATTTGAGTTTGTCTAGCGTTTCAACATTACAGAGATTACAAATTTCATTATAAATCACAATGTAGCAAGATCAATGAATAACTTTCAGGTATTTCCATTAAAACCCTGTTTTCTGAATGGAAAGAGAGTTGATATAAATTAACTTCCACACTCCACTCATAAAATAGGTTTTTATGTGAAAATGATTCATTCATGTGTACCTTGAAATGCAGGAGACAAGAAAAAATAAAAACCGATCAACTACTTCAAAGAGCCCACCTATGTGGTCTACGTATTATTAACCTATCTATTATAACAAAATTCTACAGAAGGGCAGTAGGCCGCAGGCTACATTTACATTACAAATTAAAATCAATATTTACATAAGATCAAATTTGTGGTTACAGTTGGTTGCAGTTTTTTATAACAATTAATCAATTGAAAAGGTGCTTATGGTCTTTGAAAATAACTTGTTGATAAAGCATTGTTTTGAGGTACAATATAAGAATAAACTCAAATATTAAATACATTATATACTTACATACAAAAATCGAAATATTTCAATAAGCTTGATGTAAAAAATACAATATACACATAATATTCAATACAAAAATCTAAAAATCATAAAATTCTACTAAAGTGGAGAACAATCCTTCGAGAGAATATTATAATAAATAAACTTTGTCGAAAATAAAAACTTTGTTGACAAAGTCAAACTCTACACATTCAATGAAAATTTAAGAAAAAGGAAACTTCCCAAACACCAAAACTTACTGAGTAAGCTTTTCGCTCTTGAAGATGCTAACTTTGTTGGCGAAACGCGCGTCGAGTGTGATTGTGACGTAGTTTTGGTGTTTGGGTAGTTTCCCTTTTCTTAAATTGTTTTCACACCAAAGGTTCCAAAATAATCATTTATTTAATTCAATGAAAAAGTAAGTAATTATATATACATATAGTATAAAGAAGACATTGTTTCTGAGAACAACACAAACACAGTGTAAAATACTCAAATTATTTTGACATGAATATCAGAATTTTTCAGCAATATATTCATCTACAGTGTAAAATCATTTGTCCTTCAGGAGAATAGTAACGGATTTTCTGAACTGCTTCAAATGATGTATAGATCTCATCTGATTGGGCAAGTGATTGTGAATTTGTTTATCTCTATAAATAAGAGATTATCTCACAAGGGATATATTGAGTATTGGAAGAATACTTAATGTTTTTTCGTTTGTTACGAGTATCCTTTCCCTGTTGAATTGTGTGAACTTTTCTCTACATTTGTGCAGCAAACACATTGTTTCAAGGATACAAAGTAAAGATTATATTTTCTGAAAAATTGTATGAGCATTATATTCAATGGAAGCATTGAGTTATCTTAGAAACCGCGTAGAACATCTATAAAAGTTTGGAAGAATTCCAAGAAAACATCTAGAATCAATGATTCTTGTTCTACATGATAATGTCGAATATTCTTGTACTTGAGACAAAAAAGTCAGAAGTACTTTTTTAATTATTTAAGCTCTTATTTATGACAAACAAATGTTACTGAACTGATCTAGAAAAAAACAAATTTTACAATTTTACAAACTCTTAATTGTGACAATGTTGCTGAATTGATCTAGATAAAATCAAAATTTGCAAAAATTTTACAACTTTTCTGCTGCAAATTAAATTTTTAAAGAATTTATCAAATGAAGACCCAAAGAGGGCTCAGTTTGTCAGTTCAATTTTGAAACTTTTTCTGTTAAAACTAATACAGCTTAATAGATTGGTAATCATTTGCAATGTTTTCTTGATCCACCACTTTTCTTTCGACTAAAAAACCTTAAGTCTTTTCATTTACTTACTATAAACGAGTTATGATTGAGAAAAACTTCTTGAAATAAATTTTTTTCTGAATGAAAACTTATGCTTCCACTTTACACTGGATACACTTACTCATCTCCCTAGTACACATAAAATACTGTCAAATTTCTTTGGTTGCATTTGATGTTTTGGAGGACGAACCAGAATTAAACAAAAATGGAAAAAGAAAATATTTCAGATATGATACTTTTTCATAATATGATCACATCTTTCATTCCCCTTTGACAAAATTGACAAAAATCTTTCAACTCTACTATCGACCAATTGTCTTTGCCTTATTGATTTGTTATGATTTCAAGGACAAGCATTAAATCTGCTTAGCCTGAACTTCTTATATGCTTAGCCTGTACAAATTCGAAGAATGAACCTGATGTAAGATAGTAGTCCAATTTTTTCCAGTGTTTCTTCTTGAAGTTAACAGAAGATCCCAGCAGCAAAAAATCCAAGCCTCTCATCATTGAAAATTTGCACCCTCCTGTAATTGAAAATCATAAATGAACTACATTATTGAATGGTGCAGCTTATTTAGCCCCCCCTCCTATTAAATTTTGAACGATTTGACGTACAAACAAGAAACAAAAACCATTTTGATAATACTTTTTGAAATAAAAGACATTGTGGTTGACGATGAAGGGGTGTGGGGCTCATCAATTAAAAAATTTCAAATGGCATGGCAGGGTCAAATTACACATCTTCGAATAGATAAATCAATTATCTTTTCAACCATACAATTTGTTTTGTGTTAATATGTATTTTCACAATTTCAATATCTTTGCTTTTCGAATATTTCAAGTTGATGTGCCCCCAGCATCATCTGTCAATTGCAATTTATTTTGTTTCAAAAAGTAGTATCGGTTCAAAATATTTTTGTCCCATTGTTCCATATCAAACCGTTCCAATTTATCGAGAAAGACTACCATTTAGATCCGAATTTTATTTGACATTTCGAGTGAATATAGTAAAAAAAATCATTTAGAAAATAAAAAAAATTTTGCTGGTTGAAGGGAGAATTGAATACCTTTTCAACAATCTGTCACCTGACCCCCATGCCATATAATTTTTTTTTAATGATGTGCCCCCTCGCCCCTTATATCAAGCAATCACAATGTCGTTTATTTAAAAAGTGGTTTCGGTGATACCATTCAAAATGGTTTTTGTTCCATATTTGTACTTGATGCCGTTCAAAAATTAGCTGGAAGGGAGAGAAAAGCCTCACTGTTCAAATATATGGTACCTATAAATAGTGAAATAAATATAAATGATAATAAATATTGAATTAAACCTGGAAGTTCTATTTTCTTATAGTCACAATGAAAAATATGGATTCTTATTGTGCTTGGATTACTTTGAATATCAATATTATTTTGATGAAAGTAGCTAGATGAGTATGATGTCCCCTGAATAGTTATATGTATACCACTGTCCAGGTGACAACATTATCTATATGTTGGGTAGTGTAGATAGCTGAAGTCGAGCAAAGCTGACCCTCTTAGATGTACATCTAAAAAAATTCAATTGGTTCTCAACTTTGCCTGGGATCACAAGTTGAAAAACAGGCCCCCGTCTTTCAAATTCAGCATCTGTCACCCAGCTAAGAGTGGTTCGGAATCCACTCTCAGAAAAGTTGTAGGTTCGGCATGTTTGTCGTTTGCACAAGATCTCATATGAATTTCAGAGTAAACCCCTTAATAGCAAAACTTGTGCGAGCAAGGGTTATTGAATTCATCAAGGTAATTAGGTATTTTTTCTAAAAACATTAAACATGCATATCAGACTCACCTAAATGTGCCTCACAAGCTTGACACCTAACATAATTAATTCCCTCCTATCTTTAATTGAATTCCAGAAATACCGAATATGCCTTCTTTTCAACATTGTGTGGTGTATTTTCCCTTTCACTTTGCATACTCTATCACATTTGACTTGAACCAACAGCATTTGTCTCCATAGTTTTTCCTCTACCTGACCTAAAAAATGAGATGAATAGGTAACTGATGTTACAAAAGCAACTTGTGTATTTAGAGCGTAAAGTGATTGATTGCCGCTCGACAAAGAGAGCGCAGTAATCTTTGCAGATCGGCAATGACACTTTATGCTCGAAATTTTTCTACAAACGCAGCTCTTAGACATAAAAACGATCGATACCTCATTCAACATAGGCACATAATATTACCTAAGAGAAAATTAACACTTATTAGTAATTCAAAATGTATAAGCTATCCAAATATCGAATAATTTTCATCTCTAACAAAATGAATGAATGGGAATTGCATAAAAAAAATCCTGAACTCCGAGATCGAACCCATGACCTTCGGTTTACTAGGAAGTTTCCTTAACCTTATCGCCACCATAGGTCCTTAAGTGCATTGAGTTTATTTTCTACATTTTCCATCATGCAAGAATGAGTTCGTTTTCAACAAAAGTTAGGGAGATCGAGCGTTTTTTCAATATTTTTGCTCTAGAGCGACAAAGCTATCACAAAGTATTTATAAATTTTCTTTGAATGTCTGTCTGAAGGACTTGTCAAAATTGATTTGGAAATAACATTAATATAACTAAATATAAAACATAACTGATATGAGACAAATTGAAATGAAAACATTATTATCTATGTGCATTCGTGCTGTCATTGTCCATTAGTTAAAGAAGAATACAATACTCATCGATGAATTTAAAAACTTGCCCCTACGTAGCTGATTGAAAAATGTTGTTTGGGCAAGATTCATTCAATAAAGTTTTTCAGCAATTTCAAGGGACCCGAGGTAGATTCAGAGTTTAAACTGAACGTATTCAACCGGCTCTAAGAACCTTGTTGAATGTATGAAGGTCATATAGTTTGTAAAGGTTTATTTTCTTAACGTTAGAATAGGAAACTATAAGCTGAATGTGGAAATACAGGTGCATTTAGTCAACATCATTTCAAAAGTGTGTTCAAATATATGTTAAAAGCGAAAGTTGAATCTGTTATATCAAATGGCGCCATTTATACAATGCTAATGGTGGATTCATGATGAAGTTTTAAGTCCCAAGTAATAAGTCGTAAGTTTTAAGTAATAAGTAATAAAAAGTTCAATTATGGGCTTTCAATAGGAGAGTTCATGCACGAGTCCTAAGTTTCAAGTCGTAAGGAAAGTTGGCCAACATTCATGATTTATGACTAAAACCTACGACTAAGTGATTGGTTGGAATTTACGGACCAACCAATCATTGACGAATATTCTTCCTTATGACTTAAAACTTATGACTTATGACTGCTGCATAAATCCACCATTAGTACGCATGCGTTGAGAGGGATTTACGTTCTGTTAATAGTCATCAATCCAGAAGATATATGTGTTATATCCAACATCTACAGTAACCGTCCCAGGCATATCAGGTTACATTCCAGGAAAACCGCCGACTCGACAGTCTCACGGACCCAAGCGATGGATATCCAATTCTAACTATCGAGCAGCATCGTCAGCATCTCAGATGTTATAAATTCATGTTTTCAAATGTAGATTGTCACTTATTCATTTCATGTAGTAGAATAAAGTCGTCTTAGTATTTTCAATTTTCTGTAATTATTAAACGGTGGTTCGAACCACCCGAATACAATTTTTAAAAAGTTCAAAGTGAAAACCCAGATATAACAATTGGCGCAGTCGCTGTAGGATCCTTCAACTCCTGCGGAACAAGGAAAGCCTAAACCGAAGGAGGTGGATTCCAATCCTTAAAAGAAAGAACTAGCAGCTCCAGCAGCAACTCAACACGAAGAAAACCCCAACTCAACACGAGGAGAACCAAGGAAGAACGGCAGGACGATCTCTTCAACGGAGGAAGAACACGCGAACGCTAACTTCGTCCGGAGCATCGCTTGTGAAGTCGGATTTCATCCACCGTATGGACATCCTTTGGTAAGACAATTTAAGAATCGTCTCGTACATTATTTTATCGATTTATTTTCATTTTAATCAAATAACCAGTTCTTTTATCAATCAATCATGTCTGATAATCATCCCGAAAATCCCCCAGTTGCAATCGAACCTTATAGACTAAACGAAATATTTTCTATCGTCCCCGAATATGACGGTGACCAAATATTTTTAAACACTTTCACCCATGCATGTAATACCGCTTACCGCATGGCAGTGCAAGACCAGAAGGTGCTCGTAGTTTTGCACATCAAAAACAAACTTCGAGGAAAAGCCGCTGAACTAATAAGTTCTCGTAATCCTCAAACATGGGACGAAATAAGAATCCTTTTGAACCAATATTTTGGTGACACTCGCGATTTAACCTCGTTGATGCAGGATCTTCAACGAATTCACCAACTACCGGGAGAGTCGCCACTAATTTTTATAAACAGACTGCAAACACATAATGCAAAAATGCATGCGTGTATCCAAAAACAAAATCTTACTTCCGACCAAAAAGTATCCCAAAGTGCACTCGTCGAAACGATGGCACTGAACACATTCTTAGCTGGTTTAGAACCCCAAGTAGGACAACTAGTTAGGGCAGGTAACCCTACTGACATGCTCTCTGCAATTCAGAGAGTAAGAAGAGAGATGCAGTTGAATTATTTTCAGCAGCAAAAATCGACAAATAGTAGAAACACAAATCTACAAAATAATAATCAATTTAGAAAGATAAACCCGAACCCCATACAACAAAAATTTTGTTCTTTCTGCAAAAGACAGGGTCACACTTTGAATGAATGCCGTACAAAACAATACCAACAGTCTCAACAACCTCAACAAAACTTCCAGAGACCCAATCTCCAACAAACACCGAGATTCAATCAGAATCCAAGACCCAATCAACCAAATCAAACGTTTACCCAAAATCAATCACAATTCAGACCCCCAATAAGTGGGCCAAATCCTAATTTCAACCAACAGAGACCATCAATCATTCATCCAAACCCAAATTTCAATAGATTCAATAACACTCAAAGAACTCATCATTTAAATTCACAGAATCCCGACCCAAATAATTATACCGCTAATTATTCGGATCCACAAAATTTTGACGATAATTATACTGATAATTATCAAGATCCTCAAACTTTTGACGCTGACGGTTATACTGATAACTATCAGGAACACCAAGACTTCACTCATCAGTCCGACTCTTACAATACTGAATATTTAGAGTCAAACCAATCTGAAAATTATCAGGTTTTTCCGATAAGCCCCACATGTTTCGATCCACCAATAAATCAGCAAACGAACCCCACTTCGGAACTACAGAATCAAATGCAAACCTTGAACTTATCAGACGACTTGAACCGAAACCTGAACTTTCCAGAACAAAGATTCCTATAACCCAATCGCTTATGATTAGTTCAAAAAATTTGTATTATATCATGGACGCAACCAATACTTTCAGAATACTTATCGATACCGGTGCTGGTCTGTCGATATTTAAACCAAAAACTGTTCAAAATTATTTCAATAGATCCCCAGAAAATATTTTGATTCAAGGTATAACCAATCAAAAAATCAATATCTGTGAATCAGTATTGATACCTTTTTGCACAAACAACCCTCACAAAGTTTTTATTTACGACTTGGATATAGAATTTGATGGACTCCTAGGATCTGATTTTTTGGAACATTATCACTGCATAGTGGACCTGAAAAACAGACAACTTATTACTGATTTCAAAACAATCCCCCTGATTAAAGTAACCGACTGTGAAAAACCCGCCGAAAATTCAATTCCGACACCCGTGGGCAATATCCAAAATATAATCTCAATTGAACCACGAACCGAACAAATTTCTAAACTTAGGTGCAATCTTTTCAACACTGAAGCTATACTGGTAGCCCAGGTAAAAGACAATGTTAGATTACCCAATGCGTTAGTTAGAGTGAACCATAGAGGCGAATTTCTCACTTCTGTGATAAACTCAAACGCAATGCCAAAAACAGTAAATTTTTCTGATATACAACTGGAACCAATTCAAAATTATTCAATCAATAATTTCAACGAAACAAATGATATTGACGTACAGACGGACAGAAACTTTGAGATTCAAAATCAACTTCGATTAGAACATCTGAACGAAGAAGAAACTGAACTCATTACCAACGTCTGTCTTGAATACTCAGACATATTTTATTTAGAAGGCGACCGACTTACATTTACGAACGAAATAAAACACCCCATTGATACCAAAGACGCCAAACCCGCGTTCACGAAATCGTATCGCTATCCCCAAATCCATAAAGGAGAAGTCAAAAGACAAATGAACAAAATGCTGGAAGACGGAATTATACGCCCTTCCATTTCACCATGGTCCTCCCCTGTATGGGTGGTCCCGAAAAAAATCGACGCTTCAGGTAAACAAAAGTGGCGCGTTGTTGTCGATTACCGAAAGTTAAATGAACTTACCATCGACGACAAATACCCCTTACCTATGATATCAGATCTACTAGACCAACTTGGCAGATGCCAATATTTCACCACTCTCGACCTCGCATCAGGGTTTCACCAGATCGAGATCAATAAAGAAGACATTCCAAAAACTGCTTTCACCGTTGAGAATGGTCATTATGAATTTGTCAGAATGCCTTTCGGTCTTAAGAATGCTCCATCAACCTTCCAAAGAGTTATGGACAACATTCTACTCGGAATTCAGAATGAACGATGCTTAGTCTATATGGACGATATAATCATTTATTCACCAACAATCCACGAACACATTTCTCGGTTGAAAGAAGTCTTCAAACGCCTCAGAAAAGCCCACCTGAAGATACAGCCTGACAAATGCGAATTCCTAAGGAAAGAAGTAGCATATCTTGGTCATCTCATAACCAGAGATGGATTAAAACCAAATCCGAGCAAAGTCGATTGTATCATAAACTTCCCTGAGCCAAAGAACCAGAAAGAGATCAAATCTTTTCTCGGACTGGCTGGATAATACAGACGTTTTATCTCAAATTTTGCCAAAATCTCTAAGCCACTGACAAAATTACTTCAAAAAGACAACCCATTCATTTTTGGAAATGAATGTAAGACATCTTTCGAAGAACTAAAACGAACACTCACTTCGACACCCATACTCATATACCCCGATTTCGAAGATACCTTCTTATTGATCACAGATGCAAGTGCATTCGCCATTGGCGCCGTATTGTCCCAAGGCCCGATCGGTAAAGATTTACCAATCGATTACGCCTCAAGGACGCTCTGTTTGTTCTGCATAATCCAAATATTCTACGATAGAACGGGAACTTCTAGCCATCGTATGGGCCGTAAAACATTTTAGGCCATACATATTCGGTAGAAAGTTCAAACTCATCACTGACCACCGACCACTAACATGGTTATTTTCTATCAAAGATCCCGGAAGTAGACTTGCTAGATGGCACCTGAAATTAGAGGAATATGACTACTAAATCATTCACAAACCTGGAAAGATCAATAAAAATGCCGATGCACTTTCCAGAATCAAAATCGACTCCCCTACAAAATGCTTCTCTTTAAATCCCAAAATATTCACCCCCTGTTCATTGGTACTACCTACAAACAAAGATACCGACACACAAATAATTTCAGACAGAGACGAAGAACAAACCACGCCTGACCCAGAACCGAAAGAAAAACTTCCCGATACTGACAAACCTCCCTATACCGAAAATCCTTCCGATACTGAAGACATTCCTGAAAATGACCCTCCAACATACTCTTCCGAACAAATCGAACGAGAATTCCAAACCTTTATAAATGTGTATCGATCTAAATCACTAATTGACTATTCGAAAGTCGAATATTCAAACTGTCAATTGCTCGACAAAGAAAACAAACATATTATTGTATTTCCACGACAGAAAAAATCGAAAACATCCACCATACGAGTTTTGACGATATATTTGAACAAAAATGCGACATCCAAAATTTAAAAATCAATACCGTTTCAAGCAACACAGTCAAACGTCGAAAATACTACATTATATTTCTCCCATTTGATGACGACTTAGTGATAGAACATTTGTTTCTCACCCTGTATAGAAATCAACATGAACTTGACATATCACACATTTATTGCGTTGAGAATAACTTAGAACTTCCTATTCTTGAAATACTTTGTTTCATTTTCGCAGAAAAAGATATTAAATTCAAAGTTTATCAAAATTTAATTAGAACTCCAGACGCTGACCAAATCCCAATAATAATCGATCAATTTCATAATGGAAAAATTAATCTCCATAGAGGTATTAATGAAACCATTCGCAGAATAAAAGAAAAATATAATTGGCAAGGCCTTACAAAAGAAGTCGAAAAATATATTAAAAATTGCCAAATTTGTCAAAAAAGCAAGATATGTAGGAAAAACCTTAACAACCCGCTAGTAATAACCGAGACTCCTAGAACTGCCTTCGAAAGAATCAACATCGACATTATAGAAATCCCGACGAAAAACTATGCACTTAGTATACGCGACGAACTAACAAAATTCACACAAGTTTACGCTATTGAAGACAATTGCGACCACGGCAGAGAATTTGACAATGCAATCATGAAAGATCTTTGCGCACTCTACGACATTGAATTAACATACTCCAGTGTAAATCACCCTCAATCAAATGGATCAGTAGAAAGATTTCATGCAACCCTTCTCGAAATGATTAGAGTATTTCTAGCCGAACACCCAGACGAAGAACAATTAAACGTACTTCCTCATGCAGTTATTTGCTACAATAACTCGGTGAATAAAAGTCATGGTTTCACCCCCCATGAGTTAGTTTTCGGGCACACATCTAATAGACCCCCCGAAACTCTATACAACCCGGAACAACTGATTACCAAATACGTAAGGGATCTGAATAACAAAATTTCACATTTCTATAAACTTGCTCGTGAACGCATACTGAAACAAAAACAAAATGCCAAAATTCGATTTGACCGAAACATATCCGGAGAAACCCCAAATTATCAAGTAATGGACAAAGTCTATGTCAAAGAATCTCAAATCAAAGATAAATTGTAAATTAAGTTCAATGGCCCCTTCATAATCGAACAAATACTTCAAAATTCGGCAATTCTTTTGAATCCCCGAACCAATCAAAGATCGAAAGTAAACTTCGATCGTATGAAGCCGTACACTAAAAATTGATTTATTTTCAGGTTACCGCTGCTGTTCGGATCAGTAGTCTGTCAATACCAAATCCAATCAATCAATAATACTATTGGCGTCTACTACCACGAAAACAACAACATCGTACTCACCAATGACAAATGGACTATACTCGTGAAAAAAGACATTTCAGTATTTAACAATATTTACGAAAATAATAGGAACATTTTAGAAATCCTTATCAATACAACTCTATTCACTGGTCAGAGTATGAAAGAATTTCACTCTGAAGTAAAGACCCACATCAGTCTTCTCACCCAAATTTCAAATTCAATAAAACAAAAACTAATAGAAATTGTTTTAGATACCAAAAGGTATAAAAGAGGCCTTATCATTGGTATATGTAGTATTTTCAAATCAATCACAGGAAATCTAGACGCTACCGATGGTGAATATTACACGAACTGTATCAATAGATTAAAGAGCGATGAACACCAATTAGAAAACCTAATGAAAAACCAAATTTCGGTAACAGCATCCGTAATCAAAAATTTCAATGACACCATTCGAAAATTGCGAATCAATGAGGAAACTTTCAACTATGACATAAAAATCGTAGAAAGTTCCATTAATAACTTGAGCGATAATATAAACAAAATCGAAGCAAAATTAAAATTCTTCGACATTTGCGAAAAATTAATGGAAAGCTTTTTATTTCTCGAAGAAAACATTGATGATGTGTTGGAGTCGATCACCTTCGCCCGATTAAATATCATTCATTCTTCGATTATTAGACCTGATCAATTAGTTGCTGCTTTGCAAGAAATTTCCCAAAATTTACGACGGAACAACCTTCCTCTCCAACCGAAACTTTCCAACATAGCCCAATATCTTGAAATCATTGAACTTGAAGCTTTTCAAACCAATTCAAATTTAGTTTTCATCCTCAAAATTCCTCTCATCGAACCTCAAATCTATACTCTATACCAACTATTTCCTATTCCGATTTACGATAACAGAACTGGCCTCCATCACATTCTTTCTATTTCTCAAAAATATATCGCGAAAGACGATGATTCCTTAATGTTTATACCAGTGACGGACTTGAAGCAGTGCAAGCCACTTTCGTATAAAACTGAACTATGTTCCGATATGTTCGCGTACCCCATCGGCTATAATTCGATTTGTGAAGCCCAAATTTTCAAAAACAATAAAGACATTCCGCGAAGTTGCAGAAGTTCGTTAGTTTTCAGCCAAGGTTACAATGTGCAAAAACTTGAAAACAACCTTTGGCTAGTGATCCTTTCCGAACCATTGCAAGTTACTGTGAATTGCCCAAAAATGAACTCGAAAACAGAAATAATGTATAATAATTCTATAGTTAAATTACAGACAGAATGCAGTGCCTTCATTGGAATAACCAAAATTCAAGCAAACTCACAATTGTCAAAAATTTCAAACGTAACCTACAAAACACATCCAATTTCAATTCCGTATGAATGCTGTGCTGACATCCCGGAAAAATCAAATCTTCCAAAATTACAGCCACTCAAGTTAGACGACCTCAACATCGATGATTTGAACATCGCCAAACACAAGTTGGATTCGTACTTCAAAACTTTGGACGACCTAATCCAGAGACCATTCGTCGAGAAAAACATTTCGTGGTTTACATACACCACCATAATATTGATCATACTTTTAGCAGGCCTTTACCTCATCTGCAAGTGTAGAAGAAAACTAAAATTGGCACCAACTAGACCCGACGCTTCGCCGCTTCCTCCGACTAGATCGTTCAGAAGGATTCCAAGCATCTTTCCAAGGAGAAAACCAAACCTACAAGAAGAAGTGCAAAACGAATCCTTCAATCTAGACGCAGTCGCCTAAGCAACCCCCGTCTGAGGAACCCTAAAAGTTGTTGCATAGCATCAACTTTTCTGATATAAGGGGAGCTGTTATATCCAACATCTACAGTAACCGTCCCAGGCATATCAGGTTACATTCCAGGAAAACCGATGACTCGACAGTCTCACGGACCCAAGCGATGGATATCCAATTCTAACTATCGAGCAGCATCGTCAGCATCTCAGATGTTATAAATTCACGTTTTCAAATGTAGATTGTCACTTATTCATTTCATGTAGTAGAATAAAGTCATCTTAGTATTTTCAATTTTCTGTAATTATTAAACGGTGGTTCGAATCACCCGAATACAAATTTTAAAAAGTTCAAAGTGAAAACCCAGATATAACATTCATGTTCCAAAATTTGACAATTCGACTTCAAAGAAAGGTGTTACTCTGGCAACGATGAAAAAGACATGTCATAGAATAGTATTTTCTGTAACAAGGTTAGAATGAAAATTCGATGCAAGTGGAAATTTCCGAGCGCGAGCCGAAGGCGAGTGTGAGGAACCACGAGCATCACGATTTTTCATTCTCGATCAAAGATAGGAAACGTGACAGCAATAATTTTGACACTTACTCAAATTTTGCCACTACGATGACAATCAACTGCGTCAAGGCTAATGTTATTATTGCTAACCAGTGTGAGAATATTATTCTATCACAAGAGAGAGAATGTTATAGTTATTCATTGTATAAGTGTTTTAGATATCATTTTATTTGCGCAAGAATGTTTAAACGCGAGAGCGATGCTCGAGCGTTTAAATTTCTTAAGCAAATAAAACGTATCTAAAACACGCATGCAATACAACGTTTTATTCACAATCACATTCATTTAGAATCAAAATCGCGGAAATTTTTCATCACAAAATTATTTGACGTTCTGCTCTGACAGCGGCTGTCACCTCCTCAAAAATCATTGAAATAACATACAAAAATATCGGGAGGTGTTGAATGGTTGCTATGTATTTTCGATTGTTTATCGACTCCATTTGTAAAAATTTGTAAAGTTGAAAATAAGTAAAATGTGATTGATATTCAAGATTGTATTTTTAATTATTCCACTAGTGGAATAAAGTAATTTCATTATTCCACTAGTGGATAAAGTGGTACTTTATACGGTTCATAATTGTGGATAAAACTTCAATTATAAGGTGATTGTGGATAAATAAATTTAAATTGCATGGGGGCAGAAGTGTTGCAGAATATCTCTTCAATCTCAAGAGAGAGAATTCCAGCATTCTGTAATCAAATTTGATTTCAGAATTGGCAAATTCTGGGATGATCGCGAAAAAATATATATTATATACTTACTCTAGAATGCTAATCCCGCCAATTTTCACGGCGAAAAGCATGCCGCGGATGCGACCCATTTCCGATGTGCGCATGCGCGTCATCAGTGTAGTTTGGGTAGATCGTTGCCAAGTTTGAAAATAATTTGGTGTTCCAATTCAGAGTTTTTTGTTATGAGGCAATAAAACAAATGGTATTTGAAAGAGAGAAAATTGACAGCACATTTAGGAATTTTTAAAACCGAAAAGAACCTTTTAGAGATAGATTACTCCAAATTTTAGGCGCGAAAGAAACTTATTTGAAAGAATAATGTACCCTACGCTACTGTAATTATAATGACCGTGCAACAGTGCTTTTTCATCAACAGCAAGACTTGTCACTAAGATCTGTTACTCTTGTCAGAGACAGAGACGGTTTTTAGAATTTCTGAATTTTTCTTGTCGTTTGTGTGGTGTTTGTTGTAGTTGTTATTCTTTCATCTTTCGTGAATTTGCATTAATCTTGTTCCTTTAAAGACAATTTCTAATAAAGCCGTTTCTTCCTAAAAATAAACAATGAACTGTTTAGTGTTGTGAAAAGGAAAAATACCTGAAATAAATCATATTTGGTAGATGATGAATTTTTTTATGTACCTATATGCTTTGCTCAAAATAGCTTATATATTATTTTAGCTTGACAAGAAAGGCATTATTTTTGGTTATTGTTTTTGAGTAGAGAACCCAGCAGAACATTTGAGTGAGAAAATTATAATTTGTGGCATACATTTTCCTCATGAAAATTCATGTGAAAACGACAATAGAATAATTTGAAACCTAGTGCAGTACCAATACTGTATCTGCGTAAGCATGCATGGCGAGTGATACAACTTTCTACCACACCGCTTATATTATGAGTTCTATATTTCTACAAAAAGTACTAAACATACACAGAATCGCCTCAGAAAATTAATGTCAATATGGAAGTGCTTTTCTTTGATGGTAAAGAAAATGCTTCTTGCCTCATTTTTTCATGCACCCCCAGTGTGGAAATTGCACTAAGGTGATACAACCAGAAATACTCGTATAGAAATAGCATATTAATGTCTTCAAATGATTTAAATTGAATGCAGTTGCGTATTTTGACATGAATCGTTTTAGAAAAAAAAACCTCGAGCTTCCAAGCATCCAATTTTATAAATCCAATTTGAGTTGAAATTATTCATGATATTAGCTGAAATAAATTTTCATAGTTTTTTGTACTTTCAATTAATTTTCCAATCCAGTGCTTCCTTGAAATTCGCACCGACGATTTTGTCGTAGGTTTTTGTCGGTTAACTACAGCTGAAAAGTGAATGTGAATACCAAAAAGCAGTCGCTTCAGAGCGGTAAATAATAATAATAACCGTACTCTACTTTCTGATGGCCTTTGCTGAATATTCGGGATGATAAATATGTGTAAATATGTATTCAAATCGGCTAAATACAAAAACAAAATGAAAACAGGTATAATCACAATGAGGTTTCGAACCTTATTCTCCGTGATTCAGAATTAACATTTGTTAATCTTCACAAGTACCATAATATTTTACTAAAACCGGGCCTGTTACAAAAATCTCTAATGACGCGCTTGCGCATTGCGGACTAGCCTGAACTTTTTACAACACTTTTGACATGGGGATTAGCATTCTAGAGTGAGTATACATTATATATTTCTATGGTCTCTGTTGTAAAAATGAACTCCATCATCTTACAGGGTGTTCAAAATTCAAAGCATTCACTGTAGATGAGAGGTGGTCTTTCATAACAGAAAATAAAATATGCTTCTCTTGTTTATTTCCACTTCACAACATAAGACAATGCAAGAAAAGGAAGGTAAGTTGAGCATGGGCTTCATCTCGTTTCAGAAGGGAATATCCTACCCCTCAATATTCAGTATGGTGTTGCGCAGGATCCTTATGCCCTTGTGTCCATAAATGATCCACTATATGCAAATTATTCACCAAAACTTTCGGATTCTGTCGACGGCACTACATGCACAAAGTCAGGGAAAATATTAAAACACTGTATTTATCGGTTGGGATCATAGAAATAATATATATTATATACTTACTCTAGAATGCTAATCCTGCCAATTTTCACGGCGAAAAGCATGCCGCGTATGCGTCCCGTTTACGATGTGCGCATGTGCGTCATTAGTGTAGTTTGGGTAGATCGTTGCCAAGTTTGAAGATAATTTGGTGTTCCAATTCAGAGTTTTTTGTTGTGAGACAATAAAACACATGTCATTTGAAAGAGAGAAATTTGACAGCACATTTAGGACCTTTTAAAACCGAAAAGAAACTTTTAGAGATAGATTACTCCAAATTTTAGGCGAGAAAGAAATTTATTTAAAACAATAATGTACCCTATGCTACTGTTATTATACTGACCGTGCAACAGTGCTTTTTCATCAACAGAAAGACTTGTCACTAATATCTGTCATTCTTGTCAGAGAAATTTAAAAATTTCTCTTGTCGTTTTGTGTGGTGTTTGTTGTCGTTGGTTATTCTTTCATCTTTCGTGAATTTGCATTAATCTTGTTCCTTTGAAGACAATTTCTAATAAAGCCATTTCTTCCTAAAAATAAACAATGAACTGTTTAGTGTTGTGTAAAGGAAAAATACGTGAAATAAATCGTTTTTGGTTGATAATGAAATTTTTTATGTACCTGTACGCTTTGCTCATATTAGCTTAAATATTATTTTGGCTTGACAAAAAAGGTATGATTCTTGGTTATTATTTTTTATTATTATTTGAGTGGGAAAATTGTGATTTGTGGCAGACATTTTCCTCATGAAGATTAATGTGAAAACGACAATAGAGTAATTTGAAACCTAGTGCAGTACCAATACTGTGTATGCGTAAGCATGCATTTCGAGTGATACAACTTTGTACCGCACCGCTTATATAATGAGTTCTAGATTCCTACAAAAAGTACTAAACATACACAGAATCGCATCAGAAAATTAATGTCAATATGCTTTTCTTGCTTGCTTTTTTTTGATGAAGGAAAATGCTTCTGGCCTCACTTTTTCGTGCACCACCATTGTGGAAATTGCACTAAGGTAATACAATTTACAAGTTACAATTACAAGTTAATCTCTTCAAATGATTTAAATTAAATGCAGTTGCGTATTTTGACATGAATCGTTCTAGAAAAAAACCTTGAGCTTCCAGCATCCAATTTTATAAATCCAATTTGAGTTGAAATTATTCATATTGGCTAAAATAAATTTTCAAAGTTTTTTGTACTTTCAATTTATTTTCCAATCCAGTGCTTCCTTGAAATTCGCTCCGACGATTTGGGGTGATTCCGTAGGTTTCCGTGTAGGTTCCGTAGACTGAAAAGTGATTGTGATACCAAAAATCAGTCGCTACAGAGCGGTAAATAATAATAATAACCGTACTCTATTTTCTGATGGCCTTTGCTGAATATTCGGGATCATAAATATGTGGAAATATGTATTCAAATCGGCTAAATACAAATAACAGGTGTAAGCACCGAGATTCAGAATTAACGTTTCTTAATCTTCACAAGTACCATAATATTTTACTGAAACCGGGCCTGTTACATAAATCACTAATGACGCGCTTGCGCATTGCGGACTAGCCTGAACTTTTTACAACACTTTTGACATGGGGATTAGCATTCTAGAGTAAGTACATAATATATATTTCTATGGTTGGGACTGAACACTAACGTCACTAACTAATTGAGTGATTCTATTTCTGCACCAGAAAACTTGCAGATTTCTGTAAACGTGTCTACTATTTTCAATCAAAGTTGTCAATTGAGGCGTTCAGACGAAACTTGCGTGGGACCCAAGAAACAAGCAGATAGATCTTATTCGTAGAAGAAATTCTTGATGCAAGCATTCATCTGAAAATACTAATTCATGATCATACCTCAAAAAACTAATGATAAACTTCAAGCAAGTATAAAAAATATTTAATTCTGAAATAAAGTTGTCCACGGCACTGCATAACATCAAGAACATAACCCTACTCACCGCACACCTCTAACTTCATTGTTGCGCTCACACATAATTGAATATCAAGTATCCTCTACGAAAAAAGAGCCCGTATAGCAAGCAGTGGAACTCAAGAATCCTCTCTATTCTTCGGAAAACAGGAAATATAAGTATACAATACACGATATTATTCGACCTTGGTGCGGAAAGAGTTTTCAAATAAAATGGAGAAACGTTAAGGGTGTTCTTCCGGACTATTTTTGATTCCCCTCAGGATTTTCGTGAGGGTTTGTTGCAGAACGATATTCGAATATTCAACGAATCTTGAGAACTGGGTCGAACATATGAATAAGCAAGGAAGCGGCAAAGGAAAAAGTGATGTTGTAATAAAGTGAGGCCTCATAACTGATATTTTCGTACTGTTGTTTACAGTTGAGGATCCATTTACATTTTGGAATTTCAGTGTTTTGAAATTATTGCGGTTTGATTGTTATATCTGTTGATCAATAGTGTATTCTTATTATGAAAAAATAAATGTTTGGGAGAGATAACAATAACATGATTAATTTAGTGAATTTTTTTAATGTTGTCAATATTATGAGATTGTCAGTGATAGCCGACGCCAAACACGTGAAAAACTGTACTTTTCACAACCAAACATTAATGATTCAACTAAGATACAAAATAATCTGAAGAGAAGTTTTTCCAAAAATACTCTGTCACTCTAATATCAAGAACATCATAAAAATTCAAATTCATATTTTTTTTTCTCGGGAAATTCACGTTGGTTGCACTGGTCCAGAACTTCAGTCATATCCAACAAGCTCTTCCCCCCGGCCAGTTCAAATACAAAATGGTTGATTGTTGGTGTCGATCAGAGGACGTTCTCGTAAAGGAATTTACTAATTACATTCAAATTGTATGATATTTGTCTTGTTCTGGTGTTTGATATTGTGCTATCAGTTTGGCAGTGTCTAGTGAATAACAGCTAGTGATCATGGATGACGGATTTGTGCAAAGATAATCCGATAATTTACCAAAAATAGACTCTTCAACCATGTTTTCATATCTTTCCAAAAATCCGGATTGTTTGGTGCAGAAATCAAAGGCCACAAAATGCGGTAAGTTTCAATGTATGTTGTCTTACTTTAACTTGAACAACACTTTTTCATCGTACTTATTTATGATTGTCAGTAAAATGCTCAAAAATATCGAACCCCATCAGTTAACTTTATGAAGTCATTTAAGGGTGGATTTAGTCATCTTAGCACAATCATCATCAAAAATAATATAACTGTAACATCAAAGGTTTTTAGCTTAAACTTATGGTGGATTTATGATGAAGTTTTAGGTCGTAAGTAATAAGTCAGAAGTTTTACGTAATAGTCAGAAGTCGTAAGGAAAAAAATGACCATTCATGCAGAAGTCTTAAGACTGACATGTCTTAAGGAAATTATTCTGTCATCTGTCACTTTCTTGCAGAGAAAACACTTTATAATTGAATTAATAAATATCACAACAAAAACAAGTGACATTTATAAATAAGTGACATTTATTCAACAACAACACATATGTTATATCTGGGTTTTCACTTTGAACTTTTTAAAAATTGTATTTGGGTGGTTCGAACCACCGTTTAATAATTACAGAAAATTGAAAATACTAAGATGACTTTATTCTACTACATGAAATGAATAAGTGACAATCTACATTTGAAAATGTGAATTTATAACATCTGAGATGCTGACGATGCTGCTCGATAGTTAGAATTGGATATCCATCGCTTGGGTCCGTGAGACTGTCGAGTCGGCGGTTTTCCTGGAATGTAACCTGATATGCCTGGGACGGTTACTGTAGATGTTGGATATAACAGCTCCCCTTATATTAGAAAAGTTGATGCTATGCAACAACTTTGAGGGTTCCTCAGACGGGGGTTGCATAGGCGACTGCGTCTAGATTGAAGGATTCGTTTTGCACTTCTTCTTGTAGGTTTGGTTTTCTCCTTGGAAAGATGCTTGGAATCCTTTGGAACGGTCTGAACGATCTAGTCGGAGAAAGCGGCGAAGCGTCGGGTCTAGTTGGTGCTAATTTTAGTTTTCTTCTACACTTGCAGATGAGGTAAAGGCCTGCTAAAAGTATGATTAATATTATGGTGGTGTATGTAAACCACGAAATGTTTTTCTCGACGTATGGTCTCTGGATTAGGTCGTCCAAAGTTTTGGAGTACGAATCCAACTTGTGTTTGGCGATGTTCAAATCATCGATGTTGAGGTCGTCTAACTTGAGTGGCTGTAATTTTGGAAGTTTTGATTTTTCCGGGATGTCAGCACAGCATTCATACGGAATTGAAATTGGATGTGTTTTATAGGTTACGTTTGAAATTTTTGACAATTGGGAGTTTGCTTGAATTTTGGTTATTCCAATGAAGGCACTGCATTCTGTCTGTAATTTAACTATAGAATTATCATAAACTATTTCAGTTTTCAAGTTCATTTTTGGGCCATTCACAGTAACTTGCAATGGTTCGGAAAGGATCACTAGCCAAAGGTTGTTTTCAAGTTTTTGCACATTGTAACCTTGGCTGTAAACTAACGAACTTCTGCAACTTCGCGGAATGTCTTTATTGTTTTTGAAAATTTGGGCTTCACAAATCGAATTATAGTCGATGGGGTACGCGAACATATCGGAACATAGATCAGTTTTATACGAAAGTGGCTTGCACTGCTTCAAGTCCGTCACTGGAATAAACATTAAAGAATCATCGTCTTTCGCGATATATTTTTGAGAAATAGAAAGAATGTGATGGAGGCCAGTTTTGTTATCGTAAATCGGAATAGGAAATAATTGGTATAGAGTATAGATTTGAGGTTCGATGAGAGGAATTTTGAGGATGAAAACTGAATTTGAATTGGTTTGAAAAGCTTCAAGTTCAATGATTTCAAGATATTGGGCTATGTTGGAAAGTTTCGGTTGGAGAGGAAGGTTGTTCCGTCGTAAATTTTGGGAAATTTCTTGCAAAGCAGTAACTAATTGATCAGGTCTAATAATCGAAGAATGAATGATATTTAATCGGGCGAAGGTGATCGAGTCCAACACATCATCAATGTTTTCTTCGAGAAATAAAAAGCTTTCCATTAATTTTTCGCAAATGTCGAAGAATTTTAATTTTGCTTCGATTTTGTTTATATTATCGCTCAAATTATTAATGAAACTTTCTACGATTTTTATGTCATAGTTGAAAGTTTCCTCATTGATTCGCAATTTTCGAATGGTGTCATTGAAATTTTGGATTACGGATGCTGTTACCGAAATTTGGTTTTTCATTAGGTTTTCTAATTGGTGTTCATCGCTCTTTAATCTATTGATACAGTTCGTGTAATATTCACCATCGGTAGCGTCTACATTTCCTGTGATTGATTTGAAAATACTACCTATACCATTGATAAGGCCTCTTTTATACCTTTTGGTATCTAAAACAATTTCTATTAGTTTTTGTTTTATTGAATTTGAAATTTGGGTGAGAAGACTGATGTGGGTCTTTACTACAATTTTAACAGCAATTTTAACAACAATTTTTTAACTTCAGAGTGAAATTCTTTCATACTCTGACCAGTGAATAGAGTTGTATTGATAAGGGTTTCTAAAATGTTCCTATTATTTTCGTAAATATTGTTGAATACTGAAATGTCTTTGTTCACGAGTATAGTCCATTTGTCATTGGTGAGTACGATGTTGTTGTTTTCGTGGTAGTAGACGCCAATAGTATTATTGATTGATTGGATTTGGTATTGACAGACTACTGATGCGAACAGCAGCGGTAACCTGAAAATAAATCAATTTTCAGTGTACGGCTTCATACGATCGAAGTTTACTTTCGATCTTTGATTGGTTCGGAGATTCAAAAGAATTGCCGAATTTTGAAGTATTTGTTCGATTATGAAGGGGTCATTAAACTTATTTTGCAATTTATCTTTGATTTGAGATTCTTTGACATAGACTTTGTCCATTACTTGATAATTTGGGGTTTCTCCGGATATGTTTCGGTCAAATCGAATTTGGGCATTTTGTTTTTGTTTCAGTATGCGTTCACGAGCAGGTTTATAGAAATGTGAAATTTTGTTATTCAGATCTCTTACGTATTTGGTAATCAGTTGTTCCTGGTTGTATAGAGTTTCGGGTGGTCTATTAGATGTGTGCCCGAAAACTAACTCATGGGGGGTGAAACCATGACTTTTATTCACCGAGTTATTGTAGCAAATAACTGCATGAGGAAGTACGTTTAATGGTTCTTCGTCTGGGTGTTCGGCTAGAAATACTCTAATCATTTCGAGAAGGGTTGCATGAAATCTTTCTACTGATCCATTTGATTGAGGGTGATTTACGCTGGAGTATGTTAATTTAATGTCGTAGAGTGCGCAAAGATCTTTCATGATTGCATTGTTAAATTCTCTGCCGTGGTCGCAATGTATTCTTAAGGGTGTGCCAAAATGTTGGAAATACCAGAGTAGGGCGTTTGCAACAGTTTTTGAAGATTTGTCTTCAATAGCGTAAACTTGTGTGAATTTTGTTAGTTCGTCGCGTATACTAAGTGCATAGTTTTTGGTCGGGATTTCTATAATGTCGATGTTGATTCTTTCGAAGGCAGTTCTAGGAGTCTCGGTTATTACTAGCGGGTTGTTAAGGTTTTTCCTACATATCTTGCTTTTTTGACAAATTTGGCAATTTTTAATATATTTTTCGACTTCTTTTGTAAGGCCTTGCCAATTATATTTTTCTTTTATTCTGCGAATGGTTTCATTGTACCTCTACGGAGATTATTTTTTCCATTATGAAATTGATCGATTATTATTGGGATTTGGTCAGCATCTGGAGTTCTAATTAAATTTTGACAAACTTTGAATTTAATATCTTTTTCTGCGAAAATGAAACAAAGTATTTCAAGAATAGGAAGTTCTAAGTTATTCTCAACGCAATAAATGTGTGATATGTCAAGTTCATGTTGATTTCTATACAGGGTGAGAAACAAATGTTCTATCACTGAGTCGTCATCAAATGGGAGAAATATAATGTAGTATTTTCGACGTTTGACTGTGTTGCTTGAAACGGTATTGATTTTTAAATTTTGGATGTCGCATTTTTGTTCAAATATATCGTCAAAAATCGTATGGTGGAGGTTTTCGATTTTTTTCTGTCGTGGAAATACAATAATATGTTTGTTTTCTTTGTCGAGCAATTGACAGTTTGAATATTCGACTTTCAAATGGTCAATTAGTGATTTAGTTCGATACAGATTTATAAAGGTTCGGAATTCTCGTTCGATTTGTTCGGAAGAGTATGTTGGTGGGTCATTTTCAGGAATGTCTTCAGTATCGGAAGGATTTTCGGTATCGGGAAGTTTGTCAGTATCGGGAAGTTTTTCTTTCGGTTCTGGGTCAGGCGTGGTTTGTTCTTCGTCTCTGTCTGAAATTATTTGTGTGTCGGTATCTTTGTTTGTAGGTAGTACCAATGAACAGGGGGTGAATATTTTGGAATTTAAAGAGAAGCATTTTGTAGGGGAGTCGATTTTGATTCTGGAAAGTGCATCGGCATTTTTATTGATCTTTCCAGGTTTGTGAATGATTTCGTAGTCATATTCCTCTAATTTCAGGCGCCATCTCGCAAGTCTACTTCCGGGATCTTTGATAGAAAATAACCATGTTAGTGGTCGGTGGTCAGTGATGAGTTTGAACTTTCTACCGAATATGTATGGCCTAAAATGTTTTACGGCCCATACGATGGCCAGAAGTTCCCGTTCTATCGTAGAATATTTGGATTATGCAGAACAGAGCGTCGTTGAGGCGTAATCGATTGGTAAATCTTTACCGATCGGGCCTTGGGACAATACGGCGCCAATGGCGAATGCACTTGCATCTGTGATCAATAAGAAGGTATCTTCGAAATCGGGGTATATGAGTATGGGTGTCGAAGTGAGTGTTCGTTTTAGTTCTTCGAAAGATGTCTTACATTCATTTCCAAAAATGAATGGGTTGTCTTTTTGAAGTAATTTTGTCAGTGGCTTAGAGATTTTGGCAAAATTTGAGATAAAACGTCTGTATTATCCAGCCAGTCCGAGAAAAGATTTGATCTCTTTCTGGTTCTTTGGCTCAGGGAAGTTTATGATACAATCGACTTTGCTCGGATTTGGTTTTAATCCATCTCTGGTTATGAGATGACCAAGATATGCTACTTCTTTCCTTAGGAATTCGCATTTGTCAGGCTGTATATTCAGGTGGGCTTTTCTGAGGCGTTTGAAGACTTCTTTCAACCGAGAAATGTGTTCGTGGATTGTTGGTGAATAAATGATGATATCGTCCATATAGACTAAGCATCGTTCATTCTGAATTCCGAGTAGAATGTTGTCCATAACTCTTTGGAAGGTTGATGGAGCATTCTTAAGACCGAAAGGCATTCTGACAAATTCATAATGACCATTCTCAACGGTGAAAGCAGTTTTTGGAATGTCTTCTTTATTGATCTCGATCTGGTGAAACCCTGATGCGAGGTCGAGAGTGGTGAAATATTGGCATCTGCCAAGTTGGTCTAGTAGATCTGATATCATAGGTAAGGGGTATTTGTCGTCGATGGTAAGTTCATTTAACTTTCGGTAATCGACAACAACGCGCCACTTTTGTTTACCTGAAGCGTCGATTTTTTTCGGGACCACCCATACAGGGGAGGACCATGGTGAAATGGAAGGGCGTATAATTCCGTCTTCCAGCATTTTGTTCATTTGTCTTTTGACTTCTTCTTTATGGATTTGGGGATAGCGATACGATTTCGTGAACGCGGGTTTGGCGTCTTTGGTATCAATGGGGTGTTTTATTTCTTTCGTAAATGTAAGTCGGTCGCCTTCTAAATAAAATATGTCTGAGTATTCAAGACAGACGTTGGTAATGAGTTCAGTTTCTTCTTCGTTCAGATGTTCTAATCGAAGTTGATTTTGAATCTCAAAGTTTCTGTCCGTCTGTACGTCAATATCATTTGTTTCGTTGAAATTATTTATTGAATAATTTTGAATTGGTTCCAGTTGTATATCAGAAAAATTTACTGTTTTTGGCATTGCGTTTGAGTTTATCACAGAAGTGAGAAATTCGCCTCTATGGTTCACTCTAACTAACGCATTGGGTAATCTAACATTGTCTTTTACCTGGGCTACCAGCATAGCTTCAGTGTTGAAAAGATTGCATCTAAGTTTAGAAATTTGTTCGGTTCGTGGTTCAATTGAGATTATATTTTGGATATTGCCCACGGGTGTCGGAATTGAATTTTCGTCGGGTTTTTCACAGTCGGTTACTTTAATCAGGAGGATTGTTTTGAAATCAATAATAAGTTGTCTGTTTTTCAGGACCACTATGCAGTGATAATGTTCCAAAAAATCAGATCCTAGGAGTCCATCAAATTCTATATCCAAGTCGTAAATAAAAACTTTGTGAGGGTTGTTTGTGCAAAAAGGTATCAATACTGATTCACAGATATTGATTTTTTGATTGGTTATACCTTGAATCAAAATATTTTCTGGGGATCTATTGAAATAATTTTGAACAGTTTTTGGTTTGAATATCGACAGACCAGCACCGGTATCGATAAGTATTCTGAAAGTATTGGTTGCGTCCATGATATAATACAAATTTTTTGAACTAATCATAAGCGATTGGGTTATAGGAATCTTTGTTCTGGAAAGTTCAGGTTTGGGTTCAAGTCGTCTGATAAGTTCAAGGTTTGCATTTGATTCTGTAGTTCCGAAGTGGGGTTCGTTTGCTGATTTATTGGTGGATCGAAACATGTGGGGCTTATCGGAAAAACCTGAGAATTTTCAGATTGGTTTGACTCTAAATATTCAGTACTGTAAGAGTCGGACTGATGAGTGAAGTCTTGGTGTTCCTGATAGTTATCAGTATAACCGTCAGCGTCAAAAGTTTGAGGATCTTGATAATTATCAGTATAATTATCGTCAAAATTTTGTGGATCCGAATAATTAGCGGTATAATTATTTGGGTCGGGATTCTGAGAATTTAAATGATGAGTTCTTTGAGTGTTATTGAATCTATTGAAATTTGGGTTTGGATGAATGATTGATGGTCTCTGTTGGTTGAAATTGGGATTTGGCCCACTTATTGGGGGTCTGAATTGTGATTGATTTTGGGTAAACGTTTGATTTGGTTGATTGGGTCTTGGATTCTGATTGAATCTCGGTGTTTGTTGGAGATTGGGTCTCTGGAAGTTTTGTTGAGGTTGTTGAGACTGTTGGTATTGTTTTGTACGGCATTCATTCAAAGTGTGTCCTTGTCTTTTGCAGAAAGAACAAAATTTTTGTTGTATGGGGTTTGGGTTTATCTTTCTAAATTGATTATTATTTTGTGGATTTGTGTTTCTACTATTTGTCGATTTTTGCTGCTGAAAATAATTCAACTGCATCTCTCTTCTTACTCTCTGAATTGCAGAGAGCGTGTCAGTAGGGTTACCTGCCCTAACTAGTTGTCCTACTTGGGGTTCTAAACCAGCTAAGAGTGTGTTCAGTGCCATCGTTTCGACGAGTGCACTTTGGGATACTTTTTGGTCGGAAGTAAGATTTTATTTTTGGATACAAGCATGCATTTTTGCATTATGTGTTTGCAGTCTGTTTATAAAAATTAGTGGCGACTCTCCCGGTAGTTGGTGAATTCGTTGAAGATCCTGTATCAACGAGGTTAAATCGCGAGTGTCACCAAAATATTGGTTCAAAAGGATTCTTATTTCGTCCCATGTTTGAGGATTACGAGAACTTATTAGTTCCGCGGCTTTTCCTCGAAGTTTGTTTTTGATGTGCAAAACTACGAGCACCTTCTGGTCTTGCACTGCCATGCGGTAAACGGTATTACATGCATGGGTGAAAGTGTTTAAAGATATTTGGTCACCGTCATATTCGGGGACGATAGAAAATATTTCGTTTAATCTATAAGGTTCGATTGCAACTGGGGGATTTTCGGGATGATTATCAGGCATTATTGATTGATAAAAGAACTGGTTATTTGATTAAAATGAAAATAAATCGATAAAATAATGTACGAGACCATTTTTAAATTGTCTTACCAAAGGATGTCCATACGGTGGAAGAAATCCGACTCCACAAGCGATGCTCCGGACGAAGTTAGCGTTCGCGTGTGCTTCCTCCGTTGAAGAGATCGTCCTGCCGTTCTTCCTTGGTTTTCTTCGTGTTGAGTTGGGGTTTTCTTCGTGTTGAGTTGCTGCTGGAGCTGCTAGTTCTTCCTTTTACGAATTGGAATCCACCTCCTTCGGTTTAGGCTTTCCTTGTTCCGCAGAAGTCGAAGGATCCTACAGCTCGCCAATTGTTATATCTGGGTTTTCACTTTGAACTTTTTAAAAATTGTATTTTATTTAATAATTACAGAAAATTGAAAATACTAAGATGACTTTATTCTACTACATGAAATGAATAAGTGACAATCTACATTTGAAAACGTGAATTTATAACATCTGAGATGCTGACGATGCTGCTCGATAGTTAGAATTGGATATCCATCGCTTTTGGGTCCGTGAGACTGTCGAGTCGGCGGTTTTCCTGGAATGTAACCTGATATGCCTGGGACGGTTACTGTAGATGTTGGATATAACATGAATATGACATGCCGCATTCACTTTTTGATCAAGCCAATTAACAAACTCTACATGTATATCTTTCGGTTTGGGTATTTTTGGGCCAGTTTTTCAATATAGTTTTATCACTTTAACATACGTAGTCTGAGAAAAAACTTTGATGAGCTTCTAATATATATATTGCGAGTGAGATGGATAGACTTAACATCATTGTTCTTTCTGAAACGTAGTATGTGGAATCACTGAATGACTTCAATATTCCTGGGTACTCTTGTTATTATAATGAATCAAAACAAAACCAATGCGACGGTGTTATAATATACGTAAAAAACAATATATCAGCAAACATCGAGACTTTTCCACTAACAGAAACTAAACTACTACGAATAACTTTTCACACAAACAGTTCAGAAAACTATACATTTGGCATCACTGCCTCTTACAGACTTCCTTCAATAAACTTTCAAACATACTCAAATGATTTAGACCTTTATTACTCAAAGTTGACTAAAAAAAACATTGAGATGTTCATCGGTGATATAAATATAAATCTATTAGATAATCATTCAAACGATGTAAACCAATACCTCAATATATTAAATGGAAACGGCTTTGTATCGTATATTAATGAACCCACGAGAGTAACAAACGAATCATCATCAGCCATTGATCATATATTCATAGGAAGGGATAAATACATAAACGACAGAATTGAAATAGAGCATATGATTATTCAAACTGCGATAACAGACCATTTCGCCATTCTAGCATATATAACTATACCACCTGAAATCAAAAAATTAAAAAACAATGCCTATTGTAATTATTCAAAAATAAATGAAAAAAAAAACTGCAATCATTGCTGGAGAATGAGAACTGGGAAAATATATTGGAACTAAATGACCCACCACAATGTTATAATCTATTTATTGAAAAAGTTCAAAAATACATCTCGGAATCCACAGAAAATATCACATGCAAAAAAAATAAATATCGTAAGTTAAAATCATGGATAACTATAGGAGTGATCAACTCAATTAAAACAAGAGATAACTTTAAAAAAAAACTGTTGAATAAACACACAGATGCATCAGAGATTCAATACAAGAAGTATCGAAACAGACTCAATAAACTAATAAAACACACAAAAATTAATACTACAAAGAAAAACTTAATGAAGTAAAGGGGAACTGCAGAAAAACTTGGAAAATAATAAATGACATTACCACAAATACAAAAAAAAGAAATCTAATAGAAAACACTACAATCACACTTGAAAATGGCGAATCAATAATAAATAATTCAGAAAAAGCAAAAATTTTCAATGAATATTTTGTAAATATCGGCAGTAACATGGCAAATTACATTGAAAAGTGCAAATTTTTTGAAGGACCAATCAGTAAATTCATCCTTGTTCTTGGAACCCATTGATGAAAATGAAATTGTTATATTAATATCCAACCTCAAAAATAATTGTGCTCCTGGCTCTGACGGTTTAACAACGAAACTAATAAAACAAATTCACCCATATATCACTAAACCACTTGCACATATCATAAATAACTGTTTCAAAACTGGAAAAATTCCCCATCATTGGAAAATATCCTTAGTAACACCTATTTTCAAGGCAGGAGATCACAGTCAACTGAAGAATTATCGACCCATATCAGTTATAAATAATTTTGCCAAGATTTTCGAACAGGCACTAAAAACAGGACTTATGAATTTCTTTAACAAACATCAAGTAATAACAAAATCCCAATATGGCTTCTTGAAAAATTCTAGTACGGAAAATGCTATTCTAGATTTTACTTCAGACTCAATAGAATCATTGGATAAATCAACTAAATGCCTTGGTGTCTTCCTAGATCTCGCAAAGGCATTTGATACTGTGCATCATGAAACCCTATTAAACAAACTATATGTATATGGCATAAGAGGTATGGCATTGCATTTATTGAGATTATCTATCACTTAGAAAACAAAGTGTCAAAATCGGGGGAAAACAAAGTCCCGATGCATATATTACTGTTGGTGTACCACAGGGAACAGTATTGGGACCTTTACCCTTCCTTGTCTATATCAACAACATATCTCATATAAATGGTTTTGAGGGACATTTAATATGCTACGCTGATGACACAGCCATACTATTCAAAGGTGACAACTGGGAAAATGTTTTTAGGGCAGCAGAAACGATCATGAAAAAAATTTACATATGGCTTAGCAATAACGTATTGAGTTTGAACGTGGAAAAAACAAAATTTGTCACATTTTCTTCAACCATCAGTGACCAACCAAATTTAAACCAAATTGGCATTCACAAACCCAGCTGTCAAAAGGAAAATAACTGTAATTGTTCCAAAATTGAGAAAGTAAACTCCATCAAATATTTAGGCGTCATTCTAGATCAATACATGAGATGGTCTGAACACATTTCCTACGTCAGAAAAAAAATGCGACTACTCATGCATAAGTTCTACGTTCTCAGAGACATTCTTTCCCGAAAAAATCTAATGATTCTATACAACTCCCTAGTCGAATCAGTTATAAATTATTGTATAACATTATGGGGGGGGGGGGATTTACAATAAACATATATATATAATTTACAAACCACACAAAATACGATATTGAAAATAATACTGCGGAAAAGTAAACTGTTTTCAACAGAGACACTATATGACGAAATAAGATTATTTAATATCAAACAACTATATACATATACAGAACGTTATTATGGATGTACTCAAAGAATGATAAATTCATCACACAAAGAACTAAGAGAACTAGATCCAGTGAAAACGCATCACTTCAAACTCCACTTTATAAAAAAAGCCATACCCAAAGATTTCTGTTATTTTTTGGTCCAAAATTATATAAGATGCTACCACCATCTCTAAGAAATTTACAAAAATTTAAAAAATTCAAATCAGCTGTCAAAGATTTCATGTTACGAAACCCACGGTTATTTGAACTTTTTCAATAAATCATGGGAAACATTCATATAAACCACGTCATTGTCCTGAAATGCCTTCTCTCCTCCTTCCACCTTCCACTACAGAAAAAAAAACAAACATTCGCTGTATTGTACATGTAATAACATTGTTTTGTAATTTAATCGTAATACTCCAAAGATATGAGTGAACAGAAACAGAACAGGCACTCAGTGTCTAGGTATCCTTCACTCATATCCTAAGAGATGAAACCTGTAAAACCAATGTATGTACTTTACCCAAATTTTTGAATAAATCTTGAAATCTTGAAAAAATCTTGTTGGATAGTGGTTATCTAGATGATTCATTATCTGACAAAGTTTTTCAAGTGCAATATAAAATCTATCGACGGATTTCGGGACCAATTTTTATCCTCAACTCTAAAGTGCAGGATAGCCTATATCTTGAAGGTAACTGTCATTTTGACAAGTGAAATTGAGAAAATATAAGGAAGTAGTGTTTATTTTGAACTTTGAATTTTCTAATGGATACGACAACAAAAGTAAGAGGAGCAAATTTCACATCAAGTACTTTTCCAGACACCGTATTGCCTTTCTACTGGATTTCGGGTTCTTATTTCAGCCTCGTTATACATTTACCAATTCAACTTCAGTATTTGTATTTATTAATGGTGTTATCAGATAGTTTGTATTAGTATATCCACTATCATCTACAAGTAGAGCATTTCCAAATTCTAGATTCAAAAATCTTCTTTTCACTGTGGAATTATTGTATATATGTTGATCATGTGCAACAATATCTAGTATTTTCAACTGAAGACACTATCTGTCCATTAATTGAAAAATATCCCGTTATATTTCTGAATACTTCAGCATTGGGTCCTCTGAAATTCACGTACCTATAATAATAAATAACCCTGTGAAACCATTTGATACATTCACCTGGTGAAAGTATGCACATATGGGTGCAGTCAATACAACCAACGACTTGGCACGCGTGCTCTTTGGAAAAAACTCTGCTGAACAACATGAAAATCATTTTCATTGGCAGGCATTTTTATGAATCTTGATGACAACAATGCTATTGCTTCTGAAACTCTCTTAATAATTTGACTAGCTGTACTTTTGCTAACATTAAAAAAATCACCCGAGCATATAACAAATTTACCTGTCACATAAAAACGCAAATTTAACAGGAGCTGGTCCATTGGCCTGACAAAGTTATTTCTGTAATGAACAAAACTGATTCATTCTAAAATATATCAATATTCTATAATATACCGGTCGGTACGAAATTCCAGCCGATATTCCTTCAAACTGAGCACTGAAAGAACGGTTTCCTTTCTAAGACTGAACTGGTAAAAAAATCCAATTTGTCATAATTTTCAAAATTTAATATTCTTTCTCTAACAACATATAGTCGTCTTTCGTGATTTAGGAAATCGACCATGATCTCATCTTCATCAGTGTCTACTATATTATAATTTTTTTTTCTTTGGTGTCTTGGCTTCGACTGCTATGGTCAATAGCTACGTGTTCTGGATAGGCCTTGTTACTAACTCCATGCGCCACCTTAGGAGCAGCACTGTTAATTGGAACGCAACAGTGAATCGTGCAGGACTCACCCCAGTCCAGCCACGAGATTTTAATAATTTAATCGGTCAAATTAAATTTAAAAATCCCAGCCGCATCTATGAAATCAATAATCGTTGTAATACTTCTTTCACTTTAAACTTTTTGAATATTTTTTAAATGGAATTATGAACGAACCGCGGCATAAACGTCAATAAATGACAACAACGAATTCACTAATCAAATTCGTCTATTTCATCACGCACTATTGCCAACATTGCTTATCTGCGAGATGCTTATCTCGAAAACAACTTGAAAAACCATTATCAAGTTATCTCTGAGTTTATCTAGAAGACATATTTATTTTCCAGATACTTATGTTACAGATTAATTCTGCATTGAAAAACCGACCCTTAGAAATGTATTCTACCCATGAGAGTTGATATGAGGTTGGTAATTTTGACATAATTTCATTCAACAATATTGTGTTTTGTAGATGATCTTCCTCGTGCAACGACTCAATTGTAACTACAAAATTCTTGATTTCGTCGGAAAATTCAATAAAAAGTTTAAGCTTGTCTTCTTTGATGCGTGGAAATTTTCTGATATTGTATAAAAGCATCATTATTATATAACCTGTGCGACCAAAACGAGTTTGAAGTAAATTTATGAATTTATCAACATTTTGGGGAACGATTAAGAGAGATTGAACAATTTTTCTAGCATTCCCTCTCAGACACTTCTGTAACCTCGCTTGGTTTTCCTCAGTAGTATATCCACATATAAAGTTAGAATTATTATAGCTATAAATGAAATTCGGCCAATCGATAGGATTTCCATCGAAAGTAGGAAGATCTCTAGTTAAAGACTGACTGGTTAAAATTTTTGTCATTTGAGGAAGTGTCATTGGGCACGAATCGTCATTCTTAGAAGTAGAATACATTTGCTGTTTTTTCTGGTTATTTGAAGGAAAATATTCTCTCACCATGTTGTCGTATTTACAGTAAATATTGAATGTTTTTCCTCACTTCTTTCACGCCTGAAATCCCATGGAGTTTTACCATCAATCCATTCTTCTATGTTAGGCCTATGAGACTCACGCATCGACCCTGACTCACCTTCTTCACTTTCCTAACAGAGTTCTGCCAATTTCAGAGCTAATTTCAAATCCAGAAGTTCCTGTTAATTTTTCTTCTTTCTGATAGCATTTTCAATTTCCAACCTTTTCACAATGGAAGCTCGACTGCTATGACTGCTTCTTCTTGACTTCGAAAGAGCTTTAGATACTTGAGTTTTCATTAATATTTCTGCTTTCGCTGCTATACCTTCGGATCTTACTTCTGCTGTCATCTGCTGTCCTTTTGTTCTTTGACTACGCCTTACATTCATTTGAGATTTACTTACGTTCATTGTAAGTTCACGGTGCAGTTCTTTGAATAACTTGAAGGACCATATGTTAGTATTTACCTGAAAGTTTATACTTTATCCCGGGTCGAAGAACAAAATAATTTTCTTTTAAGAAAAGTCTGTCTCCTTTCAGGATAATTTATTGACATCTACAACTTTTTTTTTTTGTTTTCTTCTTAACGTCACAATTATTGTTATAACTTAAACAGAGTGTTTCTGAACTAAACCACAACAGTTCTGGCTCTTTCATAATCATCTGCATCTTGGGCTAATTTTCTCAGCTAGTGAAAATACAGATAGAAATTGAAAATAAGGCGAAAACTTCCATTTACTATAAAGACACACTTTCTCGGAAATATAACGACTAATATAGGTTAGAATTATACTTATCATAAATAAAATTCAGTTTATAGTTTCGTGCCCATAAATTTTTGGCTCTTCCTCATATATTGTTTCTTGTGCCTTTTGCAATACCTAACTCATTTCAATATTAAAATTTACTGTAATTCCGATAGTAAAAATATCACGTCATACTACACACAAACCATGATATGTAGGTATAAGGTCAATAAATAGTTAGTTGATTACTTATATTTCGGACGTCCATCATCTTAATGGTTGAAAGATTTCTATCTCTTTCAAATTTTTTCACAACGTTTCAATTGCTTGAATCCGCAATCGTCTTCTGGTGAATAGCGAAATATAAGTAATCAAGTTACTACATCGTCTAAAACATTCAAACAATAAATAGTTAGTTGATCGTTTACCTAAACGCATTTGAATTTATGAATTTTTCGACCGTAACAGCCTTACATCTGCTCGGGTTTTTGCAAAAATGGACCCCCTTTCTTCCTCACTCGTGGGATTATATGAAATCCAAAAAGTTTTATCGTGTACGAGTATAGGCAGCCATTGTATAAACCTTCATAAAAATAAAATTAATATACTTGAATGTTTAAAGGTTTATTCTTATAGCGTTCAGAAGTGTTTGGAAACCGATTCATGAATCTATTTGCTCTCGGAGCGTATTAGGAATAATTTATGACCTGCATAAATCAAATTAGCCATCACCTGACGTTCATAATGCATTCATGAATTTTGGATAAATCCAAATGACATTTAAATTGTTACTTGGGTATAGTTAGTGACTATTGGGTCCTAGAGTCATGTGCTCTAAGCAGACGGAGTGAACAAAAGATGCATTCATTTGGCCAAGATTTTTGACATCTTACTTCAAGCCGCTATTATTTTCAAATTCAAGAAAAGTGTGTCCATCCGTCCACCAAGGACTCTTATCCGATACATCTAAAAGTCGCGCTGCTGTCCAATAATAACTCCCCACGTCCGTAGGGTGAGTGACTATTGAGTCAGAGAGTCAAATGCTCTGAGCAGACGAAGTGACACTGCATTCCATTTTCAAATTCGAGAGTAGTGTATCCATTATTCCACAAAGAACTTCTATGATCAGAACCACCATTTTAACAGAATGGTTTGGGTAGAGGCTGCGGAGTTCAAAGAGTAGATCTAAATATTCAGTCTGTGTTTTCTCCTCTGTTCGAACTATATTTGTTTCGCCTGCAGCTGAAAACTCCACACTGAGAAAATAAAATGATTTTCTTTTTACTAAATGAATGGTAATGCCGATTGAGTTTCATTGAACAAGTTACATGTTAGTGATATTACGTTTATGAGTGCCCAATATCACGACAAATCTATTGCACACCACATCCAAATGATGATTATTTCAATTATCATTGACTACTTCATCAGTTGAAATGTTCAATAACAGGTTATTATCAAATACCTTTTCTGTAGTGGTATTAGGTTCAGGGTGAATATAACTCATCCAACATTTTTATGGATGATACAAATACAAATGATAGCACGTATGAGATTACATCCTGTGATGTCAAGATTTACCACTACGAAGAGTATTAATCGAATTCCGAAAAAAGCCGAAAGATTCCGAACGAGCACGCGATGCGCCAGCTCCTGATAATCGACATGATCCGTTGCCATTTCCTGTTCTGTTTGCCGAATTGCGGTTCGTGACTTGTATATCCATTCTCATTGTTTTAATATTGCACTACTGTTGAAAGTTGAAGTTCAAGGACTCCATTCAATGGAGTCATCAAAGTATTTATCGTGTTCTTGGGTTGAAGTTGTATATAGAAACCAAATGATAATCCTACTCGATAATAAACAAATTGAAAACTTAGATTTCGAATTTGGACAAATAATTGAAATTGTAATTTGTGACCAAGAAGTTTTTTTTTGTATTTTGTAAATATTCAAATTCAGGTTTCACAGTTTTGAGACATCAGAATTAGGATTAGAAAATGTCAATCGAGTTCCTATTTAGTTATATTCCTTGCTCGTTATTTGATAAGGGTAATATGCATTTAGTAGTTCTTTCATGTCTTGTTTTCACCTTCATATTTCTGCAAATGATATTGTGATGAAACAATGAAAGAAAAGAATATATATTTATTTTTGTACTTGTATTTGATTATCCACCTAAAACCTGATAAGATCATACATAATAACAATTGGTTAGGTTACCGAAAAACAACATACACGTATGGAATACTCATTTTACAAGTTATAATTAACCTGCAAAAACCTCTGATATAACATCAGCACAGAAAACAATACTCAAAGATTCATGAACAAAAAAGGATAGGTAGTATTGTACATTGTCATATAATTGCTAGGTTATTTGTCTGTAGTAGTAAATAATAACCGAACCGAGAAAGTACTTGCTACTCTCAGCTTCAGTATCTATTATTGTTTGAATCATACTATTCTGTAGTGGTAATATTTAATTAATGCAGTGATTGGCGCCTATTTGACCACAACGTTCGGTATAATATAGTCATCTTTCGGTATTTACAACGGATTATTTTTCTCAGTGCTTGACAAAATCCTACTTTGGTGGTCGAAAGTCCTACGGTTTTGGTTGGGGAGGCCAACATCAGGCTCATTAGCTTGTATTTACGTGATTTTTATTATCATTATTATTATAAGATATCTGAGAAATATTGTAAGAATATATCACGCTGTCTGAGATTTCTTGCATTCCATGTTCAAGTAGATAGCAAACCGAAACGAAATATGTTATCTATAAGATGATTGCATTATTTCGATTCATTTTATTGAATACGATTTGATTTTACAACAATTAATCAACATGTCATTTCCATTTTTCAGCAGATCACACACTGCATCGTTGAATTCTACCACTGACTGTTATTATTGGAAATACAATCAACCATTCCCAGTAATTCATATTCAAGTTGTATACAAACCGAATCAAAATATAAAATACGGGAATCGCACTTCACTTATCTTTATTATCCGCAAAACACGCACGAGGTCGTTATGAACCTCCCCTGCACTATCACATTGTCCTATTCAATAAACTCCGACCAATGATTTTTCATTCGGGCACGGCGGATGCATATTTAATTTTCAAAAAGCGCCAGGGTGCAATAGCCCACGACGCGTTGCTGTACTTTGTGCATCTCTTTCAGTGAACTGTTCTCGTGGGAACGCTCTGATGGTTGCACCGGCTTCGATATGAGCTATCTGGAGGATATTTGCACTCCTGTTCTTGTGTAGAAACCTTGTCTGGTGTCAGTCTCGGAATTGCGGAATTGTCGTTGCCAGAGGCTCACTTGTTTGCTCTGTCAGAGAAATATTGCATTGTATCCAGCAAATAAATGGGATTTGCCGGATATTTTCTTTAAAAGCACTTGGAAAAGTCAAAAATGAAATAAAGTTGGGCTTTCAAGAAAGCGCTATTAAATGGCGCCATGTGCTCCAAATATGAATTCAGTTGTAAATGAAAATGTTATTGTTGTTGTAGCTAGTTTCCACGTCTATCAACATTTTGAAAAACGTCTAAATAATCCACAAGATGGATGACAAAGTGGTGTGTAATAGAAATAGCGGGTAATCCAAAATGGTGGATGTTGACTATATTGACAATATTGTATTTCTGGGAACAATTGTCTGATTATAAATTCCTCAGATTGTGCCTCATATCTAAAGTTTTCAGAGTTTTTTGACATTAGCAGCCGTTAATTGATAGAACATGGTGGCTTATTATTTCTACCGATTAAAAAAAATACGTTTACGGTTTTGAAAAACCTACGAATGACAGAAGACTTTTGACCAGACTGTATAACTTCTGAGTAATTTCAAATTTCCCTTTTAATGTTTTGATGTATATATACTAGCTGTGGTGAAAATTTGCAAGATTCAGTGTTCAAACTTCTGTAGATGTTTGAATTTTTTAAAGATACCTACTGCTGCAATCTAAAGTTTTTCATATAAACCGTAATTACGGCAAAAAATATTGAGAATTACTATAGGGCCGCATTCACTACACAGAGAGAAACGTTTCTTTGCGTGAAACAATCGCATTTATTTGACTTATATTTCTTTGCAAGAAATAATTCTTATTTATGAGAAACAAATGTTATTCCTAAGAACTGAATCATATTCTTTGTTTGAAATTATTGGTTCATTTGAATGAGATTTGTTTGTGTGAAACAACTGCATTTGTTGAAAAACAATTTATTTACAAGCAATAAATGTTACTTGAAGCAAGTAAATATCAGTTTGAAAAGAAATATCACATTGTCGACTGAAATTGATTGTTATTCTTATTGGACCAATAATTATGTTTGTTATGAAATAAATTTTAATTTGGATTTAAAAAATATTATTTGAACAAAATAAATGTGCCATTTACATGTAATAAATGATGCTTATTGAAAATAAAATATATAATTGTTCGATTTGAGAGACAGGAAAGTTTGTAATCAAAATATGATAATTTTTAACCCAAACCTGCAATTGCTCATGATTGAAAAAAAATACAAGTCCAGGAAAAAAGAGAAAAGAATCTTCAACTGGCTCCAGTTGCTCCACACATCGGGTTTTTGTCATACAGATATTTGGATATTTGGCACAGGTACATAATTTATCATAGTCGAAATGGGAATGGAGTTTTGGAAAACAAATTTTCTCGCAGGATTGTTCGGCCTATGTACTACGGATTTTCTGATCGTAATTGGCAAATGAACACAAATCAAATGCGCAAATACCTATTTGCAAAACAAGCAAATATCTACAGTGAAACCAATTTCAGTATTTTAATTTGCGCGTACGCTCATGTTGAGTGCCTTATCACTGGATATAATACGTACTCAGACAATTGCGCAGCACGTAATTGCGTCTTCAGCTAATTTGGTTTTACGGCACTTCCCTGTTGGATCCACATATTGCTAGCTTCTTTCATTCCACACCGAATTCTTTTATTAGGCTGGACAACCCCATCGACACGTCGATTTGTCAAGAGGTGTTACGTGGTCACATCATGACACGATTCCAGGAACCCTCAACGGCCTCACCAAGACCAAGTCACCAGCACAACGCAGTCAGTTCTCTAATGTTTGTTGGAGGTGACGCTTCTCTGGTGACTTGTGAATATTCATAGTACCCATTGTGCCATGGATGGAATATTAGAAGAATGGGATATGGCCCATCTAATTCCTATACTCAAAGGTAAAAGATCATAATTAATTCAAACCTGCTTATCTCAATATATTAAAATACCTAATTGACAATAACGGCGTACATTTTCTGGTGATTTCATGCCGACTCCACCACAGAACGAACAAACAGTGCAAATAGTGTAGGTTATACAATAATAGGCAAATCGTTGGGTTCTAGGTACTTATGCACCTACTGAATAGGTATTCGCAGAAGGTAAGTTTTTATTTTCAAATCTTCAAAGTGAAATGGCGTTCTAACTTCTAATTAGGGTGTGGTGGATTTCATGCAATCAAATAAACATTTGTTTCATTCAAATATCATTAGCGTCACTTCAAACAAATTATTTGATTCTATGATACAAATGAAAAATAAAATGTCAAAATGTGCCGTTGTGCTCGAAAAAACGCGCGTGTTTGCAGGACTGTTTTATCCACTCATACTTTAATATAGGTACTATTTTGTATAATGGAAATTGGGTACATTGGTAAAAAACAGTAAACAATAATATGAGGTTATGGTTCTGATAGTTCGAGAATCTCCGGATTGTGCGCCAGCGCACCATTTTTTTTTAAATTGTTAAGTGAGTGTGCATAAATCGTAATACCCATTTCCATCAATTGTTAATTGCTAATTGTTGATTGATAATTGTTAATTGTCGTTGCATAAATTCACACTAAATCAATGAATCAAAAATGGGTATACTTCCAACCTTTGCAAAGTTTGCTGTTACTTCATTCTTATATCATACATTTCAGGAATACGAACTTTGAGTAAATAATTAACGTTATTGATAGTAGGTAAAATATTGTACTATATTCGTAAACGGCCTCCATTTCATATCGTAATATGATGTTCAGAGAATAGCAGTGGTCATATGCCACTTTACCCTAGAGCTTATGATCGCTTACTACTGTTAGTTGGAATGTATTGTTTTATTAGGGCAGGTGGTATACGACCACAAGTGAAAAATTCAATTTTAAAGTACTTATCCATACCAAATGCAATCAATTATGGGGATACCGCTGCCGCAACCAGGAAAATATGCCGTTATGGACTCTTTGTCATGTTTCTCAAAATCTACTCTTGAATTGAATTGAAATGTTAAAATTTTTGTTAAATTTTTCAGATCAGAAAATCGGTCCAATTGAAACAATGAGGACCTCAAGGAGCTGATTTATTTATTTATTTAGGTTTTTATTTGTATTTTCGTTAGAATTTCAATAAAGTTTTTCATTGTTCTGATTTTTTTTGTTATCAATTTCTGATCCCTCTTCATTTATATTGATATTGTTACTGAATAACCTATACGATGACAGTATGCAATTGTGTAATTTCATTTTTGCTTCCTAAAGCCTTCCCAAGTTTTTGACAAAAAACTAATAATATTTTGTCCACATAAGCAAATGTATATTTACCATGAATAAAATAAATATTTCTCTCTAAGAATAGATTTGTTCAGATGAAGATTCACCTTCTTCGAATTCAGTGAAATTTAGTTTCGTTTAAATATATAATTATGAAAATTGAAGAAATATTTAGTCCGTCTAAGGAATTCCATTATTTGAGGTGACTTTTATTTCTTTGAAGTGAATATTCCTTCTTTACAAGAGCCAATATATTATTTCTCACAAATATCTATTTGTTTCTTCCAAGCAATTCACTTCATTGTCTCTAGCTTTGATTTATTTAATTCAAATTATATTTATTCACTACGAATAATTCTATTGATTAATTGAAAGAAACATTTTTGATTGAAACAAATATATACTTTGTGCTAAATAATTAAATATAGCATTTTGAAGAAATTTTATGAAAACAAAACAATGAGTAATTTGAAAATTCAAAAGAATGGAAACTTTAAATCAACCAAGCTTGTTTGTTGGACCTATTCAAACTTCAGATTTGTTTGAATTTAACAAGATTTGTTCAATTCGAAGAATATTTTTCTCTGTTTACAGCAATTTTTTTTTAAATACGTAAATTTCGAAAATGTTATAAAATCATTTGGTCGTTGGTCATTGTTTATGACCACTTCAAACTGCATCCGGATTAACTGTCACGTTATCTGTCGGTTTAGACATGGCTTCTAGGGAAATAAGTTACAAAACCTTCAGAAATCGGATCTGATTTTCTGCTTCATGGTTTAATGTCTGGTTTATTCTGGAGGTTCTTTTTTTAGTTCAACTCCGAATATAGTGGAACGAGGAAAATACTCCTCATCAAATCTTATACATACAAAGTTTCATTTGATAATTTTGTTGCAGACAAGTCTATTTGAAAAAACTAATACCTTCATAGGTTTTCTGTTACTACTGAATAGCAACTTTCTACGTCGATCTAGATTTTCTGATACCTGATATCATAAAATATGATTTATTGAATTGGATTCTATTGAGTAAATTCACAGTTTTCTGTATTCTTCTGATCATACAGACCTGATATAAATGAATACTCGTAGAAATAGTATAAACCATAATCAGAACTTATTAGAAGTTATGTGTGCTCCAACATCGATGATACTGAATGTGAAGTCATAAATTCGGGTCTGTCAGACCACGAAGCTGTTTTGGTGTTATGTTCCAAACAATTCGAGAACTTCTGGTAGAACAAGACATATAGGAAGAATATACAGCAAAACAAATTTCATTAAATTCCAACAACTTTGTACTGCAAATAACTGGAATGAATCATTGAAATGCAATGACCCTTTAAGTTAATTTCATTCGATGCTGTCGGATATTTTCATCATTGCTTTTCCTCTAAAGAACATCAAAAGTAAAACGGGAAAACCATGGATAACCAAAGGTTTGAGAGTGTCCGCAAAAAATATGAGAACCTTACATTACATTAGAAAATATGCTATGGAAAATGAAACATTCATTTCATTTTATAACAAGTACCGAAAAATTTATAGAGGAACTCTAAAAGCGGCAAAGCATTTGTATTATAGGGAAAGAATAGAAAATTCCGGCAATAAGCAAAAAGAGAGTTGGGTAATTATCAATGAGCTGAGGGGTAAACAATTTTCTGTTCCTGTGAAAACAAATCTGGATTGTGACGATATTCAATAGCAGAAAATATCTCCAAAGTAATCCACTCCACCACAGACCCCATGAGTTATCTAGAAAAAAAATCTGTTTTTGAATCTTTTTTCTTCATGCCAACAGACATTGGAGAGATTAAGCGAACTTTTCATGAAATAAAAAATAAGAATGCATCTGGATACGATGACTACCAAAATTTTTTCGCACCTACCGGACTTCGCTCTCGTGATTCTGGCTGAAGCTATAAATTTTTCGTTTTCAGCGGGAGTATTCCCAGCATGTCTAAAAAAGGCGGTGGTGATTCCATTACACAAAGGTAATATCGAAAGGGATATTGAAAATCCAGCCAATTTTAGACCAATTTCATTGTTTAATTGAGAAAAAATAGAATGATGACTTTTTTGGAAAAGCACAACGTTATCCATTCTTTTCAATTTGGGTTCCAAAGATCGAAAGGAACAAGTGATGCTATTTTTAACCTACTACAGGATGTTTATTTCAATCTCAATGATGGAGATGTTGCGGCAGCGGTTTTTTGTGATCTAACTAAAGCGTTTGACTTTGTCAACCATAAAATTCTGTTGAAGAAATTAGGAAGGTATGGCTTCAGAGATATAGTTCTGAAGTGGTTTGAGTCGTACTTATCAGGTCGTACACAAAGCGTGTCTCTTCAGAACAAATTATCGCAACAATTATTGATCAAATAAGGAGTACCTCAAGGATCAGTGCTTGGCCCAATTCTCTTTTTAATCTACATAAATGACCTAGCCTCAATAAAGATTACGGGAAAGTTTACTCAGTTCGCAGATGATACTACCTTACATTGGAATAATAGAAATGACGTTGAACTGCATCAACAAATCAATAATGATGTTATCAAGGTAAAGCAGTGGTGTGATGCCAATTTATTATCGTTAAACATATCGAAAACGAATATCCTCACTTTTACAGGTCATCTGCCAGAACTGTATCGGGTAATGAAGTTATTAGCAGTACAAGAACAACGAAGTTTCTTGGCTTGTACATTGACGAAAAGTTGAAGTTTGAGGACCATATAAAAAAGCTGGGTGCAAAAATAGCCTCTGGATGTTTTGCAGTGAGAACGACCTCGTGGGAACTTGGTAGGGATATGGCCAAAAAGGTATACTATGCGGTAATTGATTCTCATCTGAGATATGGAATCTGCTTTTGGGGTTCTTGTAGTGAATTTTTATTCAAAACTATTTTCATACTGCAGAAAAGGGCAATTAGATACTTGTGCAGAGCTAAATTCAGTGATTCTTGTAAGCCTTTATTCATAGAACAACGAATCTTGACCTTACCTTGTATCTATATATTAGAAACAGTATGCCTAATTCACAGTAAGTTTAGGGATCGAGTTTATAGCACTGCACAAGACAAACCCTTAATATAACTTTACCAATTCCAAGATCTGCACAAATAAAAAACTCCATTATATATAATGGCATAAAAATGTTCAATCACTTATCTAACGCAATTAAAACGATTATGGATACAAAAAAATTCAAAGTTTCTGTGAGAAATGTTTTACTCTGCGGAGCATTCTACTCGTTGGACGAATTTTATTCCGTGAAATTTTAGATTTAGGCCAATAAAATAACTATATTTTGAGGAATTAATTTCCAGCAAGCTGGAAATCATTTAATTACCTTCATTCGGTCCCAAATGCGTGTAATCTAAGTTTGCACCATTCCAGGAGTTGAGCTTAACTTTTGATAGCCAAAAAACCGTCAAATTTTTGCACTTTTTTTTATTTTTTTGCTTATAGCTGCAAAATGGTTCATCGGTCGAAAAATGTCATTCTATTCAATAATATAGAAGGCAAAATTCTGCGTCGAATGACATCTGAAAACATCAAATTCCGTTTAGTAGTATAGCCGAAATCGAATGTTAAAAAAGAAGAAAATTTCGTAGTTCGGTGCTAGCTTACATTTTGCGGCTTTCCAAGACGACATATCTTGAAAACAGATACTCCTATTGAAAAAACCCATAAAATAAAAGTTGTAGAGAATAAAATTTTACGTTATATAGATAGATGTCCAAATGTTTAAGTTTTCTTGATTTGTCCAATTATCCGGATATCTGAATGCCCGGTTCAGCTTCGGTCCCAAATTTTGCATCAATAATTATTTTTCATCTAGTACGTGAAATGCTACTTTGGTGATCGAGAGCTGATTTTTTTAACGAGGCGCAGCCAAGTTAAAAAATAGTCGAAATCACCAAAGTATTTCGCGCACGAGTTGCAAACAAATTTTTTTTTACAAACGCCAAACAAAATTCATTGTAAATAATAAATAAAATTAGGTATTGTAAAATTTTGTCACAATTTGAAAAAAGTTTAAAAGCCTTAATTATTGTTACCTAAACATTCAGAAACAAATGATTCCATGGATTTTTTGCATTGAGTACCATATACCATAAAGGTTGAAATATAAAAATCCCACATAGTTTACATGCAGTGTGCAAAATACCTATTTCGCAATAGGTGCCTATTTCGCACAATGCTTTGCTACTTCGCGCACGGTGTCATGGTAACGAAGGACAATGAAAAAAAGGGTCACTTCGTACATTGTTATCAATGCGTGCACCTTGTCATTCATTGACGTTTGTAGAAAAAAGTCTGTTTTTTTACTTTTAAGTTCGTGTCTCTGTTTTGATAATTACAGAGTGAAAAGTTGATTATACTTGAAAGGAAGTGTTCTATTGTTGTTCTATTACCTACAAACATGAATGACCCGAAGTGTTTAATTTGTTACAAACCATTACATGATGAGGCCTTAACTACAGTAAAAGAACGAGGAATAGAAACATTGATAAAAAGAAGTATTGCAAGGAAGGATGAGAAACACCTTCAACTTCAAGGTCTTACTTCAGTAGTGATTCACGAAAGTTGCAGGAAAATATATTCAAAGGAGAAAAGAAGTGAAGAAGAAAACCCCAAGAGGCATAGAGAGAGGGTCCCGACTTTTGATTTTAAGAAGAGATGTGTGATCTGTGGGGAAGACGCATCACAGGAATTTGTGGCCAGAGAAAGCAAGAAGCCTCTGAAGAGGCGAGTTACCGTGCAGTATGTGTCAACAATTGAGTTCAAAAATTCCCTCTTGGCTGCAGCTAAATGGTGGCAGGATGAAGAGGTACTTGAAAGAATTCGTCTTGAAAATAATTTAGTTGCGGTAGAGGCCAGATACCACCGCTCCTGCAGTATCAAGTTTCTGAAAAAAGATGCAAAAACTGGATCGTCAGTTGGTCGACCTGAAGATGAAGATGTGTCTCTGGCATTTAACTATATTTGCAATTACATCGAGGAAAATGAAGACCAATGCCAATATACTTTGTCAGAAATTTTGAAAGACTTCGAAGGCTTTATCCCGACTCATAAATCCCTGTTCAAAAAGCTGAAAACAAAGTATGAAGACGACCTTATTATCACTAGCGGAAGGGGTAAAAATAAGCCACCGGTAATATGCTTTCGAAATACAGGTTACAAAATTTCAACTCAGGCTTGGTATGACTCCAGAAATGTCGACGAAAAAGAAGAGCGACTTCGCATAGTGAAAGCAGCTGCTGCCATTGTCCGCGAGGATATTAGGTCAGTGTTTTATCCCCTTGATACTTACCCCAAAGTGGACGAATTTCTGAAGGACGTTGAGAATGGCATTCCAGAAACCCTTAAGGTGCTTGTAGGGTCAATTGTAAACACCAAAAAGGGAAAAACAACTTCCGCTCGGCCTAAACAAAAAACGAAAACCTGTGCTATTGCTCACGCAATAATTAATGCTGCGAGACCGCGGTCCTTCCTGTCGCCACTGCTCATAGGACTTGGTGCAACGCTTCATCAGAAGTACGGATCAAGAGAACTCTTGGATGTGTTGTCAAGTCTTGGGTTTTCTTGTTCATATTTCGAAGTTCAACTGTTTCAAGCATCTGTCCTTCAAGACCCACCGCAGGTCGTTCTGGAAGATTCTTTTAGCCAGTGGGTGCGTGACAATGCTGATGTTAACGTAGACACGATTGACGGCTCCAACACGTGGCATGCTATGGGTGGGCTCCAATGTATAACCCCTCACACCTCAGCCTGGTCAAAGGCAAGAATTGCAAGATTGAAGAAGGTACCCAAAGCCAAGGCAACTGGGGCAATCGGAAGCATACCCTTGGTCACGTTTCAAAAAACTGTTCTTGGCAGCCCTCTATTCATCTAAGGCAGATGAGACCTCCTTGGACCAAATCCGCTACGAGATATTTTCCAAATCCGTAACAAAGCCAACTTTCCAGTTGGCCTCTCTACCTCCAACAAATGCTGCCGCCGCCCAACATATTCTGCGGGTGTACCTTCAAATCCAGGGCTGGTATGATAGATCAAATGATCCTCTGAGCTGGGGTTGGAGGAGGACAGACCTTGGTCTTCTCCCCATCATAAACACAAAGGATCCAGCTCCACCTGAAATTCTCAATACTGTGTCCTGCAAATGTACAAAGGAGTGTACAGGCAAGTGCAGCTGCCGAAAAGTAGGCATGAAATGTTCAACAATATGCCTCAACTGCAACGGCCAGTCATGCTCGAATTCAGAACAATTCGAGGATGAGGATGTGACCTTCATTGCCGTAGAAGCAGAAATAGGTGAGGATAGTCCCTTTGAAGATGATCCAGATGAAGGGGGCCACGATATGCAATCGCGCCGTCTGAGCTTCTCAGATGAAGGACCATCGACATCAAAGAAAATGCGAACATGAATGCTGCCACATTTTGTGTTGCATGCCTATTACATATTGATTTATGCCACAAACTGTTCATCAATGCAGTGTTTTCGTTCCTTCATTGCACCTTAACTATTAGGAACTATGATTATGAAATTTTATTCTCTACAACTTTTATTCAATGAATTTTTTCAATAAGACTATCTGTTTTAAAGCCGCAAAATGTAAGTTTGCACCGCACTACGAAATTTTCTTTTTTTTAACATTCGATTTCGGCTATACCTCTGAACGGAATTTGATGTTTTCAGATGTCATTCGACGCAGAATTTTGTCCTCCGTATTATTGAATGGAATAACATTTTCCGTCCGACGCACCGTTTTGCAGCTATAAGCAAAAAAATAAAAAAAATGCAAAAATGTGGCGGTTTTTTGGCTATCAAAAGTTAAGCTCACCACCTGAGATGGTGCAAACTCAGATTACACGCATTTGGGACCAAATAGAGGTATTAAAACGATTTCCAGTTTGCTGGAAATTAATTCCTCAAAACGGTTTTTTTCGATTTAATTTTATTAGCCTAATTTTTTTGTTGGGCGATTTAAATCGACTGATACGTAACGGTATTCACTTTGTATGTGCTATTCTGTTGCATTCTATTTTATTCCTATTTTATATTATCACATTTTAATTAATTGAAAAGATCAGAATTCTGAATTCTGAAACTGACGTGTAGTAACAAACAGTACTATTGTTTGAAATTTATTTTATGTATTTGTTTTTTGTATATATTTATAGACTTTTACTTATATGAATAATTTGACGTGTAGTAACCGCTCTACAAATTTTATGTGAATGAATGACATGGTAAATGTTTAATGGGTTTTAAATGTGTAACGAGGTATGTTTGAAAAATATGCACATATTCAATTGTTATTGATGTTTGTTTTTTTACTGTTCTGTTTTTCACTTTGTCAATAGCAATTATCATTCTTCAGACAATAAAGTAACTTTGATTTTTTGATTATTCATAATAATAGCATGTTAGAACCAACAAAACATTGGGATATGGTAAGTGCTATTTTGCACCTTACAATTAAAAAATTATTGCTCCCTTATTAACACTCGAAGATAGTACCTTGTGAGGGTTGAGGACGCGTATTATTATTATTCGCCGTGACGCTCCAGGGCGACTCAATTATTTTTGGTGGCGTATTCACTTTTGAGCTGCAGCAACACCTGGAAAACCTACAGCACCCCCAGGTGGTCGGCAAACTACTCAAGCAAACATCAGTCGCTGGGTTTGACACCTAGGCAAATCACATCGCACTTGCTTCAGAACAAGGAATGCGGTCTCCTATCGATACCGATTCACTTGAGAAAAATTCTCTCATCCTCCGGATTTGAACCGGGTCAGATGCTAGCAGAAGCTTCAACGGCCGACACACCGTACATACGTCCATATGCATTAAATCGCTGAGCCAGCGGCTACTGCAAGAACAGTTCTTCTCGTACGGAACTATTTGTATAAATATGGAAATGTGCATGATCAGACGTTCCAGAACGATTCTGTCATGTCTTTCTGTTTATGTGTTATTCATAACGAAATAATGGATTATTTTTACGAATTGAAAAAAAATTGTTTTATCAGCTAACCACTGCAAATAAGGAATAAATTCACGAATCTTTGAATATGGAGCACAGTTTGGACTTTCATTCGAAAGGAAGAACTTTGAAATCGAACTATTACCTACTTCCAGAGATAATGAGGGTTTGAACATTGAGTCAACATCCGCTGTCTTGTATTGGCTGCCATTTCTATTAGGTACCACTATGAGATGGCAATCATGTTTTTTTTTGTGATACTGTTACACCCTTGCAACTGTGTTAGCAAAGAAAAAGAGTACCGCCAAATTATACCGTTCACTCGAATTGGCACAGATGGCCTTAGGCTATCCAAGATAAGTGCAGCGATTTTCACTGGAAATATTTTGAGCAGTCATGGCGGGCCGTCGAGTTGTGTGGCTCATTTGAGGTTTTGTCGCTCGAGAAAGTTACGTATAGCTGAACTTGCTTTCGACTATGACTGTCAGATCAGTATCGAGAATCAAAGTATAGAAATAACAAAATGAAATGATGGTCTTGGCCTATAATAAGGTGTGTCAAATTAGAAAAAAGCTTGTAGAAATATTTCAGAAATGAAAAAAATATATCAAGAAACGCCCAAACCTGTTGCCAAGCAAATCTGAAAATCAGTATTCCAAACACAATTTTACAATGAATTTCGTTCTCCAAACAACAATAGAGCATGTTTTTAAATTTGTGAGATATTTCGGTATTCTCGAGGCAAAAAATTTAGTGGGTTTATTCTGAAGATTTTGTAGGCTACTCGAAAAACTAATGACACTAAGGTAAACCACCCAGTGACCGTCATGGGACCAGTATTCGTCACTGCCTTCAATTATAAGCAAATATTTAGGTTTGTGGTGACGAAAATTGTTAAGTAGAACAAAATATAATTTCTAGTTATATTTGTCGATATCGAGTTGGTATTATAAACAATCCAACGCAACTTTATTCCAGTACAGTAACAGTTAACTTTGGTGCTTCAGTGATCATCGCAGTTTTTGACAGTTCGTTAGCTTGTAGTCAAGGTGAGTACAATTTTCTCAGTTATATAGAACCAGTTTCTTTGAGGCATACGGTATTTATTACTAAACAGCTAACTTATAACATCTCAAATTATGATTTAAAACTGAAAATATGAACCTATAACCTAGCTCAATCTATATTTATGGAGTGATGAACACTCGTGCACCAGAAATAGTACTAAGCTCCATATTCGTCATGGCTGACGATAACTGGTTCATTTTACCAATGCCATATTATTCGATTTTCAGCCTTACTTTACGATATTATAGGGCCTTAACAGGATGAATCTATTTCTATCATTTCAAAAGACTAAGGGACCAGTAACCGTCATAGATTTTTGTTTGATTTTGAACTTTAGCATGCGTTTGAAAACTATGACGAATACTCGTGCACAGGCATGACGATAACTGGATTTCAATTTTTTTTGCAGATGTCTCGGAATTAATATCCAGAGGACGATATGAAAAATGCCATAAAAGTTGTAAAAAACAGCGAAATGAGCATCCGAAATGCTGCCACAAAATGTAAAGTACCGCGGATGACATTATCAGATAAATGTAAGGAGAAAACCCCGCTAGCTAGAAAAATGGGCCCACCTACCATACTAGAGGAGGGAGAAGAGAATAATCTAGTGAAATGGATTTTATTCCAGAAGGGGTTGCAACGTCATTTAAAAATATTTCATTCTGGCCGGAAATATCACCATAAATACCAAAAAAGTTAGTAGAGAAAATTCCATCAGTAGCCAAAAGCAAAAAATGCAAGAAAAAAGAAGGGAAAAAGAAGTAAAGAAGTTCCAGAAACAAAATGAACAAGAAGAGAGAAAACGGAAAAGATCAGAGGAACTAAAAGAACACAAAAGGTTGAAAGCGACGTGCATTGTGTTATTTTCGAGGAAAACACTATTGCATGAAGTGCAAGCAATGGATGCACAATAAATGTGCAAATGTGTCCAACGAACAAAAGAAATTTTACTGCAGTTCCTGTGTTGCCCAAAAAGAAAAATAAGTTTTTTTAGATTATTGAATATTTTTAGTGACTAGTTACTGAAGTTTTTTCATTAATACATATTTCATAACTGGTTATTGATTATTTTTTCCCCCAGAGGGGCTGTGACGAACTCTGGTGCGACATACTGACGACCACTGGGTTTACAGCATTTCTGGCATGACGAACACTGGTATACCGATTCCTATTTAATTAAAATACGAATTAAAATTACTTAAACTGTTGGAAGTATAAAACCAATGTAACATAAAGGTTTATTCACATTCGAAGGGTAACAAAACAAAAAATTAAATGCTTTTCTCAACTAATAATATTTTTCACAAGCGAATTTCTATAGCGTTAGACTTTAAAGTGACGAACACTGCAGCCTTTACCTTACTTGGCGAAAATCCATTGAACTGATGATGAAAAAATTTATTGAGTAATCCAGTATTCCGCTCGAACCTATACAATAGATGTATTTTTAGGCAAGTCTCTAATAACAGAAAACAACTACTGCTCCTTCGACCATCGAATTATATGAATGTATGTTTGTCAGATTCTTTTACTTCGGTATTCCCCCATTTGAATCAGAACATACTTATAATTCCGAGTTATATTTGACTTAAAATACTGTATTTTTCAAAGATGCATAAATGTATGAAGAGTGTATGAAAAATTACTTTAAGCAAAGTTGATGATTTTACGCACAGGTGATTTTTTTACGCACCTGTGCGAAAAAGTATTACTCTACGCACTGTCAGTATTCAGCATAAGAAGCACGTATAAAATGTATGATTGAAGGAAACATTTGAGATAAAATCACCCATTATGAATTCAAAGTGAATGTTCATAGTTCTGTTCAATATATACAGGGTGTCCCAAACTCGATGGCCTATTAGACGTTTGTGGAAAACGGGATATAGCATTATTTTGAAAATTTGGTTCTTTGGATAATCAGTTCTGCTCTATCGATCTAGAATTTTTTCAGCGCTGTGGAGTTGCTGCTTCTATCGGAAAGTGGCAGCAACTTTGATATGTTCAATAGAATTATCTGTTTATTATTGCATTTTTCGCTGAAAGACAATTGAATTTCCCGTGAAATGATGGATTAGGTTCTTATACCTAAAGAGAGAGGTATCCGAAATGAAAGCAAGTTTTTTTATGAAAATTGGAATATTTTGCCGTATTTTGTCTTGGGTAGATATAAAATGTCATGGAACATGTCATTATGAAGACGCGAATATAAGTACATCAATAATAAAACGTTTGCGCATTCATTAAATTTGATAAGAAAAAGATCAAAATGAAAGACAATAATTATTCAAATGAAAATCAGAATAATTTTTGTCGAATTTGTCCCATATTTGTTACTGTTCATTGGCTCATGATATTTTGTATTTTCTTCATAACAGTCTTCTCCAAAACTAATATTGCATGAACCGAGATATGCAGTGTTTCGAAATTTTAATTCAGATTTGAATAAAGTATGCTTGGTTCGGTTTTTCATTTCTCCCATTCGGAAAATAAATTTGAAATATCTGCATTTGAATATGCATTATAATCACTTTTTTCTGACAGAATCACAACTAAATCTCTTTTCTGGTCACGGCATACTACAAATTATTTCGATTAGGTAATATCACCTATTTCCAATCGTTATACTGGTAGGTGATTGAAAACGATAGAGTGTCCCGTGACCAGAAAAGAGCAAAACAAACTTTTAGTTTGACAAGCCGTAATTTTCATGTTGTTTCTGTCAGAAGAAAGTATTAAAAATGGATTTTATTGCATTTTCAAATGCCAGATAGTTCGAATCTTGAACTTACCATAAATGAATATAAAAAAAATCAGAAGAATCGAACGGAAATATGCTGTGTGTTGGGAATGTTGAAGTGCCAAGAGGTGATCCTTCAAAATGTATTGATTTCTGTAAATGGATTTCAACATGGACTTATGAAAATCTGAATTTCCTTCAGAAAATTATATGGAAAATATTTGAATAATATGAGACAACAGTAAGGAACGTTTTGGCAAATTGCCACTTCTTGCATATCTAAGTTGTTGTTATCAGTTAGACGGTGCCCACCCCTTCACTGTAGACAAGAAGTGAGCAGAAAACTGACTACAACCTTTGAAGATCGCACGGAAAAAACTCTGCCAAGTAAATTGTTTACTTGAAAAAAAGTAAATTGTTGGTACTAAATTTTCACCTACGATAAGAATATGAGATACTCATAATATGCGAAACAATGTTTCTGAAAGTGTGTTCATACCGTAACTAATCAGAATACTAAGCGAATCGAAATATTTTCCATGTTCGATATCTATAGGTGCACACTAAACTAAATGTAGATATAATGAAACCTACCACCACTAAATCGTTTGTCTGAAAAAACTTCACTTGGTCTAAGCCATGTCAATAATAACGTCATTCGATCAAGTCGATTGGGTAAGTGATCAATTAGTTAACTTTTTCGGTTCGGGCACTTTCGGATAATTTCGCAAAATTATTCTGTTGCGAAAACGGCCGACCTCATAAGCCACTGCGCCATTTCATCCACATGTAGCGTCATGTTATGAATGTGATATTGTTGCCGGCATCATATTTATGCATGTTTGCAGTAATGAAATCCTCGTAAGTGTAATATTTATGAATGGAGTACAGCCTATGTAGGTAATTTTCAAATATTTCTAGTGTTATAAGGATGAAAATTGTAAGTATGACAAATCATACTGAACTGTTCAGAATCATGCAATAATCTAATATGTCGAGGACTATTGTCAAAGATAGGAGAAAATCATCCTTGATAATAATAGTCATTCGATTATTTCATATTTTGAAATGATTTAAAGTGTATTTTTCTATGATGCAATTTTCATCCTCTCACAGTACACATTCTTGAACTGACCATGAAGGCTACTCATCAGAGAAAACGATTGAAGTAAGTAAATAATACGCCAATGACAAGAGAACTGCTTATTTACTGGGTATTGAAAATAATACCAAAGTTAGGTCAAAAAGAAAGTAGAGGCTGAAAAATAATAGATTGAGTTCACTTGGAGTTACTGATCAACGTTCTAATAATAATGCACCTATATTCTACCCATAAGACAAGTGAACAATTCATTTGGCATTAGTAAAGTGGACAATGAAGGGTATTAATCTGAAATATATCAAAATAGGTTAGTAGTGGTAATTGTTCGTTTCCAGGAACACATTTTTTCCTGTGGTTTTTATTTTGTTTATTTGTCCCATACTTTTTACTTGTGGATATTAAAGTTTCAATAATGGTTAGTGATTTTTTTTCTCCGTGTGGTGTATAAGACAGTTGGGTCTACAGCCTTGGCCACCGCGATCCCCAGAGCTAACTGTTCTAAATTTTCACATTAAATCAAATGAAACAGCACTTCGGAAACATGAATTAGCGATTAATATGACCTTCAGTTGTTTATTGATTGAAATAAAATAATTCTGCTTGAGGTGAATGAATCATGATTTCTCAACAGACACATGTTTTTCAGATACCCTGAATAGGAGAAAAAATCATCATGGAGATGAAAAACCGAATCAAGCATAGTTTGTTTAAATCTGAATTAAAATTTCTAATCAGTGCATTTCTTGGTTCGTGCAATATTAGTCTAGGAAAAGACTGTTGTGAAAAATAACTACGAAATATGAATATTCAATGAACAGTTACAAATATGGGACAAATTCAACAAAAATCAAATTTTTATTTGAATAATTATTTCCAAGTAGCACACCTATATTGGTAAAATATTGGTACAATATTGTGAACCTATTGGCGAAATGTTGGCAATGCAACATTGGTCAGAAAAATGTGAACATTCGGCGATAATGGTCCAATATTAATTGAATAATATTGGTGAAATATTCTCGAAGCAATGTAGTCCTCAAAATATTTGGCTTCAGCCGGGGAAGTAGTTGTTTTCTGTTAGATATTACAAAAAAAACCTTAAATTTTATCGTAGGGTTTTTCCATTTCCAGAGGAGTCATGTATTGATTCAATTTTCAATTGAGAATGCTTCTCTTTAAAACATGAATCCCTTCCTAGAGAGGTTATCTTGTACGATGGAAAATAGCGACTAATTTCCAACTTTCAGTCGAAGATGATTCAACAACTGACTTTATGAACATCCTGTTCATATTTTCAATGAAATCAACATGTCATACCCATGACAGGTTTTATGTCAGAAAAATATTTTCAAAGTTTCACTGCACAAGAAATAGTCTAACAATTCCTCATTACAGTGTGAAATTGCTTCTGAAGAGTATGTTTTCCAATTCTTCCGACCTCCCTGATGATCTTAGGAGAGTGAAATAGATGTTTGTCGACCAAAATGTATTGGAGGCCTAGCGAAAGAGATGCAATTCACGCATCAATGGAATGAGCGATTTTCTGTGAGTGATACTTCTGAATAACATTCTCCCTTATCTCATTCATAGATAAGAATCTCTAATGGAAACTGGACATTTAATAAATAATCAACTATCTGAATGAAAATGCAAATTTTCACTTTCAGAATTTTTCTCTCAAGTTATATAGGGTCTTTCTCAATATCTGTCAGATGTAGTTCAATGTCCAGCGTGGCTTTAGCCGGGGAAGTAGTTGTTTTCTGTTAGATATTACAAAAAAGTATCTTCAATTTCATCGTAGGGTTTTTCCATTTCCAGAGGAGTCATGTGTTGATTCAATTTTCAATTGAGAATGTTTCTCTTTAAAACATGAACCCCTTCCAAGAGAGGTTATCTTGTACGATGGAAAATAGCGACTTAATTCCAACTTTCAGTCGAAGATGATTCCACAACTGACTTTATGAACATCTTGTTCATATTTTTAATGAAATCAACATTCTGACAATATTGGCAAAACATTCATACGTTATATTGTCGAGAAGTAAAATTTAAACATTTTGCGATACCTATTGGTCGAATATTGTTTAGACATTTCAAAAATAGTATAGTTGAAATATTCTTGAAGCAATAATGGCCTCAAAACATGTATTGATATTGTTGCAATATTATTTGGATATATTTTCCTCACTAAAGACAAATATATATATATATATTTTCATTCAAACTTTTTTTTCAGAATTGAAACAGGAAACATTGAGAAAGAAATAGGTAGCTATCAATAGTATCCATATTGAATAACTTAGTGTAAAATTGTGACAGAAATCAGGACCGCAACTAAATTAAAAAATTAACTTAAGAAATTTGTACTTAACAGATGATTTCAATTCCTTTTGACTGTTTTTGCTTTGATATGACTTATTTATCATTTCACAAATTATTCTCTCATTCCTTTTCTGATAATTGTTTGATTTCTTCAATCAATTTTTATTTCATATGTATTGCTGTTGAAAAATTTATGTAAAATGTAATTCCTCTCTAAACAGAAACGTTTCGTGGGATCAATAAATAGAGTGTGTGCAGTGTAAGTATAACAATTTTCGTGTTCACTAGGAGTCTAGGACTGACATATTTTTCCTGAATTATTCAGATTATCAACCCATTTTATCAATTTTCAGATTTATTTAGGAACAAAAGATCCAAAAATGGTCATGGAAAAAAGTGGCTAATTCTAATAAGCACGTAGAATGGAAAAGTTTTAAATTGCAAAAATGTAACCTTTTCTTTCGAACAAGTTTAAAAATTCTATATTGACGTTTATCTTGAGAAAATTGGTTAGACCATAATAATGTTAGTATATCGGTAATCTCTTTAGAACAGCTGTTTTATTGAAGTTTCAACCATACCATATGGAGGTCATAATTCACTATCTCAAGAAACTTCTTATTTATGATAGGATACAAAAAAAGAATTCATTAGGTATATAAAGGAATTTTTATAATCATACAAATGAGAATGTACAAAAATGTAAGTTTGTAAATTGGTGAGTCAGAAATGCAGTATTTCAATCATGTCAATATTTTTTGGATGTTTTGTAGTACCTATATCTCTGATAGGTATTGAGTTTTTTGCTAAAGCTAGATTTCATCTGAGAGGCATTCAGCAAATACATTTGACACGTGTTATGTTCACGAATGCTAGGCACTTCTGTAAGATTCAAATTCGATAATCGATATTTGGTTTTTGAGTTATTAGCAGTACCTCAAATTGATACCCAATTTTGAAAATTTGTATTGATGGAACAATGGTAGGTATATATTGTGGCTAAGAAGTATTTGGGAGAACAGTAATCTCTAATTTTGAATAACGAACCCACTAAAGGAGAAGTTTCAGTGTTTTTATAAAGGGTTTGTAACTCTGAGGATATATTTAATCAATCATTGGCAACTTTTACACATCATTCTGGAAACAACACTAGGTTCTGCCCCTCTGAAAGAAACTTTTGTGCCTGCAGCAGAGATGGTCGACGGCTGAATCTCCATGTTCCATAATGGCTGGTGGTCGGGCCACAGAATATCGGAGCCGTGTCCGAAAGTCGACGCTTTTTTGAAATTCGAGTCAATTGTACACCTGACAATTTCAATCCTTAAAAAAATTAGAATTGATACGTATCCATTGAAATTAAACATGATATCCATAATTTACTCATTTGACATTCTGACATTTCTGACTTATAAAAGAAACATAACCCAACTTTTTTTCAAAAGTATCGTTTCTCTCTCTCTTATAACCCTTGCTTCCTAATTGTCGCTTTTGTGGGTTATTTGGAACATTCAAACTATTTAAAGAGACTATTAGACTCCACCCTTTGGCCGTACCCGTAAGAAGGCCAAAGCCTTCTAGGATTCAGTGACCCTACACATAACCACTGAGTAAGCTGTCTTGAAAACGAGTTATGTGAAGTATTTAATATATTTTCGTAGGTTATAGAAGACGTTCTATATGTAGAGCCATCTAGCAGATTTTTATCCAGGCTCGATAATGATATAATTTTAATTAATATTCGGCCAATTTTCAGAATTCATCTTAATCTACATGCGGGAAACAATATAGAGACAATATTGTTTCAACGATATCGGTAAATATTATTGATCCAATATTGACCCAATAAGATTTGTTGAATATTGGCGAAATAATATTCAACCAATGTGTAATCACACTTGGATATACGATACAGTTATTATTTCTATATAGAATCGATATGAGAGGAATAGTGGGAATGCAATATTCATTCTAGATGTTGAAAACAATAAGAAGACAATATTGTTTTATCGATATTGGTTAATAACATTGAACCAATATTGACCCAATATGAGTAAAAACATTTTGTTGAATATAGTTGAAATGATATTCAACCAATGTGCTATCAAACTTGGAAATACAATATCGATTCTTATCCCTAGAATCGATATAGGTAGAAATTATTCAACCAATACTGACCCAATTTTACATGTAAAAATCTACATTCAGAACAGGTTCAACCAATATTTTAACAATATTATTGATATAATATTGTTTTTTGAATATTTACCCGTATTGAACCATTATTATTGTTTCATTTACAATATATCTATACTGGCCCAATATGAAATCAAGATTCAGCCAATATGATGTGCTACCTGGGTTGTCTTTCATTTCAATTATTCTCTAATCAAATGTACGATGATGTACGCGCAAACGTTATATTATAAATGTACTTATTTTTGAATTTTCGTAATGACATGTTCCATGACATTTCATATCTACCCAATACAATATGTGGCAAAATTATCCAATTTTATAGAAAACTTGCTTTCATTTCGGAAGAGGAACATGATATTTTTTTTGAAAGGAAGTTCAATAGTCTCTCAGAATATTTGATAATAAACAGGGTGTTCCATTTGGAAAAATGGACTTTTCACCACTTTTGTATCTATCAGTAAAATCACAAATTTTCAAAGACCGTTTGTAATGATGAACGATATCTCTTAGTCATCACTAATACACAGGACATTGTGAAAACAGAGTTCTTTTGGGAGATTGTTCAGTAACGAACAGTCGTTGCCGACCGATGATGAACGCTTTTCTCCCATAAACACCTACTACCTAGGCTTATTATGGCAATACCTGTCAGAAAAGAACTACTCCCCTACCTAATACGACGACTGGTAATGAATTGAATCTAAAGGTGGGAACAGACCAAGCAAACATTGTTGTGCAACAGTTGAACAACAGCCGAACAACACACAAGTTCACACACTGTGTACGTGTTGGGCAACAGTTGTGCCGCTGTTGCGCGGTGTTCGCTCCCGAGGCGGTACATCAAAGGAGATGTTGCCCAACAGTGCGCACACAGCGTCGTCAGTGTGGACGCGTATACGACATAATTTTACATTGCAGCAGAAAATGAGTAGTTCATTTCAAGCAGAGTGACTACTGGTATCGGAGTTTTCATCCGTTATTAAAATGTCTCAGAACTGGACTCGATAGTACGTGTGTTTTTTTTCCAATTTTAGAACCAATCATTACAATGAGTTTTTCAAATGAAGTTATATCCATTCGAGAGAAGTTATTGAACAACGTGTTGTCCTACATTCCTAATTCTGGTAAAAACTGTCGTTCTCTGTTCGCGAATATACATCTTTGCCACCACCTTCGCTTTCTACATCCTTTTCGTGATTTTATTTTTATAAATAAGAACGCACACCTAGCGAGTAGAGCATTTTCTTTGTCGCTCATGGCACCGACTAAACGAACACTGAACAAACACCAGAGACACTACGTAGGTCGATGTTGACGAACAGTTTGTCGAAAATGTTTTATCCCCACAGAAACAAGTTTGGCAACAGCTACCTAAGTGTTGTTCAACTGTTGCACAACAATGTTTGCTCGGTCTCTTCCCACTTTAACAGATGGTTATACAATGTTACTCAAAGCATCAGAGGACGCAACTGCAAGTGCCCTCTGTGACTAACCAGAAGAGTTATGCTTTGATTTGGACAGGGTGACTACCTACCGACCAGTTTCGAGGTTATTGCCTCTGATAAGTGCAAAGGTATGTCAACACAGACAGCACTGAAGCCATCTGTTCCCCGTCCAAATCATTACACACTCCGCTGCTTGGTTACTACTGGTTCACGCAGTGAAGCGGTTTCTATAGGCCGTTCCACCGCCCCTCAGAGTTCTGTTCTCACATAAATGTCTCAACCCGGAGATTAGGAGTGTTCTCCCTGTGCTCGCTCAGAAACGACTGCTCGTTACACAGGATATTGTCAAACTACATCCAAAATTTTAGATTTCTATGTATCCAAATACTGCAGTAATAAATTTTTAATTGTATAGCCATGTTTCCCACCAAAAATTAGGAAATTATTGATTTCCTCTAAAACCACTGGAGATAGGTATAGGGAAGTATTGAATGGAAATAATTGAAAAGCAATAGCAAAGCGAAAATGCAATAATACACAGGGTTTTCCATTCAAAATATCAAAGTTACTGCTACTTTTCGATAGAAGCGGCAACACCGCAGCGCTGAAAGTATTTTAGATCGATAGAGCAGAGCTGAATATCCAAGAAACCAAATTTTCAAACCAATCCTTCATCAGTTTTTCCAGAAACGTCTAATAGGCCATCGAGTTTGGGACACCCTGTATAAGCGAATACAATTTTCACCTTTTCTTTTTTTATTCGCGACTGGGATATTCAGATAAAATCTGAAGTATTTGCTGTTCTTTAATATCTAGCACTTGCATCGAGTTAAACGAGTAAAACTGTAAAGATGATGATTAATGCACTCTGTTGATTTCAGTCTGCTGCAAATGAGTATGCAATTTTTGAAACCTGAAAACGGTTAACTTCCATTATCATACATAGGTAACTACTGTTTGTTTCAATGTTTCATCGTTCTTTACAAGATCAAGTAGGATTCACCCATAGAGAAAAAGATGAACCACTCGAATACTGTAATTGCTATCATAGTCATTATAGTTTTTGAACATTTCACTCTACTGTAATACTCATGAGCAATGTTAACCTGCAAAATCCCCTTCAGTTACCGAGCAAAAAAGTTAGTCTCGTAAATTAGTAATAAGTTTCGTAGTGCAAAAACGATCCTGTAGTCGATTTGAAATGAAAACTATAGCAATTGAATCGCTAATAAGTCCTTAAAAGTTATATGGATATTGAGTTTGAGACTCACATGTCGATTCTGAACCCGGTTGCCTTACCGTTGAAGATGTTACCAATTCATCGTTTTAATGTTTTTTAGATAAACTCAGAAAATGGTAAAACTAAGATTTAAATCATATGTATTAAGTGACTTATGGAAATTCTCTTAGAAAGATTCTTTTTTTCCTCTTACGTATTGTTTTTTTTTTCTTGCATGGCTCTTGTAGGAACATCTATTCACCATTCCCCTAAATGGTACAACCTCAAAACACATACTAAAATTTACTAATTAAATCCCATCATATCAAAAATTCCCAACCATAACGTAAATATCCTCAAACGAAAAAGAAGAACACCTGATCTGGTGAAATTGACACCGGAAGGAGTCAGAAAACCAAATATCAACTTAGAAGAAGAAGAAGTGGCACAGCAACATATTCAATTTTTGTTGTGTTGTGATTCGACCATTACCTGTAATAGACCGTCAGATAGTGACAGATTTAGGTGCCCCATTTTCACATCCAAGCCTCGAGTAGGGTTGTAAAGTAAGTCGATGTTGAGTAAAATTAAGGGAAATTTACGAGTGGCTCGTGGGGAAAACATATGGAAAAATCAAAAAGAATTTCCATTAAATTTTCCGACGACAAAATCCACTTTTCCATTCACGCCACTCAAGCCATTATGTTTTTCGGTGTAGTGACGATGTAGGTTTTCATAGTTTCGATAGGCTTGCGTGGGAAAACCTGTTAAAATCTCGATTTTTTTTTACAAGATTACAGCCTCATTTTAACCCTTTAGCCACCTTCAACACTCAAGCCTTTGATCTTCTGAAGCCAGGTTCTATTAATTAATGATTAGGTGAACACGGCTCGTGTTAAAATATGGAAAATCGAATTTTCCATGGAAAATCGAATTTTCCATATGTTATCCCCAGGAGCCACTCGTAAATTTCCCTCCATTTTACTCAACATCGATGTACTTCTCAACCCTATTCGAGGCTTGTATGTGAAAATGGGGCACCTAAATCTGTCACTATCTGACGGTCTATAATGATATACAAGTGAGAGCTCGGAATTTGAAGTGCCTGGAAGTTGTACGGATTTGAATACTACGAGTCTCATTCTTCACCGAATCCATTTAAAACCATAATTGGGCACCAATAGTTTGAATACTACGTCTAATGCGGGACTGAAAAAAAAAATTTTCCAAGATATGAAAAGACTTCATAGGAAATTTTTGTAGACCTGTTCGAGAACACAAAGACTGCATGTCTATATTCAGTCTTTCGATATCACGTTTTGTTTTCGAAGTTAAGTTGATTTTAGAAAGAGATATAAGGAGGAATAGGAAGGAATGCTTTTGAAAGGAAAAATTTGGGCGCAATTCGAAAAAAAAACACTTTCAACTGCCAAGACCTTCGTGGTATGTAGCCTGAGGTACCTATAACTTAGATGTCTAAGTCGGGATCTCGAGATCAATTCAAGTTTATCAAAAGTGTCCATGGGCCCAACACAATCCTATTTCTAGTTTTCGAGATACAGGGGGTCAAAGTTGGTGAGTGGCAATTCCTTTTAAGTGATATTGCTTTCAGGAAAACATCTTAAATAATAATGTTTTGCGCAGCGAATATTGCTAGCCCATAGAGCAATACTTTAAGACTGGTTTTTGGTGAAAAATATTGTTGGATACAGGGTGAGTCCAGCATTATTCGATCAATCAACCTGTTGGGGCGAGATCGCAAATGTACTATAAATCAATATTGGGTCTATTTCAAATTGATAATGAATGAGTCCCACATTGGATCGTAAAAGGCCACCTACCTTGCCTTGTGTTACAACCTCCGAGCAATAAAAGATATAGTCGAGGTGCCATTTCTATATGCACAACACACATTGTTATGAAAGCTGCACATCACTATTCTTTGTGATAGTTTGAGGGTAAAGGGTAATCTCCGGAGGGGTAGATTGGTCATATTTATGATATTTGGATGTCAGCAGAACCAGTGGCGGCGTGCTGATTTTTTTCATGTTATATTTTCATCTATAGACGCCCACATGCCTGGTTGGAAAGCACGTGTGGTCAAGATGTCAACCAAAAATACTTTATTGTGCGATGAATCAGACTCTCGCTTACAAAGCATAGAATACGGTCATAGATACTGAAAAAATAAATGAAAGTGCTAAAGTAAAAAAGTCAAAATATTCAAATTGTTGAATCACAGCAGTAAACTATAGTATACACTATATATATATATATGCTATACATGCATTATAATACACATAAACTGTTATATACATTAAAGATAACCTTCAAATTTATGTTGAAAGTGTATCATTGAAATACTCATTCAAAGTTTCAAAGTGTAGTAATAAAGCCTTAGTAGCTCTTTAAATCTTTTTCTGTTGTTTTTTTTTTCTGAATTTAGATTATTGGTATCCTGAGACAAATGATAAAAAAGGTTTTTAGAGTTGTCAAAAAGTAACTTGTGTAGAGTTAGTCTGTCTGGTAGGAAAACGAGAATTTCCCATGTAGTTATTATTTAACTTCTGTTTCTGAAACATCAAACAGTCTCTGATATAAATATTGTGGTATGAGTCATTATAAGTTATGAGTTTAATAGGGACAGACATGTATCTTGGAAAATATCTCTGCAAACATACCAAACAACAGCTCTATTTTGACGTAGTCTTGATTTGCTCACAGGATGGAGCGGTGACTTGCTTATTGTAAATCGTCTGTCCAGCTTGAAACAAACTGAAATTTCGGATTGCATTCTTCTATTCCTTTGCTGAAGTAGTCTAATTTTTTGTATCTGACGGATTATAGTTCTCGTCGCTACGTTAAAACACTTTCTTCTGGTATCATCTGTGTTCATATCGTCGGTTTCACAATCACGAATTCCTCTAAAATAGCATACATTTCAAACACACAAGCACACACACACATAACTGCCAAATTATTATATTGTTATAGTTGCAGAACAGCGAAGTAAATTTTATAAAGGGAATCATAGCCTTCTATGATAAAGTAAGTTACAATTCTGGAGTCAATGAAGTAAATCACTTTTTATTTATGGATTGAAGAAATGCAATGAGGAATCTCTTGGAATTGGGAGTATAGGCTCTCTCTAAAGATTAAAAATAATACTCAACCCATTGATTAGATTTGAAACTTGCGATGATTCCATTTACAATAAAGAAGTTTGTGTCCACATCCAATTTAACCGGAAGCGCTTCGCCACTGAAAACATTCCAGATGTGATATTCCATGTTTACAAAATTTTAATCAATTTGGAACATCAAAAACTTGTGATGAACCGATTACTTACGTGATAATCCCTGGTATATGAACTTTCCAGTACCCATCAAATTGAGTCTATAATAGCTAGTGGATTATGATTTGAGTTTGGTTATGAATAGTGGAGTTTGCTTACTCACTAACTTTTTAGTATGCCTACACTGCAACAAGTATTCCTAATTATTTATAGGTAATCATTTTTAAATTTGACTTACATAGCAACAAAGTTTTTTTACATATATGTCAATAAATAGTGTATTTTTGCCTCAAAATTGGAATGAAAATGAACAGATTCATTGAAAGTCAACTGATTCAATACCACTAAAAAGGTCGATACGGAATGACAATCAAATATGGTTTATGCCATGATTACCTTGCTGCGACGCCCATGGTTTGATTTGACAGGACGATGAATAAGTCGTGAACTGACTTAAAAAAACATAATCGCCAAGTTAAGAGTGAATATAATACGGAAATCCAACCTCATCAATGAGTACAAACGGAAATATCCGACAATGCCCTTTTTTGACATAACTCGGGCATTGATGTTTGTAAACAACGTCGGGTATGTTGCTTTCAAGAAAGAGATAGAAAAGACCTCTCCATTTCTTTTATTGCTAGGAGGTTGCACCTACTGTTTGTAATCATGACAGTCCTTGGGGCCTCAGACGACTCCTAACTTGGGATAGATGTTACGACGGTTGTGGCACAAATCACACATTAACAATTATATGAATATGATGAGATGAGAAAATGTACGTGAATATACTTCAACTTTTTCGAGTGAAAAATATATCTGCTCGCGCGTGATCATACACCTTTCGCATGCTCTGGCTTATTGGCCATCCAAAGTTGCGCAGACGCAGATTAGTATGGCACCCTATAGACTCATGTGGGAAAATAGGACCGTAATTAAAGTTTTGCGATTCCGCAACAAATCCTATGAAGTGAAGATGTGACCAAACCAATTTACTTGTCGTTTGAATATGTCAAAATTGATAAATTTAACATTTTGTACAGGGTGATTCAAGAAGTGACAGTTTTTCTGATTATATTTTGTATTTTTCAATTATATATTTTGAGCATTAGGGATACATGACCACGAACCTACTTCTTGAACGATGCTCATAATTTTTTTAAAAATATTTCCGGGATCAGTGTTATTACGGAAAAAAAATCATTGGTATCTATTATAGGTTTTCAGAAGACGATTAAAAAGGAATTCTGTTGAATTTGAAAGTTTTTGCAAATATTTGATGGTTTTATATAATATGTTTAATTATTCCGTTCATTTTTGACGATATGAAAAAATGACGAAGAACTTTTTTGTAGGTCTGTTTGAGGACAACAAAACTGTTGATTCACATTTTTTCGAAATTTCGTGTTGTTTTCGAGTTTTTGGTGTGGTGGGGAGGGGATAGTACTAATAAAGGGAGAAGTGCTGAAATTGGGGTGTGGGGGGGAAGGAGGGTAAATTATCAAAAATCCCAGAGCGAAGCGTCTGGAAAACTTGGGGGGGAATGGTGAGTTGATAATAATAAATCCAGCTCCAGGTTATCTTCTTCCAAAACTCAACTACTTCACCTGTAAATTCCTGTAACGGTAATGGCTGTGGAGCAGCTGCCTCCTCTCTGACCAATATGATGTGCTACCTGACATCATATTGGCTAAATCCTGGTTCTATATTGTGCCAATATAGATATATTGTAAATATTGTAAAAAACAATATTATTTTGATAATATTGGTGGAATATTGGTTGAAACTGAACATGTAATATTGGGTCAATATTGGTTGAATGATTTCTACCAATATCGATAATACAATATTGTCTATATATTGTTTTTCACATCTAGAATGAATATTGCAATCCCAATATTCCAGTAATATCGATTCTAGGGATAAAATACTGTGTTGTATTCCCAAGTTTGATAGCACACTTGATGAATATCATTTCAAATCTACTTAACAAATTGTAATAACTCATATTGGGTCAATATTGGTTGAATGATACTTATCAATTTCGATAAAAACAATATTGAATCACATTATTTTTGACATCTAGAATGATTATTGCAAACCCAATATACCCCTCATATCGATTCTAGAAATAAAAACTATATTGTATATACAAGTGTGATTGCACATTGGTTGAATATTATTTCGCCAATATTCAACAAATCTTATAACTTATATTGGGTCAATATTGGTTCAATAATATTTACCGATATCGTTAAGACAATATTGTTTCCATATTGTTTCCTACATCTAGATTAAGATGAATTTTGAATATTGGCCGACTATTCAATGAAACATACTGAAATTATATCATGACCAAACCCGGATAAAAATCCGCTAGGCGGCTCTACATATACAGGGTGTTTCATAATAAATGCGCAGGACATCCGGATGTGATAGCTCGTTCAAAAATATGAAAAAAAGTTTCCATTAACTTATCCCCTAAAATTGAACATTTTTGAGATACAGGGTGTTGAAATTTTAAAAAAATTATAGTTTTTTGCGAATATCTCTGGAACCGTTCATGGCACAAAAAGTGGATTTTGAATGCATCTTCTACTCATAATAAGCTATGTTTTGTGCAGATTTTTTATTTTTTTAAATTTATAATTTTTGAAGATTTTGAAGGGGTAGTGGGAGTTTTTTCTCCAACTTCTACGCCACTGGAAACAGTATGATTTTGTCTACTTGAACCGCCAATGTTTTTTACACAAAAAAGGTACTCTTGGTCATAAGCTCTAAAGTTGACCGTTTTCAAGAAAAATCAACTATCATGTTGAAAAACATAGTAAATTTTTTTAAATAATTTTTTTGCTAATTATACAAAATTTATTTAAACGTTAAAACAAGTAACAAAACCAAACGTTGACTTCTTAATTGCAAAATAAAAAAACAATAACAATCATACTAAGTTGAATTGTTGGAAATGTCCGCCGTTAGCTTCAATGCACGCAGCAATTTTTCGAGGAAAAAACATTGTTTAAACAACATGAAAGTTGATTTTTCTTGAAAACGGTTAACTTTCGAGCTTATGACCAGGAATACCTTTTTTGTGTATAAAACATTGGCGGTTCATATAGGAGGCTCAAAACTGTACTTTTTCCAGTGGCGTAGAAGTTAGAGAAAAAAACACCCACTACCCCTTCAAAATTTTCACCAATTATGAATTTGAAAAAATAAAAAATCAACAAAACATAGCTTATCATGAGTAGAAAATGCCTACGAACTCTGTTCTCTGTGCGATAAACGGTTCCAGAGATATTCGCAAAAAATGATAATTTTTTAAAAATTTCAACACCCTGTATCTTGAAAATGGTGTATTTCAGAGGGTAAGTTAATGGAAACTTGTTTTCATATTTTTGGACGAGCTATCAGATCCTGAAGTCCTGCTCATTTATTATGAAACCCTGTATAGAACATCTTCTAAGACCTACGAAAATATATTGAATACTTCCCATAACTTGTTTTCAAGACAGCTCACTCAGTGGTTAAAGCGATCAAAAGGCAGAATCTGGTGCCACCTTGATCAAAAGAAATTTAATAATTTATCAAGGTATATTCACTTCCACCGATATATCCAAATAGTCAAATATATCCAATATCGATAAATGTTTTGAGGCAATTATTGCTTCAAGAATATTTCACCAATACTATTTTTGAAATGTCTGAACAATATTCGACCATTATCGCGAAATGTTCACATTTTACTTCTCGACAATATAACGTTTGCATATTGTTCCAATTCTTTCCGAATATTGTACCAGCGATATTGTACCAATATAGCCCAATAATATGAGGCCAATATTATTCAAGTAATATTGGACAAATATCGCCGAATGTTCACATTTGTTTTCTCGCCAATATTGCATTTCAAATATTTCGCCAATATGTTTACAATATTGTACCAATATTTTACCAATATAGGTGTGCTACTTGGGAAGAAGCTCTTTGGATCTTGGTGGGGATAAGGAGCGGTTTATTGCTCTTTCTAAATATGTTTTCTTCTTTAGGTGGTTCACATAACCATCCGATTGATCCTGCACTGAACTCCGAGCAGTAGATCGAGATCTTGAAGAGCGTCTCGCACTCCTACTATCTCTGAATGACCCCGCCGATGTCCGAGTCCTACTCTTCTGGCCTGACTCGATTCAGGTTTCGGCGATCACCCACTATGGTGATGATGCCTAGGCGGTTTCATATAAGTATTGTCCAGCCAAGCCTTTCCCAATAATCGGAGCCTCCTTTTGTTTCTCCTTAGAAAAGCGTGTTTCTCACAAAGCACAAAAAGTAATATAAGGTCAGCTGGGATTGGCAAATGAAGCAGCAAAATTCTTCTTCTATTTATATTGTAGCATTTCAAAAAATCTGGTTCGACAGTGCAGAATTGGCATATTACTTCAGTAATATCTTCGGACGAGGCGGAAGACCATTAATCTAATGATGAAAAATGGATTGGTGTCCCACTTTGAGCAGCCACACCCTTATATTTCGTAGAGAAAGTAATAATTTAATTTTTTTCTCATATTATAGTACTCAGGAATACCTTACGTTATGTTGATGAAAAATTCGTATATCCATCTTCCACGGCTAACTATGAACAATTGTCTACATTCTGCAGTATTAATAGAATATTTCAGGGCTCTTTGTCACAACAGAAGACATTTTCGAAATCATCCCGAGCATTACGGATGAGTGAGAATTTGTGATATTGCCAGCTACATATGACACCCTGTATATTTTAATGATTCAGCATTGAGTTTTGTGGTTCTGGAACATTTCAAAACCGGGATTAATTTTTCTATAAAAAATCCCTAATAGATATACTTTTACCCAATTTATCACTATTCAAGTGGTCACAGTATGACATGGAAAAGTAGTATTTGGTGATTTTTCGCAGTATGGATTGAATATTTTGAAAAGTGAAGAAAGGATCGCGCACTTTTCTTATGTAAAGTGGCGACCGGTCAAATTTTCTGAAAGTTTGGCATGATGTTGTACGCGACTCAGTAACCAAAAGTGTCAATGAGCCCAACCCAATCCGATGGCTAGTTTTCTAAATACTGGGTGTTAAAGTTGAAAATTTCCCAGATTTTCGGATTTATTTTTTATTTATTAAAAGTTAGATTGGATTTCTGTTGCATGCAGACGTTTACTACATGCACTAGTAATGGAATTAGTGGATACGTATGATTGAAAATATTTACTTTACAAGGTGATTCACGAATGTATGACGGTAGTTTTTTGCCAAAATTCACTTTTTCTACTGTGACGTCAGGCAGGCATATTTTTGAAACGTTCTCTTCGATATAGTATTTTGAAGAGAACATATTGCACAGTACATATTTTTTATACAGGGTGTTTCACAGAGAAAACCACTAGACAAAATTATTTTCTTTTTGGATTAATTCGAAACCCTGTATTTATGGATTGATTTTTGGGAAAAGTAATACCACAAACATATGTGTGTCTCTAATATCCAAAATATTCAAGGTAGTTCATTCATAGGAAGGTATTCTATTTTGGGAAAAGTACAAAAAACATGAACAACCTGTATTCAAAAATTTCCTAGGTCAAATGTTACTATTTACTCACTATATATTGATTTTCATACTATCTTTAGAGGTATGAATTCTGAATCCGATACTATGAGCAGTTTTCGAGATACAGTGGTGCGTTAAAGTGGAAAATTACTGATTTTACCAGTTATTTCTTCAAATTGAAAAGCCGGATTGATTTTATATTGCGCCAATGAGTTTAATATGAGTTTCGGTCAGATGTACATGGAAAGGTTCAGCTAAAAATATTTACTGTCACAGGGTTATTCACGAATAAATCACAATAGGTTTTTGCAAATACTAAAAGTTCTACAGTTCCGTTACATATAAGTTATTCCATGAAGTTAATACCTAGTCGTTAACAATTTTGAGTATGAAATGATTAATTTTCACACAGGGTGAGCCATACAGCAAACCATACCAAAAATAATTTAGCTTTGAAATAATTGAAATGAGAACTTTTTTAGTGAATTTTGGGTAACTGTATAACATTACATCAAGTATGCATAACCGTAAGAATTTTAAATATAAAGGGGATTTAGTTATAATCACCTTCCAAAAATATACATCTTCGTCCGATATAAGTAATCGACAAGCTTTTATACACAGCAAAAATGATAATAAGAAGTTTTTTAATTTATTCAACACTTTATAAACAAATATAATCTAACATTTATGATTCTTCTATGATATAGATACAATATCTACGGAGCATTTTGTTCCTGATCGGCATCAGAATGCTGGTAACGGAACAGTATATAACTCGCTCTACACGTATATTGTGAAGTACCTACCTATACAAATAGGTTTGAATTATACCTACACAAGAAGATGGATAATTATCATCTTTTTGGGGGTGATAGCGCAGTGGATAAGCGCGCTCATAAAGTTACTCAAAATTCACTGAAAAAGTTGTCATTTCAATTATTTCAAAGCATAACTATTTTTGGTATGGTTGGCTGTATGGCTCACCCTGTATGAAAAGTAATCATTTCAGACTCAAAATTGTAAACGACTAGGTATTAACTTCATGGAATAATTTATCTGTAACGAAACTGTAGAATTTTGAGTATTTGCAAACACCTATTGTGATTTATTCGTGAATAACCCTGTGACAGTAAATATTTTCAGCTGAACCTTTCCATGTATATCTGACCGAAACTCATATTAAACTCATAGGCGCAACATAAAATCATTCCGGCTTTTCAATTTGAAGAAAAAACTGATAAAATCAGTAATTTTCCACTTTAACGCCCTGTATCTCGAAAACTGGTCATAGTATCGGATTCAGAATTCATACCTCTTAAGATGGCATGAAACTCAATATATAGTGACAAAATAGTTACATTTGACCTAGGAAATTTTTGAATACAGGTTGTTCATGTTTTTTGTACTTTTCCCAAAATTGAATACCTTCCTATGAATAAACCACCTTGAATATTTTGGAGATTAGAAACACACATATGTTTGTGGTATTACTTTTCCCAAAAATCAATCCATAAATACAGGGTTTCGAATTAATCCTAAAAGAAAATCATTTTGTCTAGTGGTTCTCTCTGTGAAACACCCTGTATAATAATTTCTCGTCAAAATGCTATATCGAAGAGAACGTTTCAAAAATATGCCTTCCTGACGTCACAGTAGAAAAGTGAATTTTGGAAAAAAACTACCGTCATACATTCGTGAATCACCTTGTAAATATAAATATTTTTAATCATACGTATCCACTAATTTAATTACTAATACATGTAGTAAACGTCTGCATGCAACAGAAATCCGATCTAACTTTTAATAAATAAAAAATAAATCCGAAAATCATGGGCAATTTTCAACTTTAACACCCCGTATTCAGAAAACTAGCCATCGGATTGGGTTGGGCCCGACACTTTTGGTTACTGAGTCAGGTACAACAACATACCAAACTTTCAGGAAATTTGACGGGTCGCCACTCTACATAAGAAAAGTGCGGGGTCCTTTTGAAAATTAAGCGAATGTTACTGATGAAAAAGAGATAATCACATTTGCAGCTACAGATAACACCCTTCATAAGCAATTGATTCATGCTCTGAGATCTAGAGGTTTAAGGGTACTCTGAAACAGAATTTGATGTTAATTTTCTGATAAAAAATCCCTGATATGTTTTCCTCACTTTTTCACCCCTCAATTGGTCATAGTTAGCCGTGGATAATTGATATAATAATGTCACTTAAACTTCGAGGTAGGTATTCCTGAGTAATATAACTTAAAAAAAATTCAAATTATTTTATTCTCAATGAAATATGAGGGTGTAGCTGCTCAAAGTGGGACACACTGTATAATCCAAAGTCGTCCGCTTGAACCCATACAATAGGTAAATTCGTCGGCAGCTCTTTAACAGAAAACAATTACTGCCCCCTACGGCCGTTCAATTATATCTGTTATATTCTTGGCAAAGTTTTCTATGAGAGCCAGGTACTTTGCAGTGCTCTTAAAATTCTGATTCAATTGAGGAAACACCTCTGTGGCGGTTTCATGGTTCTTGACAATCGACAGCGAAGGCTAGGTCTCCCAATTAAACCGGAAAACGACTCAAGCTTTTGTTGGGAGTTCCTGAGATAAACTCAGAAGTATGAATCCAGCGCCATCTCTAGGTTCCAGAGAGCACTTCGACTATAGCGTCCACTTCTTCCGAAGTGCGATTTTTATGAGAATATATTGACACCACTTGACGAAAGACCATCTAATAATGAAAAATGGATTGTATTGACAGTTTTTACAGTGATCAGATTGAAGAACTTCAGCTAGGAATTCGCATTTTACTTACATGTTAAAAACCGCGGGGACTGATATTATTCATGCAAAAACAATTGATTATCATTACAATTCAGAACAAAATAATTCACTGAACGAAAGTAAAATATTATGTTTCAAACTGTCACGCATATGTAGTAATAGAAAATATTTAATTTCATCCAGTTTCTTCCCGACTTCATTATAGGCTCTTTTCACACAAAATAAGAGACGACAACGGCCTATACTACTTTTTATGAGATATATAGCTCGTTAATGAAAACCCCGGTTTTCGCCCCAGCCAAATCGCTTTGTGGAATTTTTTAAACAAAAAATAATGAAAAAAATTACAACTATTTTGGTTTTATGGAAATATCTCAAATATCATTCAAGGTGGTTTTATATACGCCCAGATTGGTGCATTTTTCACTGAGAAAATCTGGAAAAACCTCTAAAAAGAGACCAATTTTCAAAAATTATTAATTTTTATAAATCTGAAGGTGGACAAACAATATTGCGGAAACTGATAGATAATAACATGTGGTTCAACTGTGCGCAAGATGGTTTCTGTCCGATATGTAGTTTTTGCACAATTGCGTTATAAAAAATTTAAGGGCAAATCTTTCAAAATGCACCGATTTAAAGGAAATCATCTTATTCAAATTCTGTTAACAGCATTTGAAAATAGATATCAATATCTACAATTTGTATATTTTGAATTTTCACCTCATAGGTGGAAAATATATTGAAAATGTCACTGGAAGGTTCTCTAAATGCTTCAAAGTGCACCCGAAGTCGCTCGTATTGACTTCAGTTCTACTTCGGCTGACTTCGGATGAATTCGGACAGAAAACACCTTGCGCACAGTTGAACCACATATTATGATCGATCAGTTTCCACAATATTGTTTGACCAGCTTCAGATTTATAAAAATAAAAAAATAATGAAAATGGTCTCTTTTTCGAGGTTTTCCCGGATTTTCTCAGTGGAAAATGCACCGATCCGGTATGAAAATCCATTTTGTAGGTTTGATAAATCTCTGCAAAAGTTCCATTGACGATTCCTTCAATAATCTTTGAGATATTTCGTAAAAACCAAAAAAGTTGGAAGTTTTATCACTATTTCTTGTTTAAAAGATTCCACAAAGCGATTTTGCTGGGGCAAAAACTCGGGTTTTCATTGACGAACAGTCTTATAAAAATTAGTATAGGCCATTTGCGTCTTTTATTTTGAGGGGAAAAAATCCACTATAGTGTGATCTATATCTTGTTGAAGTCAAAACGAAATGATGGAAGGGGAATTGCATGAATGCATTGCATTTTTCTGATATTTACTCTCATTCATAACAAACGTGTATCGAGGTTCATATTGCTTCACCATTATATTAAAAAAATCTGGATAATTACAATTTATTGAATTGTTGTAGCTTCTCATACGTTTCTCAAGAATTACTGAATATAACAGATTTTTTCCGTTTGAACCAGGAGATGGATGCCTATCACTTTGCAGAAATAATTGTCGAGTATTATCACAGTTTTCCGTGTAATGGACCAAAATCAAAACTTCGCGTCATCCTGTATTATTCAGTCAATAACGAAAACCTTATTTCCGAATACCCTTTTATCAAATTATCTTGTTAGGGTGCGATCGACCCTAATTAAACTCATGGATAAATCATCTGAACGTTTACTGGGTTTGGTATTTATAAAACAATGATCCTGCGATATTTGATGAAGGTCTGGCATTTTAGGTGCTAGCTGTCACATTGAATAATTTTGTTCAGAAAGGATTTTTCCAAACTTCACGAATATTACGTAATGGGAATTGACAAGTTATCAAGCTGGCTATTTGGATTTGATTGTTTTTTCAACGCATCAATATTGTATTACATACTACGAGACTGAAGAGCTGAAGAGACTAAACAGAACAACAATCACCTTAGAAATAGAATTTCGCCATAGGCAGAAAAATAAGAATGACTGAAATTCATCACCAAACGAAGAAAATACTATATACTACATTCATTAGGAAATATTTTCACAGACTGAGAAATGTTATCTATTAATTTGAAACCCTTTCCTCCGATTGTTCAAAATATATCACCCAAATGCATATAGGTATTGTCAAGAGACATTATTTTTTTATGACCAACAAAATGAAATGACATTATATGAGTAGTTTTCAATATTCGCTAGGAAGATTCGTAATTTCAAATTAGTATTTCTACAAATATGAAAAGATCAATGAACAAATTATAGCTTCTTGTTCAACTAGGAAGGAAAGTGTCAGTTTTCCTCCCATATGCGAGGTTTGCTGCCAGAGTTGTTCGAATTGGCTTAAAATTTTTCTCACCAGTTTCGTGTACCCAGCCGATATCCATCCGTCACATCCATGCTATAAGTACTGTAGTTTCAGCTAAAAACTATATGCCTCAATAAAGACACGGATGCATCGTATCATTCACGGCTCTGGTATTATTCAAGGCCTGCCTCGAAACATTTCCCTGGAAATAATTGAACTTCATTTTATCTTCCTCCAACCAACTTTTCTGCGAACACAAACTATGATAATTTCCGTTTGAATATTTCCGATTAGTTGAGACGATTTTCTCTGATCATTTCTTTTTATTTCTAGTTGCAAATCTCAATTTCTCTTCATTATAAACAAAAAGTGTGTATTTTCATATTCCATTTCTATCGCATTTCTATCGCATGAATTTATTCAAAATGTATAAACTTTCAAACCATCTTTCGAAATGGGCGTAACTTATTTTTTTTAGGTCACTGATCAATAATCCAATCCACAATGAAACGTGTAGTATGTACTTTTTCATTACAATAACAAAAAATTTCGGATTGTAATATGTATTTTTTGGATATTGTTCATCCAAATTATTCTCTGGAAAACATTGTTTGGATAATACTTTCTGGAAGTGAATGAAGAAAGAGCTATTTTCATAAAAGGAGCTACTCGAAGCTTGATCATTACTATGCGGCGACTGAGAAATAATTGAATCTCCAACCAGAAATTCTTTTCCATAACAAATTTTCAAGAGATTATTGAAACTTGATGAGAAACGCGGGGTTTTTGTTTCTGAAGTTCGAATTATATCTAAGTTTACAAACCATAACTCCTCCAGTTCTGGATGTTGAAAGCAGCCGTCATAATTTCTTTTATATGTGTACAACTTTAACTCAATTTTAAATGTGTTTTGATGTCTTCGGTCATAATTATCATGAACGTATGGAAACAGAATACATGGATCTTGATTTTGTTGGCAGAAAATATTTGGATTGAGAAACTAATATTCTGACATTCAAATTCAACTATGATAGTTTTTATATAGATAACCGAGCAATTCTGAACAAGTCAAATACTAAGTTCTTTGGTATAACTGTAGATGATTAATTGAAATTCAATAATCATATAATGTCCTTGAAGAAAAACTGTCTTGCGGTTGCTTTGCTGTACGAATAATTAAAAAAGATCTTTGATTTTCTATTGCTAGAGCATCCTATTTTTTATTAATGAAGTCGCCTTTGCGATATGGTATCCCTTTCTAGGGCTTCTGCGCCAAAAATTATTCAATTCTTTTCTTGTAATAAAAAAAAGCAATTCGCTATTTCTGTACCTTTGAAGAAAAGAGCCAATGTCCAGTTTTGCTGTTTCGAGAAAAAGGAGTGCAAAGATTTTCAGTATAGAATCATGCTTGTCTTGTGGAACTGTTAACATCACATGAGTCTGAGTTTTTCTAACGCTCATTCTTTTGTATTATTTTACAAGTAATTAAATATATATCAGCTGTATTCTTAATTTGTGGAAAATATTGGATAGTGGCCGTAAGGAATATAACATTCAGTAGGACATTGGCCTCTGATATCGGACTCTGGCCAAGAGGAATACATCGTTCAAGAGGACATTGGCCATTTTATTTCACTGCCTATCTAACAATAATGACCAATGTCCCTCATTTCAGTACGCAAGAATGGACATCAGCCTTCAGTATTGAATTATTTTTGCTCTTTGAAGATACCTAGGACTTTGGCCATTTTTCTACGTAAACATTGAAATATTTAAAGTATATTGGAAGAAATAACTCAATTCTGCATGATGTGTACATTGGCCCTTTTTCTTCCAAGGTACAGATTCATGCCGAGATAAAATCTCCGATCATTGCAAACCTCTATTTGAGCTCCACAAAATTTCAACTTTATGTATCATCTTCATACTTGAAACCATATGTTTGGTGAAAGAAAAATTTCTGAACATGGCAAGTCTTAGAGCACACAGAACTAGACAAATTGATAACATACCTTCACCAATTCCAAAAGCCTCTTCAACCAAAAATTTAGTGATGTTTGAAAGTAAAAAAAAACGTCAATAATTTGCCAATTCATTTGAAGCGAAAGTCTGACTTACCTAGATTCCGGAAAGCGGTTAAATATATATTATATTGTGTCTATATTTTTGATAACTGTCGAAAGCTAAATTGTGTTCTCGCCACTATTGGAATATTTTGCTGTTTTTGCAGAATCGGTGACAGGCTTGCTACATACATGCAGAGGCGAATTGTACAGAAGCTCGATCTTGTCTTGGTGTCTCTTTAGAGGAATATTCATTTTTTACGATTTTTCAAGTTATTTCTTCCCCTCATTAAATTACACAGATCCCAATGAATTGAAATCTCTTTGCAATAACTCTGCTTGTTTAAGTCAGTGATAGCTACCAGTTTAAATTTCAAATATCTAAAAGCAGATTCAATCTTATTACACTTCCATAATTCCTCAACATTTTTTGCGAACGAACCTTCTCCTTCCTGGTTCGCAAGTTTGGACTTTATATCACACGTATTACTTTGCAATGCCTGTACTATATTGAATCGGTACATACGGCTCTCTACAGAGAAAGAACTGAGTGCAGTTTGTGTTATTAAAGGACAATAGACGAGGAAAATGATGACGTCACAAATGTCATTCTTGTCAAAAACTGATTCCAAACAAACTTCCATCGAATTTAAATCAGCTTGTCCGAAATTGTTTCCGTTGTTTTTCAACTTCTGTTGCATGACAAAACCAAATCGAAACAACCAAACACAAACTAATAAGCAAAGCAGCAAATTTGTCACCTAAAGTTCTTTGTTTGGAATTAGTTTTTGACAAGAATGACATTTGTGACGACACACTTTCCTCGTCTATTAAGATCGGCCATACAGAATCAATTCGCCGTCGATGGCCGCTAAAGTCGCTAGTGTAAAAATACGAATTAATTTGAGTAGCAGCGTTGAATGAGGATTTCATCAGTGTTTATAGAGAATCTTCTTTCTCTATAAACAATGATTTCATACAACGGTAGCAGCATTGTTTATAGAGAAAGTTCTCTTTAAACAATGGTAGCAGTAGAATTGAATCTCTCATTTGCGGATGTCGCTGAAGTCTTAATAGTCGGTCGACACCAAAATGCATGATAACTACCAAGTGATATGGAATAATATATCCGTATTATTTCAGTATATTTCCACATTTCTCATGAATAATTTGGTAGAAAATTCAATTTCCACGGTCATTCAAAGACATTTTATACAATATTCATTTATTAAAGCTTTTACTTAACTTGCTCTGTGTGCGTTTTCTTTGTTAGATGGGTACAAATCTTGCAAGCTGAATTTGAACCAATTCCTCTCATCCTATGGAATTGAAATTATACATGTTATTTTATTTCTGATGACAATACATTAATGTCAAAAATTACAGCGGAAAAAAATAGATAGGGTTGGCTCCCCCCCCTCTTTTCTAGAAAGGAGTTGGAAAACTCGCAAAATTATTATCGGAAAAATCCTCAAAAATAGTGTGAAATATCTGACCGTCGAATATTATGGTTTAAAAAAGTTTCACCGCCCTGTCACCCCTCATAAGCTAGATAGAGAACGCAAAGGAATCCGGAAAATGTTTCAACAATATCGGACATGGAAAATAATGATGAAAAAAAATCTATCGAGAGGCCACCCCTCCTTCGTGTCACAAAAAAAATTAGGAAAACTCGCGAAATATATATATCAAAAATATCTGTAAATAATAAACTTATAGAAAACTTTGTGAAGAAAAGATTTTATTTAAATGCACTGAAGAGAAGAAAATAAATTTTAAAGTGAATCAAACCCATAATTTTGTTACATTATGAAATTTCGAATTATATAAAAGCTTGTGGCGAGAAGTTGCTATGTATTTCTCTTTATTAATTAAATTTTAAATTGCCTCTAGATTTATTCTCGTGACAAGCTTTTATATCATTTAGAATTGTATTATGTAACAAAATGATGGGTTTAATTCACTTTAAAATTTATTCTCTTCTTTTTTATTTAAATAAAAGCTTTGCTCTAAAAAGTTTTATTTTTAGTTCATCATATCTCATAATCTATAATAAATATAATCGATTAAAATATCAAAATATTTGAGCATGATTTTGCTTGATTTTGATTAATGAATATTTTGAAATTATTGCACATAAAACTAAAAGTACAATGATGCAAAAAGTATTTTGTTAGGAAATTTCAATTCATTTTTATCATAAAAAAAAACAGGTATTACCAATTATAAAACAACAACAAAAATTTATACGTAGACTGATATACGGCTAGATTATTCCGTGAATAACTCAGTTTGCACAGAAAGAGCGATCGCCAGGATCTACGCATAGAAACGCAATACCAGTTTCTGTTTTGGCAATGTTATCGCAATTCAATTTTGCTATTGTTTTGAGTTGAACAAAGGGTGGTACGGAAATAGGTAATATCTGAAATATATATTCGGTAGGTTCAATGCGTTTGTCCCGATTCCTGCCAGACTGGACGCAGGTAGGTATATTTCCTTGTGGTTTTTTTGGGTCACAACAGGAAATAATAGATTACAGAGAAAGTATTATTTACGACTGGTAAAATTTTATGTTGCCCACTTATCTTTGAGTAACATAGGCAATAAATGATTGTAATGAAGTGGATGTTTCCTTCGAAAATTCAATATTTGAAAAGGTATATGAAATTTATAGTGGCATAATATATTCACATACCAAAATCGAAAAATGTTTATATTGTTATTGATTGGTCTGAGCACAGATTAGAGAAACTTACAGATAGGACAGTAGACAAAGAACGTTACTTGAAGAGAGAGAAAGAAAAGCGCAAAATTTAAAGGTCCACTGACAACTAAAAACCTTTTCTTCTTCTTTAATCTATGAGTGAGAGCGGAGGTTATAATAATAACGACAATTTGTGTTGGTATTTTTGATAATTGGTAATTTTTTCTCAGGTGCAGGTATAAGACATAGACCATTCTTCCATGTAATCAGCTGATCATTGTTTTTCGTTATCAGCAAAGAGAGGTTCTTATGATTATAGTGCTTTATAGAAGTGTTTACGATGAATCAAGCACCTCAAAGAGTTGGCGGTAGACATCGCTGTGTATACAGAAACTGTAAAAATAGTTCAAGAAAATCTGACAATATCAAATTACATAGTTTTCCAAAGGAGGAAATTAGGTAAGTTATTCTTTTGTTTATTCTTTGACATAAAATCCTGGTATTCTACCTAGGCCCGTCTTCAGAAAATGAAATGGGTTGGATTCGTATACATGTTTTAATTTTTTTTTTATATTCAGCTTCATCATTATCATTATTTTCATCCGCCTTGAATGAGAGATTGAAATATTTACTACAATTTTGAATGCATGAAATTTTCCATAATAATTTGACGGGTTGATTATTCAAGTGATGTAAAATCTTTTATGTATCTTGAAAAAGCTATATTACTATGTGTTTCCTTGTTGTGATGTTTCTAGTAATATGTGAACTGTTATTGATTGCTTCATTGAATTACAGGTGCAGAATTTGGATAGAATCCTGTGGAAGAGAGGATCTTTTAGAGAAGGAGGAGGATATTTCAATTTTTTACAAAAGATATAAAGTTTGCAGTGAGCATTTTGAGAGTCACATGTTCAATAATATCAGAGAGAGATCACGTTTGATGGATAGTTCTCTTCCTGTTGATTACAAAACACTTTCATGTGAGTACATGCATATTTTCACTTACTAAACATTTCCAGTTAGTCCATTTGTAATCCATTATTGTCTGTGTTTCCAAGCAAATTTAGAAATAATCTAGTAGAACAAGTACACTGGGAAAGTGCTGATGTACAGAAGAGTGAACTGAAAACTTTCAACGTTTTCGCTTTTCATCAACCTTTTGATTCGCTTAATTAATCGTAATGATATGTTCAATCTTTGAGCATCAAGATAATTGTAATTATGCAACATTTTTCACTTTCCTCATGCCTCAACCAGTCACCTTGCTTTTCCAGAGTTGGAATCTTTACTCTAGGATTATTGTTTTTACGTCAAACAAATCAAAAGATTAAATTTTCAGTGCTGATTATTGGCGAATTGATTCATTTACAATTTTTTCACATGTGAAGTTCCCAGCACATCAAGAGAGAGTGACCATGTTTGCAGTATTGTCAGTCCTCCTAGAACCACAACTGAGTTATCGGAAGATTCAACAACGTTGATACAAACATCTTCTCCTGAGTGTCCATCAGCAGTTCCACAATGTTCTCATGTGGAAACTCAAACGGAAAGTTTTATGTCCAATAATACTCCACGTAAAGAAAAGTTGCGGAAGAAAATTATGAGTCTAGAAACTGAAATCACCAATTTGAGGAAAGAACTTGAGGTTACTGTGAGACAGAAGAAAATTATACAAAGCTTACTGAAAAATTCTTGAGTCCTGAATTAGCAAGATTTGTAATTAATCAGGTGAATTTGAATAATTCTAACAAATTTGGTAAGAGATATACTGACGAATTCAAAGAATTTTCATTAACATTATATTTTTTGAGTCCCAAGTGTTATAGAGAAATGAAAAAAACATTTTCTCTACCAAGTCCGAGATCTCTTTGTCGGTTTGTGGAGAAAATCAAGTTTACAGCTGGTTCAAACAAAGTATTATTTGATATCCTCAAATTAAAAATTAATCAAATGTCGCCTTTAGATAAATTTTGCACAGTGATCATAGATGAAATGTCTATTAAGACTGATTTGTTTTACAATTTGGCTTCTGATGAGGTCATTGGTTTGGCAGACAACGGAGAAACAAAATCTATAGAACCTGCCACTTCGGCAACAGTTGTTATGGTTCGCAGTTTAAAATGTAATTGGAAACAACCTATTGCATTTTTTTTTTCATCAACTACATACAAAGCAGACACTATCAAAAATTTGTTAGATGTCATTGTAGAACAGTTATCCGATATTGGCTTGAGAGTGGTTGGGTTTGTTAATGATATGGGTTCAAACTGTTTGGACCTAGCTAAAATTCATGGTGTTAGTAAAGACAATTCCTTAATAAGATAAGGTGGTCAACAAATCTTTTTCATGTTTGATCCTTGCCATTTAATAAAAGCAGTTAGAAATAATATGCTGCACAACGAGTTGTCTTGGGAGGGTAAATCAACGTCATGGAAGCATATAGAGTATCTGTATGAAAACGATAAAGCTTCAATAAATAGATTAGTCCCCAAGTTGAGCTATGCACATATAAAACCATCAAACTTTGAAAAAATGAAGGTGAACCTAGCAACCCAAGTCCTGAGCAATACTGTAGCTGCTTCCTTGAAAACTCATATTTATTTGAATAATTTGCCTGAAACTGCTATGGCCACTGTTGAGATCATTTCAAAGTTCAATAACCTATTCGACCTTTTCAATTCTTCCACACTATACAGCATTCAAAACATCATTCAAGGGGGAAACAATTCAGCTAGATTTTTTGAAAGATATGGAATGTTTCCTCAATAATTTGAAAGTGTTCAAGGGGTCAAAGAAAGTTAATGTTAAATTTATTGATTGTTGGATTGTCTCCATACATTCTCTCATAGGGTTATGGAATGTGTTGAAACCAGCAGGTTTTATATTTTTGTTCACCAGGAAGCTAAAGAATGGCAATGCTGTGAATCCGACTTCAATTCAGTTCACTAGGGCATTCAGGAAATTATTCATTCTAAAATTATTCCATTCAAAATATATGAACTGTGCGGATGACTTAGGAAACCTCCTTATCAGAATTTCAGATTTCAAAACATCTGAAAACTCCGATTCTTGTATTTTCAGTGGAAATACTAGAAAACAGATTGTGCATGATTTTAAAATAGGACATTGAGACTATCAAGAAAAATGTTTTCCTGAACAGAATGCATTCACATATGTATGTGGCTATCTGATCGATAAATGTTTGAAAATTCATTAATGTGAAACATGCAAAACATTTTCCAAGGGAAACAATGAATTGGATGAGTCAAATTATTTTATTCATTTCAAAGCTTACGATCATGACCATAGTTTATTTGGTGGTTTAAAACATCCTCATTAGAGCTTCTATAACTATATATATACTTTAGAAAAAATATTTTTTGATAATATTGAGAAATGTATTACTGTCCATCCTGCAAACTATATATATATAATTTTTTCACTTCTTTAGATAAATTTAATCACCCTTGTGTCCACTTTCCTCATCAGTATCTTTTGAAATTATTTTTGAGGCTTCGTCTTTATTATTTGATGAAAAATTCAAATGCTAGTTTTAAATCAGTTCCGAAAAAAAAATAGAAAACTGAATATTTTGATGAATATGTAAAAATCTTACTGAAATAAATGTTTATCTTCGACTGTCTGTACTTGAAGTTTGTTTTGTTGACTATTCCTATACTGAAGAAAAATAAAAATATTTTATTTTGTATGTGTTGATTTATTTCAAAAAGTTTTCTTGATCTACATACACTGATCAGTTGCACGTTTCTTGCAACGGGATTAACGGGAAATTAAATATTTATCGAGATTCGAGAGTTGATATTATTGATATGATTGGAGATCATTGAAAAGACAACTACACTAAAATTGCAGCACTACTAAAACATCGATGATCTGTATGAGTGTACGCTAAAGAGTCATCAACAGTCTTGCAAAGATTCGTTTTAACTACCTCATAAATGAATATCTGAGAATATTCATGATTTCTTCTAGCCTGTTGTAATTACACCTCTTCGCAAACTGATCCCTTATTTTTTTCTCCCAGAATTTGAAAATTTAAAAAAATCAATTTATAAGAATATTAATTAATTTTGTCAATATACATTATTCTGGAGTTCAGTGGCATATAATAAGCTAAAACCTAAGATCTTGTACCCTTAACATTGTATAAATAAGAAGCCGACATGAATGATGTTTTTTTCAGTATTCAGTATGGATATGTGAAATTGAACGCAAAAAGTTTTAGTATGGTCTCGGCTTCAATCAATCAATACTTTATTGTCATAAAGAACAAGTGAATTCTTGTGGACAAAGCACTTATGTACTAAATTAAAATTAAAATATACTGACATCTTCAACTAGTTGAAATAACAAATATGTAAATATGTGACAACAGATACATTTTTTGAACTTAAGATTAAGACTAAAATCCTTAGCAGTAATAGACTTATTAAATTAAAATGTATAAGCATAATACTCTTCCAATGTATAGTAAGGTCGGCTATACAGCAAGAGGTAAACAGCCTTTTTGAAGTTATCTATGATACTAATTTCTCTTATATAGTCAGGTAAGTGATTGAACATCTTGCAACCATTGTAAATAATAGACTCCTTCACCAACGAAGAGTTTGGTCTGGTCTGGTTTTGTTTTCGAGTAGGATAGCTTAAAGTGTAAACCAATCAAATCTAGAGAAACTTTTAAGGGTTTACCGGGTTTACCAGTGCCCACAATGCAGCAACTATGATTACTGTGAATAGCACTGAGATTTCTTATTTTCGTCGGAGGTTAACGATGTTTTTTACATTCAATTGTGTTTCACTTAATTTGCCAGTCACAGTTTTTTCCTTTCTGAATATATCTTTCGTTCTTCTGTCCCGTTTGACATTATTGTTATCTTCTTTTTACATTACAAAAATACAAAATAATTTTTGTTTAATAAAATAATAAAATTCAACTGTCAGTGTCATCTTTTCTTTGACAGAAAATGCTGTTGCCAGATGTAACTCCTACTCAAGAATTTCTTGTTCAAGGAAAAGAAAATTAATAACTATAAAAAAGAGAGTTCCGATACAGCCTTCAAAAAGTCATCCTGGAAGATTTCTTCTAGAAACGACTATAAATAGGACCTTTTATCCTCAAACGTGTCGACTTGAATTTTGATTACCAGCAACCCTGCACAGAATTTTAAGTTCTGTGGTGCTGTGGCGTGCAAAATTTAAAGGTCCGAGGACAATGAGGCGGCAATCCAAACATCAAAGAAAATGGGCGGAGTTTCTCTAACCTGTGGTCTGAGGTTGCATTCAAATGTAGTCCACATTGTACGCACACTATGTACAGGGTGTATCACGACGGTTTCATAACTTTGAATAAAAATTAATTCCAATGTAACTACTTTTGAGGTTTCACCATTCTGTTTATATTCTTAGTAGGAAAGATTCAGAAATAAATACGTTTCATAGTATTGTAGGTTATGGTGAGAAAAATGGTTTAGAATACGAGGATGTCTAGGGAGTGGAGAGAATTCTTGTTTTTGTATCCAGAAACCCATGAATAATATCACTTTTGTTTTGTAGCCACAAAATAACACTTTTGCAACGTAAAAGCGGAGATCAATGAATATTTTGAATTTGACGGAAGAGAAACATTACGAGTTGTTTCTCTCCATCCATGTGTATTTATTGAACACTGCATATTTAAAAAAAAAGATCGACATTATTTTTTCTCAGCAACTACTTAATTAGCGACAAAAAGGCGGAAAATTATGGACACTTAGACCTGTGTGAAATAATGTAAATTACGAAAATGGTTTTGATAATACCCCAGGTTGGGTGTTTGGGCCACTCTGTGAAAAAGTGCAGTATTTGATAAATTTCTGGTAACAACAACGAACTCCGCTGCTGCCATCTGGTGGACAATTGCCAAACTATAGTTGGTAAAATTAACGCTAACAAAATGGCAGCCATTACCTGGAATGAAGAATCATCTACCCCAATTACTTTTCCGGTATTGTTCTGCCAAACGACTGATATGTAGGAGCCGATACTTTCCACACCTCCCATAATATATTCAACGCAGGAGTTGGGATCTTTTCATCAAAATCTGTGACGAAAAGTTTCCAATGTTGTCATTTGAAGAACTTTATGCACCTTCGTTTCTAGGCTGAACTATATCTTCATCACATCTCACCACCTATTCCAACTTTTATATATGCACTACTTTAATCAATTTTAAGTCAGAGTTGTAATTCACCATATCAATATCTGCAAAAATAGGTCTGCATTCGCGTTTTCGTGCATGCCTCCTCTTAATACTCGCATTATCAAACAAACTTCGAGTAACTTGCCAACGCATTAATTAACAGGAACCTCACTTTACGACTAACCATTTTATGAAGTATCAATAGAAAACCTGCATTTTCAAGAACGAAATACCTACTTACGAAAAATTTGAAAAAACATCCAGATACTGCATATTTCGAAACATGTCTAGAAAACTAAACGGCAATCTCAAAAATGCAATACAATATCCAAACAATCCGAAAAGCAGTAATAGGTAATCCAATAATTAGTTATTCAATAATTTTCATCCAGAAATAGCAAGCCGAGGTCAACGTAGGACGTTCAAAGTGAAAAAATTCACAGCACAGCTCTCTGACTAGACGAATGAAATAAATGCCTAGTAAAGCTTAGCAAATCTATTTGTGCGCGAACAGAGATGGTGAATATCCGCTACCAACTTCAATCGAGAAGGACAAGAAAGGACAGCGGCTGTTCTATCGCTCAACAATATTCAGAGGCACAGATAGATTTGCCAAGCTGTAACTAGACTGCAGAATCGAACATCGAATGTCCATTCTCGCCTGAGGTGAACACGACGAATGAATTAAAAAAAACCTTTTTATCATTCTGATGGACAAACAAATTGATATGAATAGCCATATCTGCATTATTTTGAGCCCTCTATCTCATTGTAATTCTCTCCATGTGATACCATCACGGATTTTACTGAGGACTTTCATTTTTCAGTCGTTCTGACGGCCGAACAAATTGATTCGAACATCCATTTCTGTATTATATTGATCCCTCTAACTCTGTTTTTTCATATGGCATGCGGACTCCATCACAGAGTTTACTAGTGCCTGAATTCAAACTTAATTTTTTTCAGTAATTCTGACGGCAGAGTATATCGACTTGAATATCTATCTCTGCATTATTTTCAGAATACTATCACACTGTATTTTTTCCATGTGACTCTCGGAGTTCACTGGCTCCTGAATTTAAACTACAGTTTTTATCAGTCATTCTGACGGCAGAACAAATTGACTTGAATAGCCATTTCTTCACCATTTTGAGCTCTCTCCATGTGACACGCATACTCCATCACGGAGTTTACGGTTGCCAGAATTTGAACTTTTTTCATTTATCAGTCAATCTGACTGGCAAACAAATTGCTTTGAATATTCATTTCTGCATTGTTATGAACACTTTATCTCGTTTTATTTTTTCCATGCTACACGCGGACCCCATCACGGAGTTTACTGGTACCTGAATTAGAACTTTTTTCTTCAGAAATTCTGACTGTTGAACAAATTGATTCGAATGTCAACAGTGCGCTGTCTTAAATGCGCAGGAGATCAAATCACTCACAGATGCAAGAAGTCAGTTGATACTACTGCCAGGTGCGCTAACTGCGAGGGCCCACACCCAGCCAATAGTGTGGAGTGACCGACCTACAAAGACCAGCTCAATTATATAAAGTCGAGGAGAACGAAGCCAGAACCAGAGAGGTTCGTTCCTGCTCCACCACCAAATACTAATGCGTGGAATAAAAACAGAGAACAGGAGCAAAGCAGCCCCCAACAACTGTAATACGGCGAAGAAGATTTAAGCGATCCCCCCATTCCTCATCCCCCCACCTACAGCCAGCTCAAAGTCGTAACACTGATCCAACAGGCCTAGGCACTGGACTTGCGGGATTTGGTTCGGTAACAAGCAGAATATACGAAATCAGTGGGCTCATCAACATGGATGTTCTATGCAGAGCACTGGAGGACTTCATTGAGGCACTTACCTAAGCCAAAATTCCCCTGGAGATGCTTACGGCGGCCGTGACTATGCTGGGAAATGCATAGCAGTACAACCTCTAAATGCCAGTAAAGGCATGCATGCTTAATATCAATGGAGTCAATAATAAGCTGCCACTTCTAATCGACTTTATTGATAGGCATCAGGTCGACCTTATGTTCCTAACGGAAACCAAACTCCGACAGGAGCATCGACTGAACCCGAGGGGATTTGCTACCATTAGGACAGATCGGCCTAACGAAGTGAGAGGAGGAGGAGTTGCTATCCTTATCAGAGGACGAGGATAGCACACGCAGTGATTCCAACCTGACGGAGCGGCATCGAGCATATCGGTGTCTAAATGGAGGATGGAACCTGTGCGTTTGCAGTATACAGTGTGTACATAAAGTAAGGAATAAATTCATTATTTCTGAATGTAAAGATATTTCGGAAAAATCCTCGGACAGGTCGATTTTCCTTTCCGATGTGCCAATTTTTGAACCCCACCCAAAATATATAGGGTTATCCGCAATTGAGTAAAAATGACTTTGGTGATATTTTTAAATTGGACATCCAGTATATTTTTCCATATTTGTTTAGGGATCGTCATTACGAATCCAGTCATACCAAGTTTGATGGGATTATGTCAAACGACTGCGGATATATGGCCAAAAAACTTCCTCGTATGTCTAATGAGTATTACTGCAAGACTCCACACGATTCAGAAGGTTAAAAGTCTCTGTCACACTCATTGGGTATATGAAGAAGTTTTTTGGCCATTTCATATCTCTGCAGCCGGTTGACATAATCCCATCAAACTTGGTATCACTGAATTCGTAACGACGATCCCTAACCAAATATGGAAAAATATACTGGGTGTCCAATTTAAAAATATCACCAAAGTCATTTTTACTCAATTGCGGATAACCCTATATATTTTGGGTGGAGTTCAAAAATTGGCCCATCGGAAAAGAAAATCGACCTGTCCGAGGATTTTTCCGATATATCTTTACATTCAGAAATAATGAATTTATTCCTTACTTTATATACACTGTATAATCCCCCGAATCGGAGAATTTAGACAATCTGTGTAATACAGGACAAAAAGTACTGCTGGTCGGATGCTTGAATGCGAAGAGAATGGAATGGAGTTACTACTTCCACAATTGACCTGGTGATAAACAAAAATATTGGAGATCTGTGAGATCAAAGTCATACATGAACTAACCTCGGATCACGACCTGGTTATGTTTGAGTTGAAAAGCATGGGAAGAGCCAGAAAGGCAAAATACCTGTTCGATTTAAGAAACACTGACAGGGCCGAGTACCGAAGGCGCTTGAATAGACTGACAGAAATGAAAAGTCAACTTAGTAGTGAAGACATTGAGATCGAAACCCAGTCTTTAATATCTCACATTCAGGCTGCAAGAGATGCAACCACTAGGAAAATGGAGGTAAGGTAAGACCGAAATACACTGCCACCCCTAATAAGGAGGTTGATTGATCAGAAGAATGCCTCCTGTGAAAGGTGGCAAAGAACGGGAAACCAGGTCCATAAGGAAAATATAATAATGATAAAATATTTATTGAGCAGTACTGAAAATGAAACAAGTACAACACAAAAGGTGGGAATTCGGCTGAAGCCGTTCTTCCATTCCCCCTTGAAATTCACAAAAAAAAACAATGTTCACTCATATTACTACAAACAAAATCCAATTTTCATATATGTACACGTGCATAAAGATAATAGACAACAACCGATAAGAAAAAGAGAATAACAGTGGTTCAATATTGATCAAGAAGTAGTATTTCTCTTAGTTCTTTTCTGAATGTCAAAAATAATTCATTCAGCGATCTCATGTACATATTCAATAGCCTAGGTGCATTATATGAGAAGCTACCCTCAAACTTCTTTGTGTTATGTTTAGGAACTGTGAAATTATCAACACTGACATTAACATTATGTACAAAAGATCTTCTTATCAATATAGTATGCAGGTAAATTGGGATTTTGGAGAAGAGCAATCTGTATAAAAAAGATAGAAATAAAAATTTTATTCAACTTTCAATTTTCAGAAGATCCAATCTGATGTAGTGTGGAGTTACATGGTCCCTATATGGTATATAACAAGCAAATCTTACACAGGCGTTTTGTATTTTCTGTAGTTTTTTTTCGATTAAAGCAGTTTAAAAAAAATAATATAATATGCAGCAGTAATAAATGTGCGGAAATATCAGAGATTTCACCAATTTCAATTTCGTATTTTCATTTAATCGATATTTTAGATGATATAAAGATTTCAACTTGAAAAAATATATTTAAGTTACATGGTTGACGTGCTCATTGAATGCTGAGGAGACCCATCTTATAGGCAGGTCATTCATCATGATATCATGTTCCTTATGGGCAGGGAGATTAACGAACTGATTAGACAACACAGCAATAAGGTGTGGCAGGATAGACTGAAAAAACTGGACGTGCAAGATCACTTTCTGTGGCTCACGGCAAAGCATATACAAAGACGCTTCGACCCCGTGCCAGGCGTGGAGAGGGGTGACGTTCGTTCAGTGACGGAGCCCCAGGAGGCTAAACTGTTTGGGGAATATTTCAGCAGTGTGCAACGAAAGGCACCAGACGTCAACGAGAAACAGGAGAAATCCTCAAGGCGTGTAGAACGCCTACGAGAGATACCTGCTCTCCCGTTGGCCAAAGTAAGGACAAGCAGTGAAGAGCTGATGGAGGTCGTGAAACGGCTTCCAACACAAAAGGCGCCTGGGCAGGACGGTATTGACACAATTTTGCTAAAAAATCTTCCGCGTGAATCCATGATCCAGGTAGTTCACATCATCAATGCCATTCTGAAATGGCAGTATTATCCAGATTGTCTAAAGCGGGCTGTGATAATACTAATATTAAACCTGGTAAGGACAAACACCAACTTACGAGCTACCGCCCAATCTCGTTGCTTAGCGTGATCGCCAAAGTGGTAGAAAAAATCATCCTCAAAAGGCTGTTGAATCTTGAAGGGAGGAAGTGCAGAGGTGAAGGAACTCTTCAATCAAAAACTCAACACAGTCATGACCCTGTTGGATACGGAAAAGGCCTTCGATACAGTTTGCATCGAAGGTCTGGTCAATAAAATGCTACAGGCAGGCATGCCTTTGAACTCAGTGAGATTGATCGAATCCTATCTTACAGGACAATCCTTTGCGGTAAGGGTGAATATCAATTTTTCCGGGAGATACCGTGTCGATTCAGTTGTTCCGCAGGGTTCGAGCATCTCTCCTCATTTATATTCACTATATTCACACGAATTTCCACGGTCCGAGAGAGTGAATACTGCGATATATGCGGATGATATCGCATCATAAACACATTCATTCTCAAGCGTGGTCGCTGCTTAAAAGATCCAAATCTATTTGGATTGGGACGTTGTGCAGTTTATGGAAAAAAATAAAATCAAGGTCAACGTGGGGAAGACCGACACCCAGGTAACACATCATATGGGCTGAATATTGGTTTCATATAGGGCCAATATAGATATGTTGTAAATGGAGAAAAAGTATTGATCCAATATGGGTGAATATTCAAAAAGCAATATTACATTGATAATATTGGTGGAATATTGGTTGAACCTGTTCTGAATGTAGATTGTCACATGTAATATTGGGTCAATATTGGTTAAATACAATATTGTCTACATATTGTTAGATTAAATATTGCAATTCCAATATTCCAGTCAAATCGATTCTAGGGATGAAAAACTATATTTTATTTCAAAGTTAGATAGTTATATAGGTTGAATATCATTACAACTATATTCAACGATTTTTAATAACTCATATTGGGTCAATATTGGTTCAACGATACTTACCAATATCTATAGAACAACATTCTTTTCAACATCTGGAATAAATATTGCAATCTCAATATTCCTCTCATATCGATTCTAGGAATAAAAACTGTATTGTATAGTGTGATTCCACATTGGTTGAATATTATTTCGCCAATATTCAACAAGTCTCATCAACTTATATTGGGACAATATTGATTCAATAATATTTACTGATATCGTTGAAACAATGTAGTTTCTTACATCTAGATTGAGATGAATTTTGAATATTGGCCAAATATTCAATGAAACATATTGAAAATACATCGTTGAAACAATGTAGTTTCTTACATCTAGATTGAGATGAATCTTGAATATTGGCCAAATATTCAATGAAACATATTGAAATTATATCATGATCGAAGGCATTTAATTATTCACCGAGGTATATTCACTTCCACCAATATTTCCAAAGGATATTGTACCAATATCGATAAATGTTTTGAGGCCATTATTGCTTCAGGAATATTTCACCAATATTATTTTTGTAATGTCTAAACAATATTTGACCAATATCACAAAATCACATTTTACTTCTCGACAGTATAACGTTTGAATATTTTGCCAATATTGTCAAAATATTGTACCAGCGATATTGTACCAATATCGCCAAATATTTTGAGTCCAATATTGCTTCCAAAATATTTCGCCAATATTATTCAAGTAATATTGGACCAATATCGCCGATTGTTGACATTTTTTTCTCGCCAATATTGCATTTCAAATATTTTGCCAATATGTTCACAGTATTGTACCAATATTTTACCAATATAGGTGTGCTACTTGGGCATGTTATACGCCTGTCCTGTGTTCTGTAGCCTGGCGCCTACGCCTCTCTCGGGGCTAGACAGAATGCAGAACAAGATACTCCGTTGATTTCATTGAAAATATGAACAGGGTGTTCATAAAGTCAGTTGTGGAATCATCTGCGACTGAAAGTTGGAATTTTGTCGATATTTTCCATCGTACAAGATAACCTCTCTTGGAAGGGATTCATGTTTTGAAGAGAAACATTCTCAATTGAAAATTGAATCAATATATCAATCCCGTGAACACGGGGGTCTTATTTACCAAGATCTGTATCTTTTCCAAGAATGTTACTAAGGACCGGGCCAGTAAAAGGCAGCCAAGGGTTAAAGTATGACCAATTTCTAAACCTGGCTCTTTGCTGTGAGCTTTTTCCGGGATTTATCCTACATAATACAGGCCAGAATGATCTAGCTCGTTCAGCCTCTGTTTAGAACATCTCCCGATCCACGCATAAGCATCGCAGATGGCGTGGATTCTACTCATTACCAACCTGTCTTAGAGTATATACGGACATCCCCTCTTAGAACGTGGGGGCCCTTCCAAGAGTCTTCCGTCAGGAGGATTGGAGTTCGGCTAGGCATTGCAACCGAGTGGTGGACTGGCGAAAGTCATGGCTCGGCAAGCAACTGGCTGTCCTGATCCTAATCCTTTCAACTCGCGAACGATAAAGAGAAAATATGCAATTATTTATTTAAAAACAATAAATTTTATTTGATTTGATTCGATTCGAATGTCGATTTCTGCACTATTTTCTTACTGTATTCTTTTGCATGTGACGCGCGAACTCCATCACGGAGTACACTTATTGTACCTAAATATTAACCTTTTTTTCATCAGTCATTCCTGCGTTATTATGAGCCCTTAATCTCGATGTATTTTTTCTATGTTACACGCGGACTCCATCACGGAGTTTACTGGTTCTTGAATTTGAACTTGAATTGCCAGAGGAATTGATTAGAATAGCCTTTTCTGCATTATTTTGAGCCATCTATCTCACTCTATTATCTGCCATGTGATACGCGGAAAAATGGCACACAGCGTAATCTCATAGAAGAAAAATATTTTTACGGCGTGCAGGGCTTACCAATCGAGGTTTCCACCGACATATGCCCTCCTTTTTCTTAGTATGAATTTCACGAATTCGCAAGGAAATACAATGTAAAATGGTAATCATCTAGTCTGCTGTATTCACGACCAAATGAAATGATGCAACGACATATCCATACAATAAAAGCCCTATTGACCAAATCCGAGGGGGAAACCGCTGAGGAAATTGTGTACAGTAATTCCCAAAAATCCTGAGTAATTCCACTGATACTCATGTAAATCTCGAGTGAAACCCCGAACAAATGCTACTAATTCTTCTAATACCCAAGCAATAAAAACAATAGAACTCCGATTCTTCGGTTTTCTGTCAAGTATTATATTGAAGACCTTTTTTTTAATTCCACAATCATGATTTCAACACCAAATTTTTTGTCCTTTTTGCACGAAATAATTCCTGTAATAACCATATATTACTCGAGAAATACCTCTAATTCCCGACAAATGCCCATTAAATTTCGACTAATACCAATAATTGTCAACTAATTTCACAAATTCCCCAGTAATACCTACGCAATACCTCTGATACCCAAGGCCTGTACACCAAAATTCCCCAGCGGTTTCCCCCTCGACCAAATCTAACAAGGACAATCAAGACCTTCCTTTGGCAATACTCAATTATAACGCCATTCCCAAACAAGACCAGCTAATCTTGGAGAGCAGAATAAGTACAATATTGCCTGTAAACTCTGAAAATATGAAACTAGACTTTTCAGTGGATAATATCCGGGGAAAATCAGAAAATCAGAAGAGTCAGAAAAAACACATTGATATATCCACGAGACAAATCACTGACCTGGAACCCAATTGTCAGGTTTTTGTCAAAAACAAAGCTTGCTAATGAAAATCAGGTAGAGTCCTCAGCAAAAGATGATCTGATGTCTGTATAATTGATGGAGTAGTGTACCGCTATAATAGGCAGTTCCTGAAGGATGCCAAAATTGGTCTTTCTGAAAGTCCTTCAAATCCTTGCCAGAAAACCACACCTGAGCGTGAAGATAAAACTTCCTCGAACCTGTTGAGTGGAAAATTTTAACAAGATGACATCATTCAGTGAGCCAATGAACCAGAACCACAATTCCATTGGTTATTAAATTTTTCTGTTATTTATATGAGGAAAAATAGCTAGACGTTAATTGTTTTATAAGCCATCTAATTAAAAAAAGGGGTGTGTGTACTATATCTGAACACATTATTGTAGTTATGGCTACCACGCATTTCCATATCTGTCTTGAAGAAAACTAGAACGCCAATGGACAGTTCGAAGTAACCGATTGTAATCTCAAGCCTTAGAGCCCCCGCAGACTGCAGACTTTCTATCGGCCTACAGTTTAATCGGGCTGTTAATCAGTATGAAAGTACGCACAGTATACCGACTTGGTATCGGCCGACAAATAAGTTTGATGGGCTTTACGATTGTCTTCAAACTGAACATTCGGCAAACTATCGGATAACTGCTTAATCAGTATGGCGTGTAATTCACGCGCGCACACTGTCGATAGTTTAGTTGGCCGATTCGTTTACTCAAACTGGATATGTACGTTAATCTAGTAATTGGGAATTTGTAAATTGTCCATGTAAAAATAGATCGCTGTAGTGCCGGGTAGCCGAATGGTTGAAGCCGGTCGCTGTTTCAATCCCTAGCGACTGCAGAATTTTTCTGATGGCCCAAAGAAGTGTTATGGTAAGATACAATGGGCATCTCAGCCTACGAGTCATCTGGTCAGCCTGGGTGGCTGGACGAGCCCACCAAGCACGAGGTGGAGTGTTCAGTGGGTATACCTGAGGGGAATTCAATTCGGACTCAGGGGACTCCCACACTACCTTATGGGATGTGTGAAACAGGCCGGATAAGGTGTCCATGAAGGGTTTCAACCGCCCCGTTCAAATAAAAAAAAAAAAAACTATATCTGTAGATGGGATACACCCAATACTCCCTATTTCTCCTCTTGGTCGTTCTCCTCCGTTATATAAAAGCAATAATAATAGTAGTTCTATGAAATGTATTAATCTTCATTACTTCTTACTTCTGCGACTGTTCTCTTCAAATACCGAAAAGTACTAGAAAATTATTTCAAAGCACTCGGCCGACTGTTTGTCTGTTGTGCGCACCCACAACCAACCCGACAGTTTAGTTGGGTCAGTGTGCGCGCTTAAAGCCCAACCCGATCAAACCATCGTCAGATAAAAAGTCTGTAGTCTGCGGGGGCTCTTAGTTAAAAGTATATTTGCTCCAAGTTTCTTCTTAATATTCTTATGCATCACAAAGTAAAATAATCAATTATTGATACAAAGTAAAACATAAAAGTTTTTGTCATGTGGATATTTTTCACTGCAAACCAAATAATAACATACTATTTGCAATAGTAATACTTTTCTACAGTCTGGCCATGAAATTACCCCCTCCCTCCTCCTGTTGACTTTTGAACGGATTAAAATTTGAAAAGTTGACAGGAAGAGCGTTTAGTTAATAGACAGAGTGTATATGTATGGTTTACTATTGTGATATATTATCTATTTTTTCAATGAGTTTATTGTCCCTACGAACCCAGCATAGTATAATCAAATAATGAACTGAAAACTATGATTTTGAAACCATAATACTTAGATGGACTATGTTTCTCTTCATAACATGAATCCCTTCCAATAAAATCAATTTGTTTCTCTTCTCACAGTCAGAGTAGGATCATTGAATAATTACTCAATATAAAGTGCAATCATTCACTAGTGGCGATTTCCAAATTGAATATCAGTTTTCCTTTCACAGTTCCGGATCTGACTATGTTTTTATCGCTCATTACTATCATGTCCGCCAAAATCTTGGAACCATATGGAATATATTTTCATTAATAGTTTGTCAGAAAATTCAATATTTCATAAAAGTTAGTGCATTCAATTAGACTAAGTATGCGTATACCGGTTATTATCAGTGGCGGGCGTCTAAGCGGGAATCAGCCGATATTCTATATTCACTCCAGAGTAAAGTGAAATTACTATGAAAAATATCGAACAATTTCATTGAAAAAAGTTGTTTTGCAATTGAATGATATTCTCAGTAATCCAGTTCAGTCTACCAATTACCATTTAAATGTTCTTAATGACTATGGCTTCATTTCATTATCATTCCACTTGTGTCCTTTTACTCATATTCAAGATTTTGTTAGATCAGATAATTGCTTCGAAAGATGCCAATTTAGTGATTTACTTCTCGAAAATTATTGTTGATAATTTCCCTAGCCGTGTGAAACCCAATTACATGTATTACCGTAGAGCGTTGTCTCATACAGACCGGCAAAACCGGTGCCGGTGCCGTGCCGGTGCTGGTACCGGTTTCGGTACCGGACAACAGCGTATTTCACACTGCCCGGCATATCGGTGCCGTTATCTGCTTGGAACAAATTCGTTAAACGTTTGATATGGCTATTACGAAAAATAAGCTCAGACACTTCGATATCATTTTTCAGTTGCGCATTTTTTGGTCTACTCATATTTTTGATGACGTCATCACTGTTCGAGTTATGACGAAATTAGAATATTTTTAAAATGGCATAACCATACTATAAAAAAGAACGCATTTTTCTGTGTGTGGGTGTCTTCTGTGTATGGGTGCCATATTTTTTCCCATGTTAGATAACCGTATGTTCGAGACATAAAAGATATTTTGTTTACAATAATCTAATATCAGGTCTGTTAACGTAAACTTCTGACTTAAGGTATCCCCACAAAAAAAAATCTGGTGTGATTAAATCAGGAGATCTAGCTGGCCATTCTAAAAGTTATCGTCTTCAATCGAAATCTTCTTCACTAAGTTCATGAATTACTTTCACTTTATATGGGTGCCACTTATTCTTTTTTAGTCATTTCAAAGCAGACGTTCGACACATTGATTGTTCCAATGCAACTTGAAAAGTAGGTTTATGAGAATTGTCTTGCAATGATAGTAATAATAATAATAATACTTCCTCATAAACACTCGAATAGTGTACGCAAAGGCAGAGCCTGTGCAGGTAGAGAATGGCTATTATTATTATTTGCCGTGGCGCTCTGGGGCGACTTTCTGATTTTTAGTGGCGTATTCACTTCTCAGCTTCAGGAAAACCTGGAAAAACCTACAGCACCACCCCGGGTGGTCGGTTGCACGCTTCGCGCAAACACCAGACATCGGGATTGGTATCTTGGCAACTCACATCGAACTTGCTTCACAACAAGGTATGAGGTCACCTATCGATTCCGATGTACTTGAGAAAAATTCCCTCATACTCCGGATTCGAACCAGATCACGTGCAAGCAAAAGATTCAACGCCTGGACGACCTTTCGTATAATTATCATCGATATTGTCAAACTTTCTAAATTTTGCTTCTACTTTGCTCACCGTCGAACGTCTAATAGGTCTATCGAGATATTAATTGTTAAATAAGTAACAAACCTCAGCTTGCGTAAGGGTCTTATCTCCATAACCTAACATCATTAAAATCTACATGCGTTGAGTTTCGCTTAAACGGTCCATGATTTTGATAACTCATCTATACCACAACTATATGATGCAAAAATTATTGTTAAGTCGAATTTTGAAAACACATCAACAGTCAGTGTCAAGTTGCATTGGAGCAATCAATGTGTCAAATGTCTGTTTTAAAATTTCTAAAAAAGAATAAGTGGCACAACGAAGACCCAACATTACATTATTATGAATGAAATATCTTTTATTTCTCGAACATACGGTTATGTAATATAAGAAAAAATGCGCAACTGAAAAATAAAATTGATATATCTGAGCTTTTTTCCCCAATGGCCATATCAAGCTTTTAAAGAATTTTTTCCAACTTTTACGTGCTCACTGTATATTGAACAGTGCAGAAAGAACGTTGTGTGCTGTTACCAAAGAGACTAAATTAACAGGAGGGTTTACTAAGCTCTAGCTAATCAGAATCTTTAGCATCAATGCGTTATAGTAACGTACTTGGACATGAGTACAGAGTCGAACTCGAACCGAGCAACAAAACTGTCAGCAGTAACTCTCATATACCAAGAGCTAGTCCGTCACTGTCTATAGAGAATGGCTGCCATGACATGTCCAACTACGTCATACTTCGTCACAAATATTCTTTCATCTCTTTTTATTAGTGTCCCCATTGTCTTATCAGGGTTAGACTCTCCTGTTAAATAATGTTTAGTCTCCTTAATAAATAGTATGATCACTATGAGGAGAATAAAGATACTGCAATATAAACAAAATACATATCAAAATACTCTCCGTCACCGACTCGTCAGAACCTGTGTGAGTGTACAAACGTACATAAGAAATCACTGAAACCGACAAATCGGAAATCTGCGGCCGTACCGGCAAATAGGTCGGACCGGGCTATGTGTGAAAATTAGAATTTGATAACATTGCATTGGGTGTCGGCACCGTCACTGGCACAGGTTTTACCGTGTATGTCTCACATTTACTATGACATCATGTGTGTGCAGGTGACTGCACTGTGACACCTGCTCACTTTGTGGCACCATTCACATGATGTTATAAATTTTAAAGTTGTTTTTCATCGTTTCTGGCACCTATATAGTAAGGACAAAATAAAATTCAGTTCAGTGTGTGTAAGACGCCATAGTGTGGGTTTTTTATGTGTTCATACACTTATATTGACTATGGCATTATGTTAACTCATAGTCAGGTGCTGCCACCTGCGACAAAAACTCCTTTCATATCTAATTCAACATTTAGGTAATGTGGTGCCACAATCGCAGCATTAGAGTGTATATTGAAAGTATCTCTTAATATATCAATATGTGAACTCCGAATGAACCGAACCAATTATTTTTATGTTATTATGTAATTTTATCCAACTTGCTTCGTTCGTATGTCCGTCTTTCCGGTTCAAAATTTCTAATCTATTTTACATCCAATTAACTTGAAATGTGGCAGGTGTTCATAATTCCGGTGAGAAGGCATTATGAATTATCTGTAGAAGAAAAAAACAAAATGGTGGCTCCAAGATGGCGGGCGAGTTTTGTGGTTATGGTCCGATTCTATCCAAAATTATTATGAAGAGGAAGGGGGGGTTGAGGGAATTTTGATGCCAGTGACAATTAATTTTTTCTTAAAATTCAAGGACTCAAGATGGCGGCTCCATGATAGCGGACGAGTTTTGTGTTTTGTGATTATGGTTCGATTCCAATCAAAATTGTTAGTGGGGGTTAGGATGCGGTGTTTGAGATTTTATTTGTGAAAATTCATGAATTCAAGATAGCGGACGAGTTTTGTGATCATTTATCGAGAAGAGAACAAAATGAGTAATAGTCTGGTTCCTAACGATAGAAGAGGAAACAATAAAATAAAAAATAATCTTTACCTCTTTTTACCTTCACAAAAAAATTAATATTTTCAGAGAATAACTTGGCAACGTCGTATCAAATTGTGAGAACTATTGTCTTCTCAATGAAATATCGAATTCGAATACTTATATAAAAATATAAAGGTGTTGCATAGGAAAAAATATAACTTTAGTTCTTTGCGTTTATACGAATTACCCTGTATGACAGAATATAAGTTTCGAAGATGGTCCCATAAAATATCTATGGGATTCGAGATAGAAGAAACGGAAAAGTTCCTTCTCAAAATTATCAAGAATAATCTCACGGAGTTTCGGTATGCTGGGTGACTAACAAGTCGGTAATTTTTCCGGTGAATAATATAATGGTTTGAAATTCGTAAAAGTTGTATGATTGCTCGAGATGAAGAATTTGAGTAACCACTCATCTGTAACCCGGGATTAACATGAAGCATTATCATTTTTGTCATTTGAAATAAAATACCATGAAATAGTATTTCTCTCAAAATTATGAATCTTTGTTGGATTTTGAGTGGAAAAAATATATGATAGTGCTATAACTGTTTCAGAGTATGGAGAAGAAGGTTTTCGAAAATGCCATGTCATTTACTTGTCCTCTTTACTGATATTATGAAAACATCACTTTCGGTTAAAAAAGTGCTGCAAATGCTTACACTCATATTAGAATAACTACGATCATTTCAATGGGAAAAACGATCTTGAACTGCAAATTTTATTTTAACCCACATTTCCGAATGAATTCATTAATAAAAAAACTTCAGGCTGACTAGTAAACTCGTTGTCACGCAGGATGCATTGACATTGTTTCAATTGTTTCAATTCCCCAGTTGAGGCTGGGATTTTTTAATTTAATTTGACCTATTAAATTATTAAAATCTCGTGGCTGGACTGGGGTGAGTCCTGCACGATTCACTGTTGCGTTCCAATTAACAGTGATGCTCCTAAGGTGGCGCATGGAGTTAGTAACAAGGACTATCCAGAACACGTGGCTAATGACCATAGCAGTCGATGCCAAAACACCAAGGAAAAAAAAATGTTTTAATTATTTTTCCGTTAACCAGCTGTCGTCCCCTTACGAACGGCAGCCTTCAGAAGTCGAAACTTGTGCGAGCCAAGGATTAACGAGGTCTTACCTTTTAACGTGCGATTCGTAGCACTTTCTCGGGTAATCAGAAAAAAATATGTAGTAGCTAGGATTTGAACCTACACGATCAGCAGCATCAATGGCTTTGCACGCGACGGTTTTAACCACTGATCTACCTGACCCTCATAATATGTAGAGCTAGTACCCCAAAATTCGCGCCCCACCAGGAAAAGAGTTTTTAGGAAGCATATAAATAACAATTCAAATGTCATTCAATGTTTAAAGTGTGATAAGTTGGTCACGATAAATAGTGAAGGATATATCTGCAAAAAGAAGAGTTGATCACTTTGTATCTGACGATTGGTATTTGAACTTTTTACTGCATCATTATGAGTATACCTATATCCGCCCGGTTGAACGGGAATTTTGGGATACCATGTATCAGCTATGGACACTAAAAATCATTGTTGTTGTTCTAAAGATTTATAGGAAGATTTTTCTTAATTATTCCACTAGTATAACAATACTTGTGGCATCGTACAGTGATGCCATACACTGAAACCAGTAATTATCAATGCTTGTGGCGCCCGATGCTGCAATCGACTTTGAAATGTTAATTCTATTCACATTTGTGTATGGTATGCCTCAATGCCTTGTTTTGACTGATATATTCACACCCTTAATATTATTGAAGTGAAACCGTCCCTGGACGCCCGGAAAAATTATTTTGAACATGTGGTTTTTTCCCCACCCTATCTTGAAAACTTCCCTAGATTATGATGATGGCAGAGTCCACAATAAGGAAGTTGAGGAATATTGCTGGAGGGAAACCGGACCTGGACGCCCGGAAAAATTATTTTGTCCATGTGGTTCCTTTCCTCAGTCCATTCTGATTGACACACATTCTGTTTTCCACAATTCGTATGAGAAAAAAAAGTAATACAAATATTGCTGAACTTTATTGCTAAAGTAACTAGGCTTAATTAAGTATTTCTGTAAGCTTGAAAGAATATTTCCTTTCTACAATCAAAATAATTTTTCCGAGAGTGAAATGATTACCTATATATTCTCGAGAAAATATTTCAAATCATATTTAATCAGTATACTGAATAATAATAAAAATAATATCGTTTATTTTCATCAAACTCATACAGATAAGTGAAATTGTCACCTACAACTAAAAATCTTAAAACAAAAATCATGAAAATATCATCTGTGAAATAAAAATCAACTGATACTAACTTGACACTAGTTATAGAGCTAAAAACTTGAGAATATCAGGATAAAAAGTTAATTGAATGCTAAGTTGACATTAACCACAGAAATAGGAACTAATCTGTGAGATCTCTGCACATGTGAAGAATTCACCAAGAAAGTAGAAAGAATAACATCTCAACAAAATTTGTATAGCGTTTTTGAAAGTATTGAAGTAAGCTTCTTCTTTGACTACGTGTGGTAGGCTATTATAAAATTTTATTGAAGTTATGAATGGTCCTTTCTATACCTGTGCTGAGTGTGTCCAGTGGTTGATACAGTTCATCACTATTTCTGGTGATATATTTTTTATGTCTTTGCATGTTTGTTTGTGTGGATTTTTCTTAACATAATGTCGTATATTTATAGTCTAATTCACTTTAAAATAATTTATTTAACGAAATACAATGATTCAATAACACAATACTCTAATTTATATAACAATCACGGAACTATTAATTTATATTCGACTTTCACTCCACTAACTTCGCTGCGAGGTTCTTCTTCTTATATTCACCGATCATTTTCCTAGAATGCTCTCGATATTTCTATGGGAACGTTCTCCGATTAGACCAGATTCTTCGCGAAGCGAAGCGCCTCGGGAGTAATTGACGGTCGGGTGCTGGCTACGTAAGAGTTCAGGTCCGGCATCGCCCGCAGCTTTGCCACAATAACATGCATATGGAAGTTAATTGTAGTTGGGATGCCCTCCTTCAGGAATATGGGACTACAAAAGTCAGTTCTTTTGAGATTGTACATGCTTCTGAGGATTCGCTTTTGGAAAATTAATTCACGCTCAATACTGAAGAAGTTTCCTCAGCATAGCAAGCAAAATTTTGAAATAGAACTGAAACATCCATAATAATATGTTTTCATATCTACTTTTTTATTAATTTTTTTCAGTTGATATAATGCAAAGTTGCTCACTGAAAATTGTTTTACCGACCTCTCAACATAAGTCTCTCATAATAATCTGCTCTCTATATGAAAACCTAAGAATTTCAGGCCGTTACTTTGCTCTAGGAACTCATTTGCTATGTCACCTGTTTTCACCAGAATACCATGCCCCGATTTCTGCCCATTAGCAGTAACATTATCCTAATCCCCTTCATCGCTTGATTGGTTGTAAACGAAATTTTCGTCGTCACTATCAACTATTTCCGGAGTTGGGGCTACTAACATTTCTTCTATTTTGCTAGGAGTTTGTGAACCTTCAAACCAATCAATCTGAAATTTGTTGTCAACTAAAGACCAACCGCTCTCTTCGGGTCGATAAAAAAAATGGCTCGGAATATGTTGCAAAATTCCATATTGCGCAAATTTGATTAACCCTTTTAATTTTGTTAATCTAAACATTGCGACAAGGAGGCATTGAGCTACCATCTATATTTTTTATTTTATGAAAGAGGTTTTTCTCGTGTGTTGCTTTTATGCCAAAACCTTTTATAAAAATATCCAGCCGTGCTTCATTTACTTTATCTATCTTTGGTATACACATACAAACTTTTCAACACAGATTATTTGTTTCTCGGAAACTTGTTCAGAACTACCAAATGTAGCAAATATTTCTGCAGTTTTCGGACATTTTTCTATAAAAGATAATTAATTGCCTTGTTTTGCCCATTCTTGCAAAAGAGGCGGTATAATCGCTACCTGTTAAGGCATGGTAAAGCTGGAAGTGCTTTTGCCACAGTTTCTCCCAAACTTTCATAAATATTATTCACTGCAATATGAAGTAAATTATTTTTTAATTCTAGTTTCTATCCATATCTTAGCTATATTTAAAAACTTATTCATATTACCTAAAATTATTATGAAAATATCTGTATCTGAGGCACGAATAATAACGATTGTATTATCTGGTAATTTTGAAATATGAAAAACAATTCTGATATCAGCTTCAATATTAGCACAACAAAGCAGATTATCAAGATCTTGTTTAATATGTCCTTCAACCTCATAAAACAAGTAACATGTATCTTCACACTTTACCCTAAGTATTTTATGGCCCAATATTCCAATTATTTTATCTGTTGCCCAATAGTTTACTAAAAATTTTACAAGTTCTGTTTCAAAGCAATCATTTCTTAAGGATTTTATAAAGCCTTTGTGTACTGTTTGGTCTTCTCCCGTAATATTAAAAACGTTGGAGTTTTCTGTACATCCAGCACGCCTGTCTCTTTCAATATATTTAATTGAAGGATTCACAAATTTATCAAAAATTATATCTATCCTGTTGCTTGAACTTTTACATGCCTTTTTAAGAATATAAATAGCTAATTGGCCGAAAGTGTTAGGAGTATTACCTAAAATATGTAAAAAGTAGAATCCATCAAATATAGTACAGTCAATATGATTTGGAACAGTGTTATTGGGATCGCGTTTTTCTAACAATTTAAATAATTTTGATTTATCAGTTTTGTTCAAACTTCCATCGATATGGCTTAAGGACAATGGAACCGGTATCAAAGGATATGAAAGAACATTTAATAAATCAATCTTATTATCTAGGGCCCGGAATAATATTCTTCCAAGCATGTTTCTTTCTACCTTAACTTCTATTTTTCCAAATTCTTTCCGTACCTTTAACTTATTTTCTTATGCAAAACTTTGAATCTTCTGCCTTGTAATTGGCTCTTCGAACCTACTTTTGTCCATCTTACATTCCGCAATAAATTTGTCTCGTAAGTTTTCTCCCATGGATACAATGTTTAAAAGACAGTTTTTAGTAATTTCGCTAGCAACTTTTCCAGTAACCAAATTGATAAGATGATTTTTGTAGGAAATTTGAATTGGAATTTCTGGCTTCAGCAGAAAATTACTGCGCGGTTAGCGTTCTGGCGCAACGTTGCCGGTTTTTACAAATGTATGGGACTGCCTTTTCTTAATAGTAATTTCAGGGGAAATTATAACTTGTTCAAATATAGGTATTATTAGTTTTGATATATTACGTACTTTTTGAAAAAAATTGTATTTTATGGTCTACATAATGCATTTAATTTATTTAAATTAACGATCTATTTTTTTTGAAATTAAATAAAATCTTTCTCTAATTTAAAAAAAGTCTGTTTTGAGTTTGCGACCACCTACTGGTGGCAGACTCCTGAACTATGAAATATAATAATATTTTCAATCGTTTTGCAAAAAAAGTATTCTGGTAATAATGAGGCACTCTTTTAGGACCAATCCATAACATTCTTTTTAACAACTTTCGACGCGCCTGTCTTCCAAACGCGACCGTCTTCCGAAGTTTTCTTTTCACCATTAGAATAATTGAACACTATTATAGTAATTAGGTGCAAAAACTTATACTGGTAACTGATGACGATCCAGAAGGCGTTTTTTGAGAAATTTTTGGGGCATCTGTTTCCAAATTGAGACCGTATGGCGCGGCAGACGTATGTATTTTGAGTTCTCTTTACTTTTCCCTCTTCATTGACACGAATATCTTTTTGGTAATAATGAGGTGGTTGTACGTCAATTTTTTCAAAAATTCTAGAACTGCTGTGCCTAAAGGCGACCGTTACTGCTCGGCAGACGGGCGGATCTCTATTTAATATGCTTACAACCTTACAATTCAAAACTCGAACCTTTGGTAACTATGAGGCAGTTCATTTTACTGCCAGCTCTGGGACTATAACTGCATCAATGATAATCGAGGTGTCATGGGTTATGAAGTAATATTTCATATTTAATTCTGTATCTTTGATGAAAACAAGAAAAAGGGTAGGTCCAATAACGCTTCTTTGAGGGATACCACAGGTAGTTTCCAAAAACTTTGATGTACTCGTATATACAACGTCATTCAAAAAGTACGCAACAAATGGAAAACTTTTCATTATTGATTTCACAAAAAAAAAATATTCGTGAGAGAGTCATAATGGGTTATCGAAAAGTTAGGTTCTTGGTTTCTGGAAAAAACCTTTTTTTTTTCGAAAAGTCAATATGAATAAATTACCTTCATTGTTCAAAATACAGAAAAATTTCATTTGGAATAATTTATTGCCATCTCATGAACCATTCAGATTCATATTTTCTCAATATGCTACAGTATATAGATATCGTGCAACAATGTTGATGAAAAAAAAATTCGAAAGCGATTTGTCTTAGATAGGTATTGTCATGAATTTATGATATGATGTCAATATTCCAAAAACTAGGGGATATCTCATCGAAAATGGTTTGAATGATGTGACGATGACGTACCCGTGGGATGTAAATGAAAAAACAATATGATAAATCAGAATCTCTTTGATATTCAAAATCTAAATAGTACATGAGATGGCAATGGAATATTCCCAATGATTTTTTTTCTGTATTTCGAAAAATACAGGTACTATATTCTGTATGACTTCGAAAAAAACAAATTTTTTTCAGAAACCAAGATCTAACATAACTTTTCGATAACCCATTATGACTACTATGCGCCGATGCAACTGACAGTTGGAAGTAATGCTGGAGAGTGATGATGAAAGTAGGTGTAACCTTCCTTATAAATAGTCTGAACGTTTCGCTTTTGTGTCTCAAACTCAATATATGTTCCAGTTCCACTGTCACGTTTCAAACGAAAGTCGTCAGAAATACAAGGAAGTGGGAAGGAATGCACAAACCAAAAACAGTTTAAGAAACGAAAAATAGTAGTCGAGAAGAAAACACAGAAAAAAACTCCATGGACTCCAAAAGAAATCAAAGGCGTTATCACATTTTTTAAATATAATTTGAAAAAGCAATTATTGCCTGGAAAAGAAAAATGCGTCGAGTGTATAACAGCATATCCAGTATTACAATGAAGAAAATGGGCTGATATATGATATTACTTAAAAAATTATTACGCTCGAAATCAACGTTTACTGATGAAAAGTTCATAATTTTTAGTACTGTATTTGAATAAAAGTTTGTATTTTTTTACTTCCAATTTTCTTTTTTCTTTTTATTCGAAATAAATCAGATTATTCCTCACTCTGTTCATTTCTTGGGCACTGATTATATTTATTACTGAACACTGACAAATAATCATTATCTCCGGCACTGAAAACCACCACATACCAATTTTTAATAGAATTTGACCATAATCACAGAAGTCGTACACTATCTGGGAGCCGCCATCTTGAATTTAAGAATATTGTCAAAAAATCATGATATCCGACCCCGAAACTCCAACATACCAATTTTGAATAGAATTGAACCATAATCACAACACTCATCCATCGTTTTGAAGCCGCCAGTAATTTTTTTTTGTCACAGAAATTTGCATTGCATTGCATTGTCACCAGAATTATGAACACCTGTCAAATTTATCGGACGACTAGAAGTGGGCCAAATTTTACTTGGAAATTAAAAATAGTGAACCATGAACACGAAGGACGGTTATAGAAACAAAGCAAGTTGAATAATGTAAAAGAACGAAATACAAACCACTTTTCTTACCACAACGGCGGTACTAGTGACACCTTACACTGGGAGCAATCAACATTGATACTTGTGGCACCATACACTGGTAACTCAAACATAGATATACTAATGGCGTCATACACTGAATTCGGTTTATTTGTATTTTTATGACACCTGATGCCACAGTCGACTTAAATTTGTTTTCCTCCGTAGACATTTCAAACGGAGTGTATCGCTAAGGCAACTATATTACGATAATATGCAGTCATTCATGGTTCACCTTTACCGCGTAGATTCAATGATGCCACTTGTTGGTCTAATGCACAGGTGCCATAGTCAATACTATACCATGTATCAGTCGGTGTGTGTGTGTGTGTGAACATTTCACATTTCTAGCTGCGGTCAAAACAGAATCACATTCTGAGCACAATTTTTACTGCCGCTCATTTTGCGGATATTATCTGCTTATATACATACATATACAGGGTGTTAATTAAGTACGTTGACAAACTTGGGGGGGTGATTCCTTGAAGGTTTTCAGGATGAAATGTTCATATAAACATATGTCCCAAACGGCTTGGTTTTCGAGATACAGGGTGATAAAAATACATTTTTTTCAAGATTTTTTAGAGTTAACTTCGACATTTTCTACAATAATCACTTCAAATTAGGCAAGTACATTCCATTCAATAGTACGCACGATACAAAATAATGCATTTCTCAAATAATTCACAGGGTCCTCCTTTTTTCAGAGTCAAGCTTTGTTCAACCCTTTAGAATTTTTTTTTTCCGCCCCCACTGACATATTATGAGAAAGGAATAATGAATGTTGTCTCATTTAACATCTTTTTGTTCTCTTGATGTTTTTCATTTACTTGTACGGTTCAGGAGTTACAATGAAAACATTAACGCAAACATTTTCCAGTAACGCATAACATAAAGAAATTTGAGAAGCAAATAGTCTAACAAACTTGAAGGGTGATTCTTTGAAACGTTTCAAGATGAAAAGTTCATATAAACATGTCCCAAGCGGCTTGGTTTTCGAAGTACAGGGTGATCAAAATATATTTTTAGGAGTTTTTGGAGTTTACTTCGAAATTTTCGACAATAATCGATCCAAATTAGTTCAAATTGGACAAGTACAATCCATTCAATAGTGCGTATGATATAAAATAATTCATTTCTCGAAGTGTCATTGCCACTCTCCAAAGATTAGCGCGTGACGCAATACGTCATTTTGTTCTCATTACACAAATAGCTATTTCCTGCTCGTGTAGAGAAAATGCAATGTTATGGAGCTCCCATACATTTTTTACCATAACTCAGGTTGAATATGTATTGCACAAAGTTAATTATGGCAAAATAATTTTGGACATTTTCAATAGTGAATAACTTTATTATCAAATACTAGAGCAAAGTAACATAAATTCCCTAGGAATAAAATTAAGTTCAGAAAAGGACCATTATTGAAATTGATATGTCAGAGCAGCTGCTGGAAATGGCCACCGCCAACTTCAATGCAGGCGTTTATGCGCCTAACCATAGACTGGCGGACACGCTCAAAAATACCAGGAGTGTTTCTTATAATTCCGCATGACTCCTGTATGCGATTCCTCAGGTCTTCTTCACTTTGAACTGGAGTTCGGTACACTAATGATTTAAGGTGCCACCAGAGGAAAAAATCAAGTGGATTCATATCGGGTGACCTTGGTGGCCAAAGTTGTGGTCCACCACGCCCAATCCAGCGATCACAATAATTCTGTTCTAAATATTGGCGTGCAACCAATCTGAAGTGTACTGGAGCACCATCATGCATAAACCAAATTCCAATTCTTTTCCTCAGTGGGATCTCTTCTAGGAGTCCAGGTAATATGAATTCAAGAAAATGTCGATAATGGTCACCATTGAGTCTATGAGGCAGAAAATGTGGCCCGATAAGGAAATTTCCTACAATATCAACCCAAACATTCACAGAAAACGTCTCTTGAAAATGGTTTTCAATCACGGCGTGTGGGTTTTCATCAGCCCACATATGATTGTTGTGAAAATTAATAATGGCTTTACGGGAAAAGCATGCCTCATCGGTGAATAACACTTGAGATAAAAACCATGGATTTTCTAACAATTTATTTCGAATCCAAGTGCAAAAAGTTAATCTCTTTGGAAAATCCCTTGGCAGAAGAGCTTGAACACGCTGTATGTGATAGGGATAAAGTTGTTGCTTTTTTAAAATTTTCCATACCAATACATGGGTTACGTTAAACTGTGCCGCAATTTGTCTTGTACTGGTGTCTGGATGCTGCTCAATTTCGTTAAGTACAGCTTCTTCTATCTGAACTGTTCTAACTCTCCTGGGTCTTCCTATGAGAACAGCAGACCTCTTGAAAGTACCCGTTTCACGAAGACGGGAGTGAATATTGATGAACATTTGTGTGCTGGGAATATGACGTTGTGGAAACCTTTCTAGATACATTCGTCTGGCGGCACGAGCGTTACCATCAGCCATTCCATACATAAAGTGCATGACTGCCATTTCTGAATTTGTATATTCAACCATTTTATCCAAAGGAATATTGAATGAATCTGCTTTATAGCTTGCACTGATGAAGAATTAACAATGAGACAGTTTCTCAACTTTCGATAACTGTCAAGTTGCTGGTAAAATAATGTACTCCGTACGGAAACAAAAATTTGTTTGATTTAGTTTTTCGGAGTTATGACCAGAGATTCATAAATGAAAATCAAATATGTAATGATCTGCGACTATTAGATAAACCCTATTAACTATCTTCCATTACAGGATTACCTTTCGGAAGTTTTTTATGTTGAAAAGGAAACGTTCAATTGAAAACTAAAAAATATCTTTTTTTAAAATAACAAAAAATTTGTATGAGTTCTCTATCAAGACTGATGGGTAAAAACATTTTTAATCAAATATCTCAATGAAAATGCACATTTTCACCATCAGAATCTTCAGGTTGAAAGTTAAGGTTTTCCCAATATCTGTCAGATCTAGTTTAATATCCAGCGTACCGCAGTGACGGGGAGATAGTAGTTTTCTGTTAGATATCACAAAAAGAAATCACATCTTTACAATAACAAGCTTTCATTTAGCTTCACTTGTAACTAACTAACAAACAATTTAATAAAAGTTGAATTTGACCCACTTCTAATACTCCGATTAATGTGAAATTTGGCAGGTTTCCGTAATTCCGGTGACAATGCATTAAAAAAATGTTTGTTAAAAAACAAAATGGCGGCTCCAATATGGCGGACGAGTTTTGTGATTATGATCCGATTCTGTTCAAAATTGGTATGTGATGGTTTTTGGGTTGGAGATTTTCAGTTTCACATAAAAAATAAACTAAAATGTTAAAAATGAAAATTATAAAAAGAAAACGTTTTAAAGTTTTTATACAATACACTGAAAAGGAAAAAATAATTCATTTCATTGTTTGATCTAGGTAATCTTGTACAGAAAGATTTTGATACTCACAGAATAACCTACAAAAAATGAAACAAATTATTTTTTCATTTTCAGTGCATTTGTATAAAAGCTTGTCTTTATATTTTTTATTGTATAATTTTTATTCATCGTAGATTTTTCTAATTCTGAAAAAATATTTCCATCAATTTACAATAATTGAAAATGTTTCATTTTCAAATTTTCTAATGTTATGCCACACTGGAAAATGTTTAAATTAATATTTTCATTATAGCCCCTGAACCGTACAAGTAAATGAAAAAATGCAAGATATCAAAAAGATGTTAAATGAAACAACATTGATTATTCCTTTCTCATAATATGTCAGTGGCGGCGGAAAAAAAAATTCTGAAGGGTTGAACAAAGCTTGACTCTGAAAAAATGAGGACCCTGTGAATTATTTAAGAAATGCATTATTTTGTATCGTGCGCCCTATTGAATGGATTGTACTTGCCTAATTTGAACTGATTATTGTCGAAAATGTCGAAGTTAACTCTAAAAAATCTTGAAAAAAATGTATTTTTATCGCCCTGTATCTCGAAAACCAAGCCGTTTGGGACATATGTTTATATGAACTTTTCGTCCTGAAAACCTTCAAAGAATCACCTCCCGAAGTTTGTCAACGTACTTAATTAACACCCTGTATACATACAAACTTAGCTTTGCCGACTTTTGGGTTGATTGACAGCTATTTTCCGCGATACAAGCTGCAATAAAAATTGTGCTTAGAATGTGAACGTAGATCGAAATGTAAATAACGAAGTCTATCTGTAATACGTCATTGGTGAATCCCTCTTTTCGTGCAATATTAGGATCTATAAGGGACGTGTGTCTCGATAATACGCAGTTGCTTGCTTTGGAGCCGGCACGCAGAGAAAAGAAAGGTAGGAATCACTAGAATCGTCAAGAATCTAACAACGATAAACGTTAAGAATATGGACAAACTTTGATCGTAGTGAGAAGAACTCTTCAAAAACGTTGAGACAACCCTGAGAAAGTTGAATGATATTTGTATCATCATTGCGGATGTCAAGAGATTGTCTATTATTGTATTGATGTTAGCCACTAAATAAAAAGTTATATTTTCCATCAGACTTTTCTTCCTTAATTTACCAATATAATATGGTGTCAGAAGACTGAAAATGGTCGGAAATAAACACGAACAAGTTGTTTTAGTTGGACATGTGAATCCATTTGATTGCGGTGAAAATGGAAATCCAGTAGTAGCTTGGAAAAGATGGTTACAGAGCTTCAAACTATACATGACTGCATCGAATTATGATCAAGAAAATGAACAGCGGAAGGTAGCACTTTTGCTCCATTACATTGGACCTAAAGGATTAGATATTTTCAACTAATTCAACTTGGATACGAAAAAAGTCAAACTGAAAACGCTTCATGATAAGTTTGACAGCCACTTCATTTCCAAGAAAAATTGAACTATGGAACGTCACCCATTTTTCACCAGAGAACAGAAAGTTGATGAAGATATTGATAAATTTATAACCGATATTCAAAATAAAAGTCAATCCTGCGAATTCGGAACTTTGGAGTCATCACTTGTCAAAGATATTTTCATATGCAACATACATCATAAATATCAACATTTTCGCCAAAGAATTTTACAAGAAGCTGAACCCACATTGGATAAAGCCATTAGTATTGCCAAAACTTTCATTCTCTCACAAGAAAATGCGGTCCAATTGAAGAGTACGTCGAGTTCACAAATTATGGGTATCAATAAGCAGAGTTTTAGAAGACAGTATGATAGAAGTCATCAATCTAGGCCAAGAAGTAAGTCGAGAAGCACAGAAAGAAGCATCCAGCGATCACCTAGTCAAAGATCTCCAAATAACCAGAATGATAAATGCAGAAGATGTGGTCACATACATAATTACCGATGTCCAGCCCAATGCAGGTCCTGTAATAAATTTAATCACTATTCTAAGATGTGTTTCAAAAACAAAAATAACGGTAGTAATTATTCAAATCAGAACATAGTTCATAAGGTTACTTCTTATGAAGAAAATGAACAATTTTTCGTAGGAGGTTTAGCAACTTCAATGCGTTTGTCAAATAGAAATTGGTATTTGAATTTAGTTGTCAATAATGTCAATATACAATGTGTTTTGGATACAGGTGCAGACAGAGATGTGATGTCAATACATACTTTTAAATTTCTCAATTTACCAAATTCATCAATTGAAAAAACAGGAGTCAATATCACACGGTTCAGTGGGGCACAAATTCCTGTGATTGGACAATGGACATTTGAAATGTCAATACAATAACAACAATATAATCAATTTAACATTCATCATAGTTGATATTGAATGTTCCACTGTTCCAACTTGTCAAAAAAAGGGGTTATCCAAAAAGTTTTCAATTTGAATATTGAAAAAAATATTGAAAATTCCCTTAAAGATTTCACTGATGTTTTTCAGGGTCTTGGCTGTTTTCCTCATACCTTTCATCTCTCAATTCATACAGATATAGAATCAAAAATTGATGCTCCAAGAAAGGTACCATTTCAATTATATAACAAATTGAAAATTGATTTAGAGAGAATGGAGAACATGAAGGTAATTGAAAAGGTAACAAAACCAACGCAGTGGGTTGATTCTATTGTCATAGTTATGAAACAAAATTCAAAATTGAGAATATGTTTAGATCCTAGAAATTTGAATAGAGGTATTTATTCTTTGTTCTCATCATCCAATGATCAGTATTGAAGAAATACGTTTTAAATTAAATGGAGCCAAAATTTTTCCTCATTTAGATGCATACTCGGGTTTCTGGATGTTGAAACTTGATGAAGCTAGTTCAGATCTCTGCACTTTTCAAACACCTTTTGGTAGATTCTAATTTTTGAGGCTGCAGCATTATGGAATCAATTCAGCACCAGAAATGTTCAACAGAATAATGGTAGAAACTTTTTCTGATCTGCCAGGGGTACTAGTTTTTGCAGATGACATTCTTGTATTTGCGGAAATCAAAAGTTTCATCATGAACGATTAGGAGCTGTGTTCAGTAGGGCTCGTGAAGTCAATTCGAAATTTAATAAAGATAAATGTGAATTTGGTTTAACCGAATTCAAATGTTTGGGTCATGTTTTCAATAGTCAAGGTATTAAACCAGATTTTGAAAAAGTAAAAGCAATTCGTGAAATGCCCAGACATGAAAATGTACAAGATCTTCAACGTTTTTTAGGAATGATCAACTATTTAGGGCCTTTTATTGAAAATCTGTGAAAAGGAACAGAAATTCTGCGTTCTTTACTGAAGAAGAACTCAAGTTGGAATTGGGATGAAAATGATGAACAGTCATTCCAACACCTCACGGACATTAACAGTTCAGCTCCTATTTTAGCACATTTTGATGTTTTATTGTCGGTAGATTCTTCGAAAAAAGCTGTCGGAGCAGTTTTAATGCAAGATGGTAAACCGGTTGCATATCGTTAAAAAACAATGACAGAAAGTCGACAAAATTATGCTCAAATCGAGAAGGAACTTCATGCAATACAGTTTGGTTGTCAAAAATTCTATCAATTTATCTATAGTAAGTTAGTTGAAGTACATAGTGATCACAAACCTTTGATTTATTTGTTTAAAAAGTCACTTCATGACGTCCCTGTAAGACTTCAACGTATCATGTTGATATTACAAGCCTACCACTTGTATGTAAAATATGTTCCAGGTAAGAAAATGTATATATCAGATACTTTATCTCGTGCTGCTTTGCTAATTGCAGAAGTTACTGATTTGGAAACAGAAGTCAATATGCATGTCAGTGTTTTAATTTCAAATCTATTACACAGTCACAATTAGAAAAAATTTGTCAATCAAGGAAGTCAGATGAGTCTTTACAAATTTTGAAAGATTATTGTCAGAATGGTTGGCCCTCGAGTAAAATAAAGTAGTTCACTTAGTGAAACCTTACTGGAATATTCAAGGAGAAATACATGTAAATGACTGAATATTCAAGGGTGATAGATTGCTTATTCCCGTTAGCCTGAGAAGTGTAATGTTGAATAAAGTGCATGAGAGTCACCAAAGTATGAACAAATGTATGAATTTTATAAGAAATATGATGTACTGGCCGAATATAAACGCAGATATAAAAAATATGGTTGAAAAGTGTCAAATTTGTAGTGAATACCCTTCAATTAGTAGAAATGAGCCTCTTCAAAATATGAAATTTCAATATATCCATTGGAGCGTGTTGGTGTAGATTTTTTACACTTCAATAATTCTACCTATTTGATAGTCACAGATTATTATTCCAGATATACTGAGATTGCCTCGAAGAAACGTAGATATAATGCTCAAAATGTCATAATACAACTCAAATCTATATTTGCTAGACATGGCATACCTGTGTATTTAGTTAGTGATGGGGGACCACCATCTAATTCATTAGAATTGAAGAATTTTCTTGAAGACTGGGATAATGAACATATCACTACAAGTCCATATTATCCTAAATCTAATGGACAAGCTGAAAGTTCAGTCAAAATCGTGAAAAATATATTGAAAAAATGTTCAGATACCAACAACAGTGATCCTTACCTAGCATTGCTTTATTACAGAACTACACCAAAAAATAACATTCCATCTCCTCCACAACTTTCTATGTCAAGAAATTTGATATGCAATCTACCTTTTTTGAGTAGAGAATTGAAACCAAGAGTTGTTTCATTTCAAAATTATAAAAAAGCTTCACAAAAAATAATGAAAATATGAAAAAATATGATTATCACGTCACTAATTTGTCACCACTGATGGAAGGCGAGTCTGTATTATTTGAAAAAATCGCTCTTCTCCGTGGATGCCAGCCACTATTAAAAAAAAATTAAATTTAGATCTTATTTAATTGAAACATCAGACGGAGTTGAGTATCGTCATAACAGAAACCATCTAAAAAAAGATAACTCTCGCTTATTCGTTTCTACAGATAAAAATCAGTTTCATGAAAAACCGAATATTTCCCATTTTGATGAAATATCAGTTACTTCATGTTCATATTTAGTTCCTTCATGTTCACCTTCGGACAATAGAGGGCAGTATGAGGAGGATAGTGAAGATCACGGGAAAGTTGAAGAAAAAACACCTGACGATTCGGACACATTGTATACAACTAAACATGGTAGAAAAATCAGGAAACCAATTCAGTTTGAATGATGTGTTTTTATTTTAGTTATTATTATTTTTGGTGTGCTTGTACCACTTATTTGAAAGGGAGATGTTATATATATATATATATATATATATATATATATATATATATATATATATATATATATATATATATATATATATATATATATATATATATATATATATATATATATATATGATCATTCAGTATGAATGATATTTGTATCATCATTACGGATGTCAGGAGATTGTCTATTATTATATTGATGTTAGCAACTGAATAAAAAGTTACATTTTCCATCAGACTTTTCTTATTTATTTCGCCAATGTAATAGGTAATGCAGTGATATTGACCGCGAAAAACAAAAATCGATCAACGGAGCACCATGGTTATATATATATTTACCACGACAACATAATATCGAAAAACTACCCGCTGTAACAACAGTAAGATTTGAATAGAGGATTTTTTACTAGAGTTCGCGGTATATGTTTCTTTCATCTGTAATATCACCTGTAGAGTATTTTTTACCACGACGAGCTAGTAAACTGATTATTGAACACTCTCCAGTTTAATACCATATCAAAATGAACTATTTGCTATTATTCATATTAGTTTTAGTCTTGTTTCAAACTACGAGTATGGCAAAAATTTTTGTTTTTCCCCTCAAAATTCTTTATTATTATTTCCATACTCGTGGTTTGAAACAAGACAGAACTGGGTTATAATATCATGGGGTTAAACAACCTAAAAAAATATCCACAGCAAATATGTTAGGGGCGAAATTTAGGAAAGGAGTGCAGTGAATGTGCAATGATGTGTCACGCCTTTAACATACCCAGCAGCTCTGTAGGCGCGGATTCGACAATAAAAATTGATTTCGATAAGATTGAAATATGGGGTTAATTTTCCGGAGCGCCACGGATTTATCGCTAGTGAAAAATCCGAAACCACCCTGATGGAATGGGACAACCCACTGTACTAATATTACTAAAATATTAAACACTAGATACCTGTAAATGGTATAATAATAATATATAAATATGTAGAGATTTTGTCTTCCCTTACGCTTAGATAACTTGGACCAGAATAAAAGAAATTGTCATGTCCCTTACTAATAAAATATATTGATCGTTACACACCCTGTATGTGCACAGTTCAGCTCACCATACAAAAGAAAATGAAATTAATGTAAATATCAACCACCAAGATGAATTCAAGTGAATGCTGTGATTGAGAGTATGGTATTGTTTGAATATATCAATATGAAACCTCCAGTGAGGGCTATGCCGGTGACGTCACGATGATAGCTTACAGTTATAGATACTTACGCCTTAGGGGCAGTCTTATTCTAAACTTATCGGATGTAGATATTTTCAAACATGCCAGTTCACCAATTATTGTGGTTGTAGTTCATCAGTGCCTTGGTGTATACAGGTGCACAGTGGGTACGACACAATCAATCAACGTACATGTACAGCTGGGACGAATAGCGAAGGAACGCTGAACAACAGATATACAGCGGGACAACCACAGTCGAGCAGGAACAATCACAGTAGTGGAACAGTGGAAAGACAATCGTATAGCAACCAAACAATGGAACAATCACATTAGTGGAACTCCAATAAACGGTAGCAGAGTAGTAGCAATAAACCGTAGTGGAGCACTACCAGCGGCGAAGAGGTAACAGTAGCCAAGTGGTAGCAAAGTGGTAGTCGCAGAGGAGCAGTAGCAGAGTGGTAACAGGAGTGGTAGCAAAGAAGTAGCACCCTAGAATCAACAATACCAGTCTTACTTCTGATTACACTTGTATGGGGCCATAAGTAGAGCCCAAATGCAAATACTAACCTCTATTAAGTGGGAGGGTTCTGATAACAGCTTTGATGGTCTGTTTGCTGTCTGATAGCGAGTTTCTCGTTCCAGTGGTTTCACACAATGATGAAGTGACTTCTAACCTCAAAAACCCGCAAAGCGAACGGAGATTTCTCAAAAATATAAAGCGTCAAAAATCGCAAACAATATGAGAAACTCTCCTGATATGAATTTTCCTAAGATCCATCAACGATGATCAAACTTTAATTGGAAATCTTCAAAGTAGGTCAGTCACTCATCAAGATCAAATAAGGAAGAAGAGAGTATCTCTCAGACGTCAAAGTCAAAACTGTCAATATCTGACAAGGCGCTTTCTTGTTCGTTAGTGTTCGGTGGGAACAGTCCAGGAACTAACTCGAGCTGATAGGAGCTATGAAAAGAACACCTTAAGATTCAGTGTTGCCAACTGAAACAAGACGAAAACGTGAGCCTCTCAATATCAGAACCAAACACAAACAAACAAACAAAAGGTCAAGTATTCGAATGTGAAGTAGGTAATCTCAATGACACAAGATAGAGATAGAGTAGGAATGTTACGGTTTTGTGTTCTAAGTACAAAACAATAGACTAACCATAAGTATGTTTACAAAACAACGCTGTCATACCGCAAAATAGAACAAGTGATAACTGTCATTAGCTTAAGGCCGGTTCATGTCCGCTCGAACTAGTACAGCAAAGGTAAGTACTAACATACAAGCTATACATGACAACGATCAAGTTGTCATTTTGAGGAATCTGAAGAAGAAGAAGAATACAGTGGCGTACAGAGTGGAAAGTGTATATCAATGACAGAGAATTTCTGATGTTATTGTATTAAAACAGAAAGGGTTTTCTAGTGCAAAATAAACCCGTAACAAATCTTTATCATTTATTTAACAACAATCAGAATATACAGAACACAAGTTTCTGTAAAGAGTGTACTTGAACTTGTCTCATATAGGTGGGCAAATAATAATAACAATAATGTAAATGAAATCACAATTAAAAAACAGCATATCCACAACATAACATCTCTATCCAGTTCAAATATCATCATCCTCGGAAACAAAATATTGATTGTGCAAATCAAAATTGGTATATTTGTTCAATTTATAGAGCAAATTTGGCAGTATATCTGGAACAGTCCTAAAATAAAAATCCAACAAGTAGGAATTTAATCGAATATATCTGGATGAGAATATGGTCAAAAAATTAGGAAAAATCTTAGACGCTACTTTTTTTAAAAAAACATTCATTTGAAAAAAAATTTATATACTTACATGGTAGGTGTGGATATTTTCTATTATTCTAAGTTCACCCTAACATATAAGAACTTCACTTATATTTACCTTAACAATAAAAATAAGTCCCTAGCTCTGATAGCCTGTAGATATAAGTATTCCTCATGTTCTCTGTGAATATAGACTGTTGAAGGGTGGCAATACTGGCTGATTTCCTGAAAATTGGGAGATGCCAAATAGACTTGATTTGTCTCATATTGGTAATATCTAACAAATATCTAATCAAAGGTTTGTTCAGGTAGAGACTCTTACATGTTGTTATATCTTGCGAATAAATTCAAGTGACCCACAAAGGAAATCATGTGCGTGTATCTTTTCCTAACATCTTCTGGAGGTTATTCTAACTGAAAAAATGGTTCAGACTTTGACTGAAAATGGATTGGCACTGCTACTTACCAAACTATGTTAATTTAGTTGATGTTCAAACACAGGAAAGCTTTCAATTAGATTTTGATTGGGATTTTCTCGGGAGGCTGGAGTCAACCACGCCATATCTTCCTGTTCATTAGTGAACTATTCTAGAAGGTGATTATACTTCCTCTCTCTTGCCTATATATTCTATAAATATCAGAAAGAGCATAAGCACTCATGGTAATGACCACAGTTATTCAACGAAATTTAACCATCATCTAAAAACAACAGGAATAATTTGAATGTTACCCTCAAGGGACCCATCTCTGATGGTGTGAGGGTTCACTATAAGATCCCAGAGACAATTAGATAGGAAGTTACTTATTTCAAATTCAGAAAAGATCTCAAAACTTTTCTGATGTCAAAAATGTTTTACAATACCGAAGAATTTCATGCTAGCTAGATAGATATTTTCATTTTATGGTATTTGTATTTTTTTTATAAACTATAAACTATATGTAATATGTGATGTATCACTTCCATTGTGGTCTTTGGGAATCAATAAATTTAACTTACTTTATAAAAATAAATAAATGTTCATATCTTGAAGTAACACTTCACGTTCTGTTTCAGATCAGGTACAGTCTGGAATGAAAGTTTTCATTGAAATTTTCGATTATTATTGAAGATTAAATTATTAAAAGGTATACTTACCCATCTGATCTTATTTGAATTTTTTCATGGGTCCGTCATTATGATTTCATCCATTTTTTTCTCTAATTACAGTATTGAGTGTAAAGATCGTATAACGTTCCTCTCTTGTAATTGTTTATTATAGAACGAACCATTTTTTTATTAAGGGAATACTTTCAAGACTCCATTTGTCTCTTCTTCGTCTCTTTTTTTTCTGAAAAATCCATTATCATTTATGGTTCAAATCATTTATGATTCATGATTATATTTTTGATATCTGTTCTTATACAGGGGTACAGTTGAGAAAGCAAATAATAAAAATCTGAATTGAATATAAACTCAAAAAGGTATACGTGGCATCTTCATTTGAAATTAATACACTTCGATCTTATAAATATGACGAATAAAAAACTACATCAGGTGACTTGATTTTGCTTTCATTACTTTCGATGAATATAAAAAATTCTATCATCATCATTAAATGAATATTATCTATATCAAATACATAAAGACTCTGAGTTGAATTGTTAAATCTATATGATTCTGTGTTCGTCTAATTTATTGAAATTTGTGAATTATTCCTGAATAGTGTCTGTTTTTTTTTCAATATGAAAATTGTTGATTGTTCTTTGCGTTTCTTTCTGTGAATGAACTACATTATTTATTATTTTCTGGTATAGTCGGACAGAAAGTATGCTTAATGTTCTACCAATATAATACCTGATGATTTTCTCTGATTTTAGTTATTTTTTTCACAAAATCAGTGCAAAATAGAATACCACGACAGGAACAGTACAAACAACAATCTCATCATATAGCACGACCCGTGGTAATTTGAGAAAGAAGCGGAATAAATACCACTACAGGAGCAGTAAAAGCAACGTCATCATTTAATATACCACTACTCCTGGTGATGTGAAAAGGTCGTGTCACTGAACTGTTTAGTTCTATCATTCAATAAAAATTATTCCTCTCAATAATGAGAAAAGTAAACTAGTTACATACCTTCAAGTACAGGAAGTGAATGATTTCCAACTGTCTTCGTAATTCCGTTAATTTGTTTTTCATAATCAGGTTGTTTATTCTTCAGAGATACTATTCTTCGATGAATTAGTGGTAACGTATCGATCCCTCTCTTCCTCCACCCTGCTGACCGGTATACTGAAACAGGAACACAAATTGAAAAATGAGAAATAAAACTTTCTTTGTTTTTATACCACTTCTATTCGTAACCAACGTTACTGCAGTTTCGTCCTATATGGACATTATCAAACAATACAATAATCTGAAATAATAAATAACACTTCTTAAATACCCTTAATTAAATAAAGAAGTGTTATTTATTATTTCAGATTATTGTATTGTTTGATAATGTCCATATAGGACGAAACTGCAGTAACGTTGGTTACAAATAGAAGTGGTATAAAAACCCCGGTTTTTTCGATGCTTTTCCGGGCGTCCACGAAAAACTCAATGATGAAAATAACTGTCCAAGATAACCTGATGATTTACTTATAAACCACTAAGTCCCCCTGCATAACAAGGAGGAGGCAGGGATAAACAACATCAAAGAGACTTAGACCTACAGCATCTAATAGCCTACCAACACCGTAGGATTCGCCCTAGGGCGGATGTGTGCCGGTTTTGCCCGCCCTCTGGTATACCACCAAGGACAGGATGAAACCCAACACCTCAAAAATGCAATGTTACCCCATCCCAACCCCTCTGTGGCAAGAGATGGTTTTAACATTGTCATTTTATATATTTAGGTGTTGTTATGTTCTATATTATTTTATATTGTAAATTTAATGTTAATAAACTCTTTTTGATTTTTTGATTTGATTTTTGGTATAAAAACATAGAAAGTTTTATTTCTCATTTTTCATGATGATTTCCTACCACGTAGTAACGGCTACATCCATCAATTTAAGGAACACAAATGTGTAGATTCGAGACTTTTATCAAAATTTTAACGCGCTTTTTTTATTGTTCAGCTCATGGAAGTATTTACATTCAATTTACGTCCAGTCATACGCTGAAATCTTGTTCAGCTTATGTATATGAGCCCATGATGTTCAATTATTGACTTTGGTCCATTGAACGTATAGAGAAGCGGCAAAAACAAATCGTATTTGAATGAGTTCCCAAAAATGTCAAAACTGTATAGAATTATAGAATCCATATTCAGAAATTCTTTTGACTTCAAACTCACTTTCAAGAGTAGTAATGAATTTCACTGCTCAATCACGATAATAATATACTCAGACCTCTCGACTCAGACGTTAAGCTCCTAGAAAAATTGAAATTTGATGAATCTTCATAGGTGTACGAACCCTCTCTCAACATTTGTCGCTTGGCAACTCAACTAAACGTTGAACGATAATTTTAACAGATATAACTTCATGTCTACCATTCTGTTCTATAAGTATCACTACAAAACGCAATGAATACGGGTGAGTAATATCCACCATGAATGAGAAGTAATCTTAAAACATGACTCGTTAGTAATTCTTTTTTTCTATGGGCGGTAACTACCATTATCAACTTTGGTAAATACGACTTCATTTTTGCCAGGAGAGTATGACGAACTATGACGCCTCTTAGAGCGATTTTTACCAGAAAAAAATAGTTTTATTTACCAGGAAATTGGAGAACTCTGAAAAATCTCAATTGGCTAAACTGTTATGGTACAAAGTAACGTTAATTTCAGTGTCAACAGTGTCGAAGCTGCTATTTGTTCTAAGATCGGATTGTCAAGTACCACGATTTATAGACTACCAAAGTGTGGTTAATCAGTCTGTCGGATTTTTCTGCGTGGGTAATACCACTTTGTCATAGCAACCACGTATCCAAACAACAACGGAGAATATACTGTTACTAGCATGAATGTTAGCCTGACAGGATTCATTTCTATCAGGCATAGTATCTATAACTATTGAAGAATTCACGACAATGGAACTTTCTTTAATTTGTTGTGTTCGTAAAATTATTTCAAAAAATACTACTCGTGCTCACAATACTATCGATTTAGTTCTGTCAGAAATCCTAATCTTGATCAAATTGCTTGGTAACACCATGAATCCTCTAGGACGAGTGGCGCAATTTGATCTCGTTGATTTCTGGCAGAACTACTATCGATAGTGTTCACCCCTAATGATTCCCATAAGAAATTGAGGTCAACTCATTGAGCAGTTATTAAAACTACTAATTTGTAGACTAAAATAGATAACTGAAGTTATCATTCAATTGCAAACGACTTTTTTTAATAACATTTTTCGATATTCTGCAAAGTAATGTCACTTTACTTTGTGGTGAATTTAGAATATCGACCGATTTCCGTTTAGCCTCACGCCAATGATAATAACGGCTATGCTCGTATTGAATGCAGGAGCTTTTATAAAGGAATTAATAAAATATGTTTCCCATACGGTTCCAAGATTTTGGCAGACAATGTATAGGTATACATAATTCCCAGATTAAGAAATTGCCTCATTGATTTTTTAGTAACTCTTAAGGCTCTTACTCCCATGTATTTGGAATGGCTTGTAACGTTTTGCGCCTCACTCAAACAAAGCAAAAATCAATAACTTATAAGCATATATATTCTTGGTAACGTTTTTCAAATTTTTTTCGATCAATGATTCGATAATATATTATATTGCGACTGGGACTTTTTCATTATTTTTCTATACATTTCATTCAACAGTTCCTGGATCATAAACAAGACTGCAGGTGATAAAGGAGAACTGTTACATTGTGCGAGCATAGTGAGAAAAACATATCTAAGAAAGGCTTGAATATATCCACCAGGGAACTGAAAAGCCCTACTTGAGCTTTGTTCCAATAACGAAATATAATAAATCGCAGGATATTTTTGAATCTCATATAATCCGTTTTATATGATAGAGTCCTATGTGTCGGGTAGAGATAAAGTTTCGGTCACAAAATGAGCACAAAATGAGATTACTTCATTTTCTCATATTATTTTGTATATCTCTGAATGATGCCAACCCTGGAATCAATTTCTGAATGTTAGATTTACTAAGTACTATTCGTGGCATCTGATCAGTCGGCACTCTTTTTATTATTGGGGTTTGTGGCGCTTGTTTGCTTGTTGTCATGAGTGTCAATTTGTTCTAATCTTCGAGTAGGGTTCAAGATTTCGTTCAGGTGCAGAGTTTCCTCCTGTCCAATGACATTCAGTCGACAGCTCTCGCAAAGACAACCAACTAGAACTAGCCGTTGAAATAGTATGTTTCATCGGCGTTTTTTATGAAAAAAATTTTCAAAGTGCGAAAACAATATGTGCGGAAAATTGATAGGACACAAGCAGTGATAGTGTTAAAGTGAGAAAGGATACATCAATAGAGTAAGAACATTCATACTAAGCCAGTGATACAATTGTTCTACTGGCTTTTTTATGCCATCAAAGACATTTTTTGCTCCACTTTGTATCCCCTCCTCCAACGTGAAATGCACAAGTGGGAAAACAAATATTCTTCTATAAATAGCCCGAGAATTCAAATTTTTCGGGATTTTTTTGTGAAGAAAATCAGTTTTTATAGACATTCACCAGCGACCTTGACATACCAATGCCCTCGCAGTGCTAAATAACACGTTCACCAAACTCTCCATTCTAAGTTAATTCGGAAACATGGATAACGCGGAGAAAACTGATGCTGCACAACCCTTTCCAAGGAGCACACTACTACCTCAGAGCCACAGACCCCCAACCAGATGAGAACATACACAAGAAGATGAGGAACGATAGAGACCCCCAACTTAGCCAGACCGTTACAGGATACAACGAATTAAAAGAGACAGAAGACATAATACAACACACAACAGTCCGTAGACCAGATCACACAATAGCCCGTAGACCAGACAATACAACAGATAGCTCCAACCCCTACAACACCAAGAGACCCTGAAGAAGATATGGAGATACTAATCGAAACGCAAGACATAATAAACATCCTAGTCAGCAAAATATCGGTGACAAAGCTGACCAAGCCGCAATCGGAGAATGCACACACAAAATACTATGGCATACCCAACAAGGACGATTGGGAAACTAGGCTTCACCAAACCCAGAATGCAGTCCTGGATGGACAAATGAAAGTATGGGGGACAAGAGCACACTCCGCACAACAACGACTTGTGACCCTACAGCAACTTAAACCCTCAGGACCACTACGACAAGCAACAGAACCCCACTACCCCCACCAACCCTTCAGTACCAGCCCAGGTGCTCATCAGCATTGCCAAGCCTACCCCCAACAAACAAACCACTATCCTTCCAGGCCTGAAAAGCACCACCAAATATGAACTACGCCACAATAATAGCAGCCAGAACCGCGCCCCCCATACAACAAGGACACCATCAACAAACTCACCCCTACCAGAATTGACCCCCCCCCCCTCCCCAGAAAACTAGAAATGGTAATCGAAGCCAAAGACGATAGCAAAAAAGAAGAAACCTACCAGAACATCCGAACTCAGATGAACATAAACGACATGGGAGGAGGCTTCGGAAGTGTCAGAAAGCTGAAAAGCGGAGACTTTAATCTAGAAAGCCAGGACCAATCGCAACTCGACAAACTTGAGTACCACTCAGCAACAAATAAGTTCTATCAGCAGAAGACATGTCAACAGGAAACAAGCCACAACTTGTAATAACCAGCATCGAACAAGGATTTGAAGCACTAGAAGTAGGAGAATACACAGTACGCCAAAACAAAAAATTTACAGAGGAGTTCGGACAAGAAGAAGCGAGGAAAATCAAGGCCATAACCAATATTCCCTGCCATCCAGCATCTCCAAATGGATGGATGGATGGAAGGACAGATGAACATCGACCTAACCGAATCATACATGGAGAAATACCTAGGAGTTGCACTCTGCTTCAAGTGCTGCGGTTACGGTCACGTGATAGAATACTGCCGGAACCAGGAAAGCAATTTCTTTCGATGCGCCTTGCAGCATGATGGTCAGCAGTGCGGGACAGACAACCTGGGATGCTCCAACTGCAAAATCTTAGAAATGAGCCTCAGATCACACTTGGCAAGAGACATCCGCTGCCCGGTTCATCGGAGGAAACTGGAACGTTCCAGAAACTATATAGATTACGGAACTTGACCCCGCAACACAAAAGCAAGATGAGAAAGGGTCATTCAAATCAACATAGGCAAAGGAAGAACGGCCACAGATCAACTCATTCAGAAGATCAAAGAAGAATCCACAATCACACCATATCCACTAACACACACACACTACACAAACACGAAAATAACCCAAAAACCGGAATCCTTGTCAGCAAAAGCGTAAACATCTTACAACAAACACACTTAACAGATGGAAACACCACGACAATACAGCTAACCCAAGCCAAAGACAAACTCACAATTGTCAACATCTATGACGAACCTGGCGGATTCACAAATGCAAGGTACAACAGTATACAAAGACAACTTGAAAAACTCGAAGGACAAATCCTAGTAGCAGGGGAACTCAATGCTGAAAACTCTGCCTGGGGAGGCAGAGAAACTGACACAAGGGGATTATAACTGATGGACTGTGCAGTAACCAATGGGTTCATCGTAGAAAATGACAGAACCTGGCCTACCACCTATGATTGTGATAGGGGGCACAGCTGGGGCGACACAACTATGACGAAAGGGACAAACGCACGTGACTGGCAAGTTTTACGAGAAGAAACCCCTACAGCAGTTTGCACCAATTTGAATTATAATTCGGCTTAACTAATCAAAGATTGACTATCAACTAATAATTGAATCAACATGGTAACAGTACCTATAGATCAAACCATGTGGTGCAAAGATAGAAACTGACACAACGGGATTATAACTGATGGACTGAGCAGTAATCAATGGGTTCATCGTAGAAAATGACAGAACCTGGCCTACCACCTATGATTGTGATAGGGGGCACAGCTGGGGCGACATTACTATGACGAAAGGGACAAACGCACGTGACTGGCAAGTTTTACGAGAAGAAATTCTTACAGCGGTTTGCACCAATTTGAATCATAATTCGGCTCAACTAATCAAAGATTGACTATCAACTAATAATTTAATCAACATGGTAACAGTAACTATAGATCAAACCATGTGGTGCAAAGATATTTTGATTTAATTGTGGATTTAATTTTAACTATAATTCAACTAAAATTCGTGCAAACGGCCGTTAGTGCTCATAAATACATCTCATAATCCATCGGCTACAGAAAGCCAAACAAGGTAAGGAGACAACCAAAGTATGACACTGAGCGGGCGGATTGGGCCAAGCTGAAGAACGTCTTGTCAAACTACGTACCACCAGACACGAACGACCTGGAAGAACTGGCCAAAAGCCTACAAGCGGTATGCGAAGTAGCATGCGAACTAGCAATACCAAAAAAGAAGCCACAGTAAAGTTTCTAACAGATCTGGTGGAGCTCAATCAACTATGTAGACAGACAAAAACAGCTCGTAGAATTTGGCAGTAAGACAGGCGAAACGAACGAAAAAGACAAAACTACGAAACAACCAGGAGACACTACAAGAACGCCTTCAAGGAAAGGAAGAGAGAGTCCATTAGGAACTACATCACAAAAGAAAACCAGGAGGACCCGTGGGGACTGACCTACACAATCCTAAGGAAGAGGAAAACAGAACCAACCACCATGAAAACCATCCAGAAGAGCGACGGCACCTGGATCACCTCAGAGGACAGAACACACAGGAACACAGAAAAATCATAACACAAACACAGAACACCCCTGAGATCGAAGAACACGACACAGACTTCACGAGTGAGAAGATCAGCCAAACAATCCACCAGCTGAAACCAAACAAAGCAGCAGCTAGGGATGGCTTCCGAAACGAAGCGGCCGAACACATCAACGAGGCCCTTGGAGAAATGATCAAAACCGTGTTCAACCGCGCACCGAGTGAAGGGGTCTTTCTGAGTATATGGAAAAGGGTCAACTCGATTTGGATCCCTAAAAAGGGAAAGGGATACCGACCGATATCATTACTGCCAATACTTGGAAAAATACTTGACAGACTCCTCACCAAAAGACTCACACACTACCTTGAGACACAAAACAAAATAAACCCAAGGCAATACGGTTTCAGAAAGACAATTAACACAACAGACGCAATACACGAACTAATCAAAACAAACCGCAATAACAAAGACAACAAACTCCAAAACCAAATTAGACTAGACATCACCAATGCCTTCATCTGTGTATGGGACCCAAACAGCAAAAGGATCATGCAAGAGAACAAGACACCCACAAACATAATGAATACTTGCCATAGTTTCCTGGAAGGAAGAACTAAGCTCATGTAACAACACCAAAGAAACAGAGAGTGGTTGCCCACAGGGATCAAGTCTGGGACCGATCCTCTGGACACTAGTCATGAAGGACTGGTCTCAGACCATAGACAAAGCCATCAACAAAGATCAATACGTAATGGTCCAGGATTTCGCATACAACCAGGTAGTGACGATAGCAGGGAGAACTGCCAAACAAATAGAACTCAGATGGACCAAACTCTGGCAAGCCTGCAAAGCCTGGGCCGCACGTAACAAGTTGGAATACAACCTGGCCAAGACGGAAACTATGCACATCCACAACAGCACACAAACAACGTCACATATACAACTTGACGCACACACGCCAATGCAACAAGGCCACATCCAATATCTGGGACTTGTTGTCGACAGGTAGATGCTGTGGATATAGCATGTCAAACATATAAGGGCCAAAACCCAAAGAAGTCGCCAACAAACTCTTCATGATAGCGGGCAGAGAATAGGGCACAGATGAGGACATCCTCAAGACAATCAACGAGAAAGCCTTAAAGCTAATCAGTAATATGGGGAGAACGAGCAAAATACTCTAGAATTGCTAAAAACCTGAAAGCGATAGAAAGTCCATTTCTGCTATCTATCACGAATGCCTATCGAACGGCACCGACAGACGCTCTCCGCATCATCGTAGGCACCACACCGCTTCCGATCGACGCAGAAGTGGACTACAGCCTCAGCAAGACCAACAGAAAACACATCGAACACAACAAAAAAACACACAGCACACCCCGCAAAACAAAACAGGAAAACAGACGCCACTATAAACAATGCAACACTCATCTACAACGATGCTACACTTAATGAATATGAACACAGCATACGGACTAACAATGACATCAGACCATGAACACTGGATAGACTTAGGTCACTGGGTAAAAGACGGTCGGACATCCACGCCATCGAGCTACGTGGCATCAGAGCCTCAGTAGACTGGGTGGTAGAGTCCAGACAGGACATAATACTCCACACCGACTCAACGAGGGCCATAGAGAGAGTTGAAAACAGAAGCAGCACTGACCCATATGTCAACGCCATCCAGCAGACCATGCAGAGGAGATTTGATACAGGACTCAACACTGAGCCGAAAGAACAGCTGAAGAGCACCCAAACGAGGTAGACATGGAGAAACTCAAAACCAAACGAGAGCTGAGAAAAGACAAACATCGAAGTAGGCTCTCTCTATGGCAACTCTATTGGGACCGCTCTCAAAAAAGCGGCATCACACACGACATATTCCCGACTACACAGAACAAAACGAATCCCACTTACATGGAAAAATACACAATTGATTACGGGTCACGGCCACCTACTGGGGTACTACAAGAGATTCAAACTCAGACCAGGAGACGTACATGCCCTTGCGGCCAAGACGAGGAAAACATCACACACATAATCAACACATGCAGCCATCCAACAAGAACACAAGCCAGACAAGAATTGACACTACACCTACGAACACATAACCCCCTCATTCATCAACACTGACACCCTCGAAAGAGGAACCATATCGGCGATCAATGCATGGGGATACAAAATGATCTAGGACGACGACTAATTACCCTTAGCTCCAGCAACACCGGCACACACAGAAGTCACAACTGACCATCCAATTAAAACCAACAATTCTAACACGAAAATGTAATACTGAAAAAATGCACAACAAGTACTGAATTATAACGGTCAAAACTTGCCCACTAATTTTCAGGAAGTGCGGATATTGAAAAGGTTCAAGTTTTTTGCTAGCAAGATGGTAGACAAACATGACCTTATGCCGTAAGGTGGGAAGGCAAACCAGCCACGGCCGGTAATCGCATGTCTCTATGTCCGATAGTCTTTCAGCCCGTCTCAATCCTCAGCAGGACCATCAACAGGCGTCAAACTTCGAATCTCAAGTAAACTTCGAATCTCAAGTATGCACGAGTATAACGAATGAATATAAAATAAAGTAGTTCTGTAGGTAGGTCTGTAGGTAGGAAGGTCTATATGTCAATATACAAGAAAAAAATTTTTAGGCAATTCAGACATGCCAAATCGATAATAATGTTACGAACCTGGTATTCAGTAGTAATATCCCGACAAAATGCTGAATTTTCAAACAATACTTTCACATTGCTGTCACGAAAACGGTGTTGCTTAGAAACACCACGAGAGCTTGCTCGAGAGGTGTTTTGTACAGCAACATAGAGCGACTGGCAAGGTGAAAGTATTTTGAAAATTCTGCATTTTGAAGGGATATTCGATCAGACAATTTCACGAATACATTAAATTATTATGGACTAAATGCGTATTGCAGGAACGGTTCATCATGTGTCATTAATATCAGTTGAAAAGTTGAACCGTCAAACTGACGTTCCTCTATTCACAGAAATTATTTAACTATGGAAACGTATAAATAAGGAAGAAGCGAAACACCGATTTGAAAATATCACGGGCTGGAGACAGTGTTTTCGAAAAGTCCTTTTCTCATTGGTTTGAATTCAAAAAATGATGGCTTATTGGTTGGTTTATATAATATGAGGAAAATTGTCGATGAAAGCCTCGTTCGTTGTTCTAGAAACACCCCGATAAGTTTCATGGAGACATCTGAAAACATTAACAGCCGTATGCATAGTCAATTCCAGCGACTCGCCAGAGTTTCGCCGCTCGCTACTCAAGAACTATAATGCACAGTCGAGCTCCAAAAAAGTGGTACATCGCCAGCGTTTCGCCAAAATATGACTTATCGCATAGCTGTAACTTTTTTGGAGCTCGACTGTGCATTATAATTCTTGTGTAGCGAACGGCGAAACTCTGGCGAGTCGCTGGCGATTGACTATGCATACGACTGTAAAATTTTTGTTCTAGGTGATAACGTCGAATACAATATTTGGTGACAGCGGTGAGATAAGTGGTACTGGAGAAAGAGAAGTGAAGCAGATGATGGTCGTAACTTCCTTGGGATATTATAGATTCTATAATTCCCTCTTCCTTTCACAAGTAAAAATAAAATAAGAAATGCTAATATATGTATACATATGTGAAAATAGAGTATTTTTCGATTTGATTCTGAGAGTTCCAACCTTTGACAGCTGTTTCGTGGTCAAATCGAAAAATATTATATTTTCACTCAGATTTTGCTTGCGTTCCTCATAACGTACTAGAAACTTGATTGAACCTTGGGTTGGTCAGAACAACGAATTGTTGGCTGCCTGTCAATGGGTAGATAAACATCTTGGTTTGTGTCAAATAAAGTTTCAACTAGTGACTGTAGATGTCATAAGTAACTTTCTGTTATATACATACATATGTGTATTTATGAAATGAAAACTGAACCATATTTTATTTATTCACGTTATTACAAATAATGAATGTACGATTTTGAAAAGTTCACTGAAAATTACTTTCGCCACTGGAAACAATTTCTTCTTTTGTATGGCTGGAGCTTCTGTTTTCTAATGGCAAAGTAGGCAACATACGCACCATTTTATTTCTCAATTCGATGCTATCCTCCGCCACCGTGGAATTCTTCTAACCTCCGGGTCTTTTTAGGATAGTCATAGTTGCTCCTGCATTGGCTAGAGCAGTAGCAGAAGTTCGACGAAGGCAATGTCCCGTATAGAAAGATGGGTTTGGCAATCCTGAATGCATTGCGATTTTCCTGGGAATTTTCCCAAACATATTTCTTCCAATTGGCTGCGATGTACATTTATTTTGTCGGAGGCTCAATACTTTCAGGGCGCAAAGACATAAGTGTCACTGAAGGCAAAGCGGAGAACTCTTTTTCACCCACAACTATTAATTTCCTCGAAACACGAGTTTTACTCTCCGATACGTTTACTACCATAACGGAATCTTGGTCGTCTATATCCGATATCTTCATATTCAAAAGTTCCTAACTTCTGCATCCTCCAAAATAACCCATAATCAAAACAACCTTTAACAAAAAACGAAATAAGTACCTACAGACAAAAAGAAAATAAAAAGAATACCTTATGCAATAAATGAATTTCGGCTTATAATTCTTACTCGTCCGTTTTAAAAAAGCCTCCAGTTCATTGAACTTAGTCATATCTCGTTTTTCATGTAAAGTCACCATCGATTCCAGCATTGACCATTTAGTCCATAAAGAATTCGGACTATACGTTTTTGACTGCAATGAATAAACACAATTACTACCAAATCTACCGAAAAACATAGAAACTTCCTTACCAGTTCCTGAAAATATGCCAGACAAACAGTTTCAGTGGCATCTTCTCGTATTACATTTTTTTCGTGTCAGCTACTCCAGATATATTCTGTATTCTTTTTGGTATACGGCTTCACTTTTCGATGGAATTAATGATTCTCTCGGTTTTTCAGCATTTTTCAAGATATCCTCCATTATATTTGTGGCAGATAACACGTTTTCAACGAAAACACAGCTTCATAACAAAGCTTTGTTTGTGAACAAGTAAAATAGCAACATCCTAGCAACAACAAAACTCCTATAATCACCAGTACCTGATTCAAATATAGCGGGAAGGTAATGAATTGGTAAATTTGATTCCGTTTTAAAAATGAACAGAATTTTGTTGAAATCGGTCAGAAATTGCTGTCGCTGACGCAAACTTTGCCATGGGTGATTGAGGCTCTTATAATTTTCTTGATACACAAATAACTATTACGGAACAAAATGTCACAAGAGAGATTAAGTGGAATTGCAATATTATCCGTAGAAGCAGAAGTAGCTGCGATGGAAAAATCAGTTTTATAAAAGAATTTGCAGATAAAAAGGCAAGAAGAAGATATTTTGATTGCATTTCTATTCTATTATATATATATATATATATATATATATATATATATATAAATAAGGATGGATATAGCGAGGGGCAATATATGAAAATATAAGTAGAAAAGTTATTGGGTATAACCCTCAAAATGTTTTGCAACCGTAGACACGTGTTTCGAGCTTAAGCTCTCATCAGTACGGTAAAATCAAGTGCGAAGATGTACAACACTTGGATGTAAAAATAGAAACAAAGGAAGTCAACAACAGGAAGCCAACCACACATTTGTGGCTTCGGTTAGAAGACCTTGTGCTTACAAGGCAACAACTAACGTCGCCACGGAGGCAGCTATAGCTACCAGCGAGTTACAGTTCGATAACCCCATGCATCAGCAAGTTATTGTCCGATGACCCGAAGACGACAGCACGTATTGATTGCAAACATCAGCAATAATTTATATATAAATACGATGATTGAATTGTAATAGTCAGTAGTCATATTTTATACTTTTATGTAGTTACTCTGTTCAAATAAAACGTTTTTAAAAACCCTTTTGTGTGAACGAGAAATATAATTGGCGCAGTCGTTAGGATAGTGAAAGAGCCCTTAGAAGATCCTCGTCGTTCTCAAACGTTTATCCACTATTCTCGAACCAAGTTTCCAGAGAGAATCAAGTGTTCCAAGAAGAATTCCGGCCGTAGAAAAGAATCTCTCTTCACTACCGTCCTTCAACAAGCCTAGCAGTTAGAAACAAGGAACAAGAAGATTTTTGGTGTACGAATATGCTACGAGTCATCATCGTCATCCTGTAAGCACAAATGAATCCAACTTTACCAGTTCCAAATAATATTTTACGTCCTCCTACCTTAATTCTACAAACTCCACCTTCAATTATCAATATTCCAACCACTGTCCCTCAAATACCCGAACAAACTCTTACCCCTTTCATCATGGCAAACCAATTCGACCTGAAGAATTTCTGTATCGTGCCCGAATACGACGGAAATCCAAATGAACTCTACCAATTCATCAACGTATCGACAATGCTACTGAACGAATGCTGAAGATAACAGTTGTTTCCAGAATCACATTCTGATACAAGGACTACTCAATAAACTACGAGGCAGAGCCAAAGATGTCATCTCAGTTTACGGATGTAGAGACTGGAACAGCATCAAAGGAACCTTAATCCAGAACTTCGCTGACCAACGCAACGAAAATTCCTTGACAAGAGATCTAGTCAACCTAAGACAAGATCAGAATGAACCCCCACAGCAGTTCTACGAAAAAGTCATGGGACTTTTGAACACTATATCTAATTACGTGGAATTGCACAATGTTGAAGAAACCATAAAAGCGAGTAAGAAGAACTTCTTTCAACAACAAGCTCTTACAACATTCCTAGCGGGATTACGAGAGCCTATGGGATCCACCATCAGATCAATGAAACCAGTAGACTTGGCAACAGCGATGCAGTACATTCAAGAGGAAAACAACATCCGTTACCTACAAAAATCATTTGGACCTCCACAAGTTCCCAGAAAACCACTTCAGAACCCCCAAAGAGGTGTATATCTCCAATTCGCCCAGCAATCAATGCCACAGCGAATGTTCCAACCCACGCAGCACTTCCAACGTCATGGACAACAACAACCTCATCAACCAATGAGACCACAACCGCAACAACCAGCTTTCAGACCGCATTGGCAGCAACAACAAAGACAAATGTGGCCTCAAAACCAACCACAACGTTTGCCACAGAATAACCTGAATAAACTGAACGGACAGGAACCAACACCAATGAGTATCAGTACCAGAAATACCTATGGAGCACCAACTAGAAGCATGAGAACCCAGCCCCAACCTAGACCGAATTTCAATCAAGCACCCATGTTCAATATTGAGCAATACGAAGAAGACTTTGGATATGAATCGAACCCCTATCATAATGAGGAAACATTTTCGTATTCCAATCCAGACACCACTGAAGAATTCCAGGAACAAGAAGACCAATTGGAACAACATGCAAATTTTCCAATAGACCCAGGACAAAGTCTAGAAACGTAGTAGAACTCCATACCTTCGACGATAAGAGAGAACTTCCTTACATAACCATTTCGAATCCTCCTCTCAAACTCCTCATTGACACCGGATCGACAAAATCTTTCCTCAACCCCAACATTTGAATTTTATAAAGATTACATCAAAAAGGATCCCTTTGTCGTCACCTCCATTTTTCAAAACTACTCCCAAGACTACAGTGCAGAAATTCCCATATTCCCTGAATTCAATTCAAATGGTACTTTCAAATTTCACCTTTTCAAATTCCACAAAACTTTCGTTGGCCTTATAGGACTCGATAACCTGAAATTTCTCAAAGCTGAACTGAATTTCCCAGAATCTTTCCTCTCCACTGAATACTCATCTCTCCCAATCCAGTATTATGAAACCAATAAGACACAATTCTACTCGATCCAACTGGAGCCTGACAGTGTGACGCAAGTACGACTACCAGTGAAAGAAAAGGATGGAACCATTATGATACCAAGACAAGAACTACAAGGCGCTTACATTCGAGAAGCTCTCACCGACGCCTGTGATCATCTAGCCTGGACAGAAATCGTCAACTTCAGTCCGGATAAACTCCAAATCGTTTTAGCAGAACCAGTACAAAGCAACATGATAAACATTGAAGAGCACCACATCTACTCTGCTGACATTATCCCATATGGAAACTCAGAACCGATCTACAATACGGATGATCTAATCAGAACAGATCATCTCAACCCAGAAGAGGAGATGCATATCACAAGATTATGCAGAAAATACGCTGACATTTTCCACCATCCAGATGCCTCACTAACATTCACCAATCAAGTTAAACACCAAATAAAAACTAAGGACGAAATTCCGGTATACTCCAAGTCTTACCGATATCCATACGTACATAAGGAAGAAGTCAGGAAGCAAATATCTTCGTTATTGGACCAAGGTATCATCAGACCTAGTCAATCTCCCTGGTCCTCACCAATTTGGGTCGTTCCCAAGAAACCAGACGCATCCGGAAAAGCAAAGTGGCGTATCGTTGTTGATTTCAGGAAGGTTAACGAGAAGACAATAGACGATCGTTACCCAATTCCAAACATTTCGGACATCCTCGACAAGTTGGGAAGATGTCAATATTTTACTACCCTGGATTTGGCAAGCGGATTCCACCAAATAGAAATGGCAGAAGCAGACATCCCCAAGACCGCATTCAATGTTGAAAATGGGCACTACGAGTACCTGAGAATGCCTTTTGGACTGAAGAATACTCCAGCGACATTCCAGAGGGTTATGGACAACGTCTTGAAGGGTCTACAAGGAAATATCTGCTTGGTCTACATGGATGATATAATTATATTCTCGACATCCCTGCAAGAACACATGGTTAACCTCACAAAAGTATTCCAACGCCGAAGGGAAACTGGCTTCAAAATACAAGTAGACAAGTGCGAATTCCTGAAAAAAGAAGTAAACTTCCTAGGACATATCGTCACCCCCAATGGAATAAAACCAAATCCAGCAAAAGTCAAAGCAATCCTGGACTATCCTATACCTCGAACCGTCAAAGAAATTAGAGGATTCCTCGGTCTCCTAGGATACTACAGGAAGTTCATCAAGGACTTCTCCAAGATAACCAAACCTTTAACCTCCTGCCTCAAGAAAGACGTCCATATAGAACACACACCAGAGTTCCTGAAATGTGTCCAAACCTGCAAGAACCTGCTTACCAATGAACCACTTCTCCAGTACCCAGACTTCACGAAGCCCTTCAATTTGACCACAGATGCGAGTAACTTTGCCGTAGGAGCTATTCTATCCCAAGGCCCTATAGGAAAAGACAAACCAATTGCTTACGCATCCAGGACCCTAAACGAAACAGAAATGAAATACTCTACCATCGAGAAAGAGATGTTAGCTATAGTCTGGGCTATCAAATATTTTCGACCATATCTCTTCGGAAGAAAATTCAAGATTTTATCTGATCATCGACCCCTCCAGTGGCTTTTTTCCCTGAAGGATCCAAATTCAAAACTGGTCCGATGGCGTCTGAAGCTAGAAGAATATGACTATGAAGTGGTATACAAGAAAGGCACGAGCAATACCAACGCAGATGCGCTCTCCAGAATTGAAATACATACAAATGAGATCCATGGAGCAAATGATGACTATGATAAGGCCTCTTTATACAACAATCCCCCATCAGAAGGTCCTGATTCTGCAGACGACATCATAAATGAATTATTTGAAGGCTGCATTCGTCAATATTTTCCTGAAAACGAAAACCCAGATTTGCACGAGCAGGCGGTCCAAAACGAAACCTCAACAGAAGAAAAGAAAGGGCTTGAAAACATGAACCCGATAAATACCCCAGATGAAGATACTAGTGGCGTCACTAACCATACAGCCAGAGAAAGCCCAATATTGGAAATACCAATATCGGAGAAACCCCTCAATGTCTTCAATAATCAAATCATCTTCAAACGAGTAAGCTATAATCCAGCAAGAACAGTGATTGAAGAAATATTTCCAAATAAGAAGAGATACCATGCGTAGCTAGGAAATGATAATCTGGACCAAAATGTTTTCCAATTTTTCAAAGAATATGTAAGCCCCGGAAGAAAATACGCATTGATGTTCGAAGACGATGACCTTTATCCCAGCATGTGCAGAATCCTGAGGGAGACATTCAAGAACTCTTCCTTCGATCTAATAAAATGCAATCGCCTTCTAGAAGATATCAACCACCCAGACAGACAAAAGGAAATAATCACGCAGCAGCACGAAGGAAAGACAAACCACAGAGGAATCACTGAAACGGAAACTCGGATCAGAAAACTGTTCTATTGGCCCAATATAAGGAAGGACATTGAAGAAGCTATCAACTTCTGCGAGACCTGCCAAATCAACAAGTACGATCGAAGACCAGAGAAGCCAAAGTTCATGTTAACACCTACTCCAACAAAACCACTTGAAATAGTACACATGGATACCTTTCAGGCTAGTGGACAAAAATTCCTGACAATAGTGGATGCATTTTCTAAATATGGCCAGGCATATCCCATAGAAGGATCCAACGCAATCAATACCCTCAATGCTCTCCTAATTTTCATAAACCACCATGGAATCCCACATATGATCGTCACGGATAATGGAACTGAATTCAAGAATGGACTAATCCAGGAGTTTGTTGACACACATAAAGTTAACATACATTATACGACTCCAGAGAACCCTCAGTCAAATGGAATTATCGAAAGATTCCACTCTACGTTGATTGAGCACCTGAGAATATTGAGACAGACACAGAAGAAAAGAGATATCAAAGAACAAATGCTCTACGCTATTCTAGGATATAACAATTCCATCCATACTACAACAAAACAGAAACCTATGGATATTCTCAACGGACATCTCAATAGTCAAGATCCATTTGACATTGATATAAGACGAGCTTTAATTAACAACTATGTCCAACAACACAGAGAAAAAACGAAGGAAATATATAAAAAAATCAATGAGGATATACAAAAACAGAAAACAAACATCATTGAAAAGAGAAACAAAAGAAGAGAAACCCCTTTAACCTACAAACCCTGCACGAAGATATATACAAGGAAAACAGTAAAACGAAACAAACTGCTACCACCTTTCTCCCCAAAATCCATCCACAAAAACCACACCGTAACTGTTGAGACGGAAAATGCAAATATTCATAAAAAGAATATTAGACATTTGCCTGATAAAATAACTAAATTCTTCGTCCCTTTACAGCCTTCATCTGACGAGAGGACAGGAAATCGAGATCCAAAACCTCAAAAGCAACCCAGGACTACTACCCCTCAAGCTGGGACAAGCAAAAATCAAGACTAGTACCCACGATTTCATTCAGTATTACAATCTTCAACCGCTCCAACAAGAGGTAGATGCCATAGAAACCCAATACGACGCGGTCTCCACAGCAATTCGTAACGGACTAAGTGACCCCTACTTTTTCAATTTGCAGAACTTCGATCAAGGACTGAAATACCAACTGAAAACTGCCAAGGAAAAGCTACAGACTTTATGCCCTCTTACTAGATCCAAACGAGGACTCATAGATGGCTTGGGAAGTGTGATCAAAGCAATTTCCGGAAACCTGGACCAAGAAGATGCTAGGAAGTACGAGAATGCTATTGCTTCTTTGGAAAACAATCAAAGAAACATAATAAGCCATGTGAATCAACATATAAGTTTGAACACCAAGATATTGGAAAGTTACAATGAGACCATCTCAAAACAGAAGACTTGAGATGGATCATAAGGACACTGCTCACCTATCATTCAGAAAACCAGCTACTCTATTACCAGGACGAAGACATCCATAAATACTACGACGTCATCAAAATAGATGCCTACTATTCGGACCATAAGATCGTTTTCATCCTTCATGTTCCCTTAATATTTCCCGATACGTTTACCTATTTTCACTTATTTCCCATTCCTACACAAAACTCGACGATAATCATTCCCCCAACTCCCTACTTAACAGTTAGTCCTAACCTCTACCAATACCTGAATTCACCTTGTGAACGAATTGGCCTCGAATACCTATGCGAAGAAAATTTCCTTCAAGATACTGGAAGATCCCCTGACTGTGTTACCCAGATGCTGGAAATAACGGATGAAGAAGCAAGATGTGAACATGTTCCGGTTTCAATAAATTCAACTCTGATTCTGGAGATGTCGGAAGCTCATTACATAGGAATATTTCCCCAAGCTACGAAGATCTCTACCCATTGTTCAAGTACGAAAGTAATGGTTTTGGAAGGAGTATACTTGATGAAACTTCCACCAAGCTGCGAATTCAAAACCAATAACGAAGCATTCATCAACTCGAAAACTGTCATCCTGGAGAAACCACTAACCCTACCAAATATCAAGACTGCTCACATCAACTCTTCGTCGAAATTCAAACCACTGAAACTGGACAAAATTCCCTTAGACAAGCTACAACATCTGATCCTAGAAGAGGAAAGGTTACAACTTATTCCAGAAGAAACCCGGCAATCTGATACTAGCCATTTCTGGATGACTCCCATTTATATTGTTTTCACCATCTTCATTTTATACATATTTTACAGATTGAAAAGGCACCCGAAAATAAAACCAACCACGGATGATCCACCAATTCCAGAAAACGAGGTATCATCTTCAGTCTTGTTCGTCCCTTACAAGACTTCCTCAGAGGATGGAGAAGTTACAGTTCGATAACCCCATGCATCAGCAAGTTATTGTCCGATGACCCGAAGACGACAGCACGTATTGATTGCAAACATCAGCAATAATTTATATATAAATACGATGATTGAATTGTAATAGTCAGTAGTCATATTTTATACTTTTATGTAGTTACTCTGTTCAAATAAAACGTTTTTAAAAACCCTTTTGTGTGAACGAGAAATATAATTAGCGTGACAATCCTACCCAGGACAATACAAATAAGGATGGATATAGCCAATAACTTTTCTACTTATATTTTCATATATTGCCCCTCGCTATATCCATCCTTATTTGTATTGTCCTGGGTAGGATTGTCACGCTGGTAGCTATAGCTGCCTCCGTGGCGACGTTAGTTGTTGCCTTGTGAGCACAAAGTCTTCTAACCGAAGCCACAAATGTGTGGTTGGCTTCCTGTTGTTGACTTCCTTTGTTTCTATTTTTACATCCAAGTGTTGTACATCTTCGCACTTGATTTTACCGTACTGATGAGAGCTTAAGCTCGAAACACGTGTCTACGGTTGCAAAACATTTTGAGGGTTATACCCAATAACTTTTCTACTTATATTTATATATATATATATATATATATATATATATATATATATATATATATATCTATATATATATATATATATATATATATATATATATATATATATATATATATATGTTTTGGTTATATTCAATGATCATTTCCAATGGATCTTAATACTGTATTCAAGTTATGATCATATTTCATTTACTTTTCTAATGATCTCAGTTTGTTCCTTTGTTTTTTATATATTTTATATTATTTTAAAGAATTATACGTTTGTCTTGAGATTTCAATATAATTTCTCCCAGTTTTTTGAGAAGTTGTTATTTGTTCACAGTGCTCGTAGGTGATTATAGCATTGAAGTCACGCCACTGGTGCTTCCTTGTGCAAAAACTAAATACAGTAAAGATTACGACGCCATTTAGCCGTCCTGTTTGCTTTTTGCTATTTCTCGACGTCAAAAATGTATACTGCTGAGCCACGAATATCTTCCGCACGGGTCTTTAAACGGCTGAAGAATGTGGATTATTTAAACGTGCTCAATGTTTCAGGTAGTTCACCAATCGGAAACCTTCTCATAGTACATCAAGAAAATCACAGCCGATCAATTCAAATATCTTATATCCGTCTGAGGTCTTCAATATGTTAGTGATTCCCACGTAAGAACAAATCTATTAACAAGAATCGATGGAAAAGATACAGAATCTCTAAATATTCGAAATTTAACTTCTATATGTCAGCGTGTTCTGAATTCGAAACAGGATACGACAATGATAGATCGATACGTCGGTGCTCAATGCCATTTCTAAAAATACGAAATTCTCATCAGAGAGAAAACCTCACGAATCTAAAAAACTCCAAATTATTGAAACATGCATTCTGAACATCTTATTCCGAAAACGGACTGTTAGTATTGTGATCAGATGTATTTTGCCCGATATTGTTCACACATGTCAAAACTGCAATGAAATTTTCCATAAAGAGAGATACTGCGACTATGATAAAAAAGAAACTCACAAAAGGTTCATGAGAAACATGAATAATTTTAAGTGAATTCGATAAGAGAACGCAAGTACCTTCTAGTAATCATCAACGGTATGAATTAGAGTCAGTCGACAACTTTCTCTCGTTTCCGAATTCAAATGCAACGCTCTTTTCAAATAGCAAGCATATCCTGGAAATGCTATGTTACACTATCAAACATCTAAATTTTTTTGGGAATCGAGTGGGTTGAGTAATTTGGTTTGTGGGACATTCCACTGAATTCAATTTGAAATATCCTGATATCTTCGATGATGCACTAGCATATTGCAAAAGATGAAGATGGAATTACATATTTCTCAAGAAAGCAAGCCAGTTTTTCATCTAGAACAACCAGTAGCTCATGCTGTTCTAACTCAAGTTGAAGAAGAACTCAATCCACACCAGAATCTGAATATAATTTTTTCTGGCGATCATTATGAATGGGCTCCATCCATAGAAATAACGACAAAATTCAATGGAAACATATGTATTTGTGGATATCATTCTACAGGATTGAATGAGGCGCTTCAACCTCATAGATTTCCACTTCCTACTCCTGACATTTTCTCCAGATTACCCAATTAGATATCCAGTGTCATCAACTTATTTGATGTTTCTTTACAAGTTGAGGTTTGGGAAATTTCAAGAAAATACCTCACAATCAATACCCATGAAGGTTTATTATTTACAATCGCCTTCCTTTTGTAATCAAATAATGGAAGCTCTGATATCAGGCCTGAAAAGAAGAGCAGCTTACATCGATGACATCAATATTTTGAGAATAATTACAGAAGAATACTAACAAAACCATCTGAATGTCTGGCAGATAATTTGGTTTCCATCTCAAGATTCAGAAATGTGAGTTCCATCTTCCTGAATTCAAGTATTTGGAAAGTATCATCAATGAGCATGGAGTAAAACCAGATCCCGCGGGAATTGACATCGTTACCCATAAGCCTCCACCATAATGTTCCTATTCTTCGTTCATATTGGGGTCAACCAATTATTATGAAAAATTACCCAGGAAAAAGTAGAAAACATTTTGATCAATCACTGAGGAAACCTGTAAAATGGGAATAGAGCAGTATAAGAAATATTTCGTCCTATTCAAGGAATTATTACAATCGAACCTCCTACTGAGCCACTATATTCCAAATAACATTGTGGTAGCGGCGGATGCCTATAAATAGTTGGTACTGAACTCATCATCTCTCATAGATTCGAAGATGGGTCCATGAAAGCAATCAATGACGCTTCTCTATCACTATCAGATACAGAAAGAAGGGATATAGCCAGATAAGAACCAGATGAAGACTCTGGTCCTCATATTTGCCGCAATGAAATTCCATTGTATGTTACCTTCAATATTCTAAAGTGAAAATGAACCCCTACTACTAGCTATTCTTGGCTAAAAAAGGGGTATTCATACAGCGCACCGTCTGCCATGGTATGCTCTCATTCTGAAGACATACGATTCTCAGATTGAGTACAACAAAACAGAAGACTTCCGACAGGCTGATATACTCTCAAGACCTTACGAAGTTCAGGAAGAATGATATGTCATCTCTTGAATAACCTTCCTAACCTTCCAAACCATTCCGAACCAAATGGAATGGATCTTTAGCAGAAATACTCGTATTGAACACTGTTCCCTACGTTGTATGGAAGAGGCTATTTTTTCCATTAAGTAATGCTTTTCTGTCGTAGAGTATTTTTTTCCTACTGATACTCCTGCTCACGAGACTTCTGTGGCAACAACTCCGAAGATGCCAAATTTTCTGTCACTGAAACTCATAATGTATGTCCTTGAGTAACTCTTCAGAGTAAAAATTCATTTCCAATTCAATGCCAAGTAATCTTGTAAAGTTTTGTCAGATTAAAGACGAATCTGACGTATCTGTTTCATCACTTCAACTTCGATTCACTCTTTTACTTGTATTGATGTTTCTCTGCATGCTATGGCTAGGCGTATATTTTCCATTTTCGAAATGCATCCTGCAAAAATATTGGCTATATTGGGAAGAAAACGCATATTCTTTCTCGTTTATCAAAGGACACTCAGGTCAGATATGCTTTATTTTCTTCTTTTGCTAATCATATATAAATGGGAAGAAAAAATAGAATTCCTCGTCTGAAACAGCCTGAAAATATATGCATGAAGTTAGTAACACTTCAACACCAGGGTAATTAAACACGTCATTTTTTTTTAAATAATATTTTTCTACACTCATGCAAAAAGCAAAACTTTATTGAACTATATTCAGTGGAAAAAGAAGTTCTTTACTGCACTAGTGCAATAAAGTTTTTATTGCACTCATCTGTCATTCTAGTTCAACGTGCTGTCATCATGACAAACATAAACGTTTAAACCTACTACATATTTAGCAGATATTCTGTGAGATTGGCAATAGGTACTTCACTACGAAATATTCATATTGAAAATTGCACCAATTGTTCATTCACTTTCAACATTGTGGTAAAAATAAAGTTTGAGTTAAATTGTTCGTAACGTATTAGTTCCTGTTTCAATGCAAATCGATATTAATAATAAAGTATTCAAGTTGCGCTTTTCATTTTCCTACACCTAGTGCCGCACCTCAATAAATCATTTTTTGCTTTTAGCATGAACGTAGAAAAAATGTTGTATGCAACTCGTGCAAAAATTGTTTATTGCACTCGACGTGTTGTCCAACTCGGCCTAACGGCCTCGTCGGAAAATTTCACGTCGAGTGCAATAAACATTCACTTTTTGCACTTGTTGCATAAATAACTGTTATTCACCAACTCAATCTAGTTAATGTTGACTACTTTGAGACAATGCATTCTTTCTTCAAAAACGTATTGGTTTCTTCAAGCAATAATATTTTATAATAACAGCAGCCAAAATCCTAACACCCTATATAAATAATATACTCTTTATCTTGAAGGATATCAGTAGATTGATTAGTCTCTCAATCTTTCCAATTTTGATAAAAATTGGGAGTTTGTTGCTGATTCAATTAGTTACTCTATTGTCATCGGTGGATATTGATCTAGTCAACCTGTTTTCGAGGGTCATGTTTCAATCAGCATGCACCACATGTTCGGCTCTGCTCGAATTTTAGGAGTATTTAGCTCTAGGATACTTTGGAAGTGATCCCTTTTCGAATATCTCACCTTGCCATTGAGTTCAGCCTTAGTTTACAAGAAGTTCAGTTGTTTCACAAGTGATTTAACCAACTTGAAAACACTTGTACAAGGTTGTTCAGATCTGGATAATAGTTTAACAAATTCTGTAAGTGGACAATTAAATGATTCGGTTGATTTTACATGCCTACGATCGAATAACTTGTCATACAACGTTGGATATCTATGGGATGATCGAATCGAAAGATTCGCGTTATAAAAAAATGCTTTTCAGTATTTAACCATCATTTCCGTACCTACCTTCCATTCTCCATTGTTTGTTATGGAATAATGAATATTTAAAAATACACTCAAGGAGGGCCACTTATGACCATACGGAGCGTGATACCTACATTGATGATAACCTTTTTGTTATGACTACGTTTGGAAAAAAAAAATCATTATACAAGATGATTCACGAAGGCATTTTGAAAAATTTGATGTCTACACGTGCTTCGAAGAGTTGGCAGCATATGGGAATAACGTTGAATAATGATTCTTTTTGAAATTTCACTTAGGTGTTGAGTTTGGCTTTGAAAAATATAGGAAATGGACTACTAGACCAGTGCTGATGGTCGCCAAAAAATATAAAATCAGGAAAAATACATGAGACCTACTGGAATAGGAGCATAATTTTGTTCGAATGGCGGTAAAAATGAATTGGTGTCGAAAAAAATGGAGAAGGGTGGAACGGGGTGAACTTTCAGGGGTTGAAAGTGATATTTCACGGTTTTTCGCGATCGAGAATGAAAGTTGACCTCCAATCGAAAACAAACTTAATGGCAAAGTTGTTGGAAATTTTTCCAAAGGACCCCGCAAACTCCTTATGGAATTTGGGTCCCGGTAGATTTTTTTGAATTTTTTGTATGATGTAGTCCTTGTAATTCTCAACCAATGTTACCATTGCGCCAACCCAAAAAAATTAACAGTTTTGCTGCTAGGGAGCGTTGAAATCACCCCTTGCGCAGATTAGACTATTTATTTTTGAACCGGTAACAATATTTTCACTTGTTCCATTGGTGCTAATGTTGCACAATATTGTGATGTTTTATAAAAAAAATTCTTATTCCCTCCCCTTTTTCCCTCAACTCCTATTACGAAACGCTAAAAAAATATTTCTCGAGTGCCTTCAAATGTATCGTCGAATGTTTAAATATGCCTACATAAGGGAAATAACAGTTTTTTATGATTATCCCTCCACCCCCCAAATGACACAAAACGAAAAAAATTCTGTGGATTTTTCTGAATTTTTGATATGATGCAGTTCAAATTATTTTGAATAGAAATAAATCGGGTGACAAACCCCAAAAATTATTAGTTTTGATGCTAGGGGCCGTTGAAATCATACCTTGCTGAGAATAGACTATTCATTATTATAGGCAGAAACAATACCTCTACGTATTTTTGTTTTATTTTATGCCGAACAATTGTGTGAATTTTTATAAATAAAAAATCTAAAACCTCCCACTTACCCCCAAACCCTCTTTCAAAACACGAAAAAAATTTATTCAGGCACCACCTCAAATTCAAATTGTGGAAATCTAATTTTTATTTATTTTCAAGATATTCGCCCAATTAATTGATATTCAAAAATCATGAAGTCAGCGAACTCCATCAATATTTTTCTGAAGGGAGGGAAAGGTGAAACAACTGTACGATTTCCTCAATTCAAGCTGATTAAAACTTTTATTTTGATAAAGCATTTACAAGTAGTCGGGAATACATTTTTTTCGTGTTTTAAAATAGGGGTAGGGGGTAAGGGGGAGGTTTTAGATTTTTAATTCATAAAAAACTATACAAATGATCAGCATAATCTAAACTAAATTACGTAAAGCTATTATTTCCGCCTATAATAATAAATATAGTCTATTCTGAGCAAGGTATGATTTCAACGCCCCATATCATCAAAACTATTAATTTTTGGGGTTTGTCACCCAATTTATTTATATACAAAATAACTTGAACTGCATCATAGCAAAAATTCAGAAAAATCCACCAACATTTTTTCGTTTTGTGTCATTTGGGGGATGGGGGGATAATCATAAAAAAATGCTATTTCCATTATATAGGGATATTTAAACATTCGGTGATACATTTGATGGCACTCGAGAAATATTATTTTGCGTTTCGCAATAGGAGTTGGGGGGAAAAGGGAAGGGGGTAAGAATTTTATTTATAAAACAGCACAATATTGTGCAACATTAGCAACAGTGAAACAAGTGAAAATATTGTTACCGGGTTCAAAAATAAATAGTATAATCTGCGCAAGGGGTAATTTCAACGCCCCCTAGAAGCAAAACTGTTCATTTTTTTGGGTTGACGCAATGGTAACACTGGTGGAGAATTACATGGACTACATCATACCAAAAATTTAAAAAAAATCCACCGGAACCCAAATTCCATAAGGAGTTTGCGGGATCCTTTCCTCAAATTTTCCGGGAAAATCGGAAAATCCAATTTTTCAGTTTTTAATTTTCTTTTCGAGCAAAATTTTCAAGAAATTTGGTGAAAATATAACTTATTATGTTTCAAGTAATCTGTATTTTTTTGTGTTCTTAAGAACTTATTACTTTCTTATTCAATAATACTTATTTCTCATTTGATAATAAATTTTACAAACAGACTTTTGGAACCCCTATGGGGGCAAAAATTAGTCCCATACTTGCTATGTATGTCATGGATGACATACTGGATACAGTCATAAAAGTTTTACATTTCAAATTGTTTTTCATTAAAAAATATGTGGATGACTTGATTATAGCCTTACCACATCACGGAACTACAGAAGTAGTTGATGTATTCAATAGTTATGACCCGTATATACAGTTCACCATAGAACGTGAAGACGAAGAACATAGTGTTCCCTTCTTGGACACAAAATTTCGTCGTACAGTGGACAATACCTTAGTCATTGACTGGTATAGAAAACCCATAAGTAGTGGAAGATTTATGAACTATCACTCATACCATAAACAATCCATGAAGGTTAATTTGGTTAAACAAATGAAACATCGAATACTCTGTATTTCTGACTCCTCTTTTCATCAACAAAATTTAAAAACCTTATATAATGTATTCATTGAAAATTCATATCCTCCTTCACTATTAAAAAAGATTTTATACAGTACGTCTACCATAGACACACATGATTCATTAAATAATATCAATAACATTTCGCAAAATAATATCACTACTACAAATGATGCAGATAGGATCCAAATCCAATATTTTTTCACCTCTCTTCCTTATATCGCAGATGTCTCACCCAGGCTTGCTAGAATTTTCAAAGATTTTGAGAACATAAAAATTGCAAATAAAACAATATTAACAATTAATTCCATTTTTACCTAAGTTAAAGATAAAACACCTTTAACTTCACAATCACAGTTGGTGTATTGTATTCCTTGCTCTAATTGCGATAAAACTTACATAGGTCAGACTTCGAGGACATTAAAAGATAGAATCACTTCACATAAAAGTGACTGTAGATGCCATCCTGAAAGATGTGCATTAAGTGAACATGTTAATAGCACTGGTCATAACATGAACTATAGTAATACAAAAAATTTGTCTAAAGAAAACAATACCACTAAAAGACTTTTCATGGAAATGGCTTTCATCTCTCAATCAGATTCTTGCTTAAATAAAAAAACTGACGTTAATCACTTAAGTGAAATTTATTCATATTTACTCCTCATCGACAATAATATTACACATAACTTAAATAATTCTCCCTTAGGGAACACTTCATCTCTTTTGAGTTGAGACAATTGGTTAATTTCACCCACTAGCAGCGGCCAATTCGTGGTTTCGTGTAACACTTCAAAAGTGTCTGACATCTAATGTCAATAATGTCAACTGTCTGTTGTCTAATAATCCTAACCAAATTTCTTACGTTACATTTGAATCTCTCCACGTGTGGAGATAATTCAAATAAATGTTTAAACAAATTTTATAACAATGACTTAATATTAATATTTTTATTGTTTGACGTATTTTAATGTGTTTTGTTCATCTTTGTCACATGTGACTTACATGACATGTTGTTTATAATTTTAAATATTACATCCATAGCAATCATTCTCATCAACACAGTAAGTGGTTCTTCTTCAAAGTTTTCTTTCCATTAATCGTACAATTTTGCTTGTTACTTGTAGCTTCCCTGAAGATGACAGTATTCACTGTTGAAATATCGGAATTATAGTGTTAAAAGAGTACACGTTTTGCTTGCTGCTATACCCAAAAATTTCCTGCTTTGTATATATATACTATATATATATAAGTATACTCTTATAACACTTTATTCCAATATTTCGACAAGTATTATTGTCATCATCAGGGAAAGCTACAATAATGTTTTAACTATAGTGAAAACAATTGACAAAAGTGGATTCTAAACTACTTACGTGTAGATGAGATTGGTTGCAATAGATGATATAAAAAGACGTGTACAGTAATTGAACATATTAAAAAAACAAGTTGTGAGATAATCTTAAAGGTAATCATCACACATTATTACCAACTCAGTTGTGTATAAAATCTAATTCTATTGAAATTTATTAAAATGGATATCATACCGATGTCACACCGGTTGAGAGGCAGGCGTGAAAAAGACAGCAAATTTATTTGAGGTTATGTATACAATGTGAAGTTTGTTTAGGTACGTTCCTGCAGAACGAGAAAAGTGTACATCAAGCTTGGAACAAATAGAATAGACATTGTATCATGAATATGACACATGACTGTTACAAATTTTTTTTTATATATTTCCAGATAAGTATTCAAAATTGAAGAACGTTTATTAAAATTGGTTTTTTTAGAAAGGAAATTTTGAAATATTATTATTGTATACCTTTTTAGGTGGTCAGTCTTTAATTGAAATTTAAAAGATAAAATGTTTAATAATTATAATATCGATTGAGAGTTAAGCTCTCTGACATTATGTTTCTGCTTGTCCAAATGCAATAAAAATGAATATATTTCACTTAAGTGTTTTATGTCAGTTTTCTTGTTCAAACATGAGGATGACTGTGAGATGAAGGTCATCTCCAGAAAGGTTCTTTTATATTTATTAGATTCTTTGGCTAAGATTTTTGCAGCCTCAAAGTTCATGTTGTGACCTTCATTTTGTACATGATTACTAAGTGCACATCTCTCTGGGTGCAATCTACAGTCACTCTTATGTGAACAAATTCTGTCCTTCAACAACCTATTGGTTTGTCCTATATATTCATTCGAGCAATTGGAGCAAGGAATACAATAAACTACATGTGATTGATGAGTTAAAGGAGTTCTGTCCTTCACTTTTGTGAAAAGAGAGTTGATAGTTAAACTAGTTTTGTTTGCAATTTTAATATTATTGAAAGAATTAAAGATTCTAGTGAGTTTTGGAGTCATATTCGTTATATATGGAAGAGATGCATAAAAAGTATTGGCTAATGGTCCGCATTGTCACCAACTGCAACATCCAAAACACCTGTATTGTTAATATTATCTGAGGGAGTCTCCATTGTTGAGCTATAAAAATTTTTTTTCAAAAGATAATGAGGATACGAAATAGGTTGTACAAAATAACCAAGTTTTTTTTTCAAGTTTCAATTTCGTAACAATTCTTATCCTCATTATCTTTTGAAAAAAATTTTATATAGCTCAACAATGGAGACTCCCTCAGATAATATTAACAATACAGGTGTTTTGGATGTTGCAGTTGGTGACAATGCGGAACATGTTGCCAATACTTTTTATGCATCTCTTCCATATATAACGAATATGACTCCAAAACTCACTAGAATCTTTAATTCTTTCAATAATATTAAAATTGCAAACAAAACTAGTTTAACTATCAACTCTCTTTTCACAAAAGTGAAGGACAGAACTCCTTTAACTCATCAATCACATGTAGTTTATTGTATTCCTTGCTCCAATTGCTCGAATGAATATATAGGACAAACCAATAGGTTGTTGAAGGACAGAATTTGTTCACATAAGAGTGACTGTAGATTGCACCCAGAGAGATGTGCACTTAGTAATCATGTACAAAATGAAGGTCACAACATGAACTTTGAGGCTGCAAAAATCTTAGCCAAAGAATCTAATAAATATAAAAGAACCTTTCTGGAGATGACCTTCATCTCACAGTCATCCTCATGTTTGAACAAGAAAACTGACATAAAACACTTAAGTGAAATATATTCATTTTTATTGCATTTGGACAAGCAGAAACATAATGTCAGAGGGCTTAACTCTCAATCGATATTATAATTATTAAACATTTTATCTTTTAAATTTCAATTAAAGACTGACCACCTAAAAAGGTATACAATAATAATATTTCAAAATTTCCTTTCTAAAAAAACCAATTTTAATAAACGTTCTTCAATTTTGAATACTTATCTGGAAATACATAAAAAAAATTTTGTAACAGTCATGTGTCATATTCATGATACAATGTCTATTCTATTTGTTCCAAGCTTAATCTGTCAAATTTCACATTTCAGTACAGTTCCATGCAGGAACATACCTAAACAAACTTCACATTGTATACATAACCTCAAATAAATTTGCTGTCTTTTTCACGCCTGCCTCTCAACCGGTGTGACATCGGTATGATATCCATTTTAATAAATTTCAATAGAATTAGATTTTATACACAACTGAGTTGGTAATAATGTGTGATGATTACCTTTAAGATTATCTCACAACCTGTTTTTTTAATATGTTCAATTACTGTACACGTCTTTTTATATCATCTATTGCAACCAATCTCATCTACACGTAAGTAGTTTAGAATCCACTTTTGTCAATTGTTTTCACTATAGTTAAAACATTATTGTAGCTTTCCCTGATGATGACAATAATACTTGTCGAAATATTGGAATAAAGTGTTATAAGAGTATACTTCCTGCATGCTGCTCACCCAACAAGTTCCCTAGCTTGATCTTAACTAGTCAGCAAAGACTACCTCTCTCCTAACTTATATATATATTTATATATATGCTGAATACTTGTTTCAAGGAGCAATAAATGTTCCAGTGACTGTAGAACAGTCGAAAACAATCCGTTATGAACTCACTATACCTTTGTATAGATTGTATGGCATATGTCCGACAGAAAACAACTACTTCTCTGGCTAATATAATATATATATATATATATATATATATATATATATATATATATATATATATATATATATATATATATATATATATAGTGTGTCCCACTTTGAGCAGCCACACCCTCATATTTCGTTGAGCATGAAATAATTCGAAATTTTCTTTGACTCAAGTTGTAGTACTCGGAAATACCTACCTTTATGTTTACGGATCCTTTATATATCCATTTTCCACGGTTAACTACGACCAAATGAAAAGTGAAAAATTGAGAAAAACATACTAGGCATTTTTTTATCGCAAAAATAACACCAGATTCTGTTTCAGAACACCTTAAAACTCCCAAATCTCAATGCTTGAATCATTTGAATATACAGGGTATCATCTGTAGCTGGTAGCATTATCAACTCTAATCCATAAATAATGCTTGGAAAATTTCCAAAATGTCTTCTCTTGTCACAGATTTCCCAAAAATATTCAATTAATACTTTGCGCATACCTCTGTAAACGAGCTAAATCATTCTGTTTCAGCAGATACAGAATTGTAGAACAATAAATAAAATGAGGAAGAACTAATGAATTATATAACTAAATTTTTGTCCACCTTGTCAAATATGGGGCACAACGAGATAAAAAATGTATTTTAAATGATATCGTCTTTATAATGAAGTTGGCATAATCTTTAAACTGTAATCCCCTATCCACATGAACCCCGAGATATTTAAATTGGTTGACCCGTTCCACATTATGAGGTCCTAGCATTATCTCAAAATTTTGGTTACAAAAGCTTCCAAATCGTTTTCTGTACTTATTACCATGTACTTGGTCTTCTCCACATTAAATAATTAGCACAGCACCAACTGTAAATAGATTTTAAGGTTCTGTTGATGGTTTCTGTCAGTTTCGTGTGATCATTACATAAGAAATAAATCAGTGTATCATATGCAAATAGAAGAACTGAGCTCTCACCTACCACCCCGGGCAAATCATTGATATACATCAAAAATAATAGGGGTCCCAGCACACTTCCCTGTGGTACTCCCTGATCACATTCTATATCATCTTATATTTTATTGTTTATCTCAAGCTTTTGTTTTCTGTTCTTCAGATAACTTTTCAACCATTTCAGGACTATTCCATATATTCCTTCTGCTACTAATTTTTGTAATAATATTTCTCTATGTATTGTCTCAAAAGCTCTTTGAAGATCCAAAAACACTGCAACAGTAGTCACATTTTTTTCTAGGCTAATTTTTCAATAATCTAGTACACACAGAACTGCTGTTTCACTATGTTTATTTCTGAACCCTGATTGGTATTCACTTAACAGTTTATTATTTTCAATATAATTTACTAATTGGTTATAGACTGCTTTTTCCATTATTTTTCTTAGATCTGAGGCTTTATTTGAGTTTGGTTTTCTCGGAACAGGAATGATTGAAGAAATCTTCAGGTCATCAGGTACCTCCTCTATTAGTAATGAGGTGTTAATGAGGTTTAGTAATGGTTCTGAAAGGTTAGTGAAACAAAAAAAAGGCAATATTCAATTCATCTGGACTTCCCTTATTTTTCAACAAAAAACCAATGCCTTTCAATTCTCTGAAATCTAGTAGTGAGAAGTTTACTATTGAATCATAAGTGACCCCCAGATTTGAATTGATTGGAAAGTCAATTTCTGCTAAATCAATATTGTCTATTATATTTTTGATACTTTCTACAAAGAAGTTATTCAACCTGTCGGACATTTTCAATACTGATAATTTCATTATCACTTATTTCTATTTCACTTATCGGATAAATATTTTTCATTACCTTTCACAATTCAACCGAGTTTGCTTTATTTTTCTTGATTTTCCTTTCGTAATATTGTCGCTTTTTCATCCTCATAGTTTTTATTGCTATATTTCTTTTTTGTTCGTAAATGTGTTTGAGATCTTGTGTTCCGTGCTGTTTCCACTCTATAACAATCATCCCTAGTTTTTGTTGCTTCCCTTACTTCTTCATCAGACCATTTTCTATAATGTGGATAAATTTTTATATTTTTTTGGTGCTATTTCATCATAAACCTCATACACTTCATTGAAGAAGTCTCCATATTTTTCATTCATGACAATCATTCTGTACTTCCATTTTATTATTGATAGTTTCTCATTAATTTTATTGAAATCTAAATGACGGCATCTACTTTCTAATTTTAGAGATTTATTCCCATAAGAACATTGATCACAATACAAAATAATATTATTGTGGCTAGATATTTTTGGTGCATCCATAACTTCTGCATCAATATGAAATTGCTCATTGGTTATTACCAAATCTATCAAATTTCCCCCATTATCCGTTGGATGAGTTATATTATTAACAATATTGTTACATCCCATGTCAGTTATCATGTTTCTTAAACTATTATTTTCAGGAGCACTATTTTGCCAATCTATATTAAAACCCCCGGTAACCACCACCAACATTTTTTGGTCACATACATTTTCTTCGCACCAATTTTCGAAGAAATTTAAAAATTCTCTACAATTATAACCACTAGGTGATCTATATAGGCACACCACCAAGTAATGCTTTCCGTTATATAATGCTGTAACTGTACCTAACCAATACAGTGTGTCTCACTTCTCATGGAAACACCCCCGTATCTTCCGTAACAATAGAGGTGAAATGATGAAACTCTCAGGACTGATGGAAATGCTCCAAATGCACCTACCACCTGAATAGGGTTGGCCTAAGTGATATACACTGCCCGCCACTCGCGATGGAACAACCCATTTTTACGGTAAAACAGAATAGGCTCAAAATTCCTACAGATTCGTGATAAGCACCACCAACTTACTACAGAGACACATTTTCCCCGAAAAAACTTCAGTAATGAAAATCCGAATTTGTCTCATTTCTCATGGAAACACCCCCGTATCTTCCGTAATTTTTTTACGTATAACCATGAAATTTACAGGATCGATAGTTACACTGAAAATGTACTCACTGCACGGAAATGGCCAATCTACGTAATATACACTGCACGCCAGCAGCGAAGGAACCACCCATTTTTCCATCGCTGCTGGCGTGCAGTGCACATCATGTAGGATGACCCGTTTTGTGCAGTTAGTTCATTTCTAGTGTATCTATCGATCCTGCAAATTTCAGGGTTCTACGTATACAATTACGGAAAATACGGTGGTGTTTCCATGAGAAGTGAGACAAAATCGGATTTTTCAGGACTGAAATTTTTTCAGAGAAAAAGTGTATCTGTAGTAAGTTGCTGGTCCTGATAACATATCTGAAGGAATTTTTAGCCTATTTTGCCCCCTAGTATGTTTTACCGTAAAAATGTGTTGTTCCATCGCGATTGTCGGGCAGTGTATATCATGTAGACTAACCCCATTCAGGTGGTAGATGCATTTTGAGCATTTTTATCAGTCCTGAGAGCTTCATCATTCAACCTCAATTATTACGGAAGATACGGGTGTGTTTCCATGAGAAGTGAGACACACTGTATGTTTTTGGTACTGCTAAACATTGTGTACTGCATATTTTGATATCATTTCTGAAATATATGAGGACTCCCCCCGTATGTCTATTGTCAGTATTAACCTTCAGATTATTATAACCTGAAAAACTAATTTCGTAATCAAATATGTAATCAGTTACATGCGTCTCAGATAGGCAAACAAAGAGGGGCTTTCTGCCAAGAATTAAATCAAATATCTCATCATAGTGCCCTGGAAGACTTTGAGCGTTTAAATATAACAAAAAACACTACAGGTGTGAGTCTGTGTTAATTAGTTTTTTGCCATTTTTTTGGTAAAATTTGAGTTTTTTTATAATTAAGTCCCATTACTGATATATCAGTTGTTTGACAGAGATTATTTGAAGAACTGGTACCTACACAATTATCACTGCTAGAAAAAAATGTTTCTGTTTTTTTTACAATATTTTTTTTTTATCAAAAACGAGTTATTTATATTTAAATTCATATCCTGAAAATGATTTAAACGTAACCCTAATCATACTTAACAGTGAATGACTTCGAGTACAACTGAAAAACATTGTGGAAAAAGAACACAAATTTTCCATGTTGCCGCATCCCACGAAACAACAATATGACTGTAAACTACTGAATTGTCCCAGTTACAGCTATTCTTCATTAACATTGATCGCTACAGAATTTTATGGGTATTAATTGGAACATATATATCCCTTCAGGACCGCAAGGGTTAAATAGAATAATGCAATTACTCTTGTCTATAAGTTGCCGATTTTTTTTTCAACTCAGGTCAACATATATATTTTTGGAATTTTGACCCAAAAACAGTATTATGGAAGTACAGGCTCATCGAATTCGGCTTCGAGGAGGTTTTTTCCACCGAAACATGCTAAAAACAACTGACTCAACAGCAGAACCGACTATTTCAAACTAGAGGAGGAGTAGCATATCAAAAAATTATGCCGAAAAAACGCCGATGTTTTACATTATCCAGATGCCTCACTAACATTCAACAATAAAGTTAACAACAAATAAAAACGAACGAGGAAACTCCGATATACACCAAATCTAACCGATATCCATTTGTACATATTCTCGTCATAGAAGATAACCCAAAACGAGACATTTCAATTTTGAGCGACTAACCCAGTTAACACAAAATGATCTCATAGATGGTATTGGGCTTCACTTTCATGTTTCAGATCACATCAGTGAATCGAAAACTGACTTCCATTACTATCGCGAAAACATCTACTCGGTGCCTCGTTGGTCATTTCGAGACATCAAATTGTGATGCCAAATGTGACTCGAAACTAGCCCAATGTGAGATTCTATTTATACTGCGAAATCAAATGCACAGGAAGATCATTTAACGTTACAATGTGAAATTGAATGGAATCATCTGCGATTCCACACCTGACTTTATGAACATCCTGTTCATATTTTCAATGAAATCAACATGCCATACCCATGACAGGTTTTATGTCAGAAAAATATTTTCAAAGTTTCACCGCACAAGAAATAGTCCAACAATTCCTCATTACAGTGTGAAATTGCTTCTGAAGAGTATGTTTTACAATTATTCCGACCTCCCTGATGATCTTAGAAGAGTGAAATAGATTTTTGTCGACCAAAATGTTTTGGAGGCCTAGCGAAAGTGATGCAATCCACGCGTCAATCAAATGAGCGATTCTCTGTAAGTGATACTTATAATAATAATAATAATAATTCGTTTTTATTCACCATAAAACAAACAGAACAAGTACAATTTAACAGTGGAGGTGAAAAGGCGGAGTGTCAGCGTGAGCTGTTTTTAAACTCAACCCTATGTTCCTGAAGGGAAAGAAGTGAAAGAAATAAGATAATATAAAGAATATAAACAATATGAACAATATATGAACAATACGGACAATAAATAAACAATATGAACAATATGTTAACCCCATTGTGGGAATTACAAAGTAGATATTATACATAAAACAGTAAGAACAGCAATGCATATCAGTTTGGTTAATAGCCGGTCAGTTCGAAAGGAGACAGTCTACTCACCGAGAAGAACTTTCAATCTTTTTTTAAAGTTATTTAATGAATAGGATCTAAATTCATTGGGTAGTGAGTTATAATATTTCGGTGCGTTGTACGAGAAGCTACGAGTGAAAAATGAAGTTTTGTGCTTTGGAATGATAAGTGTAGATTTATTACGAGTGGAAAATCTGTTAAGGTCCGAAAAGGTTTTTGGCCTTTTGAAAAGGTATGAATAACTTATGAATAACATTCTCCCTTATCTCATTCATAGATAAGAATCTCCAATGGAAACTGGACATTTAATAAATAATCAACTATCTGAATGAAAATGCAAATTTTCACTTTCAGATTTTTTCTTCAAGTTATATAGGGTCTTTCTCAATATCTATCAGATGTAGTTCAATGTCCAGCGTGGATTTTGCCGGGGAAGTAGTTGTTTTCCGTTAGATATTACAAAAAAGTAACTTCAATTTTATCGTAGGGTTTTTCCATTTCCAGTGGAGTCATGTATTGATTCAATTTTCAATTGAGAATGTTTCTCTTTAAAACATGAATCCCTTCCAAGAGAGGTTATCTTGTACGATGGAAAACAGCGACTAAATTCCAACTTTCATTCGCAGATGATTCCACACCTTACTTTATGAACATGCTGTTCATATTTTCAATGAAATCAACATGCCATACCCATGACAGGTTTTACGTCAGAAAAATATTTTCAAAGTTTCACCGCACAAGAAATAGTCCAACAATTCCTCATTACAGTGTAAAATTGCTTCTGAAGAGTATGTTTTCCAATTCTTCCGACCTCCCTGATGATCTTAGAAGAGTGAAATAGATTTTTGTCGACCAAAATGTATTGGAGGCCTAGCGAAAGTGATGCAATCCACGCGTCAATGAAATAAGCGATTTTCTGTGAGTGATACTTCTGAATAACATTCTCCCTTAACTCATTCATAGATAAGAATCTCCAATGGAAACTGCACATTTAATAAATAATCAACTATCTAAATGAAAATGCAAATTTTCACTTTCAGATTTTTTCTTCAAGTTATATAGGGTCTTTCTCAATATCTATCAGATGTAGTTCAATGTACAGCGTGGCTTTTGCCGGGGAAGTAGTTGTTTTCTGTTAGATATTACAAAAAAGTAACTTCAATTTTATCGTAGGGTTTTTTCCATTTCCAGTGGAGTCATGTATTGATTCAATTTTCAGTTGAGAATGTTTCTCTTTAAACGAATCCCTTCCAAGAGAGGTTTCTTGTACGATGGAAAACAGCGACTAAATTCCAACTTTCAGTCGCAGATGATTCCACACCTGACTTTATGAACATCCTGTTCATATTTTCAATGAAATCAACATGCCATACCCATGACAGCTTTTATGTCAGAAAAATATTTTAAAAGTTTCACCGCACAAGAAATAGTCCAACAATTCCTCATTACAGTGTGAAATTGCTTCTGAAGAGTATGTTTTCCAATTCTTCCGACCTCCCTGATGATCTTGGAAGAGTGAAATAGATTTTTGTCGACCAAAATGTATTGGAGGCCTAGCGAAAGTGATGTAATCTACGCGTCAATGAAATGAGCGATTTTCTGTGAGTGATACTTCTGAATAACATTCTCCCTTATCTCATTCATAGATAAGAATCTCCAATGGAAACTGGACATTTAATAAATAATCTACTATCTGAATGAAAATGCAAATTTTCACTATCAGATTTTTTCTTCAAGTTATATAGGGTCTTTCTCAATATCTATCAGATGTAGTTCAATGTCCAGCGTGGCTTTTGCCGGTGAAGTAGTTGTTTTCTGTTAGATATTACAAAAAAGTAACTTCAATTTTATCGTAGGGTTTTTCCATTTCCAGTGGAGTCATGTATTGATTCAATTTTCAATTGAGAATGTTTCTCTTTAAAACTCATACAGTTACCACAATAATCAAGAAAGTGACATCGCCTAGAGGTTTGTGTTAACTGGGAAGTTATGTCAAACTTTGACACTTATACAAACAAAAGAGAGCTTTGTTTACATGAATAGCCGTGTTTACCTAAATAGCCGCTCATATTATTTTTTAATTTTTTTGTTAATATCACACATGTGAATTCAGTCATGAAATTTCATTGGTGTACCAATGTGCGAATGAAATAATCGCTAATAGAGCGTATTGATTGGTTTTGTCAAACAAGAAACAAATACGATTTGTTGATACTGATATTTAATAGACTAAAGAAATAATCATTATTATTCCACGTATTGAAAAATGACCATTTGACGCTGCAGAAAAATTCCATTCTTTCACCCCTGCTAATATCAAATGAGTTTAACGCCATGAGACGTTATCAAAGAAAAATGACCAAAATGAGGAAGAATGTGCTCATATCAATTACGTTTCACAAAAAAACACAAAAGACTTAGATGAAATTTCATTGCGGTCCATGAAATTTCCATCAGATGATATTATCACCTTTCATGAGTTCTATCTAATCTCCTAGGACATTAATAACAAGAGAGAAAAAGAGGGAAGAGTGGCCCGTAATGTGGCGAATTTCTCGTTGAAGCACATTAAGGGTAATAGATGTAACTTGGATGGTTATGATGTTCAGGATTTTTATTTCCAATAAAGCTTGTTTGAAAAAGTATCCAGATTATTGTACATGAGGTTTTAAAAAATACTTCAATAATTAAAAGAATCATTAAAACAGTTTTCAGTAGTTCGCGACTTCCGTATTCAGGTGACAACTGATGACTTTTTGATGTGGATGAGATTATTTTAAAATTTTTGGACAGGTTTAGAGATAAGACGCAATAAAGGAATGAATCTATGATTTCCATTTTCACTATCCTTAATATTCAGAATATGTTATGTGAATTCAAATATGAAATCGTCATATCGGAATGAACATATCAAATATCTGGTATTCGTTTTAATCAGTCAATTTACTGTGAACCATGATTTCAACTGCAAGAAGTCTACCATATTCATGTGAATAGAACATGTCCAACGAAATTATAAAAATCTTGGATACGTAATTGCTTTATAACAATACTTTCATTCCATGCAGCAATGGTACTCATTCTCAGAATTCTCTTTCTTAGATTACTGATTCCCTTTCAAGCTTAGTAATCCAGTCGGCAGGTACTTTTTACCTGGAAAGAATTCCGAAGTATTGAGTGATAACTTGAAGGAATCAAAAAACGAAAATATTCTTGACTTACCTGTTTTTCGCCCTCACCTCCTGTACTATTTGTTCTTCTAGGAAAGGATATAGAACATAAATTATGGAGCATTGAATTGCATATTAATTCAGGTTATCGCCTATTACCTTTCATATTCCAACATATTTATGTAGTAAACTACGCATGCGATGTATACGATGTAAGGGTTGAATCATTGTTTGAATAAAAGTAAGATAGTTGCCATCCTTATGAGATCAATATTGGATTCAAATGGATGCGACATGTGGATGACGACAATGATCTCGCATACAAGTCCTGTCGTAACTTCAGTGATCTGGCCTCCAAGTCATGTCGTAACTTGATTGAAACAATGGTACAGCATTAAAATCGGTTTTTTTAATGACCCTGCATTAAAATTACGTCAAATGCGGAAAATGATGGAGAAGTATTATTATTATTTCCTCGAACCCTCCCTCACAACAAGCTTTGTTTTCTTCTTTCCCTTCAAGACATACATTCCTCCACCCCTTCATCCCATTCCACGAATCTTGCATTATGTGGTCGGTGGTACTGCTCAACTTCAACGGTGCTCATTGAAAACATTAAAAAGCTTATTGTTCTTCGACTGGTCACATCCGAATAGAACAAATTGTAGTTATACCTCTTGTTTATGCGCAAGTTATATTGAGACTGAATTTCACCACAATGTACAGCATTTGTTGTAATTGAAGAAAAAAATTGTTTGTGGCTAGATGCCTCATGGACGTATAAATGAATTCGTCGATGAAATGACTTGAGTGTGATGGTATGCGTTCACCATATGTTGCACGATTTCAAAGCATACACATTTCTGCTTTCATTTTCCCAAACTCAATATCAATGTCAGCGTTCGACATAACATATTTTCAATCTCAGTTCAACGTACGGAACCCCTACCCATTGGTGTGCTATCTTACCTGGGGCAGCCGTCCAGAGCACACCTACGCAGAAAATTTTAAGCAATTTTTAAACTTTTTGTCAGTTCTGTTAGTTTTAAAATAGTATTTTATTTTGGTTAAGTGTCTAGACAGGTAAGCAGGAAATAGGTCATATCCTTCGAGAGATCGCCGAACATACCTGAGCTCTCGGGAGTCTCACCTAGGCTATATCAGCAAACCACGCCCCTTTTTGGCCGAATAGGCCACTATAGACAGGGAATTCATCAATTCAGTGTAACAATTTGCCGAAGCCAATTGGTATACCCACACCCATGTTAGAGTCCTTGGGGGTGAGAAAAAACTCACCCCCAGAAACCGGACACCCCTGAGGAAGAAGATCTCCAAGAAGGAAATGAAACTTCACCAGATAGAAGAGCATATCTCATTCCCGTTAAAACTTCTCCACAAAAACCCAAAAACAGTGATACTGCTCAGGCACAAAAGCGAACAGTATCACAGGCAAACGTCGAACAAGCCGATATTGAAAAGGGTAAGAAAAACGGGAATGAGAAAGGAAAAGCCGCCTAGACCCAGCCATTTCAATTCTCAGCATTATCTCTGAACTATCAGAGCTTACACCAGAGAGAAGCAGGGATCTCTCCTCCTGACAAGTGGTCCAAGAATGAAGTAGGAGACAAAACTGTACTGGAGCGAAAACAGTTCTTCAACAACATTCTAGGCGCAAAAAAGGATATGGAAGTCAGTGAGCGAGAAAAGTTCAGAACTCCAAGGCGAAAAATCAAACAAACAAAGATCTTTGGAGTCCAGTATGATAAAGATGGAAAACGAACTCTGAAAGACTTCGACTTGGAGAAAGCATGTGAATATCAACCTCCCACGACTAACCTCCAGGAAAACACCAAGGAAGGAGAATCAATAAAAGAAAACCGAGAGAAGACAACCCAGATAACACAGGATATCCTATGGATATCCATTTTATATTCAATTCTGGTCGGGATATCCTTGGATCTGAAATGGATATTCATGGAATATCAATCGAAGGATTTGAAATGGACATCCGTCAGAAAATATCTCATGAATATCCATTGAAAAAGTTCAAATTGAATTCCTACTGGATTTGAATTGGATATCCATAAGATATTCGAGGATGGATTTGAAATTTTGGTCCATGTTCAGTATTGTCTTTTTACTCTGTTATATCTTTTATATACCCCTTACATCTTTATCCAAGATGTTTTTATGACCCGTCCAATCTGATTTTTGTGAATAGGAAACGGCCTTTATAAAATTTTATTTGATTTGATATCCTTCAGAAGATGTCCACTGGATAACCATAAGATATCCGAAGCATAAAGTGAAGAAATTTAAATTGAAAGATTGATTCTCAAATTGTCAATTTCTGAGTTATACTTTCACGCCCCAACATATGGAATGAAATTTTTGAAAAAATCTGATTCGTTCTCCTACTAGATTTGAATTGGATATCCATAAGATAGCCGTCGATGGATTTGAAATGGATATCCCTAGGAAAATATCCTGAGGATCATAAGATATCCAAAGCAATCATAAGTGTATTTTTTATGCTTCCTATTATTTGTTGGATACGAATAAATTGATTAGGGACCTGCATTATTCATTATACTACTAATCCACTCTGTTGTCAGAAAATATCTCATGAATATCCATTGAAAAAGTTCAAATTGAATTCCTACTGGATTTGAAAACACCTCCATAATTTCCTTAATTTCTAACACAGAACTGTCGATTCTTATAGTAATCCTATTGATTATGCGCATTTCCATATTCCATTCAAAAATTAAGGGCCGTACGTGGTGTTTTCATGTAAAACAAATTAAAATATTTTAAAAATTTAAGTTTCTCAGGAATGAAGGTGTTGCTGTGATTACTTATCCAAAGATATTTTTGACCTGTTTTGCCTCCTACTGTGATTTTTCATACATATACTTGAAATTATCCCTTGGTGATAATTTTGTGCATGTTTGGTGTATACATATATGAAAAATTAAGAATTATACGTTATATTACGGAAGTTACAGAAGTGTTTCCTTGAGAAGTGAGCCACACTGTATATCAGAAGGGAGTATAAGTTCGATATTTTTCAACCAGAATAATACTATAACGATTGATACCGGACACCCTATGGATCAAAATAGCAAATGTCATCGTGAAAAACTCTCTTGTCAGATTTCATTAGACTTTGTCAAAGAGATCTTGTGTTTTGCATTTTTATTATTCATATGTATGTCAAATTAATTAACATTTCATTATTTGTGAAGATACACCTTTAAGAAAAAGGTAAGAGACTGTATATTTCAATAATCATTTGCATTCAAAGCAATCATGCTTGTGTAGAGGTATGGAAACTTCAAGCAAGGAAAGAAAAAAATTTGACCTCAAATCAAATTTACAAAAAACCCAAAATGGAATTGGAGCGATTAGCTGAAGAAACTCCAGGTTTTGCTAACTCAGATGACCACAGTAATTATGGATGTGATTAAATTGCAAGACAGATTTATACAGGGTGTTAATTAAGTACGTTGACAAACTTCGGGAGGTGAATCTTTGAAGGTTTTCAGGACGAAAAGTTCATTTAAACATATGTCCCAAACGGCTTGGTTTCCGAGATACAGGGCGATAAAAATACATTTTTTTCAAGATTTTTTAGAGTTATCTTCGACATTTTCGACAATAATCAGTTCAAATTAGGCAAGTACAATCCATTCAATAGGGCGCACGATACAAAATAATGCATTTCTTAAATAATTCACAGGGTTCTCCTTTTTTCAGAGTCAAGCTTTGTTCAACCCTTCAGAATTTTTTTTTCCGCCGCCACTGACATATTATGAGAAAGAAATAATCAATGTTGTTTCATTTAACATCTTTTTGATATCTTGCATTTTTTCATTTACTTGTACGGTTCAGGGGCTATAATGAAAATATTAATTTAAACATTTTCCAGTGTGGCATAACATTAGAAAATTTGAAAATTAAACATTTTCAATTATTGTAAATTGATGGAAATATTTTTTCTGAACTAGAAAAATCTACGATGAATAAAAATTATACAATAAAATTTGTTTCATTTTTTGTAGGTTATTCTGTGAGTATCAAAATCTTTCTGTACAAGATTACCTAGATCAAACAATGAAATGAATTATTTTTTCCTTTTCAGTGTATTGTATAAAAACTTTAAAATGTTTTCTTTTTATAATTTTCATCTTTAACATTTTATTTTATTTTTATGTGAAACTGAAAATCTCCAACCCAAAAACCATCACATACCAATTTTGAACAGAATCGGATCATAATCACAAAACGTTTGTTATTTTAAAAAAAGATATTTTTTAGTTTTCAATTGAACGTTTCCTTTTCAACATAAAAAACTTCCGAAAGGTAATCCTGTAATGGAAGATAGTTAATAGGGTTTATCTAATAGTCGCAGATCATTACACATTTGATTTCATTTATGAATCTCTGGTCATTACTCCGAAAAACTAAATCAAACAAATTTTTGTTTCCGTACGGAGTACATTATTTTATCAGAAATTTCGGTTTGTTTTTTCTTCTGACGTAACGCAGAAATTTTGTAATCAATTTGAATCATAAAAATAGCAAAGTGGGCTTTGATATTAATTCATTTATTTAAATATCAACAACTTGACAGTTATCGAAAGTTGGGAAACTGTCTCATTGTTAATTCTTCATTAGTGCAAGCTATAAAGCAGATTCATTCAATATTCCTTTGGATAAAATGGTTGAATATACAAATTCAGAAATGGCAGACATGCACTCAATGTATGGAATGGCTGATGGTAACGCTCGTGCCGCCAGACGAATGTATCTAGAAAGATTTCCATAACGTCATATTCCCAGCACACAAATGTTCATCAATATTCACTCCCGTCTTCGTGAAACGGGTACTTTCAAGAGGTCTGCTGTTCTCATAGGAAGACCCAGGAGAGTTAGAACAGTTCAGATAGAAGAAGCTGTACTTAACGAAATTGAGCAGCATCCAGACACCAGTACAAGACAAATTGCGGCACAGTTTAACGTAACCCATGTATTGGTATGGCAAATTTTATAAGAGCAACAACTTTATCCCTATCACATACAGCGTGTTCAAGCTCTTCTGCCAAGGGATTTTCCAAAGAGATTAACTTTTTACACTTGGATTCGAAATAAATTGTTGGAAAATCCATGGTTTTTATCTCAAGTGTTATTCACCGATGAGGCATGCTTTTCCCGTAAAGCCATTATTAATTTTCACAACAATCATATGTGGGCTGATGAAAACCCACACGCCGTGATTGAAAGCCATTTTCAAGAGACGTTTTCTGTGAATGTTTGGGTTGGAATTGTAGGGAATTTCCTTATCGGTCCACATTTTCTGCCTCATAGACTCAATGGTGACCATTATCGACATTTTCTTGAATTCATCTTACCTGGACTCCTAGAAGAGATCCCACTGAGGGAAAGAATTGGAATTTGGTTTATGCATGATGGTGCTCCAGTACACTTCAGATTGGTTGCACGCCAATATTTAGAAGAGAATTATTCTGATCGCTGGATTGGGCGTGGTGGGCCACAACTTTGGCCACCAAGGTCACCCGATATGAATCCACTTGATTTTTTCCTCTGGGGGCACCTCAAATCTTTAGTGTACCGAACTCCAGTTCAAAGTGAAGAAGACCTGAGGAATCGCATACAGGAGTCATGCGGAATTATAAGAAACACTCCTGGTATTTTTGAGCGTGTCCGCCAGTCTATGGTTAGGCGCATAAACGCATGCATTGAAGTTGGCGGTGGCCATTTCCAGCAGCTGCTCTGACATATCAATTTCAATAATGGTCCTTTTCTGAACTTAATTTTTTTCCTAGGGAATTTATGTTTCTTTGCTCTAGTATTTGATAATAAAGTTATTCACTATTGAAAATGTCCAAAATTATTTTGCCATAATTAACTTTGTGCAATACATATTCAACCTGAGTTATGGTAAAAAATGTATGGGAGCTCCATAACATTACATTTTCTCTACACGAGCAGAAAATAGCTATTTGTGTAATGAGAACAAAATGACGTATTGCGTCACGCGCTAATCTTTGGAGAGTGGCAATGACACTTCGAGAAATGAATTATTTTATATCATGCGCACTATTGAATGGATTGTACTTGTCCAATTTGAACTAATTTGGATCGATTATTGTCGAAAATTTCGAAATAAACTCCAAAAACTCCTAAAAAATGTATTTTGATCACCCTGTACTTCGAAAACCAAGCCGCTTGGGACATGTTTATATGAACTTTTTATCTTGAAACCTTTCAAAGAATCACCTTTCAAGTTTGTTAGACTATTTGCTTCTCAAATTTCTTACCGGAAAATGTTTGCGTTAATATTTTCATTGTAACTCCTGAACCGTACAAGTAAATGAAAAACATCAAGAGTGCAAAAAGATGTTAAATGAAACAACATTAATTATTCCTTTCTCATAATATGTCAGTGGCGGCGGAAAAAAAAATTCTGAAGGGTTGAACAAAGCTTGACTCTGAAAAAAGGAGGACCCTGTGAATTATTTGAGAAATGCATTATTTTGTATCGTGCGTACTATTGAATGGATTGTACTTGCCTAATTTGAACTGATTATTGTCGAAAATGTCGAAGTTAACTCTAAAAAATCTTGAAAAAAATGTATTTTTATCACCCTGTATCTCGAAAACCAAGCCGTTTGGGACATATGTTTATATGAACATTTCGTCCTGAAAACCTTCAAAGAATCACCTCCCGAAGTTTGTCAACGTACTTAATTAACACCCTGTATATTATCACTTTCTGAGTTTCTTCCATGCTCGTACACGAATTGAAGCATTTGAAGAATACTCTTATCTTTCGTTTTCCAACTGGATTTGAAATGGATATCCATAAGATATCATCCATGGATGGATTTGAAATGTATATCCTTCAGAAAATGTCCTATGGATATCCATAGGATATCCGCAGTAATTATGGATGTGATTAAATTGCAAGATAGATTTTGATATTATCAATTTCTGAGTTCCTTCCATGCTCGTCCACAAATTTAAGCATTTGAAGAATACTCTCACCTTTCGTTCTCCTACTGGATTTGAATTTTATAACCATAAGATATCCGTCGATGGATTTGAAATGGATATCCCTCGGAAAATACCCTAAGGATGGCCATAAGATATCCAAAGCAATCATAAGTATATTTCTTATGATTTCTATTATTTGTTGCATACGAATCAACACACATATTAGGAACCTGCATTATTTATTATATAACTAATTCAATCTGTTGTCAAAAAAAAATCAGTTCCTTGAAATCTAAATTTGTTTCACTTCTCATGAAAACACCTCCATAATTTCCCTAATTCTAAGTGATCCTATTGATTATGCGCATTCCCCCATTCCATTCATAACAAGGCCTATTCAGAACACGTGGCTAATGACCATAGCAGTCGATGTCAAGACACAAAAGAAAAAAAAAATGAAGCGATTAGCTGAAGAATATCCAGGTTTTGCTGAATCGGATGACGCCTGTTCCATATTACATTCAACATTCAACATTATAGTAACTTAGAAGATGATAGAAAAACCGAAGAAGCTATAAAAACTTGGCCGAGAAGAGCCAAAGAATGGCATTTGTCAACCTTGAAGAAAAAGGAAATGCTGCAGCATGAGGATGGAACCCAAGATGAAACCCAAGACATAAATACTCTTCCTTGAATTTATTTTCGAAGTTTTTTTCATACCAATCCCTTTTCTTCAAACGATGTTTTTCTTTTTGTATTATCTTATCTGTTCACTTTATATTTTGGTTTCATATACTGTGTCAATTATATACTTAATTTATTCCAAATATTTTTTTTTATTGTTTTATCTACTTTTTTCGATGGAGACATTGTTTCTGATTTCATTATAAATTTCATAAAATGCTCTTTTTTATTTCAGTGAATCTATGAGGAAAAATTATAAATATATACCTAAATTAAATTTGAAATAAGTGAACATGAAAAAAGAGTGGAAAATTATGTTTTTTAAACTATTCTATGATAGATACCGAAACTAAGTTTGGATACATCATGGATTCCATTGAAAGATATCTTAAGATTCCAAAATACCTTATTGATATCCATGAATGAAGTCTCATGAGGAACTTGGAAGTTTATATTATAAATATATTTCAAAAATATGTTATGGATCTCCTTGAATCATATCGTATGGATATCTATATGAAGAATGTATCATAAACTTTTCGAAAATATATTTTATGCATATCCGATGGACATCTTGAATGGACATATCATGGACATACTTCAAGAATATCTTGAGGATGTACAACAAAAATATCTTGGATATCGACAGCTATTTAATGGATGTACAGGTTTGTACCTCTCGAACACTCAGTGGATGTCCAAAGTATATCCTTTGGATATAAACTGAATGTTCCTAGTATATCTTGCTTTACCATAGTTGATGTCCAGTAGATATCCAATGGAGATCCGTTATGAATATGCTGGATGTACTATGGATGTCCAGGAAATATCCAAAGAATATACTGTGGACGACCAATGGATGTTCGGAGGGTACCAACCTGTGCATCTATAAGATGTCCTTCAAGGACATCCATGAGATATCCCTGAACTTTATCCATGGGATATCATTTTTCGATGTCCTTGAGATATTGTTCATGGATGTCCGTATAATATATTTTAAGGATATCCTATGGATATAGTTCAGGGGTGTCTTATGGATATCCTTGAAGGATATCTTATGGATGTACAAGTTGGTACCCTCCGAACATCCATTGGACGTCCATAATATATATTTTGGATATTTCCTGGACGTCCATAGTACATCCATCACATCCATAACGGATGTTCAGTGGATATCCATTGGATGTCCATGTGTTATCTGGGAAGCTAGAGCAGTAAATTACAAAGGCGCCTCCCAGAGAAAGACTTCTCAACAGGAGGAAATCTCTACCTTCTCCCCCAGAAAACCCTCCAAGTTTGAGACTGCCTCAGTCGTGGATTGTTGAAGATGTGCCTGAACTGTCACCTCCACCAGAGGAGCCACCACCACCACTAAAGAAGACACGCCCACACCCACGCTTCCTGGTAGCAGGACCGCGTAAGGAAGAGCAGTACTTACAGGGGACAGTCGGAGGAGAACAGATGTTCACAAATCACGGAACAACTCTAACAAATGAACAAGGAGATCACTGACAAAGTGAACGAAAAAGTTTCCCTGTTCTGCCAAATAAGAATGCCAATCCCGAACTCTCTCACAGATTTCCCGTGGGTAAAAATCCGGGTAAGGGAAATGTAGACAATCCAAACACACTACCTGGAGAAGTACGAGGAACCGTTAAAGTCAAGGAGAGAGGAACTAAAGGCACTTCAAACATTCCTGATGTCGCCAGGCAAGACAAGGATAAACTCTCCAACGCAAGAGGGATTTGTCGAGCCCATGAAAACCACAAAGCGACTGTGGGTGCCTTTTAACATCAAGGCAAAGGATTCCTCACCCCTCGAACTCAGCAATCGATTCGAGGCAGTCTCGGAGGAGGAGGATGGAGAAGATGAAGCAGAACAAATAGAGGCAGTAAATCTCCCAAAAGAAAACGGGAAGAACATCCCCCCAAAATAAAAAAGGAGGAAACCAACCCCCCGCCCCCCGCAAAGAAACCACTCCCGGCAGCAGTGGAAAAACGTAAGAGATGCCCACCAATCAACGTCAAAGGAACCATCAAACTCGACACCGACCTCAAAAGCCAAATGAAGAGGGAGAGGTGACATGCAAGTTCACCGACACATCTTCCCTGATATATACACGTACACTCCACAGGACCATGCTAACATGAAGGAAACATTAAAAGGCGCCGACGTCGAGTTTCAAACATACACACTGCCGGAAGAAATACGACACAGCTTCCTCTTGAATCTACAATGTGATCTATTCGGATGTGACCAGTCGAAGTATAATTAAGGATTAAACGACTCACCTTGAGGAAGTTCAATTCAAATTATACTAGACTGAAATAGAAAAATACAGCACCCTCCCGCGGATAAACTCACCTATGTATGCATATGCATATAAGAGTATACAGTTTTGCATACGTAGACAAGTAACCATTTTTTCAACCCTACCCCAAAGGCGATCAAGTAACCGTCATCGCAAAGACCGGGATCCCACGCCTATTTTCAAAAATGATTAATAACAGGCTGAATCTTCCTGAGTAGCTTCATTTGACCAAGGCGCCCAACTTTTTCCTCTACGAAAATTATCGATAGTGGTAGCTAAAAAAATGCGCAGGCGTCAAACATGTCGATTTGGTGAGTGCAAAAAATTAATTAATAACAGTTAGTTTTTCAGTTGAACCTTGAGATAAATCGATGAAGTACTCGAAACTTTTGTCCTACAAAATGGATGGTAGGACTGAAGAGTCCCCCACTCCCAACATGTACCAATGACGTGGTCATAAAAATTCATTAATAACCAGCAGATTTTTTTACCGTTGCTTGATAAATATTTGTATAATTGAATGGTCATATTGTCCTACAAATTGAATGGTAGGTGTCCCCAGTCCTACGCTCCGAAATTGTCAATTCCATGATAAAAAAAATCATTAATAACAGTAGGACAATGATAACAAATGAAAGGTTAGTGTATTCTTCACCTAAATAATACAGTGTCCTAAAAAAAACGGGTACGTATCGCTAGTCCTACAAAAATTATTCAAAATAACGAATTATTTTGAAATTGTGGTTTAACTAATTTAATATACTTTTATTCGAGAAGTAATGTTACGTTCAATGTATAATTGTTTGTTCGATTCAAAAATATTATAATTTACGTGAAAAGTTTAAGAAATAAGTGGGAAATTTTGTTTAGCTTTCATAATTTTTATAAACATTGAAAACAACAATAACAAAGTAAAAACATTGAAATAATCAATCTGCCCTCCGGGGGGGCTTAAATGATGTCGCATGCGCTTCAACAGATGCAGGGAAACCCGGAAAAACCTGCAACACCACATCGTCGTCTGAAGTATACGATACGTTACTGGCGAACTTAAATGACTGCGTTTTGAAGACAACAGTAACTGCAGTTACATATCGTAGCAAATTGATCATTTGACATTTTTCCATTTTCAGACTGTGGAAGGTGTAAAATCTCAGAAGGGGATGCTAAGAAATTATAAGGCGTATTATCCTAAGTCTGATATACCCAAAAGCACTGACGAACAGAAAAGATAAATTTTTATTCAAAAATCTAATTATTCACTTAAAACCAATCAAAATAATTCAGAAATTTGCACAAACGACTTCAATTGATCAAGTTTTCTGGGTCAAATTCTATGCATACTTTTTTTTCCAGGATCCGAAACATTAAAGTCTGACAAATTTATCTTCATCAATGATCTACTGGACACGATTCAAGTTTCTAGTCAACGCGTATGATGATAAATTACCAATGAGGCTGGTGAAGTTTGACAAACAAATTCGACCGAATATAAAGATATATTTGTGTAGGAGTAACGACTCTACAATGAGAAGAGTCAATATCAAACTCTTATTGTTTTAGCTGATGAAGGAGACATCGACAGTGGATTCAAAATTCTAACCAATGATTTACTTACATTAAACTGTATGTCGGACAAACGTGGCGGATCGTGCGGGTAAGGTTTGGTGAATATATGGCGCATTTAACGATTGATCGCAAGGAAAAATCAAGTGTAACTAACCATGCCTTCAAAAATTACCGTAGAAATGTATATTCGACTACGGAAATTACGAGAACTCAATACCACAAACTACAAGTTCTCTCAAATTCTGAGCACTACTCTGTCCATTTTCATTTGAAAATTCAGCGGATATATTTGTGATGGCAAATGCTGTTATGAGTTCGAAAAAATGAAGAGAATGGAGAAGGTAAGTCATCTCTTTCGTCTGCTTCAATATTGGTCAACTCACCCTCAAAGCCAATATCATATTTTGGTTTTCTATGCTTCTTAGCATGATTCAGTTGATTTTTCATACCAGAAAAAAAATACCAGTCGTCCGCGAACGAAGAAGATAATGGAATGAATTTCAGAGCATCTGCATATCACATAAAACTGAATTTTTTGAAAAGAGACTCAGGCTTCACTAACCTTCCATTCTACCGGAAGTGACGAAAACTTTCCATTTTTTAATGAGACACCTGATATATTCTACTACTTCTGTCCCAATACTCTGGAAACAACGGTGTAGGTACACTTTGTCAATTTTTGTAACCAAACAATTTTCTCTATCTAGTTTTTAATCTAGAGATCTATGGATACGTTCAAAACCTCAACTTTGGACCTAAAATTTAGGGAAAACTACAACTTCACTGTTTTCGGTCAAAATGTATTTTTTTGATAAGTAAATGTTAATTTCAAAATGGGTATTACTGATTTTCTAAAATGGCGGTATGGTGGCTTGTCTTGTTAGGAAATCAAAGCATCTGATTACGATCAATTTATTGCCGCACACTATTGGGTGACTTCATTTAACCCCTAGCTAGACGGAACCCTGCTGTTTGACCAGTCTGTATAAACTTATACAGAGTTAGTCAAATGTATGGACCCGCCCAATTTCCTCATTTAATATGACGGTTATCGAGAAAAAGTTCGACTAAAAGTTGGAGGGTATTTCACTCTGAACTTTTTCATGGATTCAAATATTTCTTAGATGTGCCATTGGTGAAGAAGTGACGTCATCGACATTATTTTTTAAATAGAACGATATGTCACGTTTAGTATAGCTAGATAGCTTCCCTTTTTTTTCGTTTCAGTAGTACAAATATTATTCTAATTCTCTTGATAGGTACAGTTTGCTTCGTATTTTTTTGTCTACCTCTGTAATTCACTTACCTATTGCTTACTTCGTTCAAAATACATCTCAATCGGGGAATGTAGCCAGTTGGATATTATAAGCGATATAACAATTTGATTCAGGCACTGGCGTATACACATGTATAAGTTTCTCAGGTGCTTATTTTTCGAAGAACATTTCTAGTCATTTTTCTATAGGAAAATGTCGAAGAAAATTTTGTTCCAGAATAATTGAAGTACCCTAATCCTGAATTTTTCATAAAAGGTGAAAGAAATAAATGGAAATAGTAATTTGTTTCAATATTTCAATATATTACAATTTTTTTAATGAAAAGAAAGACAGCATATGTAGAGTGGCTATTTCATTTACTCATTCATTAGTCCTGAAAACTATTATTTTATATTTGAACCCGTATTTTGAAATAAAAAATGTAAAGTTTCGAATAACTGAGCCATTGAGGAAAATTTTGAAAATATCCTACAACCATTACTCATTTTATTTGGCAACTGTCAATGTAGCAGTTGAAAAATTTTTTTTTATAAAAAATTACGTACGCCTCTATCTGAATCAGATTGCCATATAGGCTCAAAATATCTACCTGGCTACATTCCATGATTGCGAAAAATTGTGAACAAATGAAGCAATAGGTAAGTGAATTACAAGGGATGACTTCAACTTTTAACCAAATTTTTTTTCGATAACCCTCATATTAAATGAGAAAAATGGGCGGGTCCATACATTTAACTAACTCTGTATATAATATACAAGCCTATGTTTATTTTGATGATTGTCAATGAAAACGATTACTAATATTAATATTACACAATTGAGGAATTTCAACTGAGGCCCGTGGCTCTCTCCAACCCTGACCCCGGATCTTTGATAGTTTAGTTATGCTGAAATTCAAATGTCAACTATTCAAGAGACAATAACGTCTGTAAATGCATCCAAAATTCCATTATTCGCCAAAACTTAACAGATAAACAACTCGGTATTTTCATGCCAAAGCAATACCAGGAGATTTTGAGTTTGCAACTATGGAGTTAGGATGGCACAGAAAACTTTCAAATATCTATATTTTATTTGGAAGTGCCACCTGAGAGCAACATATTCTGGTTTTGCATATTTAGTTAGATCATTCTCGTTTATCCAATGAATATATTCTGAGTAACGTGAGTTGGATAAGTTACGAGAAGTACACATCGAGAGTAGGGAACTGAAAGTAGGCATTTGATTCTTTCTTTTCGACAGATAACATGCGAGGTTTTATGAGAATGGTTTCTATAGACTATCACAGAGCGATTGGATAATTTCCACAACTCGTTCTGGAATAAATCAAAACTATGATAAGCAGTCAACAAGTTATCTATTTTCGAAAACATTTTCGGAAGAGGCGGCATTTCAAGCTTTCATCCATGGCATGAAAATAATACTATCATATCCCACTCACATTCATCTATATACACAAGTACACACCGTTAAAAGTTAACGAAGCAACGAATTTTTCCCTTGCTATAGTCATTCAGTCCGCTCATGAAGTCAGTACGAATCATCAGCTGGCCTTGAAAAAGTGTAATTTCAATTAACACCCTTATCCGAACCTTGGCAAGTTTCAATCCTTTTAGTAGTTAGTTTTGAACAAACGGCTTCATAAATCCCTCTAGGCTTTGTATTCCGTGATCGAGATTGAAAATGATTCGTTTCATTTCGATTCCTATACTGTATCAAAGACTATGAGCTTTTCTGATTCTTCGATCGAATTCCAACTTTTATATCGATTAGGTAATACCATGATTGATTGTCTTCCAGTGGGGTAGTGGAAGGTTTATAGTTCATTAAAATAATACATATTCTTTAACTGTGTTTTGGTAACTGTTCAGCGGATAAAATTTTCGAAAGAGCTTTTAGGAACCAACACCAAATAACTAGTTCATTCACCTTTTTCCTACTACCTTTTTAACCTGTTGTCGAAGCACAAGTGGAGTGGTATGATATTACGAAGTAAAAAAACTTAAAGTCATCCCCATAATTTAATATCGCAATCGATTAATTATGTGATGGTGAAATAGTAAATAACCATCGATTAGATAGGTAGTAGGAATGAAAAGTACATGTTACGATCCAATATAAGTTCATCATCAGCAGGATTTACAATTATGGAGAACAAAAAGTGATAAGAAACCAATAATCTCGTAACTACATGTTCAAAACAATTGAAAAACTAAGTGTTGTTACATTAAAATATTCTCATTAAAATTATCACCTATGAAAGAGGAGCCAAACTATATTCTTTTTAGTTCGGCTGAAGGCTTTGAGCTTCCTTCAGAGGTGATAACTTTAATGGTTTTTACGTTATAAAACATTTTCTTCTCCATAACTTTTGATCCAGATCATGATGAACCTATGTAGGTTCAAAACATGTACTATCCCCACTACCTAACTGATCGATAGAATTTACTATCTCACCATTACATAACTAATCGATTGCGATATTAAACTGTAGAGGTGACTTTGAGTTTTTCTACTTCGTAAAATATTACCTTTTTGTTTAAAAGTCGAGTCATGTTTCTGTCAAGTCTAGGACGTCCTAATTCGATAGCATGGCCAGGTTTGTTGAATTTTCCAAATAAAATATTGCTATAGTTGAAATTATTTTCTATACGAATCGAAACTGAAGTGACTGAGAGCAAATAAATGATTAAAAAATGTACGGTAATGTGCGGTAGGTTAGTTCAAGCATTTTAGTATATGGGTAAAAGCAATTTTTGATGACCGACGTAATTCCCGATTGGCATATTATCGTATTTATTTTCATAAATTTTTCATAAAATTTCATAAATAAATAAATTCTAACTGTTTGATTATTAAAACAATAAAAAGGCATGAGAACAGTTTATTTGCATTTCCCCCCAAAAACCCACTCATGACTGTTTTTGATTATCTGCCGATTCTGACCAAGCACAATTGCTGAATTTTGGTTGAAGGGTAGAAGATGGTGCGGACGGATACTTGGTGCGGAGATCAGAGGAATTAGGGCGGCTGTGAAATATGGTTCCAAAACCAATAACTGACTATTCACAGTGATTAAAAAAATGCGGTGGGCATGATAGCAGACAAACACACAACTGAATGACGAAATAATAACGAAAATACAAAAAAAAAACGCACAAGAACAACAAGACGACCATTAGAGAATGAACATAATTTCTTCAAACAGGAAAGCAGAGGGCATCAAGAGGTCTAAACTGAACGCTGGAGGATATACAGGTGCTAACAGTATTACATAAAAGTAAGGAGGAGATGAGATATGGAAGAAGATACCAGCAAATGAGAATCTGGCAAATACAATGAGATGGGAAGGAAAATAAATAATATTTTACTTTTCGAACTACACAACTGATACTAGGACACGGTCATCTACAAGACTATTACAGAACGTTTATTTTGGAAGAAACGGAAGCCAATGTATATACAGGGTGTCCGGTAAACCTTGTACAATATTGAAACTGGTGATAGACCAGGTCATGACTGTTCAGAATATCGGAATTTCACCTTAGTAAAAATCTCACCGTTTTCGAGATAATAAGCATTTTCTAAATTTCTGGAAAATCACTAACTCAGCTTGGATTTTTGAGTGCCATGTCTACAAATTGGGATCAATTCAAATATCTTTGCTGCTGAAGATTACTGATGAGTGATGCTTCAAAACGTACGAAACAATTTTTCAGAAAACGATACAACTTTTCATGAAATGAGGGTAAAATGCCAGATTTGAGTTTCACCAATTTTTTTAACAAAAGTTTGACATTATTTTTTGAAAAAACTCACAAGTAAGTGGAAGTGGAAATTCATTATAAAAGAATGCCCATTTGGTCCAGACTCTACCATGGTATAAAACATGTGACAATTATTATTGGAAGGAGTAGAATTTCGATTATATTAGAGTGTGATATTATTCTGAGTTAAAATCAACTCCATTAGACTCTGTCTGTAATGTCTTTTTCTTTCATCTTATCAAGATGAAATGATTGGATAATTATGAGTAATAACGAATCAACTGCTTAGAAGCATTCAATGAGATGTAAAGAAGTAAATACTTATTCAAGGTTTTTTGAATCAACATACACTATAAACCACAATAACGATTATTCAACATCGCACTGAATAATAATATAAAAATGTTATTTTCCATTCACTCGTACGCAGAAACGACATCTTTTCAAGAAGATCCTTTTCAAATGCGTTATAGGTTATAGCTCCCAAATTAGCGATTCTCTGAGCGGCATTGTGCAATCAGATATCGTTCTGCAAAGCGCTTCCGCAGCAGTAGCACTACCTCCACATTCACCATAATTGTAGTGCATATGCGCATATTCTCGGGGAGTATAATGAGTGTACGGCATGACAATGAAATAAATACTACCTAATGGAACAAGCGGAATAATTTCAAAAAACTACTACAGAAGTCACAAGTTGTTCAAACAAAATGTGACAGCCCCCTACAGTATTCTTTCAATTCTTTTTACAGAAGATCTGTTCATGCACAATGCTGTATTTCATTTTTTCATAAAGAAACTATTGCTTCTGCGGTCACAACACAGGAGTTAGAAAAGTTTCTAATTTTCGACAAGGATTCACCTAAAAAAATTTGCACTCATTTGGTTACACCCTGTATATCTGTCGGTCTCTGAAACTTCATTGGAATCTGGATGTTGGACAATTGCGACATTTATCACAAGAATTCGTATTAATCGGTGCCATATCGGATAATCGATATTTTATTTCGATAATTCAATTACTTAGGTTTAATTACATGAAAAGTTAATTTTATTGACATACTATTTAATGCTACCAAGCAGTTTGTTCTTTATTATTGATAATCATTTCCACATTTTATCAATTATAAATAAAATAATTTTTGTGCGTAAGTATAAAAGTGGATGGAAGCCTAGAATAAAACCACGACTAATTCAATGAAAGTCACTTCCTCCAAAAATAATTATAGTTTGTTTTATACCATGGTAGAGTCCGGATAAAATGAGCATTCTTTTGAAATGAATGTACACTTCCATTTGGTTGTTTCTTTCAGACAATAATGTCAAACTTTTTTAAAAAAAATTGATGAAACTCACATCTGTCATTTTACCCTCATTTCTTGAAATTTTCTTTCACTTTCTGATAAACTGTCACTGTCTTAAAGCATCATTCATCAGTAATGTTCAGCAGCAAAGATATTTGAATTCGTCTCAATTTGTATACATGGCGCTCCAAGGTTAGGTAGCGATTTTCCAGATATTCTTAAAATGCCCATTATCTCGAAAACGGTGTCATTTTTACTGAGGTAAAATTCCGATATTCTGAACAGTCATGACCTGATGTATCACCAGTTTCAATATCGTACAAGGTTTACCGGACACCCTGTAAACGGAAACGGAACAGTACATCAGGAACAAGTCATCAATGATTGTACAGACTCCGAAAAAACACAATCGAAAGGAAAAATAACAGACAAAAGATTCAAAATACCTTTCATAATTTAGAGACAGAACAACTCGATATAGGACAAAATACATACATGGGAAGAGAAAATGGTTCTCGGCGATAATCAGTAAACGACATCCAAATAAAAAATAAAATTCACTCCTAAAGCATCATTCACTAAATTGAAATTTCTAGAATGAACCCATTGAAAAACTCCAGGAATTGCATCCAAAATTAATTTAGAATTCTGTCAACAAATTCTAGTTTTTTTAGAAGAATAACAAAAAGTCGTCTCCACGTGGATAATGATCCTACTCGAGACATGTTTCGAACATATATATGTTCATCTTCAGATAAAGTAAGATTCAGTTGAGTACGGACTAATACCTCTGTATAAATCAAGTCATTCATTGATAGGTAATCTTCAAGTTGGGAAGGCATAACTCGGTATCAATCAAAAGCTCTTTCCCGCAATTTTTTTAACGGAAGGATGTTGGGATGAGAATTGCATTGTCGGGAGATTTCGCTAGATGGAGCGTTCCAGCATAGCCTCATGCCGCAAGGTGAGCAGGCCTTCCGCAGCAAGCGCAAGCTTCGGTTAAAGCCGGACCCAGACACATCGCTAGTACTAAGGAGCACAAACATTTCCGAGTACGAGCAACGAGCTATCGGAGCTCCCACACGACTTGCACTTTTCATTCGAAAATAATCATGAGTTGCATTAACACGCCCCTTCCCGAGTAGGTTGGTCAGTTGTTTGCTATCGACGAGACTTGAACGGTGAAACTATTTCAAAACGCCAAAATCATGAACGAAAATTATCTTATGGCAAATTGTGCTGCGTACGTTGTGCTATGTGCCATATATCTACTACTTCAGAAAGTTAAAAGACGCAAGAGAAGGGTGGCGGGTGCTATCCCTAAATAAGATTAGAAATTCAAATATTTGGCAAAATGAGTATCATAGAATTGTATAGACTTGCAATTGGAACGATGCGTGTGGGAACAGCGCGCCCATTGGTAATCCACGTACCTAATCAAGAGTATGAATATCCTGAATTAGAAAATATTCGCGAGCATCTCTTTCCACACACATGGCAAGTGGCCCTATTTGCAAATATCCGCCATGTATCTGGGACCGACTCAACAGGAGCATCTTCATCCTCTCCGAGTCAAATCGCTGGTTTCGAAATTACTACCACGCCAGAGAAGGGCTGGCGCGTTTGTTTACTAGACTTCGAAATTTTAGTTATGTGATAAGGACGCAAATACTGTGAGTGTCGTATTTACACAAGGACACTTTTACAGGAACTCATCAGTATTTCAGGAAAGATTTATTTATACGTCATAACTTCGAACTTTCAATTTAATTCAACTCATCGCGTGAAAACATTACCAGGATTTTAACTTTCACCCTAAATATTGTCAGCATCAGCCTCATACAGAATAAGTGGCCAGAAAGTGCTGGTAAATGGATTTATATTTGAAAGCAGAAATCTCAGGCTCCGCTCGTTATGCCAACACAATCTGTTTTAGTTTTCTTCTATGCATATATGTACTTATGTGACTGTTATTTGGACACGTGAATTGAGGAATTCATTCACACCGTCCTAGAAGTCTCCAGAGAAGGTCCTTTTGTCCCAAAGAAAGTAGACCTCTGTGAAATCAACAAAAGGGTACTGTTCTTAGTAATGTCGTTTGTTAATGTGAATATTTATTTATCATCATATGAAAATTTTGACAGCTGATAAAAATAACGTTAATAACAGTCCACTCCATTTCCCCAGAATTTTTAGTTCATCGATCTGCAACCACGGATTCTACTAGAAAGAGGCGTATATTATTTATGAAAAATAATAATAAGTATGTTATTAAAAATTGGCCTTGAAGATTAATGTTGCTCCTACTTACCTAACATACAAGGAAATTCAGTTACTTCGTTAAAATACAGGAACATGGATGAACCATAGATGAAAGCTGAAGGAAGGTGAACAAATGAAATAACAAGTCTAGAAGGAGAATCCAAATTATGTTCAAGTAATCCTCAATATCTTTGCCGCAAATCTAACTTCCTTCAATAAATCCCTACATTCCATCACACAGAGTGTTGCAACCGATTATGGCAAGACAAGGTTCATGGAAAAAGAGAGATAGAATTAATAACATACATTTCTAAGTACTTTTTCATGGTCTTCCATTAGGATACAACCCATTGAAAGTTTATAGATTGATACCTTACCCCTTACCATTCAAGTGAATGCATGATATTTAGCATTATGATAAATAATAGGTAATACAATTGTTGTGGAATGGCACTAGCTTTCACTTATTTCATTGTTTCATATCACTCCTCATGTTTTGGACCACCCAGGATAAGACAAGCGGCTAGCGATACGCCTGCAACTTTGGACTGAGCATGCGCCAAACTCGAATTTATTTGATGTACAACAAGAGTGTCATTTAATGGCGGAGAAGCAAGAAGAGGAAGGAAAAACAAAATTGCAAACCGTGTTGAAAATGAGTGAATTTGTTTTTTACACAGAAACCTAACCTGAGCAAGCTAACCTAGCTTGCGATTCGAAAATTCGTTGAATTAGTTTTTCGCTCTCAATTTACACACAAACCTAACCTGAGCAAACTAACCTAGCTTGCGAGTCGAAAATGCGTGAATTATTAACCAAACCTAACCTGACCTGACTAACCTACCTTGCGATTTGAAAATTGTTAAAATTGTTACCATACAACGACTATTTATCCAAAATTCAGAGAGAGAGCAGTGATGTAGCAGCCATGGCGCCATATTTGTCCATTTTTGGAGTTTACGGAGCACGCTCGAGTTTGGCGCATGCTCATTCCAAAGTTGCAGGCGTATCGCTAGCCGCTTGTCAGGATAAGCCTTCGGCAGAAGAGCGTGCGCAAAATGAAGTGTGTTCTGGACCATCAGTGAGTTGAAAATGTCTCCCTTCTCAAGATAACCATTTTTAGTGACAATTAGTGTTTTTGCATTATTTATTGCTATTGGTGCTACTGCTTTGTCGCTTCTACCGTTGTGCGACTTCCAAAATTGGATACCAGACAGAAGACTACATTCAGAGAAACCATCTTCAGAAAAATTCAGTAAGGATATGAGGGTGTTTTTATTTCAACTGTTACTCAACACTATCGCGTGGAAAAATAGTCCTCAGTATCTATGATCTGAGTTCAATGAATAGGAGATGCTAGAGAAAACAATGTACAGGATGTTTTACTTTCAGGTGGCTTTTTTGCACTCTGATGTTTGCAGTAATTTTGTTAAAGAGGATAGTTAGTGAATCCCATTCTTGAAAGTTTTAGACAATGATATAAGTTGATAAATTTAATTTCGGACTTCTATTGTGTGAATTGCTACTTTGAACACGACGTTTGAATCTGTATGTTTCCTTCGATCGTTACCAAGTATATAGTGACCTTCTTATATGTACTGAGAGGCATTTATCTTTCAAGAGTGGAAAGTAACAGATGCCTGCTTCATGATTAAGAAATGTAATCAACAATTCTTGGAAGTTGGTAAATAGTTCGGAGTCATAACCGCTTGTATTCCTCGACCTCTAAAAATCAGGAAGCAGGCATTTGGTGATTACCAGTCAAGACCTCGGAACAGGTCACTGAACACTTGTTAACGATCAGAGATATCATACTAATTGAAAGGTCGTAATCAAAGTATCAAAGTAGTATCAAATTAGTATCAATTCAGGCAATGGAAGTCCAAAATGGAATTATTCAAAAGTGAATTTCCTTCAAATTGACTCGATGGAGTACTATCATCGAACGTGCCTCCTTCTAGCAGTCCGGCATAGTGAAAACATTGCTCGAGGTCGAGATGCATGCGTGGAGCTGGGGTACTTGAACGAGTACTATATAGACAGAAATATACATTTCTCCAGGTGAATATATGCCGTACTCACCTGCCTCCAAAATATTTTCAACAGTAGATTTCGAAGACCTATTGCAATCTGGTAGGACAGAAAAGCAGCCATACTGATACTAGGATCGAACAAGATCACATCCAAGCTGGTGTCCTAGTTCAGGAATTGGGTTAGAATTCCAGATTGAAAATTCACAACTTGGATATTGCGGAAACTGAAATGTTTTGGAAGATCGTTTAGTAACGAACAGTCGCTGCCGACCGATGATGTACTCTTTAATCCCATATACACGTAGGTTTATTATGGCAAGTATCTGTCAGAAAACAACTACTCCCCTGGCTAAGACCACGACGGGTATTGAATTAAATCTAACAGATACTTGTGCAACATTTCTCAAAGCATCAGAGGACGCAGTTGCAAGTGCCCTCTGTGACCAACCAGCAGAATTATGTTCCGAATTGGACTGGGAGACCACCTGCAGACTAGTTTCGAGGTTGTTTCTTCTCATCAGTGCAAGGGTAGGTCAACACAGATAGCCCTGAAGCCATCTGTTTCCCGTCCAAACCATTACACTCTCCGCTGCTTGGTCAACTGTGGTTCACGCGATAAAAAGGTTTCTAGGCTGCTCCACCTAGCTAGCAGAGGCAGAACACTCCGAATCTCCGGGTTAAGAGATTTAGGTGAAAACAGAAATGTTTTGGGAGATCGTTTTGTAACGAACAGTTGTTGTCGACCGATGATGAACCATTCACTCCCATATACACCTACTACGTAGGCTCACTATGGCAAGTACCTGTCAGAAAACAACTACTTCCCTGGCTACGATCACGACGGGTATTGAATTGAATCTAACAGATACTTGTACAACGTTCCTCAAAGCATCAGAGGACGCAGTTCCAAGTGCCCTCTGTGACCAACCTGCAGAATTATGTTTTGATTTGGACAGGGAGACCACCTGCAGACTAGTTTCGAGGTTGTTGCCTCTCACTGTCTGTTGTTGTCTTAGCCAGGGGAGCAGTTGTTTCCTGACAGGTACTCGCTATAATAAGCCAACGTAGTAGGTGTATATAGGCGTAAAGGGTTTATCATCGGTCGACAATGACTGTTCGTCAACTTGGATACTGCTGCAATGGAGGAATTGCTGCAAAATGCCTGGTATGAGAAAATTGAAGCTCCATATAGTTGACACTTCGGATAAACTGCAGATGTAAATCCTCTTTCTGGGTATACGAGATCTCAAGCTATTGACAGGACTGCTAATGCTAACGGGACAAAACCACCCGAGTGAACACCTGGCCCTCATTATGATAGTAGATAATCACATCTGGAAATTTCGTCATTTATCGTCACATAATGCCCTGAATCAGAGGAGAACTACTTTTGGAAGGAGTTTTCGAAACCTGGACTACGTTGAAGAGATGTAACTTGGAAAGCTGCCGAATTCCGCCAAGGAAACTGACATGCCCATCTGAATCTAGACATGAGGGTGCACAGAGGTCCCAAGCTGAGGGGCCTATATGCAAGAATTTCAGAACCTATCCACCTTGTCAGGAAAGTAAAGTGAGTAATGTAACCTAAAATAATTATTATAAACAGAACCTGATTATATGACACTAAGGTAAACACGATTAAATTTCCACAAGATTTATTGTCTACGCGACATGTTTCGATACACAGTATATTTCTCAAGCGAATGTAATACATTAAATCATTCTACGTTGAACATTACTCAAATACCCTTCTTAACAATTGAGGTAATTAGGAGCTACCTATGATAAAAATAAAATTGACAATACAATGTAGGTACCTGTAAATTTCAAAACATATCTACTACTTAATAAGTTGAAAAGGTTTATCAAAGGGGAACTATTTAGGTCCAATTGATCATTTAGTAAACAATTCGAATTTTTCTATTGATTAATTTCCAAGAATTCTAAGTAATTAGGTCTGATACCCTTATTTTTAACATGAAGGATTTCAAGAAGTGTATCCCACTATGAGGAACCTTGACAATAATTAAAGAACTTTAACTTATTCAGGGCCCGTTTCAGAAAAAAAAGCGACATTTTGAAAAAAAATATTTAAGAGTAGCATTCAGAACAGATAACACGTTGGAAAGGTTTATCAAAAATAATAAAGATGAAACACAAAAATCTGAAAAATCAGGAGTTTATAAATTGAATTGTTGATCTTGTTCCAAAGTATATGTAGGCCAGACTGGTAGACCATTCAAAAGCCGCGTACGTGAGCACCGTGTGAATTACTAATGTAAATAATAATAACATTCATTATATGCCAATCATATTTTGGAAAAAGACCATGACTTCGATGAAAACTTTGAAATCCTTCATGTTGAAAATAAGGGTATTAGACTTAATTATTTAGAATTCTTGGAAATTATTAAATTGAAAAATTCGAATTGTTTACTAAATGATCAATTGGACCTTAATAGTTCCCCTTTGTTAAACCTTTTCAACTAATTAAGTAGTAGATATGTTTTGAGATATACAGGTACCTACATTGTATTGTCAATTTTATTTTTATCATAGGTAGCACATAATTACCTCAATTTTGTTAAGAAGGGTATTTAAGTAATGTTCAACGTAGAATAATTTAATATATTACATTCGCTCGAGAAAGATACTATGTATCGAAACATGTCGCGTAGACAATAAATCTGTGGAAATTTTATCGTGTTTACCTTAGTGTCATATACTATGAATTTCCATCAAGTAAAGGCCACGTCAATACAGTACCTGATTAGTTAGAATCCACCCACGAAGACAAAAGTGTTGGATCTTCAAGTTGTACCAAGTTGCTTGGCTGGCCCTGTTTTATCTGTTTTAGAGTTTTTTCATCTACCTCAGAACAGCAGTCAAGGGTGTTGAATCCTCAAGTTGAACCAAGCTACCTGTATTTTGCAATCTACACTTGTCAAGCAGTCTGTTCCATCTACCTCAGATTACTGAAAGTCTTAGAGGAACAGGACGGACCGTTCGCTAGCAGTCTGCAGTGGTGAACAAACCGAGCGCCTAGAGTCTTCAAGTTAGCCGTCCCTAGTTTGTTGACAAGAGGACGAAGGTATCAGAGTTGTTAGTAGCTGCTGAGATGGCGAAAGTATTGGACCTCTAGTTGAACCAAGACCATAGGTTCCCTTGAGCCACTGAGGGACAAGAGGAACCATCTATCAGCAGTCTGAGAGGGCAAAGTTATTGAATTTTCTAGTCGAACAAAGCTACCCGCATTTTACCATCTGTACCTGTCTAGCGATCTGTTTCATCTACCTCAGGACACTGGAAGTATTGGAGGAAAAAGAAAGGCCATTTACTAGTAGCCTGCAGTAGTGAACGAACCAAGAGACTGGAGTCTTCGAGTTACCCGTCCCTAGGTTGTTGACAAGAGGACGAAGGGATCAGAGTTTTTAGTAGCTGCTCAGAGGGTGAAAGTGTTGGACCTCCCAGTTGTACCAACGCCACAGGTACCCTGGCCACTTAGCTGAAGAAGTACGAACTGATGTAACTATAGCAATCTTTTCAACATAATATTATTAAAATTTACAAAACCTCTCTTGGTCGGAGTTCTTTTCTATAACAACATTTATTAATACTTATTCCTTGGTATTGGCTGTAGTGACAGTTCAACTATTCAAGATATATTATTCAAAATTTACATAACCTCTTTTGACATAAATTATTTTTCATAAAAATAGGTAATCACATTCATTCTATTGTATTTAAGGGTGAGGGTGTTTGGACAGCAGTGGGGAAGCAAATTGGTAAAATGGTCGTGCACGGACAAATTTGTAGATACCATACACTATTCCAACAAGAGGTCCAATTTCTTCGACCAATTCTGCACGTTGTTACTGTAACTGAACCCATCTTGAACGGAACACGTGTCGATGTGATGAAAATAGTGGTTCATTGTAGGGATAAAACACTAGTATTCATTACTACAGCAATGTTTCAAAACAGTGCAGTGCAAGAAATTCCATCTTGTTCACAAAGTTAAATGTGTGATATTTTCACCTTTTATATCAACATAAATACATGATCAGCAATAAATTTATTGATAAATATGTGCCCCCTTCGTTCAAAATTGGCATTAAAGATTCATCTATGTATTTTATTTTTATTGACTGTTTTATATCACACGGGGACAGGTAGCCAAGTGGTTGAAGCGATATTGTTTCAATCGCACTCTGGCTGCCAGTCAAAAGTTCAAACCCTAGCGACTGCAGATATTCTTCTGATGGCCCAAAAAAATGCTAGGAATCGCACGTAAAAAGGTAAGACCTCGTTAATCCTTGGCTCGCACAAGTTTCAACTAATGCGGGCTGACGTTCGTAAGAAGGCAACAGCTGGTTATCGCAAAAAAACAATTTTTTAAACAATAATGAAACATTACCTCACCTTACCTCAGTCGTCTCACTACCCACCGAACTAGCAGGTGTATTGTTTCTTTCGGCAAATTATAATAAATACAAATATAAATCAGGATGGATTTATCTAAGGGCAATATATAAAATTATAAATAGAAAAGTCAGGGTATAACCCTCAAATTGTTGTGCAACCGTAGACACGTGTTTCGAGCTCAAGCTCTCCTCAGTACGGTAAAATCAAGTACGAAGATGTGCAACAGATTGGACGTAAAAATAGAAACATTGGAAGTCAACAACAGGAAGCAAACCACACATTTGTGGCTTCGGTTAGAAGACCTTGAGCTTTCAAGGCAACAACTAACGTCGCTCGAAACACGTGTCTACGGTTGCACAACAATTTGAGGGCTATACCCAATAACTTTTTAATTTATATTTTTATAACAGATATACTTATCACAACTATAATACAACTAGACCCAAATAACTTACAGACATCTTCCAGAGGTTTTTAGTTGTGAAATATTTGTTATCTTTACGCAACAATTACTTCTGAGCATTTATACATATCCTTCTCAATGAATTAGTCTGGCGGAAGAAGCAATCTGCAGGTTCTGCCATGAAGAAGAGGAAACCCGCAATACATGTAATGTGCCAGTGCGAAGGACTGGCAAGGGTGCGGTTTCTACAACTTGGAGATGAAAAACCAAGAGCGGAAAGCTATCTCGAGAGGCCATTATCAAATTTGCTCAGTGTGATAAAATGGACGAAGCTAGATTATGTGCTATAAGCAATTGGAGCATCCACAATTGATCTGAAAAGGTCGCAGTGGATTAGGCCAAGGGGCCAGCTCCCCCCCTAACATCTAACATCTCAATGAATTGATTTTGGTATATAAATTAAGGAGAAAAAAATTTGAAAATTATGTCACTGGCGCAAGTAGTTTTTCAGAAGAGAATAAATGTAATGGAACTGAGATGCATATTTTCCCTGTACAATTTGTTGACGCATTTGGAAATTTTGTTGATTTGATTTTCAATCATAAATGGCAAAATTAAACGAAATTTGGGCCGGTAATTCTATAACTCAAGCCGACTGTGGCGTATCTTCAATAGCTAGGAACTCAAATTTATGATGACATCACAAATACATTTCTTGTCGTAAACTATGTTCTTTATAATTTGAAGTGATTTTTCAATTCGACTGTACCCTTGACCTCTGATGCATAATGCATATACTTTGTGTCATATTGACTTATAGTTCTGGATGGATTAATGATTATTTCACGTATTTCTTAGGAACCAAAATAACTTCCGAAGTGAAAGCGCAAATTCAAAGACCTCTAAGAGAGCTGAAATAATGTAAATTTTGCTATGAATGATTTTAATTACTTGAATACTTATTCAGCTGACAACTACTGCTGTACGGATATTTTATAATGAGTTCTGCCCCCAGAAACACTCCTGAATCATTATAGTTAAGAGTCGGCCGGATTCGTAATTAATGTATTCCTCAATTATATAAAGACGTGAAACTTCATTTTAGATTAGACGAAGATGTAAATTATAAAATACATTTAGTGAAATCTGTATTTAACTAAGTAGAACCCTATGAAAATGGCTTTAGTTCAGTCGAGAATGAAAATTATAAATTGATATCTTCCATAAGGTATTGTTCTCATGAATATGGTATTGTTATTCTTGACTATTCCTAGTTCAAATTTATTCAATGTTTTATTGATTTGCAAACCCTTTTATTACTATTGAGTTTTTCTATAGAAACGGTTTATGGCCATTTCCTCACTTTTTATGTACGTTATGGATATCTACTCTTTTAGTGTTTCAATTATTCAAAAATAATTCAGGATAAGGAAGAGATATAATAGTCCAGTAGCCATGTACATTCTAGCTGGACGCAATTCCGAAGTTAACAAAAATTTGTGGGATTGTTGAAGGATGGTAGAGGATGTGTTTGCTGAGTTTTCGAACACGAGGAATCCTGTGCTCTTTTTAGGAAGGAGGGGGAAACGTGATATTCCGGATATTTTTCGGTTTTTTGACCATATGTTCTCAACTATGCAGTTTAGCAATAATTCGGAAAAACTTTGTGAAAGAAGACTGAATTTCCATTAAAATTCATCAAAAGTTCTTTTCAACATAATAGTAACCAAGATGCCAGGCGGTCAAAAATAGGTCAAATTTCTCAAAATGTGAGAAAATGAAAGAAAATGCAGGTTTGGGCTGAAAATCATTTGCGATTATGATATTAAAAAATATATGATGTAGAAAGAATATAAATTGAAGAGGGAAGTCGTCATTGCTCTCGATTGCCTCCTCCTCGCGAGCACACATCTGATCAAAGAGGGTCGGCTGAATATCATTTTCTTTATCGGTGTCTTCGTCGTTGAATTCAACCTCTGGAGAGTTCCCGCAGCCATTTCCAGTTCAGGAACACCTGCCTGCACTGCATCCAGTTGCACACTTGCATCTGATAGAAGACAAGATGTCATATGGAGCAGCACCCATACTCATGGTTGTGGGTACGACTACTAGAAAAAACGAAAAGAAAAATGTTATCAATATTCTCTTGATGAAAATGTGAAATGGTGATACAGTTTAAATGTGATAGTAATACCAACCTTGTTTAGTCTACGTCCAGCCCCACGCAGATGGCAATTTCCGCTGCATCCCCTCACACCCTAACCAAGTTTGAACTTGGAGATAGGCTCTGTACGAGTGGAACTTGGCAGAATTGCGTATAGGAGGCAGTCTTGACGATTAAAATTTTGGCTCTGCCACCACAGTTTGGAACATGCGATATATCATGTCGTCCAAGTTGTCCACTCCAACTGTCCTTTCATTCAGCGTCATAAAGCGTAACCAGGAACTTTTCCCCGGCATTATAAATTTGATGTGGCGGCGCATCAGGGTCCCGGAAAAAGCTGACTGTGTCGGAAAGCTACGAGTGTTTTCCGAACACTTGCAGGGCCTTCTTTTTTTAAATCTCGAAGGAAGCTGAGGTGGTATCTCATCCAGTCATCGAAAGCAGAGAAAGGATGTCCTTGCAATTGAATTTGAAAGAATGCGATGAATATTGGACTCTTTGGATGTTATCTTTCCCACTCTTCTGGAAAAAGATGTTCCGTCAGCAAAACCAACAAGTCAACATCTTCACCGGTGATGGTGAAGGTGTCGTATCTCATAGCTTGGGAGATGGCAGTCCCCACTATCAAGACGTAAGCGTCTTCTTCGGCCTGCTTTACGTGAATGCCATTGGTTTTCATTTCCAATATAACCAAAGCGATAAAATATTTTCTGTAGGTATTATTTGCCAGAAATTTTTGCGGAGTTGTACTGCTGGTTGTAGACCTATTGAAGGCGAATTTGGTAGATGAATGGAGGAAGGAGCGTCTATACCTTTCAGCTGCTTTGGTGCTCTGGTAGTTTAGGTTTTTTTGTATCAGTAGGTTTAAACTGATTGATTATGCCATAATGGCAAAGTGGTTTAGGGGTAAAACCTGTAATGACACAGCTTACTTTGAGAAACTCTAAGAATTCAGGTATGCAAATTACTGAAATGGTAAAAAAATTGGGTGTCATCATAACAGCAATATCCTAATTATTGTCAAAACTGAATGATAATTCAAAAGAATAAACTATTTGATTTTGAAAATATTGTTGTTGGGAGAAACCCTACATATGTATTAAGGGAGTTATAAGGATGTTAATTACAGAGGGCAACACATTGATGGGTTGCCCGAGTTTATTAACATCCAATAACTCACGTGATATATAATCAATTTTTCCCGCTGCCGACACTGTAAATGGTCCATACATGTTTAGCAACAAAACAAGTAAATAGCCTAGGTATATCATTCGTTTACTAATTCATCTTGACAAGGGAATATAAATAGTGTCATTTACATGCCTGAGGTATTAACATAGAAATATATATTGTATACTTACTCTAGAATGCTAATCCCGCCAATTTTCTTGGCGAAACGTATGCCGCCTATGTGACCCGTTTACGATTGTGCGCAAGCTCGTCATCAGTGTAGTTTGGGTAGATCGTTGCCGAATTTGAAAATCATTTGGTGTTCCAATTCAGAGTTTTGTGTCATGAGGCAATAAAACCCATGTCATTAGAAAGAGAGAAATTTGTCAGCGCATTCAGGACCTTTTCAAACCGAAAGAACCTTTCAGAGATAGATTCCTCCGAATTTTAGGCGCGAAAGAAACTTATTTAATACAATGATGTACCCTATCATATTGTAATTTTAATGACCGTGCAACAGTGCTGTTTCATCGAAGACTTGTTAATAAGGTCTGTCACTCTTGACAGAGGTCAGAGACGGCTTATACAATTTCAGGTTTTGTCTTGTATTGTGTAGTTTGTCATGATTGTATAGTGTAGTGTTTGTTCTCGTTGGTTCTCTCATAATTTGTGAATTTGCATTAATCTTGTTCCTTTGATAATTTCTAATAAAACCGTTTCTTCCTACAGATAAAAAATGAACTGTTTAGTGTTGCCGTGTGGAAGTGAAGGAAAAATAACTGAAACAAATTATTTTTGGTAGATAATGACATTTATATGTACCTATGTTTTGCTCAAAATAGCGAAACAAAATAGCTTATCATTATTATAGCCTGCCACGAAAGGCATGATTCTGGTTAATATCTTTAGGAAGAGACCTCAATGCAGAACATTTAAGTGAGAAAATTGTAATTTATTGCAGACATTTTTCTCATGAAAATTTATGTAAAAAAGGCTGCCTATATGATTCAATGACAGGTACGGAAACCGTCTGCTGGGCATGAAATAGCATTCTTGGTGTTGCCCCAAGTCACCTGGATGTATTTTCAGAATTTTTCCAGGTCAAGGTCAAGGATGGGGGGGGGGGGGCGTTTGGAAACCAGTCAGTTTGTGACCGTTTGCTGGTTTCATATTTCGGTAGATATGGTGCAGAACATACCTTTTGCAAAGTTTGACCAGCGTACGAGGTCAATGTCCAGAGTTATTCCAAAAAAAACCGTTATTATTGTTTTTTCGTCCTAACTCTTTATTTTGACATCGTTCGCGGGTCAAACTTGGCAGAAGGTATATTCAGCACCATAGCTACCGTAATGTGAAAACAGCAAAAGGTCACAAACTGACTGGTTTCCACACCCCCCCCCCTCCTTGACCTTGACCTGGGGAAATTCTAAAAATACATCCAGGCGACTTGGGGCAATACCAAGAATGCTATTTCATGCCCAGCAGACGGTTTCCTTACCTGTCAGTAAATCATATAGGCAGCTCTTTAACTACGAGTGATACAACTTTTTGCAAACAAATTTCAAGTATTTGCCACACCGCTTATATTAATTTCTGACTATTATTGAGTTAGTTCTTGATTCCTAAAGAAAGTACTGAACTTAATAGTCTCCTCAGAAAATTAATGTCAAAATGGAAGTGCTTTTCTTTGATGATAACAAAAATGCTTCTGGTCTCACTTTTTTATAAACCCCCATTATGGAAATTGCACTAGGGTAACACAATCAGAAATAATCTTAGAAATAGCATGTTAATCTCTTCAAATTATTTCAATTAAAATCAAATGCAGTTACGTATTTTGACATGAATCGTTCTATAAAAAGAAAACCTTGAGCTTCTATATGGAAGCATCCAATTATATAAAAACAAATTTCAGTTGAAATCATTCATAATATTAGCTGAAATCAGTTTTCATAGTTTCTTGTACTTTCAATTTATCTCTCAATCTAGTGCCTGCTTGAAATTTCCAACACGTGTATCCTCATCGCACAACTCACACGGTATGATCGCTCCCGACAGTCTTCAACCAGTTTTCGAAGACCATGTTCAAATTTCCAATCTTCTGGAAATTTTGGTCGGCGTCACACTATCCATACGTAATGCCCAAGTGCCACATTGTCATTTTGACACATGCTAATGATGAACTTTTCAAAATAGTTTATGCTTATGCGATTAGTGATCTCTTGTCAGAAGATTCAGCAGAGTTTATGCTCCCTTTTATCGTTAACGCTCAGCAAAATGCTCAGGAGTTCTTAGGATATCGCTAAAGGGTTTGCACGAGGATGCTAACAGATCGTTGGAGAAGTCAGATCTGATTTCAACAAATAGTTTTGGAAATGCTAACTGATGAAAGTAAGAAGGCTCCAAAGTCGTTGACTAGATACTAGAGCATGAACAACTCCGTGATTGTGAATAATTTTTTTCCTCAACTAAAATGTTCACCATCACTACCACACATTATTCAAATCAAAACTATCAAAATTATGATTTCAACTCATTTTTCACATAACCTCTTGGATGTCGGATGAATGTCTTATTTACAACATTATTCTAGCGTTTGGTTGTAGAAGTAGAAATATTGAGCAAGAATAATAAAACCCCTGAATCCTTTGAAAGAGTCCTTACAGGTTTTGGGGCAACGTTTGCTGCTATAACTGTGACAGTAGTCATAAATAGAAAGTTCTTCACGTTTTGCTGTTTTTCCGTTCGCTGTTCTAAATGATTGCACTTCATATCAAATATCAAAACGAACGAAGCTCGGTCACCCAGGTATTTCGCATTATTTCGCGTCGTCCAAGAATGACCGAAATATTTTAGGTTTTGAAAATTATCCGCAACCCTCGAAAAGATGCGCAAATCGGAACATGCAACCAAAAACTATAGAGAGATATACAAATTTATATACATTTTGATTGTTATGCTTGAAATTATGATTCAGCACTCTCTCATCTCCTGGAGTGGAGGAAATTTTTGGTTTTTGCTATTCGGTATATGTATGTTCCCCGAATACCTACTTACCTATTCCTAATGTTTTTTGCTTATTCATTTCTTATTACTTGTAGGTAGGTATACTTGCCTACTCAAAATTGATTCAAAAACTGAAAAATAGAAATTCAGTATACACTATGGAACAACGAATTTCTTTAACAACAGTAATAAATAAAACCTCAAATATTTTAAGACCACGAACAATATTTTGAATGACTTGTTTTGATAATATCTTGCTCCTCACGGTGAACTTCAATTTAACGTGGCTCTTCTGGAACAATTTTACAAGTATCACTGAAATGACTTTCTTCATCTATAATTATAAATAAACGAAATTAATTAAATTGCGGTTTTCCAATAATTCTTCAATGATTGAAATTTTTACTTTACACCCTGACAACCTATATTTTGTTTCAATTTTTGCTGGTCGCTGTGTATTGCGATTGACTGACATAATTTTGCTTAATGTCACTGCCAACACAACAAAAATTTAGCGGAAAATATTGTAGTCGTAGAAAAAGCATAGTATACAACGAGCATGGACTATGCATTTCTCACTCGTATGAATTGCGAAACTCTCCTTCGGCTCACATGACCATTTCTATACTCGTGAGAAATCATTGTATAAGTTTTTTCTGATTATAGCTATAATTAATAATAAAATATGTTCATGCCGTAAAAAACAAATAACTATAAAATTACATTTTCCAGAGAAAAATAATTTTCCTGGGCAATCACATGTTCCATGAAAAATGTAGTAAAGTAGTATTAAGATCATTGTGTTTGGTGTTTTATCAAATGGCCCACACTATACTAGTAAGGGGTAGGGGGTTGAGTGCGGCATTCCCCCCCCCCCTGTACCGGCAAAAATTGTCATCTTCACACGTCCGAAGGCACATACACATGACCTTTATTGCCCATTATCAAGTGGGTATTTGTGGCTACACTGAGTGAAGACGGGTGGGGTTCTTTCAGTTGGATGTTAGTGGGCACCAGATGATACTAACAACAGAATAAAGTTACTCATATATTTCAAATTTTTACAACATTTTCATGACAATCAAGTTCAGTATATGGTTACTCCACGGGTCGATCTGAAAATCACATATTAACTGATATGTTCTTTTCTAGCAACAGCAAGCAAGCAAGCGATAACATAAAACCTGCACAAGTGATACTCAAAATATAATTGATTACCACCACCAATAATTTTTAAGTGCAATGCGGTGAACCATTTCATCAAATAACCATCAAATGATATGAATAAAAGTGATACGTGACTCCAGTCACTAATTCTAACGTAGCCGGAAATCATGATGCAAAAAACGATTAAAGGACTGCGTCACGAGAGCTCAGGTGCATGCTCACCGTGTATTTCAACAATTAAAAAAATGCCTATGATTCCCACGTTACAAAATGAAAGCAAAAAAATATAACTGGGAGCAATTAGCAATCATATATAACCAAAAGCGATTAGCAATACAGCTATAGGCAAAAATACATAACTAGGAGCAATTAGCAAAACTATAGGCATACATAAATTGAATGATAATAGACTTGCGTGAATCCCAAGGAGGATGTAGAGCGGCCAAGAGCAAACCAATGTCAACCAGACAACCAGCAAAAATGGACATCAATGTAATTGGACACCCAATGTAAGTGGACACCCAGTATAGATAGCAAAGTGTAAGTGGACAACCAGTATGAATCGACACCAAGTGTAAGTGGCAATCCTGGATTAAAATCCCGTGAAAAAAACTCTAGGAAAATAAATTACCCATTTATATAAAAACTAGAGTAAGAACCCCTTCTCAGATTAGGATTAATATTAAATTCAAATAACAAGCTGTTTCTATCAATTCCTAATATTTAGAAACTATTCGAAGAAATGCTAGGATATTTTTGACATTACCGTATTTTTGGTACTTGTTGGTGGGGCAGTCCTCCATTCTATTACCTAACTATAGGTAGTTCAATTATCTAAACAGAACAAAAATAATAAATATAATTCATATGAGGCGAACAGCCTATACAGGGTGTTTCTTAAGTACGTGTAGAAACTTCAGGAGCATGTTGCTGACGTCAAAATGAAAAAAAAAAGTTCCTATAAACACATATCCTCAAGTTATTCGTTTCTAAGATACAGAGTGTTGAAGTTTAATTCTTATATTTGTTTTTTGTGAATAAATTCCAAAATGTTCATGATATTGTGAGTAAAGTTTGGTATCTGGGATGATTTTTCAATGACAAAATCAAATTTTATGTCAATTGTGAAAAAACTAATTTCTAATTGAATTTATTTTTGATTAAAAAATCTAGTCAATCAAAATCACTTGCATCGATCATTTCAAATCTCAATAATTCGAAAACCATTGCTCTCAGTGACCTCTACCAAGAATATATTTTTAAACAAACTAAATAATAAATATTCCCAGATACCAAACTTCACCCAAATATCAAAATTATTTTGAAATTATTCACAAAAAATAAAAATCAGAATTCAACTTTGACACTCTGTATCTCAGAAACGAATAACTTGCGGACACATGTTTATAGGAACTTTTCTTCTTATTTTGATGTACACGTACTTAAGAAACACCCTGTATATTAAAATATCTAAAAGAAATATTCAGATTCACAAGTTCTGGACTATCAAAATTGATTCAGAACGAAATTATGAACAAACTTTCAGATAGAAAATTTTATGTGCTAGAAAAGACACAACCATGGGTCACCCTGTGATATCGGATCCATCTCAAGTATAGTAACATTGAAATTACACGAAAGTCTAATTATTATCAATGATATAATGACCCAGCATTCGTAAATTGAGCTAATTCGTATTATTGCAAGCTGATCAAAATTACCATGATTTTATTAAAGTACCCCTGATATGTCGAAGTTAGTTGTTCAGTTTCCCTCTGGAGAAACTCATCGAAATCACCTAAGTGAAACATTTTCAAATAAGCCGCTGATTCCACAATGGCTCAACAAAATTTAAGTGATTGATTACTGTTATGAAATAATTTTCCAGACAAAGAGATTTCTTTAAAATTCATTTACTGAAATCCTGAAATAATAGTCATTTCAAAATCAATTTGGGACATATATTTTTGTTCTAGAGAATCAGTGAAAGTACAGAGAAATACAAAGATATATCTTACCCGGGCAAAGGGTTTTTTTTTTCGGTTGGTGTCTAGGACTATTAGTTAGAGACACGTTTGATACGTACGGTAATCTTGGAACTATACCGGGTGGTAGGTAACTAGCCTCACTTCAACCTATTGAAGAAAAATTAGGTTCGATATAGACACAATATTTACAATGTAATAATAATAATAATTGTAGGCTTCAATATAAAAAAACTGATGTGGAAACCTACATTTTACATAATAGTGTGCAATTTATTATAAGCCACGCACGATTCAAAACTTCGTGAACGTGAATTGCAAAAAAGATCCTCCAATAGAGATGATTTGAATAATCAAAAATGTTGCATCCACAAGTGGTTCGACTCTGCCCTATCGAGATCAGCAGCGAAAAGACCTTAGATCACGAAATTGGGACACTGACAGACAGTGCGTCAAATGAATGTACTGGTTCTGATTATAGATGGCGCCATCAAAGTTCTCTAAATCGATAGTAACGGTTTTATCTAATTTCACACAATTACTTACACAAACAACGCATGCTCTTACAAATATACACAGTCACGCATCAATACATCTAAGCAATGTGCTTCGTTGGACGCTCAAAATTCTCTACACACGCATTTCCACAAAACAGAATTCTTCTTATTTAATGATACCGTTCGTGACAACTTGCCGATCAACGTTGAACAAACAGCTGATTGGATTCGACTTCCGGCAGCGATTGAGGTCAGACGGCGGCCTTGTGTTGGAAGTCAGGTTAACGTGTGTAATGTCCGCCGTCTGAGGGCGTTCATCGACCCAAGATTAGAGTGTTTGTTAAAAATTGAAAAGTGTGAATTAATATGGGGAGCAAGACAACTGCATCCCTCCGATACACCTTTGCCGTCTACACCTGTTAGAGGCCAGATGGGAACGGATTTCTCGCAGCTGGGCATGTCCGAATGGCGCCGAATGGAAGCCGAAGGACAATAATTGAAGAGAGAGAGAAACAGCTGATTGCCGTAGAATCTTCCCATGGTTTTCGAGTTTATGAGACGCGTAGCAGTGAGAGACGAAGTAAATTTTTCCAAAAATATGGACAGGCCTTCAGCGTTCGTAGAGAAGCCAAATTGATTCATCAGCTGTGTTCGTGTCGCATCGCATCGAGACGTAACCTTCGAATTTCGAGAATACAGAGTCTCGCGCTGCGTTTTACAATGGGTATATTTTATTATAATTTTCATTTGAGTATACCTAAATATATTGGTAGTCGACTCTCGCATCTCGCGCAAGTATAGTTGAAGAAAAATGTCAAGATTCCAATAACTACCAAATGATTGGGCAAAAAAGAGGGAAAATGTATAAGTATTAAGTAAAAGTCTTAATTAATATGAATTAATTTCACTATGTGTTCCAAAACATTTCACGTTGAATGTATACAATTCAGAAATTGATATTTTTCATATAATTTTGTTATTATTTTTTGCACCGCACCCTTCACTTTCTCGATGCTGTATGCTATATAGAATCTCAATATAAATTGTTAAATTAGCTTAGGTTTTAATGTAATTTTGTTTCTGAGAAATAAATTTATCTTATCTTATCTTATCTTATCTTATCTTATCTTATCTTATCTTATCTTATCTTATCTTATCTTATCTTATCTTATCTTATCTTATCTTATCTTATCTTATCTTATCTTATCTTATCTTATCTTATCTTATCTTATCTTATCTTATCTTATCTTATCTTATCTTATCTTATCTTATCTTATCTTATCTTATCTTATCTTATCTTATCTTATCTTATCTTATCTTATCTTATCTTATCTTATCTTATCTTATCTTATCTTATCTTATCTTATCTTATCTTATCTTATCTTATCTTATCTTATCTTATCTTATCTTATCTTATCTTATCTTATCTTATCTTATCTTATCTTATCTTATCTTATCTTATCTTATCTTATCTTATCTTATCTTATCTTATCTTATCTTATCTTATCTTATCTTATCTTATCTTATCTTATCTTATCTTATCTTATCTTATCTTATCTTATCTTATCTTATCTTATCTTATCTTATCTTATCTTATCTTATCTTATCTTATCTTATCTTATCTTATCTTATCTTATCTTATCTCATCTCATCTCATCTCATCTCATCTCATCTCATCTCATCTCATCTCATCTCATCTCATCTCATCTCATCTCATCTCATCTCATCTCATCTCATCTCATCTCATCTCATCTCATCTCATCTCATCTCATCTCATCTCATCTCATCTCATCTCATCTCATCTCATCTCATCTCATCTCATCTCATCTCATCTCATCTCATCTCATCTCATCTCATCTCATCTCATCTCATCTCATCTCATCTCATCTCATCTCATCTCATCTCATCTCATCTCATCTCATCTCATCTCATCTCATCTCATCTCATCTCATCTCATCTCATCTCATCTCATCTCATCTCATCTCATCTCATCTCATCTCATCTCATCTCATCTCATCTCATCTCATCTCATCTCATCTCATCTCATCTCATCTCATCTCATCTCATCTCATCTCATCTCATCTCATCTCATCTCATCTCATCTCATCTCATCTCATCTCATCTCATCTCATCTCATCTCATCTCATCTCATCTCATCTCATCTCATCTCATCTCATCTCATCTCATCTCATCTCATCTCATCTCATCTCATCTCATCTCATCTCATCTCATCTCATCTCATCTCATCTCATCTCATCTCATCTCATCTCATCTCATCTCATCTCATCTCATCTCATCTCATCTCATCTCATCTCATCTCATCTCATCTCATCTCATCTCATCTCATCTCATCTCATCTCATCTCATCTCATCTCATCTCATCTCATCTCATCTCATCTCATCTCATCTCATCTCATCTCATCTCATCTCATCTCATCTCATCTCATCTCATCTCATCTCATCTCATCTCATCTCATCTCATCTCATCTCATCTCATCTCATCTCATCTCATCTCATCTCATCTCATCTCATCTCATCTCATCTCATCTCATCTCATCTCATCTCATCTCATCTCATCTCATCTCATCTCATCTCATCTCATCTCATCTCATCTCATCTCATCTCATCTCATCTCATCTCATCTCATCTCATCTCATCTCATCTCATCTCATCTCATCTCATCTCATCTCATCTCATCTCATCTCATCTCATCTCATCTCATCTCATCTCATCTCATCTCATCTCATCTCATCTCATCTCATCTCATCTCATCTCATCTCATCTCATCTCATCTCATCTCATCTCATCTCATCTCATCTCATCTCATCTCATCTCATCTCATCTCATCTCATCTCATCTCATCTCATCTCATCTCATCTCATCTCATCTCATCTCATCTCATCTCATCTCATCTCATCTCATCTCATCTCATCTCATCTCATCTCATCTCATCTCATCTCATCTCATCTCATCTCATCTCATCTCATCTCATCTCATCTCATCTCATCTCATCTCATCTCATCTCATCTCATCTCATCTCATCTCATCTCATCTCATCTCATCTCATCTCATCTCATCTCATCTCATCTCATCTCATCTCATCTCATCTCATCTCATCTCATCTCATCTCATCTCATCTCATCTCATCTCATCTCATCTCATCTCATCTCATCTCATCTCATCTCATCTCATCTCATCTCATCTCATCTCATCTCATCTCATCTCATCTCATCTCATCTCATCTCATCTCATCTCATCTCATCTCATCTCATCTCATCTCATCTCATCTCATCTCATCTCATCTCATCTCATCTCATCTCATCTCATCTCATCTCATCTCATCTCATCTCATCTCATCTCATCTCATCTCATCTCATCTCATCTCATCTCATCTCATCTCATCTCATCTCATCTCATCTCATCTCATCTCATCTCATCTCATCTCATCTCATCTCATCTCATCTCATCTCATCTCATCTCATCTCATCTCATCTCATCTCATCTCATCTCATCTTATATTATCTTATCTTATCTCATCTCATCTTATCTTATCTTATCTTATCTTATCTTATCTTATCTTATCTTATCTTATCTTATCTTATCTTATCTTATCTTATCTTATCTTATCTTATCTTATCTTATCTTATCTTATCTTATCTTATCTTATCTTATCTTATCTTATCTTATCTTATCTTATCTTATCTTATCTTATCTTATCTTATCTTATCTTATCTCATCTCATCTCATCTCATCTCATCTCATCTCATCTCATCTCATCTCATCTCATCTCATCTCATCTCATCTCATCTCATCTCATCTCATCTCATCTCATCTCATCTCATCTCATCTCATCTCATCTCATCTCATCTCATCTCATCTCATCTCATCTCATCTCATCTCATCTCATCTCATCTCATCTCATCTCATCTCATCTCATCTCATCTCATCTCATCTCATCTCATCTCATCTCATCTCATCTCATCTCATCTCATCTCATCTCATCTCATCTCATCTCATCTCATCTCATCTCATCTCATCTCATCTCATCTCATCTCATCTCATCTCATCTCATCTCATCTCATCTCATCTCATCTCATCTCATCTCATCTCATCTCATCTCATCTCATCTCATCTCATCTCATCTCATCTCATCTCATCTCATCTCATCTCATCTCATCTCATCTCATCTCATCTCATCTCATCTCATCTCATCTCATCTCATCTCATCTCATCTCATCTCATCTCATCTCATCTCATCTCATCTCATCTCATCTCATCTCATCTCATCTCATCTCATCTCATCTCATCTCATCTCATCTCATCTCATCTCATCTCATCTCATCTCATCTCATCTCATCTCATCTCATCTCATCTCATCTCATCTCATCTCATCTCATCTCATCTCATCTCATCTCATCTCATCTCATCTCATCTCATCTCATCTCATCTCATCTCATCTCATCTCATCTCATCTCATCTCATCTCATCTCATCTCATCTCATCTCATCTCATCTCATCTCATCTCATCTCATCTCATCTCATCTCATCTCATCTCATCTCATCTCATCTCATCTCATCTCATCTCATCTCATCTCATCTCATCTCATCTCATCTCATCTCATCTCATCTCATCTCATCTCATCTCATCTCATCTCATCTCATCTCATCTCATCTCATCTCATCTCATCTCATCTCATCTCATCTCATCTCATCTCATCTCATCTCATCTCATCTCATCTCATCTCATCTCATCTCATCTCATCTCATCTCATCTCATCTCATCTCATCTCATCTCATCTCATCTCATCTCATCTCATCTCATCTCATCTCATCTCATCTCATCTCATCTCATCTCATCTCATCTTATCTTATCTTATCTTATCTTATCTTATCTTATCTTATCTTATCTTATCTAATGAAATCATATTTTGGGCGAGCTCAAATATTTTTAAAATAGGTTATTTTGGTCAAAATGACGAAGTGTCTGACGGCACATTTTTTCACGATACGAAAATAACTCGTGAACTTTTGTTATTTTATTTTGGAGAAATACAGGGTGTCCGCAGAAAGTGGCTTGCCACTATAACTCTTTTGTTTTTAAAGATACTTGAATGAAATTTGGAGCATTTGTATACGACATAAAATTGCATTTTTGCCTTGTAACTCAGCTTCATTCAACTTTCGGTTTCACCAGAAGTGACATAAAATTTTAATTTTTTGACACCCGGTATATTTTTACCATAAGACATACAGATTAAAACTGTGTATCACTCATACCAAATTTGATCATTTTGAAAATAATTTTTAATTTTATTGGACTACTAATTTGAGTCCTAAAATTTTGGGATCATTCCAACTTTACTTTTTTCTGTCAAAATGTATCTGCTTTGTGAGATTCAATAAATTTCCACTCCTAATTTTTTTCGTCGGGTTAGGAAATAGGATTAAATTGATTTGATACTGCACACTATGAGGTTTCAAACCAACTTGAAAACTTCAATTTGTTACATTAGATATATCTCAAAATGAAGTATTTTTCGAGAATAAAGTAATATTTAAATGCATCGAGTAACCTGTGGCAAACAAAGCAATAATCTATAGCTATATTTCGGTAGATATGGTCTTGTACATACCTTCTGCCAAGTTTGACCCGCGAACGAGGTCAAGATCCAGAGTTATGCCGAAAAATCCGCGATATTAATTTTTTCGGCATAACTCTGGATCTTGACCTCGTTCGCGGATCAAACTTGGCAGAAGGTATGTCCAGGACCGCATATTTACCGAAGTATGAAACCAGCAAATGATCACAAACTGACTGGTGCTCAAACGCATAAACGCACCCCTCCCCCTCCTTGACCTAGAGAAATTCGAAAACTACATCTATGCGACTTGGGGCAAAACGCCAAGAAGTTCATGCCCAGCAAACGGATTCTTTACCTGCCAGTAAATCATACAGGAAGTTCTCCAACTAGTAGGTGTCATCAAGCGGTTTTCACGTGGAATGCGAAAGAACACGCTGAAAGAGTGACTAAGGAAACAACGAAAAAGAGCCCAACTTCTTTTCAGAAAAAAATTAACACAATCCGACATGAAACAAGCATTCCGCAGAAGATATAAAAATAGAAAAATACTTGTCTCTAGGAATAATGACAATGATTACGGAGAATCTTTTAAACCAGATTTATCTCCTGGCGATTACGATATTGCAAGAGACAGTCTCATAAGTGTGAATTCCAGAAAGTATGAGAAAGATATGAAAAATATACAACTCTTGACTCGTGACCAAGCCAATTCAATATTATGGGAGAACGAATAGGCGCTGGTGCCAAAATGAATTATAAACGCTTAAAATAAGAAAAAATAACAGGTGAAGAATGTTGTTGAGGTTACAACTTTAAGGGAAAACAAAATCAACTCAAACAATCAAAATAGTGACATGGGGATGAGTTTCGGGATTGAAAACGAATTTTTGGAATTTGCTGCCTCTTAGCGGAAAATTTTCAATGGAAAAATTGTAGATGATGAGGTAATCAAAAACTTTTGTATTGCTAATTTTTGACATGACCTCAAATTATCCGTCAAAATGGCGAAAAACCAATTTTCGGTTATGTATATTTTTCGATAAAATCCCCTTATCTTCCACGAATAATTGTTCTGATGTTTTTTTTTGTAATTCGAAGGTCTATAAGTGATCATTTGAATTGTTGAAATGTCTACTTTTGAATCGTCTATGAAACTTGTAGACCAAGCCATAGAGGTTTTTCCCCCTGAAAATAAAAGACGCAAATGGCCTATAGGATGGTTCGTTAATGAAAACCCCACAGTTTACGCCCCAGCAAAATCGCTTTGTAGAATTTTTTGAAAAATTACAACTCAGGATTTTTGGAAAAAGCTCAAAGATTACCCAAGGAATCGTTTTTTAGTTTATGGATCTTTTGTAGAGATATATAAAACCTACAAAATGGATTTTCACACGACGGGATCGGTGCATTTTCCACTGAGAAAATTCGGGAATACTTCGACAAACAATGTCGCGGAAACTGACAGTGGTTCAAATGTACGCAAGATGTTTCCTGTTCGATATATAGTTTTTACATGAGAGGGGAGAAATGTGTTAAAAATGTCACTGAAAGTTGATCAAAACGCGTCCGAAGTCGTCCGAAGTCACCCGAAGTCGAACTGAAGTTAATACGAGCGACTTCGGGTGTACTTTGAAGCATTTAGAGTAACTTCCAGTGACATTTTCAACACATTTTCCACTTCTTGAGTGAAATACACAAATTGTAGATATTGATCTCTACTTCCATATACCCTTTACAGAATTTGAATAAAATGATTTCCCTTGAATCGGCGCGTTTAGAAAGATTTTCCCTTAAATTGTATATAACGCGATTGTACAAAAAGTACATATAGGACAGGAACTACCTTGCGCACAGTTGAACCACTTGTTATTATCTATCAGTTTCCGCAATACTGTTTGTCCAACTGCAGATTTATAAAAATTATGAATTTTTGAAGAATGGTCTCTTTTTCAATTTATTGTATTTTCGTAGAGTAGAGTAGACGTGCCAATATCGGCTCCGTAAAAATTAAGTTATCTAGTATCAAAACTGCTAAAATAAATGAAAGATTTATATCAATGTGCTCATAAATCAATAGTTAATGTGATAATCGAATAACTATCAGTGTAAAGAAAAAACTGTAAGCAGTAAAAGAAACAGAAAAATGTGTTGAGCTGGTAAGAAACGAAGCCAAACAATTATAATTTCTGTGCAAGTACGAGTAATTATAGATGAACCATAGGCGTTCCTGGAATATTTCATCCGAATGATGTACAAATCAGAAGTAACCATTACAGATGTCTACATGCTTATGAAAGAGGTAAATGCAAATCTTAATCAAAGAATTGAGAAAATTGAAGAAGCAACAAACAAACTATCAACGGTGATATATACAGAAGCGGAATATTTAAAAACAAAAGTACAAAATCTTGAAGAAGAAAATGAACAACTAAAAAATAGATTAAGAAAAATAGAGAAAAGGGCAATCAATAACAATCTGATATTCTACGGCATATTAGAAGACCCCAACGATCGTCTAGAAAATTTAGTTGAAAAAATTAGAAAACTTTTGACAGAAAAGTTGAATGTTTCTTTGGAAAAACCAGAAATAAATAACATATTCTGATTAGGAAAACGAAGTAACCGTATAAGACCTATTTTATTGTCACTCACAACCTACCTAAAGAAACAGGAAATATTAAAAAACTGCCAGAAACTGAAAGGAAGCAAAATTTTTGTCAGTGGCGAATTAATAGAGGAGGAACTGAAAGACAAAAAAATACTACTGGAAGGCCCAAAAGAAGCGAGAACAATTCCCGAAAAGCAACCATAAGGGGAAATAAACTAATTGTTGAAGACAAGATATATTCAGTTGCCGAAGTACAAAACACCCTCAGTAACAGAGAAGAAGAGTTTTTGAACATACCAGCCAGGCATATTTCAAATGAACCGCCCACCCCCACCCCGAACAAAATTGAAATAGAAGAGGAAGAAATTCAAATAACATCAAAACCATCACTATTCGAAACCGGACCAGAATTAGTAGTCAAACACAGAAGAACTGAGAAGGAAGAATCTAAAAAAAATCAAATAAGACGAGCCAGTTGCTAGTGAATGACACACCCAAAAACTCAACTACAAGTCGGATGCTAAGAGCACATGCTAAGAGGTGGTAAGTGCAGACATCCTCCTCAACCCAGTTCTCTATTCTCAAGATATTAAAAAACTCCATATTAAATAATAGTTTGTGATTACAACTATTTATTCATTAGACCCATTTTATAGATTAATGATCCAAATACTAATTTAATTTATTGTACACAACTTCACACAATCTCTAGAATTGATTAATTTAGAGTAACATGGATCAATATATTCTTTATTACTGAAAAAATCGAAACTTACACATTAGAAACAACTGAGGAATGCTCCCAAATTTTAGATGTGAATAAATGTAACTCCAACTTCAAGGTAGTTCACAGCAATATACGCAGCATAATTAAAAATCTAGATGAATTCAAGATGTTTTTATCGAATTTGAATTCTGATATCGACCTGATCATTTTACCTGAAACCTGGCATATACCAGACACTAGCTTGCACCATATTAATGGGTATGATTTAATATATAATGAAAGTAGATACAACCAAAACGACGGGGTTGTGATTTATATTAAAAACAGTTATAGCTATTCATACAAAATTATACAATTATACAATAATATTAATATATTATCGATGAAAATTCATATAAATAAAAATAATCAATTTCAGCGGTATACAGATCACCCGATACAAATCCAAAGGAATTTATTACACATTTACAAGACTACTTCAACAACAATGACACCAATTCAGAAGAATTATACGTTTTTATTGCAGATCTAAACATCAACATCTTGGAATTCGATCAGACTACAATTGACTACACAAACCTTCTGAACGAGTTCGGCTACATTTCAACTATAAATAACCCAACAAGACAGAAAGCTTGCTTAGACCATATATTTGTGAAAACAAAAAATAACGACATGGAGAACATATTACCTATTGTTTTAGAAACAAATATAACAGACCATTCAACCACAATTTTACAAATGATATTCAACACTGAAAAACATAATAAAGAAAATAACAAACATTATATCGAATCTATAAACATAAATACACTAAATAACAAATTGACAAACATGCCTTGGACTACTTTATACAACCAACAAAACCCGGATGTCGCTACTTATATACTTATGTTATCAAACGCAATTAAAGAATCTACAGAAAAACGGCAAATAAAAAGAAAACATACAAAAATCGCTCCTTGGATCACTAATGCGTTACTTAAATCCATAAACACAAAAAACAAATTACACAAAAATTTTACCAAAAATCCTAACAATTTGCAATTGAAACTGCAATACAACAACTATAAAAACAAATTAACATCTCTAATTAAAGTTACGAAACAAAACTACTATACGGGACAGATTGAAAATAACAATTATAATTCCAAAAAATTATGGGATGTAGTGAAAAACATAAGCAAAAGCAATAAATCTCAAAGAAACATTGACATCGTTAAAAACAATACAGGTCAACATATCACCAATAAAAAAGATATTGCCAATGAATTCACCTAAAGTAAACGTGTGCAACTCCTTCGTCCTTTTTCCTATAAACCGTAAAGAGCTTCACGGCATAATTCAGGATTTGAAAATTAAAAAAGCTGCTGGAATAGATAACATTAGATCAGAAACTATTAAATCCATAGCAAATCACATTCTGGAACCATTAAAATATTTAATTAACAGATGTTTCGAATCTGGAATATGGCCGTCAGCTTTTAAAGAGTCACTTATTATTCCACTGTACAAAAAAGGAGACCCAACTATAATCACAAATTACCGCCCGATTTCTCTCATAACCCATATTTCCAAAATTTTTTAAAGAGCTCTGAAAAATCACTTAGTTTCATTCCTGAATAAATATAATATAATATAATTTCCGACCATCAATTTGGCTTTCGAGAAAAAAAATCCACCGAAGATGCTATAGTAACTTTAATGTCGAAAATAACAGCAGCACTCAATGAAAGCAAACCGTGTCTTTGCGTATTTATAGACCTCTCTAAAGCATTCGACACGGTTCACCACGGTTTACTTTTGAAATCACTAGAAGACATAGGTATAAGGGGACAGAGTCTAAAGCTATTCGAAAATTATCTTTCAAATAGACACCAACGAGTCAAACTTGATCAAATCGTTAGTGAAACAAGAGAAATTGAATATGGAATCCCACAAGGTACTGTCTTAGGACCCATTCTATTCAACATTTACGTGAACGAACTATACTCTCTTCAAAGTGATGGATTCATTCTTGGTTTTGCTGATGATACAGCAATTCTGTATACCGCTGATACTTAGGATGAACTTAAAGAAAAAATACAAATTGATTTTGGTAAAATAAAAACATTTTTAGATAGTAAACTACATACAATAAATTTAGAAAAAACAAACTACGACCCTTTCAGCAGTAACAGAACTGGATTGCCGATATTCGACAGCTCGACCGTGAATATAAATGAGCCTTACCTATCTCACCGTTAAGTGAAATTAAATATCTGGGAATTATTATCGACTCACATCTGAGGTGGGACTCTCATATTAAACACGTCGTTAAAAAACTACAAACAATTTTATACAGATTCAAATACCTTAAAAAAATGTTACCAACATACCACTTAAAAATATTATACCATGCAGTAGTGGAGAGCCATCTTCGCTATGGGATATTAGGATGGGGCACTGCAGCAAAAACATATGTACACCTTTAAGAAATAATCCAAAAACGGTTTCTCAAGCTAATTTTTTCTAAAGATCGACTGTACGACTCAGACCAACTATATTTATAAACAAAAATCATGGACATCAGACAACTATACTTTCATCTCACACTCTCAAAATATCACGCAACAAAACAAACATTAATAGCACCCACTCATTCATATTATACACGAAACCGAAATCAGCATCTAATTCCCCACATGATGAAGACAATAACACAACGTTCTTTCATTTATTTGGCACCAAAATTTTATAATAAATTACCTGAACTACTGAAAACATTAATATGTCCGTCTCAGTTCAAAAACGCATGGAAAAAAATTATTTTTGAGAATCCAAGACAACTAGTACACAACCAATTTGATGCTCACGTTAGCTAAACAAATCCTGATTAGTTGATTGCTGTGTACATCCTAAATTAGGATGAAATTTAATTATCATTATTTTTTAAACTTATTGATAGTTTTGTATTATTTGTTATGTGTATATACATTTTATAACTTCATTGTCAGGTACTGATATATGTCCGCACCAGTATCTTTATGAAAGACATTTTATCGAATATTAACTTTATAATAATTCTGCGAAACAAGTGAAATAGCACTTATGGCTGGCTAACTTTGTTCATTTTATTGATTAGTGATTTGTAAGTATTTGAGTATTGTATTTCATTGATGAATAAAGGTTTTTATTATTATTATTATTTTTCGAGGTTTTCCTGGATTTCCTCAGTGAGAAATGCACCGATCATTTTGTAGTTTCATGAATCTATACAAAAGTTCTATCGAGTCTAAAACAATTCCTTAAATAATCTTTGAGATATTTCCACAAACCAAAAAAGTTGTAATTATTTTCACTATCTTGTTTAAAAAATTCCATAAAGTGATTTTGCTGGGGCGGAAACCGGGGTTTTCATTTACGAACTATCTCATTAAAAGTAGTATAGACCATTCGCGTCTTTTGTTTTGTGTGAAAAGAGGCTCTTATTTTTATCTACAGCTTGGCCTATTGGTGGTTTATTGATCGTTAAACCGCTTGAAATTGAGAAAAACCGACAAGTCTCTTTGAATGATGATTTTGTCAATATTTTCAGTAGTTGTGGTAAAAAGTAACAATGACCAGGAGAAGAATATGTTGAGGTTCCAACTTTCGGGAAGAAAAAATTGTACACGGAAACACTAAAAATGGTGAAAACAATTTTTGCGATTTGCGGCGAAATGTAACCTCCTAGCAAAAACATGTTCAATAAAAATTTTGTAGTTGATAAAAAAAATTGAAAAATTCTTCTTCAATCACTTTTTGACGTAACTTCAAATTAACCGTAAAAAAATCGACTTTTCAGTATTTTTTTCTCGCGTATAAATTTCTAGATACTTTTTCTTTGTCGAAATGAGAAGAATTCTGGTTTTTATTTACATTTTTCTAAAAAAATACCCTTATCTTCCAGAAACAATTATCTTAATATTTTTTTGTGTTTCGAAGGTCTATAAGTGACCATTTTAATTGCTGAAAAGTATACTTCCAAATGGTCTAAATAACTAGGTGGTTTATTGGTCGTTAAACCACCTAAAATAGAGAATAATGTTTATATGAATCATGATTTTCTCAATATTTTCAATTATTTTCGACTTTCGTGATAATTTTTAAAACAAAAAGTAGTTCATATCAAAGTATCTATAATAAAATATTGAAGGTACATAGACTATTTAAAAGAAGACATTTCAACAATTTTAATGATCGTGGCAGATGAGGGGATTTTTATTCGAAAACTAACCGTTTTCAGGAGTGCGAAAAAATCATGCTTATTTGACACCAAAAATGACATATTTCTACAAATTATATAATTTAGGTACGCGAGAAAAAATCAAATACTGAAAAATAATTTTTTCGCCATTTTGAATTTTGACAGTTAATTTGAGTTTATGTCAAAAAGTGTTGAAAAGAAAAGTTTTTGATTTTTTTGTTATCTACAACTTTTTATTGAGCATTTCCTGCTAACAGGTCAAGTATCGCCGCAAATCACAAAAACCCGTTTTCAACCCCTAAACTGCATCCCCATTTCAATATTTTTAGTGTTTTCGAGTTTAAATATTTTTTTTCCTAAAGTTGAAATTTCACAAAAATTATAGGCACCAGTCTAGAAAGGAAGAAAAGAATAAAGCTTCTAGATTTGGTGAAATATGTATATGTCTACGGATGGATACTAGCCGGAAGAGAATTAAAGAAAACATTTTAATTATACACAAAGCAATTAGACACGCCACCAATATTATATAAAAAATAAAATGAAGGAAAGGCTTTTTCTGCCCTGGAAGAGAACGTCGGAATCAAATCATTGGCATGTTGTTCATCCATAACCAACATCACTTTCTTGGTGCCACTCCGGATGGTATCACCGAGGATGGCAATGTGCAGTTGAGGTGAAATGTCCATATTCGTAACGAAATAAGACACCAGCAGAAAGTATCAGAAATATAAAGAAAACTTTCTGGAAAAAAAAGGCGGGGTGAAGATGATGATGACTAAGCTGATAACTTGCCTATTTGGTGTGTGGACTCCACTAAGGTTAAAATATGAATTCATTTCGAGGTAAAACTTCTGGTATGAGAATACGGAACAATAGTTGGTTAATTTTTCAACGACGGCTCTTGCCAGAATTAGTAGAAAAGTAGTAGAAAAATCTAGAATATGGCGATACGTGATCCATCGTATGTAAGAGAAGCAATGAAAAAAAAATAGAGAAAAGGTCAGAATGAATGGAGATATGATTTACAGCCTTTCCCATAAATATTAATATTTCTGTAGGTACAAATGGACTTAATGCCACCAGCGACTTTTTTGTAGAAAATAAATGAGGGTTTTGTACGAATCGATTCAAGACTCGACCATTATGTGACACGAAGTTTTTTGTGGATGAATTCATATCGAACCGATATATTTGAAAATGTCAAATATATTGAGAGCAAAGGTTTTCTGTTGAATCAGTAGAACAATAGACAATTTGAAAAACGGCAAAACTGGATTATAATGAATCAAATTTTAGGAAATGTGATCAGAAGAGCTCAAAGAAATATCTACCACCGAACTGTAAATTTATCATTTCCGTAATCGAACAAAATTCTAATTATGATAGATATTATTATATTGAATATTTAAAAAATTTCAACTTTTTTTTTTTCTCATTCAAACACGTCTATGCCTACTGAAATGCGCGACTCTATCGATTTTTATTCAAATATCTACGGTGATAATTTATTTCTCAGACATTTCCAATATTGTTTTATTGAGCGTTACCATTATCATTCTGCGTTCACAATCCAGTCCATTCGATACTCCTGTTCAGAAATACAAAATTCATAATGTACAGGACCACTGGCTGCGCTACTGAATTTGGTTTCTACAAAACAGTTTTTTCGACGAGAGCGGTTTGGCCACGCCTTCGTGAAGAATTATCGTGAACGAATGCGAATTACAACTTGATGTAGGGTGATTGCGCCAGTAGTCGGCCACTTAAGAGTACATCATAGGTTTGGCACGGCTCCATAGGTGGATATTCACATATAAATAAAATTGAAAAAATTCGAAGAATAGAATAAGTATTTAGAATTATGAATTACCATATTAGAGATGCATAGGGTTCTCACATTTTTATGCAAAAAATAATATTGACAAAAAATACACTTTTGTTAGTTCTCTCGTCCACGAGATCCGACTTCTTGGCCTACCAGTGCGCCGGTTCTCGGCCACTTTCCCAGTTATCGTCTTTTGATCACCTTTTCTCGGCCATTAATATTATGTTCCATATCAATAATGTCGATATTAGTGAATCATTCAGTAAACAACCCAAACAAAGCACTTATGAGTTTATTTAAAATTTTAATAGAAAAAACAAATTATAAAGAAAAATTAAATATAAAAACGTCAAAAAATAGGTTTATCTTCGAAAAATTAAAAACTGGATCACAGAAAATGAAGATCTAGTCCAGAGTTTTTGTGTTTGTGATCATTCACAATTTTCCCAGATATTAGCTTTTGTGGCAGCTTGAATATAAGATAAATTAGCAACGTTTAATATACATTGTAATTTCTCTTCAACAGCTTGATGAATATTACTGGACGAGAACAGACGTTTTTGAAGCTAGTTGTCGACCTCATGGATTCTATCCAAATATGTGCTGGCCGACAACAGGATCTATTCTCGGCCATAAAATGCAAGTCATCATAATTACTCTATATTATAACAGTTTGGTGGCCGGAAACTGGCTATAGTATTAACTTCTATAGCATCTCCAAAAAGGACAGAACGATAAGTGTTCACAGCATTCGACATTGGAATTGAAGGGTCACGAATAAAAAGCTTATTATTCCAGTTCTCGGCCACCATGGCCGACAAATGGAAACTCGTTGTTTTGAAACTCCAGAGCACCGGCCACTGCTCAATAAAAAGGAAATATTATGAATTTTCAGTTTCCTCGCATCAAAATGTATGTTCAACATGTACAGATACCTACTACATCAAAAATTTCCAGAAGATCTAGCAAAATTAGACAGAAATTTACCAATGAAAAAGTTGTGCCCCACTATTTTTTTTTAACTGAGCAACACTCGAGAAATTGGCACTTCGACCACCGTGAACTAAACTGACATGGTATGAATAAATGTATTGGTATCACAGGTAAAACTAATGGAAGATGGCAGGAAAACTGTGGCCGAAAGTTTGGGGAGATTTTCGATTATGAGGAGTTATTATTGTTGTTATTATTCCATAAAAATGACGAAAACGGCTGACAACTGGAAATGGTCGGCAAACTGGAGCAATCACCCTATGGAACCAAAAATACTTGTTGTTGTATTCGCTAATAAGTACATTTAGGGTGCAGTGAGAATTCTCTCTTAACCTATACCCGACAATCGATCATTGTTTACAGTTTGTTGCTCAAACTTTTAGATTCCGAAACAATATCAACTCGCAAGTTATGAGCTATTTTATCGTCAATGATGAAGAGATGAAGGAAATACAAGGTGAGTACTTTGGCTCGATATGAATGGTAAATTGTTTACAACTAAGTTGAAACCTACATAAAATGTATGGATTCGGGAAGCTGTTCAATATCTTACTAGTTATCAACATGTTTTACAGAACTGGCCGTCGTCAGTCGGCAAGTGCCCCCAACAACGCTGTAGTTGATTTACGAGACCTACATCAACTAAGATAATTCACATGTGAAACGAAAACAACATAAGAGGTAGGGAAACATGTTTTTCATAAGAAAAACTACTAATCATAGATTTCTCTTGTTTCAGGAGTTATGAGAGAAGATACGAGAACGGGCTTATGAACCAAATAGCTTTTATCATGTATACAATGAAATGTACTATTATAATTAATCAACAAATGAAGTGAAATATACAGGGTGACAGATATCAATTGAAGAAATGGTTTAAGTTGAAAAGTTGCAGACTCAATTCAGTATATAGATCAATGGAGTGACAGGTATTCGTCTACTCTAACAGTATACCGTAGGTTTAAATTTGAACGTAACAATTCGTAAGGCGTTGCTTAAACAATAATCTATGTAGTTATATAAATTCAATTATACCGATGCCTTACAGTAATAAATCACCTGAAATCATAACAAAGATTTGCGGAGGATAAAAAAAATCCTAGCTTTCAGTGCCGTTCTTTTTGTACGGCATTGGTCCTACTTGATTATTTCTCAGTGATTTATCATCTTGAGAAATGCCGTACAAGAATATTTTGTCGAAAAATCTCCCTCTCGATGAAAAGTTTATTTCACCCTCATACTCACCTGCACCGCTCACAACTGACGGCACAGTTTCGTATGGCAAATATGATTCATGCTGGGTCAAACGACCCCTCCAAAATTTACCTGGGCTTGTAGTTTAGAAGTGTACATTTAATTTTTATGAGTCATAATTTTTTTTTATTTTTGGTAATGTTCAATAGCAAAATGTAATGAAAACATAAACTAAAAAAAAATCCTGTGGTTATGTGAAACTATTTTATTTTTAGGGAGAAAACGTGCCCCTTTCAACTCTTATACTATGGAAGAAAGTCGGTGTTAGAAAAAAGCATTTGCTGTTGACTCACAAACTAAAATGCTTCGATTGTGACATCGGGAATCACGGCGGACACTCAAATTGTCTACAGTTGCATTCTGTGAATCATTTCGTAACAGTCTTGCAGTGGCGTGGGGTATTTCATAGCATACGATGGCGAGTGTACACGGCGGAATATTAAAAGAATAGACCAAGAATAAAACGAGAATGGAAACATGATTCAAATTCAGAAAAATTATTCAGAAAATTTAACGCTCTCATTCCGATCTTAAAGATTGCTTTGAAACTAACCAATAAAATTTCAAGTAAAATCAAATGATCTTCAAGACAGTCCTGAGCCCATCATGAAGCAGCTTCTAGCCAAAAAGGACTCATCCTAAAAAGGCCTTCAAGACTAAATTTGAATTGTATTAAAACCATTAAGTTTTAATTCTATATTCTTAAAGAGTTCTTCAAGGCAACTTTAATAAATTAAAACTCATTATCTGACGTTCTGCCCCTAAAGTGGACTAAATTAACTGAAAAATAATTAATCTATTCTTAAAGAGTTTTATTTTGTTTACTAACACTCGACAACTTTTAAGTCTGTATAATGGCCGGCAGAGTGGTGATATTTCAAACTGCATACGTATAATAAGCATATTAGCATATATCATGAAATAATATTCGAAAGCAAACTATTCTGGTGAAAAATTCACCAACGAATGGCACTTTTCTGATGAAATGTAATAAAGTACTTCAACATAACTCGAGCACCACTAATTTAATTTATTTTTCTCTTATTTAAAAGATATTACAAAAATATCATCAAATTTTATTTTGCATCTAAGCATCTAAATGCATTTTTTTAATTAAATGGAATATTTCAAAACACCGTTATCCAGTTTTTTGAGAAGATCCAAGACGCAATTATTTGAATAATAATATTCTTTTCGTCTACTATTGAAAATGTACAAAATGGCGGAGTCCTTATTGCAGTAAAACATGGCGTGATCTAGATTCAAACTAATTGTTCATTTAATTAATGTTTTGAATCTCAGAATATTTGAAACAGCGTTTTATTTACCACTTTAAATACAATGACTCTCGCAGGAGTCTGTTTAAGTTTCCTTTTGAAACCAATATGCTAATATGTTCAAACTCGTGACCATATTGATTTAAAGTGGTCTTGCGCTCGAATGGAATTCTAACCTCACAAATTTTGCCGGTTTTGTGAGTCAAGCGTGTGGTGCATTACTTGTCGCTAATATTTTCCTATTCACCTATTCGTTCAAAATTATATTTCACATGTGAACATGCGGACTGCACTGGTCCACTAAAATAGCTTCTTGAAGATGGCGTTTAATCTGAATGTGGAGGAGATGAAATTAGTTTTAATGAAGTCATCCAAAGACCAAAAAAAATTTTTTTTAAACCAAATTGACTAAATTAAAACCTTTAAATGTTCTCATTAAAAGGTGAAAATTATGTTTTTGGTTTTAATGTGGTATTATATTGAATGTAGGTATAGTCTTAGGACTAACTAGATTTCCTAATGGGTTTTAAAGAATATATCAAGAGTACTTCATAAAACTGCATTAAAACAAATTTTCCCAGACGGGTCGTTTTAAAACCGATTTGCTATTTAATTATAAATGATAGCAAACTAGTTTTAAAATAGCCAAAAAATGTTAAGAGTAACATAATACCAGTATAGGATCGATAGGACATTAAGAGCAAATAACATTTTTATTTTGATTCAAAGAGTGTATTTCATTCTTTGCTTAAGAATAAGTGGTCTTTAAGAACTGTTAGTATATCTTAAGGTTAATTTAAATTTGATGTCAATTTATTGAACATATATTGTGTGGCGGTTAAAGTGGAAATAATCCAAAATGCTAGTTCAAAATAATTTTGCGGTTTGAAATTTGAAATAAAGTTTGAGAAAGTAACTTCCACCTACCTGGTCAATCCCAGCTTCAGCAAAAAACTGCTTCAATGTTCAGAGAGGTGTATATTTTTGAATATTCACGATACAAATTTTTATTATGTTCTAATCTTCTTTCAAGACTGTAAAATCGGCGTAAAGCTATTTCCTTTGAGTTTTCAAAATTGATGTTAGCGGTTTCTGTAAATGGGAGAGACACCATGTATCGCCCGGTCTCTGTACGAGTTGTAGTATCTCGAAATATTTGCTCACATTTTTTATCCTCTACAGAGAGCGTTCGATCAGATGGTACCTCTTCAATTTTCCAAAATGTCTTCATTACATTCTCTAACTGCGCGATTTCTACAATATTCAAGAATGAATTGAATATTTTATGTTGTCTAATACCAACTTTCCCAAAAAGAATCCACCCAAACGTGGTATCAAATGCGGTGGGTAAATTCGCAATACCAAAGATACGTCCACCTAAAAGAATTTTTTGAAATATTTCAGCGCTTAAAAGTAGATCAATTGATGCGGGAATGAAGAATGTTGGATCAGCCAACGGCATTTTTCTTATGTGAGGCCAAGACGACGGATCAATATCAAAATTCGGTATATTAGAAAAAATCTTTTCAATTACTATTGCATCAAAAGTTAATATTTGTACCGGTAGACCGAACAGTACAGTTAACCGTGCCTAAGGATGCCTAGTAGTCATGTTCCTTTGCCCGTTCACCGCAAAGTTTTTAATCCTATATACGATTTGAAATAAAACTTGCTTGGGATCCACTATCGACCAATGCTCTGACTACCTGATAATTACCAAGAAAATCTAAAATTCTCAATTGAGCGGTTGCCAGTAAAACATTGTGTTGCTGTGTGAGATTCGCACTACGTACTGCAGGGCCGGTTTCAGGAACAGAATTTTGCGGAATTTCTTTATTTTGAATGGACGAATCAGAAAACACATCATTACTATAATTTGAAGTGGTATTACTTTGCGATCTGTCGAAATACAGAGTAGAGTGATGAAAAGCAGATTGGCAATAATGACAGGTACCAGATGAAGAACATTTTGACTTGGAATGAGTATGACTCAAACAATTAGTACACCATCGATTTTGATTTACTATGTTGTATCTTTCTTTTGGGGATTTTCCTAGAAAAGAAGGACATCTATATAATGCATGTTCGGATTTGCACAAGGGGCATGATCGATTAGAAGATTTTGATTGCGTATTGGATATAAATAAAACGTTGAAAGAACTAGTTTGCGGGCGGTTCATGTTAGAAGCAATATAGTTATTAGCTTTGGGTTTCGTACGGACAAGAGACATTGAGAGTGACTCGTAAGCATTGCATTGACTTGTCAAAAAATCTAACATGTCCTTGAAACTAGGGTTCGTGATAGATTTCGAACTAATGTCTAAATCATAGCGAGAAACAGTAGTTTAATCGAGCCTTTTCAATAGCATATTACAAAGGATGAAGTCCCACTGATCAACCGGGTACTTCAAATTTTTAAGAGCGGCAACGTTTTCTGAAAACGTATCTACAACTTTTCTAAGCAACGGCGGGTTTTCGCATGATAAACGCGGACTACACTCAATTTCATTCCAGTGAGCATTTGCAAGGAGACATGGATTTGAATATCTTTCCACAAGTGCTTTGTTAGCCACTAAATAATTACTAGAAGTTAACGGAGTACAAGAAATCAATGTTTTCGGAGCACCCAGTACTATATGCAGATGAGAGAATTTCTCTATGTTTGAAAGAGACACATTATTATGTACAAGAACGTTATAAAGATCAATGAATTACGTGAATGACCTGACATCACCGTTGGAAACTTCATCTCAGGAAGCTTAACCATTGGTGCGCAAAGAGCAGTGTTTTGTGGCCCACTACTACTATTACTGACTTCTAACGTCTTCAAATAGATCAGCATAAATTACTTGAATTGAAAATAATTCTTTTTCGAAAGCTGTACGGACAGCTTCCTCGGCATCTAAGATATCTGTGGTTATCTCTTTCATGGAACCCAAACTACTTACAATATTAGATTTGATTGAAATTTCTTCCATAACTTTATATCGCTTACGAAATTCAGAATGGATTTTACTGTCAATAGTAGTTGTTTCAGCTACCTGTTTCAGTTCTGACATTCTCTTAATTTCAGTGTTTCGAAAGACTTTAAACTTTTTGATTTTATCAGCCATTTTTGCAACGAAACTAAATACCAAATATGAAAATTTGTTATGATAAATTAATGCAAGGGGCGGACCTGGCAAATAACTGACCAGCTGGTAGCAAAAAATGTCCAATTCACCGTAGAGTCCAAGTGAAATGTTCAGAGAGGTGTATGGCGGAGTCCACTCGCGAATAAAAGTTTGATTCGGGAGAAAATTGCGGTGAATCACTAACGGGAAGAAAATCGTTTAGGTTTTCATGGTAAGATAGCGGAGCGATGTATTCACTGTTGTCACTCTTCGATTGGCGTCGAGCCCTTCGATCTCTTTCCGCACATGCGTATAGTGGAAGTTTCCTCTCCTGAGCGCGAAAATTTACTTCAATATTGAAAAGAGAATAACTGCTTCGACCATTTGCATTTTGTTTTTATAATAATATATAAATTTACATTAACTAAAATTAAAACTAATTTCGAATTAGACGTACACAAACACTAATGAATAAAGGCAGGAGAGAAACCTTAACATAGTGAAACATTTTAAAATAAATAGAAACTGTCTTAAAATTGTCACTTGAGAGGGTAAATGATACAATTTCTGGTACCTCCCCAAAAAACGCGTTGAAATTAATTTTTGAGGTAATTTCGAAATATCTCAAAAAATTTACTTCAAATCAAAAAAATAACTTGATATTCAGAAAGAGCACACGTTTTTACAAAAAAACTGCACCTACCAAAATTTTGAGAAATCGCACGGTATTCTTGAATAAAATTGTTGAAGTTATATGCTTTCGCAATGGGGCAGGTGTTGCGCCGGCTCCCACCAACGTGCATTTTTTCAACCAGCGCGTGAAGTAAAGTTCCATAACTCCTCACATAAATGTTCAATCCGGATAAATCTTACGTCATTTTGAAGATAAAAATCGCAGCTTTGTATTCTGATATTATTTATATTTATACGCGCAGTTGCCAACTGCAAAATTGCAATTGAAAATTTTATAATATTAAAGTTCCTGACTTCGTGAAATAATGCTTGTGATTACTGAGATAATGTTTTATCACTTGTAGCAAGTGAAATGAACAATTGAGGAATACTTTATTGTCAAATTGCATAACGTTTATCCGGTCCAAATAATGTTGGTTTTAAATACTACTGTTTTCAATTCTTCTCATATTTTAGGTTTCAAAATCTTGAGGGAGTTTATAAATTCAAATGCTAATAACTCAGAGAAAAAACCCTGCTCTTATTGAAAATATTCATACAAATTTGGTTACTTGTACAAATTCTAAATGCAATCCAGTCAATCTTTTAAGTACTTAAAATAGAGGTTACTCGGCATTTGATCGCATTATTGTTCTATGGAAAGAAAAATAAAATCAGTCCTTGATGGAATATGGTGATTCGAGACCGAGGAAGACCACCAAAGGAAACTGTCCCGAAGTGTACCTGCTTTAAGCTCATTGAGATTCTAAAACCTGAAAAATGGTGCGCAGTGGGCAGCAGTCAACGTTGCTCTATGTAAACGTCAGATAATTTAAAAGTTCCTGTGCAGAAAACACTGGATACTGGGATAACATCGATGGTCGGAGACGAGGAAACATCCTAGTGCTTTGTCACTGTTATTAATTGAGTTTATTTTTGAAATATTTGTTTCATGTTCAACTCAGCTCTGTTTCAAAATATCGCAATGTCAGATATGACTTACATTTCCAAAATTCCAAAGGTCCAACTAGGAATTCAGGAGAAAATGCCAGTTTGTTAGTAACATTTTACTGAATGGAGCTTGCTTAAAATGCATAAATGCTTAGGATTACCTGCAGAATATAAATGTTTGCCTAGTTGACCAAATTTTTTCTATTCAATGGAAAGTGCCCAGTCTTAGTGTTGTTTCAGAACCCTGCCATGATGTTACTAAAAATTTTCAAATTTTTAAAGGTCCAATTTGATATTGACATTTTTGTTAATCAAACTTGCTCAACACTCCCATAAGTGTACCCGCCTTGATTTTTATGTGCTATATCACAAAATTTTACTTCAAAAATATGAAGCTTTTGTCTGATTAAGCAAGTTTTCTCAAGTTTTCTACTGAATTGCGTAGTATATGGCTAACATTCTACACCAACATTCCATAATTTCTCTATTGACGATATATGTATTCCTTAAAGGATGCCAGTAGCACCTCTGCTGGTGAGGGACCCTCGACAATAGATGACGATCATCAGGAAACCCCTGCCTCTAAGACCACCTGCATTATATGCAATCAGGATCAAAAAGTAGAAAATACTGTGTGTGTAGAACGAGGCTTGGACACAATTAGAAAATCTAGTACTGAAAGAAAAGATAACAAAGAGAAACTTTTTAGGGGGCTTACTTCAGTCACTAGCCATAAATCATGCCTGGTCAAGGAAAGGGCAGTTCATTAACCAAAATTTTGGTAAGGTGGAGCAGGAACGGATACATTTGTACAGCCCAGCGAAATTGAAGACACGCAAGAGCAAGGAGCATTTTAATTATGCCAAGTTATGTTTTATATGTGGATTGGAAGCAAGTAAAATTGAGCTAGCTAAGAAGGGGTCAGCTACCTATGACACTATAGTTAGAACTGTTACATCTAGATCTTTTGTTGAAAATACAAGGCGGAAGTTGGAGGAACATCTCAATAAATTCAGTCAAGATATAATGAGAAGGATAGCGTTGACTGATTTAGTGGCTGTGAAAGCACAGTACCACAAGAGTGTCAGTTCACCTTTTTCGAACTTGTTGATTTACTAGGTAAGACAAACAAATTTTCAGTATACAAGATACTTTTTTCAAACAATTTTCGTCACATTCTTTCATATTATACAGTGCATCGGTTGAAAAACCGACTAAAAGCATGGACCTATAAAGTATTGTACTGGACCAAGCTGTTTACATCCTGGTTTGAAGTCGTGTATGACTACAATCTGTAGTCGTGATATTGAGTTGGGCGTTGTCACATCGCGTAGGTAATAAGTCTTTACCATAGACAAAATTGTGTCACTATACGTATTCCATTCGATTACAATCGAAGAATGAAGAATGGTGATGGTGACATTATCACGAAACTCAAACCTGTATAACTTACAAGTTTAAAAATCCAAACTATCGTAAAAATCATTACTTGCGTCTTCAAATGGTTGTGAAGAAATTATTGTATCTGGACGTTTGTCAACGCTGTCGAATATGAATGTTTATGTTTTCTACGAAGTAAACTTCTGACAGTTCTGTCATGTTCTGCCATTGATTTTTTATGGGATTATTGCTGAAATAGTGGTTTTTTGAACTCATTCGTGATATATAGTGGCAGTACAATAGTAAGAGAATCATAATGGTGCAATATTGTTGGGTTTGCAAACAATCCATGTGTTCGAACCCGAATATCAGATTTCAGATTCCAAGTACCATAGGCGTTACAGTGGGTATCAATCTGTTTTCACCGAATAAAATGAAATTAATACGTGAATTCAAACCTGTACATGTGGAGATAATGAAATAGACACCTCACGAAACATTTAACTTCATTAGTGGTTTGGATGATGCATTAAAACAAAACGGTTACCAAAAAGTCCAAGAAATGTCTAATAAAATTTTGATTTATCTTTAGGTTTCCAGCTGATGTCACAGTAAAAGCGGCTTGGTTAAAAGAGTTGGGGATGAAATGTTCAACTGAATGTGTTCCAAAGTCTGTTAGGATTTGTTCCATTTATTTCAAAGACGCAGCATCCGAGAATAACCCAAGTGGAAGAATATTTTTAAAGAAAAGGGTTCTTTCTTTATTATATGATGAATGGTATATCCCAAGAAATTCAGCTGCTTCAACTTCAGGATAATTATTATCAGCCGTTAGAATTGTTATTTTAAATTGTTATTTCAAAAAATAACAGAGATTTGTATAAAAAAACAACATATTACATATATTCAGATTGAAAGATTTCAGCAAGAAAAAATCGTCAACTGGTTTCACTGAAACATCCCCAGGTACATATTCTGAAGAAATTGTTGATGACTCAAGTCCCCCACTGAAGAGGTGAGGACAAATTGAGAATAGTAAAATTTGTTAACTCAAATTTCGCAACTCAGTTTTCATCCACTTCAGGTTGTTTGGCTTTAAAATACTGACGATCTGACATTTAGGTTAATTTCATATTTTCTGGTTTGAAAAACAGGACAGAATCCCGTGATTTTTCGAAAGAAAAAGTGAGTAGTATTAGTTGGTAACAGTATCAAATCTATCTAATATCTTTTATCCACAATCACCTTATAATTGAAGTTTTATCCACACTTATGAACCTTATAAAGTACCAATTTATCCACTAGTACAATAATGAAATTACTTCATTCCACTAGTGGAATAATGAAAAATACAATCTTGAATATCAAACACATTTTACTTATTTTCACCAACTTCACAAATGTTTACAAATGGAGTCGATAAACAATCAAAAATACATAGCAGCACCATTCAACACCTCCCGATATTTTTGTATGTTATTTCAATGATTTTTGAGGTGACAGCCGCTGTCAGAGAAAAACGTCAAATCATTTTGTGATGAAAAATTTCCGCGATTCTGATTCTAAATTAATGTGATTGTGAATAAAACGTTGTATTGCATGCGTGTTTTAGATACATTTTATTTGCTTAAAAAATTTAAACGCTCGAGCTTCGCTCTCGCGTTTACACATTCTTGCGCAAATAAAATGATATCTAAAACACTTATACAATAAATAACTATAAAAGCAATTATTGTATATTGATATATTTATTTTGGCTATCTCGGAATCAGCTTTAAAGATTTGGATCAAAATTTTTACTCAGATGAAGTTTTAGTTTCTCAGTTCCTCCATGCAGGCGATTTTCCTGAAGAAACTCGATTCCACTAATAATAATAATGATGTGAATTTTTATATTCTATTTTCACCCACTTCCAATTATCATAATCTGAAATTTGGACGGACGATAATACAAGAATTTCCAACAATTAATGTAATGAAAATAATGATAATAATAATTGGAATTTAAAATTCAACTTTCACCCTTTATTAATTCTCCGAATTATCTAAAATTTTTCAAAAATTTCCAGAACCAATCACAATACAAGAATTTTATGATAATAACGCACCTAATAATAATAATGATCATCCGTATGATCTGAAATTGGGCACACATAAACCGATGACAATACAAGGATTTAATTATAAAAGTTAAATGATAATGATAATAATGATAATGATGTGAATTTTTTATTCAATATCCACCCAGTTCTAATCATCCGAAAAGTTTAAAATTTGGCACACTTACCAAGGACCGACGATAATATAAGAATTTTATTATATTAATGTTTTATTGATAATAATAATAATGAGAAACTCTAAACTCAATTTCCACCCACTTCCAATCCTCTGAATAATCTTAAATTTAGCACACACATCAAGAACTGACGACAATACAAGAATTTCGTAATATTAATGTGATAATAATAATAATGATGAGAATTTTCAAATGCTGTTTTACATCAGTACACGTACTTTGTCACTGCAAGGGCTCTAAACGATTTCGAAGGGCTCACACAATATGTCTGGAATGGTCGCAGTTTAAAGGCTTTTAGCGCGGCAGCAAAAAATGAATCTAAGCTAATCCAATCTAGTAAAGATATCTTCAAGCAAAGTTTAAGGGAACACAACTTGATGCCATGCAGGGCAGCAACAAGGTCTTCATTGACTGCAGAACATTGCAGATCACGGCTTGATTTTGCTCGTGCACACCCTCATTGGCGGGAAGCTGAATGATGTCAATATTCTGTTCCATGACTAATAAAATACGAATGCGGGTCTACAGACGTTTAGGAGAACGCTACAATCAATGTAACACTCTGTAAATCATTGATTTTGGCAGAGGATCGGTAATGATTTGGAGTTGTATGAATGTGGAGGCACGTATGAAACTGGTAGTCATGTTGTCTGTTCATTTGCTCCATTAATTGGTGAAGAATTCATATGATTGCACGACCGTCCTAGACCACACGGCCCGCCAGTATTTCCGGGCAATCTTGCCCGCGAGAAGTCCTGATACGAACCCCATCGAACATATATATATATATATATATATGATATTCTTGGGAGATGAATTAGAACCCTGCAGCAGCCCAAAGTTACTTTGAATGAGCTGAGGGACAGTTTAGTGAATTTGGGAGACATAATTGAATAAGGACTCTGATATTGAGTATAACAGGCGGTTATCATTGCTCGAGGAGGGAACTCAAGAAATTAGCAAATCATTTCAGAATAGAAAACAATTTCTTCATTTTTATTTTATTGTTGTTTTTGTGAAACTTTGTAAGTACTTAATTTTTGATATCTTCTAGAAAAAAATTTAGTTTGATTATCTGTATTGTGAATTTTGTTTGCATATTGTCGTAAATACATTAAAATTTCGTATTTCTGAATTTGAATAATCTGAAAAAAAAAAAAAAGCTGAAAATATCTTTGGAATATTTATTCTTCACAATGTCATTTATTTTAATATGTATAAAAACATGTATTTATTCAATATATAAATTACCATATTTTAGTAAATTCATTTTTATTCTTTTTTTTTCAGTCGACTGTCTCCAGCTTTCCAATAATTGAAAATGAAAGTCTTAAAATCCTTATTTTTTTTTTAATTTGTGAACCTAATTTTCTAAGGATCGATACTATCCGAGTCTATGAAGTTATTTATCACATCAGGTATGTCAAATGGGTTTTTCTATCTCACGAAGTCCCATCGGATGTACTTATATACACTTTTCTTGATATTTTCATCATTACTTAAAATTCAACATATTTTTCTTGTGATTGAACCCTATTTTCAGCTAATGCGTGCGCTCCTGTCTGTTGTGGGAAGGTCACAGTCTATCGCTACCTTCTCTCTTCCCCGCAGCCCGCGCGCCTAAAAACAGAGCGACTTCAAATCACTCCGTGTCGTAGGTATGGCAATGCTGAGTACATCTGTATTTATACGATATTATACGTCCATGACTGAAAGCAAGTGAACTTGTCGCAGTGGTAACAATAGCACTTTTATTTTATGATAGTATTAAAAATAATGGGCTGAAGAACCTTTTAATTGACATTATGGATATCAATCAGTTTGATAACCGATCTTTTTCGAATGTTGAAATGGTATGGGTATACGGCAGGGCAGAAAATCTGGTCCCTGGATGGAACGGATTCATGTAAAAATAACAAACTATCTTCCTCATGAGCAGTCAAGAACACTTTGTTCACCCTTTCTCAATAATCCTCCGAGTGATCTCAATACTATTTATATTTATGTTAAGGAATTATCAAAAACAATCAATTGAAATGTAGCATTTGTAATTTTTGACCAGCTACTTTATCAAAAAGCCGTCGAAATAATGGAATCAGCACTATTTGAAATTTCGCCAGAAATCCACATCCGCTTGGGCGGGTTTCACTTGCTCATGTCTTACCTTGGTAGCATTGGATTCATAATGGGTGCATGGAAGTGGCCTGAAGAATGCTCTTGGTGTATGCTATACCTTATCATCAGTTGATAAGACGCGCTATTCGTGGACATTCTCTAATCGTCACTGCACTTTGTAAAAGAATATTTAATGAAATATTTTTTTCTGCGGAGGAATTGGGATGTTAGAAAAATGTTGTGCAAAACTGTAACACCGGAGAGGAGTTGAATGAAAATCTTCTAGAAAATCTATTTTTAACAAATATTAACGCTTTTTTTTTAGAAAACTTGATGAAATGGATCAGAAAGGGAAAACTGCAAAGGTGTGGATTCAATATTTCAGAATGGTTTCAATTGCTAAAGCATCTATGTTGTGTGAAAAAATGGGTCAGTTCCAAGAACGGCTTTCTTTTATATGTCAAATGATGCCCTACTTCTTTGCATCAGGCCACTTCCACTACACAAAATCACCTTACATTTATCTCCAGAAAATGACAAAATTCATTGAGGAGTCCAAAATTTTGATAGACTCTTGTGCTCCTCGAAGTATGGTTCCTGAATCAAATTTGGCGAAAGTTATCCAATTGAAGAATTTTTTGTACAATGGGTTCTGCACTGTCAGGAGAGTGAAAGAGTTTTAGCGTGGAAACGCAACTGATATGACGATTAACACCTTCACTGCGCATGACGTGTCGACACGTCACGCGCACCCATGCCCCCAGGCGGATGACGTGTGAACACGTCTAGTATAGCTTTCTATTGTATTCAGTAGTACACTGTCAGTCTTGCGAGTACATTATCGGTATTGCGTCAGCCTCTAGCGAAAGGTATGTGGGGCCAGGTAGCCGAGTGGTTAAAGCGACAGTGTTTTAGTCACTGGCAGCCGGTCGGCGGTGGTTCAAACCATGGCGACTGCAGAATTTTTTCTGATGGCCCGAGAAAGTGCTAGGAATCGCACGTAAAAAGGTAAGACCTCGTTAATCCTTGGCTCGCACAAGTTTCGACTTTTGAGGGCTGCCGTTCGTAAGGGGACGACAGCTGGTTAACGGAAAAAACAATTTTAACAATTTTAACAAAAACAAAAAGTGAAAAATTTGCGATTTTTGAGTGAACATGAGTGACTGTGAACCGGGCCCTTCTGAACCGAAAAAACTTCGAAGAGGAGTAAAATCCAAATATAGGGCCCCAATAAATGATGCAGAGATGGAAAAACTCCTCTATGAATCGGATGATGATATCGCTGATCCAGATTTTGACGATGCCGACTTTTCAAGGGATGAAGATTCCGATTTTGATGAAACTATACCCCGTGATATAGTGGATGGTAGTGAAGAGGATGAGCCAAATTTACAGAATATACAGGCATTCCAAAAACAACAGGCAGGCCAACAGCAAAAAGATGATGGCACTATAAATTGGGTAGAAGATTCGCTCGGATTTACAAAAATTCCTTTTTTGAAGAAAAATAAGTTTCTGACTTTGCCCCAAGGCAATATCAATATATAGTTTTTATATAGGTAAACGAGAAAGTTTTAGTAAATTGAAACGAACCGTGGACATTTTCGTAAAAATATGTTGGATCATGAGAGACTTAGTTTTTCTAGCATGTAACTATTTATAATTAACAACTCGTAAAAACAAAATGGCGACATAAGTAGGCGGGAATTTCAAACATGTTTTTTTAGGAAATCGTCCAATCGATTTTTTCAACTTATTGGTTGATGAAAATTCCTATAAGCTAATCGTCAATGAAACCAACAAGTATGCAGAGCAAATTTTCCAGTGTGCAGGTGAACGGAAAAATCTAGAATAACAAAATGGCGTAATGTTACAGTTGATGAATTCAAAGTATTTTTTGGGCTTTTATTCCATATGGGAACCATCAATATAAATCGTTTGCAAGATTATTGGAAGACGAATCGGTTTTTTAGTTTGCCATTTTTTTCCGCAAATATGAGTCGTGACAGGTTTATGCTCATTATGAGATGTCTCCGTTTTGTTGAGAATCCATCAGAAAATCAACCAACACCTCAGGATACGTTATTTAAAATACGCCCGTTGGTTGACTACTCCAATAACACAATGTTGAAAACTTATTACCCCAATAAAAATTTATCATTGGACGAGTCAATGGTTCTTTGGAGAGGAAGGTTGTCTTTTAGGCAATATATTAAAAATAAGGCTCATAAATATGGCATAAAGCTTTATGTACTTACTGAGCCGGACGGAACGGTACTAAAATTTTCCGTTTACACAGGAAGTTTAGAATTACTATAATAGCTATGAATTGGCGGAAAAATTGCTAAAACGAAACACTTACTGTACTGGCACACTAAGAATTGATCGTAAAACAATCCTATTGATGTAAAGCAACAAAAATTTGAAACCGGAGAAACTATTGCTCGTTATGCAAAAGGAATCATGGTGGGAAAATGGCGGGATAAACGAGATGTGCATTATATATCTTCAGAATATGGAAACAACATGATTCAATATCGAAATGAAAGAGAACAGGATAAACAAAAACCAGAGGCAATTTTTATGTATAATCAATACATGGGCGAGATTGATCGTCAAGGCCAACTGCTCAGTTACTATCCTTTTGAACGAAAAACTCTGCGTTGGTACAAAAAGCTTGGAATCCATGTCTTGCAGTTGCTGTTATTCAACTCGTATTCCCTTTTCAAAAAACAGACCAAATCCAAGATATCATTCTACGATTTTAGAATGCGGGTGATAGAAGATTTAGTGCCACCACAACCGAAAGTCTTGACTAATCCACAAGCAACTCAACACGTACCAGTCAAAAATAATTCTCTTGAATCGGGAAGAATACCTTGCAGACGGTGTCAAAATTGTTATAAAAAGAAAATCAGGAAAGAAACCGCTTATTACTGCGCAGCTTGTGTAAACAAACCCGCTCTGTGCGTTGCGCCGTGTTTTGGAGAGTATCATAAGAATTTATAAATTTGTGATACTTTTTATGCATATATGTAATATAAGATAAATAAATAACAGTTTCTTACTTATCATTATCGTTTTATATTAATTCATTTTTACCAAAGAAATAAAAAAAAATCTCCTGGTTAAAAATATAAGCTGAGTGCGCTAGACGTGTTTACACGTCAAGGCCCCTAACGCCCCTATTCAAATAAAAAAAGTACTTTGGTCCTACCTTGAACATATTTAGCAAATATTTCATTTCAACTGCTGAAAATGAATCGTCCGCCCCCGCACTAATAATTAAAAATTATATACGCAGTTTACGTGTTAAGCAAGATCTCTTTAGGATCATGAAAACTGAGGGAGGCTTGATCAATCGCGGAATCACAGACAGCAGGACAAATACATGGATTTTGGGAATGCCTTATACCCATGAGATCTGCGAGGCGGTCGAAGAGTTTTGCGGAATCAAATTCAATACAAGTGACCATCGGATGCACGGGACACTCGAAAAACAAGGGACCACGAAGATCTGCAGAAAGTCAATGAGTGGTTTGATTCCCATGATCCATTTCCTTTTCAATAATAGTTGATGAATATTGCCACGGGGGTAAGCGGAAATGAAACAATAAATTGTCATCAAGCTCTTGAGGTAGGATTGCAAGGACTGAAAAATATGGTTGGACAGAGCTTTGCTGATATTAAATTTAAACGAATAGACCAAGTTTTGGCGCTAATAGCAACTAATAGTAAGGTCAAAGTCTATGATGAAGCTGTGCCGAATGATCCTACAGTCATTTTTCAGCGATTTTGCATTGTCAAAAAAAATTACGAAGAATTGGAACACTTTCTACAATATGAATTAGCTCCTTATCCCTCATCTATATTTCATGAAGGTGCGTTCCGAGAAACCGACAAATATAAGTTATTTGAATTGTTTGAAACGGTTGACGTTGTCTTGGATCCCAAAAATTGCATTTATGTAATCGACGGAGGTGTGCTGCTTCATAGAGTTCAATGGAAAAAGGAAGAGAAACTCAGCAAGATCTTTCAAAGTTATGTCAACTATATAAAAAACAATTTCACATCAGATGTCATCGTTGTTTTTGTATACAATAAACTCCAACAGTACCTAGGCTGTCGAGCGACTGCGTCGTTCAAACAAAAATGGATCTCCGGACATTAATTTCGATGAAACAATGACAGAGACAGTTACTCAAGAGAATTTTTTGTCGAATCAAAATAACAAAACACGTTTCATTCAATATTTGAGTGCAGTTTTAATGAGAACTAATCCATTTTGTCGAGAAAATATACTATTTCACCATTGAAAGTTTGCCATCTACAGTTGATGCAGCGAGGCAATATTTTCATACTAGTGTACTTGTCCAGACATGGTTGTCATATGATGTACATCCTGAAAATTGGGGCTGGGAAAAGAGTACCACTTTGAAACCAATCGAAATGACAAGAAAAGCCCCACTGGATCATCAGAGACTCCTGCACGTGCAAAAAGAGTGGTCTAAAATGTACCAATGTTTGTAATGAATGTACCACAGAAATTTTTTGGGAATTTCTATGGAGTTGGAGTTGGAGTTGTCTGGTAATACTTCATAACCGACAAAAATGTCTGGGATTTTCCGCCACGTTCTCTCAGACTCGCGAGTCTGGATTCACCAATTAACAAAATTATATTGGTAATACTCCGATAACAGGGCGCAACAAGCTTTCACAATTTTTTTTGGACTTACGTAGTTCAGTCTCCTGAACAAAAAATTCAAATGGAATTTTTGGCGGTCTCAAGTGATTTCGAGGATACAGGCTTTTTTTTCATTGAAAATTGTCATTTTCTAGCACACACACTCATAATGCCTCCTTCTTTTCACCAGCACAATATACACATCTTGCTTCACCAGTTCTTCATTTTTTTTCATTGGTACTTTTTATCAAAAAATTATACTTTCTTTCAACAATAACGAAAACAACAAATGGATGCTGATTTGTTTAGTGAATTTACTGAATTTTAGTAATGTCAGGTTGTTAACTTGGAAATCAGCCACCCGCCAGTTTTTTTAAATCTATTGTGAACAAATAACTTCTTCATCATAATAACACTGGCAATTTCCGTTGTTGCTAGGTAAACTTGTTTGTAACTAGGTACCTACTGCATATTTTATCACTATTTATTCAAGATGCTAAAATTGATTGAATATTCTGCAATAAATTGGCATTCGTCAATTTTCTGATTGCAATTGGTGTTTCTTTCGCGTCAATTCAATGTCTAGAGCGTGCTGCAGTTTACTATAAAACGGCGCTAAAACGGTAAAATGCCAATTCAAGAAGTCCTCTAGGAAATGTACATTTTCCGATGGAAAAATTGGTCTCCAGAGGATGGCTCTAGTCATTGGCTATATCCTCAAGTTACCTCATCCGCAGGCCCATTTCATGCATAGAGAGTTGAATAGGCCTTTTCATTTAGATGATTTTTTAAGGCGCATGCGCTCGTTTCGAGACCCAAAGTCTGATTGGATATTGGGAAAGTGAATAGCCATTGGTTAGTTTTGAAATAACAATTTAGGATTGGCTTAGTTCAAAATTAGCGGTATTTTCACATTCTGTCAACCGTCAACTTCATGACAACACAAATGCAACCATTGCCGTTCGTACTTCGAAGGTGAATATTAGTGAATGAAATACCCATACCTCGACCTCGTAGTTTACTTTTATTTTTGTGTGTTATATACCATTTCTTGTGATAATCATTGTGTAATCAATTCATTAACTCTACTTTACTGTGTGACAGCTACAATGGTATCGAAATGTTGTGTTGGTGCAGAAGAAAGGAAAAAAAAAACATACTCGAACCTTTCACAGGTAAGTTTGTTTACTTTGAAAGAAAGTCAAATGGAAATTGGTTCACTGAGTCTTATCTTGCAGTTATTATAATTTTATGAAGTTTTTCAATTCTATAAATTTCCACAACCTGAAAAGTCTTTATATAGAAATAATCAAGAAAGTCTATGCAGGAAAATTTTACTCCCTTCACAAAGAAAATATGTTTCAATACATTTTGATTTTTTGGTAGGCAGATTCAGACTGCCACAAGTCCTCCACAAATTGAAAATATTTGTTTATGAAGATGATAAAATTTGATGAATGAAGAAAAATGTTCCCTCCTCCTCCTATTGATATTCTATATATTTTTTTAAGTAGTGGATGAAAACTCTGAAAAAAACTCAAGGTTTTATAAGGGTTTGTTGAAGGCTTGTAAAAAAGTGTGTTCATGCCATGATCCTCTATAGAACTACAAATTGAAAATATGGCAAATGTAATATTTCGTGTTGATTATACAGATAATAATGCCCATTTTATTCAAAATAGGCCGAAAACAAACATTAGGAAATTCCATGTTGCGGAAGAGGATTGAAGAACTGGAAAAGAATGAAGCTGGAGAAGACATGAATAACTTTGCGGAAAGTCTGAAGTAGAGTGATAAAAAGTGTAGGTTTTATACATGTCAAGCTTTTACCAGCATTCTCACATAAATTTTCATTTCTGCACAAAGAGCCTTTACAGTATTGGGGATGTGAAAATTCGAAGGTTAATCGACCTTTGACAAAAAAAAACCTTTAGAAGAACTCGTTATAGTTTTGATCAGATTAAGAACTGGTTTATTGATTGAAGATATACATTATAGATTCAACCTTTCAACCGGTTTACCAGCTAGATAAAAACATTTATATTTGAAAAACTTCAGCCTATGAGTAGATGACCAAAGTTCATACTATGTCGGAAGTGGTCAAGGCCACCGATCCGCCGAGTCGAGCGATGTAATCTTGCCGCAAGCCGGGTGTTATCAAACCGCAAGCCGAGAGTTTGAATAAAAACAATAGTAATTGTGAATGAATTAATTCGAATTGTTAAAGTGGTATAATAATAATGATGTTTGGTAAAATAGGAAAAATGGCGGCGGGTAACGGGAGTGTAACGTTTCAACGTGCGATTCCAATGAGGAACGTATAAAGGGTGTTTGAAAATATATGATTTAAGAGAAAAATCAACAGGGTGTCTCAAAACAGTCATCAATTGAGAGAAAAAACAACAGGGTGTTTCAAAATACATCATTCAAGAGGAAAAATATGGAATGTTGGGTGGGAGACATGAATCATCGCATCATTGGGGCATCGCATCATTGGGGCATGCAGGGATTCAGAAGTTTTCGTTTTACGTATACAGGGTGTGTCAAAATACACCATTTAAGGAAAAAAATAAATACAGGGTGAATAAATATGGAGGTTGCTTATCAACGTGTTATACCAGGTGTACCAACATGTTAAATATACAAGGTGTCTCATAAATGTGGATCATTAGGCAGTATGCTTCCAACAAGTTCAAACATATGTTTCGCAATCAAAAAAATGACTGAAGTAATTGATAAATACGTGGATGGATGTGATATTTATGCAGAGTTGGTAAAAAAATTGTTAGATCGGAGAAAATGTTTAGAGTCGATAAAAAACGATGAAACGAATATGGGACATTATAAAAGTTGCCTTTGGTCAAATCCCAACGTTAGATGTGGTCCCGACACATGTAAATGCCATTTCATATACTGGTACGTAGAAGAAGCAAAAAAGTTGTAAAAAGTAATAGGAGGAGAGTGCAATAGAGGCGGCGGAGGGGATGATTATGTTAGATGAAATTTTGATGGAAAAAGAATTAGTAATACAATGGCATCGGCAGAATACAGACGTAAATTAGAAAAATTTGAGAGACGTCTTCAGGAATTAAAAAAAGACATTCAATTTTTTGAAGAAAAGGAAAATGTTTGGAAGCAGTTGAATAATTTACACATTCAAGACAGAGTTTTCATGCGAAAATTACCTGAACCGAGATACCCATTGAGAAGGATACAGCCTCACATCGTAGAATATGCCGGCACCAATGCTCAAAATGAATTTTATTCTTCTAACTACAATGATAAATAATGTTTTGTATGTTGACAAACCAAATGGAGTAAAATTCATGGCAATATGTGTGAAGATTAATGATTTCGAAAATGGATGCAAGAATAACAGAACAGAATGGCAATATATGCGTTCAATAAAAGTCAATGAGGGTCAGTTACCAGTTTTTACCAGCACAGTTCCAAAGAATGTCGCATTTAAGTATAAGCTGAAGTTGATATTTGAAGATCGCCGAGAAATAGACACAAAACTGAAGAATTTGTTCCCGCAGGGCGGCAGAAAACGAAGACACGAGTGGAATTTGAACTTTATAGAATTTTCATTATAGTGTCCACAATATTATCATGTATATTGCTCCGAATATTAATGGAAATAATTGTAAACGCGAGAAAATGGAATATATTGTTTGATTAAAAATTGTTGCAAATCAAATTTAGTTTCATTTCGTTCCTTTCAGAAATATAAAATTATCAAACAACCACGGCGTTATCACTTCCGTTAATCGGTTTATCTGCGGTTGGCATTAAAACGCGCCAGTCGACGTTATCTGTTATTGAACCAGCAAAAACTTTTTATTTTGGTTTTCCCCCAGATGGATCTAAAGAAAATAAACGCAAGTTCGGTCGTGGAGAGGAAGCCGTCAAGAAAATTAGTGGATTTGCCTGTGGGGACGCCGCAATCAATAATAGGAGCCAAAATTGTTGGAAGCCGGTTTGGTGGTGACGTAATATTGTTGGATTTAGGAGAAACGGTCGTATTCCTGCCTCAGCGTGTCACGGAGGGATATCGCCCGCATGTGAAAGAATTTGAAAAAGGAAAATACGCGCTAGTCTTCAAGGGGGTTGTAGATGTAGGGAAGCCAAATCCTGCTGCATCGTTTGAAATTGTAGAAAATTAAGGTTAGTTTTGATGTTCATTCATTTGCCGCCATTTTATGTATGCTTTAAAAAAGTCATTTGAAAATTAATTTTTTTCTTTATTTTCAGATAGTTATATACCCTCCTCAAAACCACGCAGCAGCAGCATTCTTCTGAGAAGCATCACTCCGTTCGCCATTTCAACAAGTTTCCTTGTGCAGATCCACCGAGGTCCCCTTTGCAAGCCGTTAACGTTCTACAAGCATCCAATGCCGCCGCCGTTCTACAAGCATCCGTTGCCGCCGCCGTTCTACAAGCATCCATTGCGCCGCCGTGATAAGGACAAATTTTTGTAAGTTGAAATATTTGTTGAAAATGGTGTTTTCAAAAACTTTATCGCAAATTGATGGATTACTAGAGGTGATCAAACAAAATTATTCAAGTTCCATTGCACGAACATCGTTGAATTTGATCAGTAAACATATTAAAAAATGTGAGTTGGCAATGAAAAAAATTTAATTTTCAATAGGGGAAAAAAAGAAAATTGTTAGTAAAATTGGGGAATTGAAACGTATTAGATGTATAATAAATGTTATGAAAAATGATAAGTATATTGGATCAGGTTTGAATAGAAGCAGTAGGGTTAAATGGGAAAATATCAATGCAATTTTCAATGGTAGAGTAAGGACGGGTGTAATAATAAATTTAGCCCACAAAGAAGTGAGAAAATTTTTGAGTGATTCGTATTTTGTTTTCAAATCGAGAATTTCCAAAATTTTTAAGGAGATGCAATGCCTCAAAGTGAACATGACATTGTTGGGGGATTTCATCAAAACCTCGAATGACGGGGAAATTGTCGATCGAAAATATTTCAATACCCGTAATGCAATCATTGATTTGGGAACAGATTTGGCTTCTTGGTACAATGAACATGTTGTAGATGTTATTTTGAATAAGCTCGATGAATTTCAGGAAAAACAATCGGGCTGGGCATTGAGTAAAATTCTTTTGCTTGAGGTGTCAATAAATAAATACGGAATAGGCAACGGTTCATCCTTCATACGGTTACCTAGAGAAATTGAAAGCAAAAAAGCATGTGTGAATATTGATAATCAGGATGACGCATGTTTTTTTAGAGCAATCGTAAGTGGTTTGTACTCGCCTAAAGGAAGGGTAACACGTTCATCTTCATATCCAAATTTTGAGACGGTTTTGAATATAAAGGGTTTGGAAATTCCTATGCAAATTCATCACATTACAAAATTTGAAAAACAAAACGATATTTCTGTAAATGTATATAACTTAGAAATGAATGTTGTTAAAGAAAAGACATTTTACGATGTAGTACCTGCACGATTGACCAAAAATAAATTGAATAAACATGTTAATTTACTATTAGTTCAAAATGTATATTTTCCGAAGTTAAATGAGTACGACGCTTTACCTCAGGATACAGATGATTCTGAAATCAAATATCATTATTGTTATATTAAAAATATGTCCAGATTATTTTCAAAACAAATGAGTAAGAATCATAATAAGAATTTTTTTTGCGATAGGTGTATTAATTATTTTTCTAGTGAACAAAAATTGAACGAGCATATTGTTTTGTGCGAAAATATTAACGAGTGTAAAATTTCATTTTCCAAATTTGATTATGTAGAATTCCGAAATTATGTATACAAACAAAAATTTCCGTTTGTTGTATATGCTGATTTTGAATCCGCCCTCGAAAATTGCAACGTAAAAATTTCAGACAAATCATCAAAGTATCAAAAGCATAAAGCGTTCAGTGCAGGTTACTATTTGAAATGTTCCTATGACGACACTTTGTCTAAGTTCAATAGTTATCGGGGTGACGATTGTATACAATGGTTTACAGATGAAATGGCTAGCATTGCCAAATTTGTGGAATCTAAAATCAAAAATATTGTACCCATGGCAAGTAATCCCGATATTTTTAAAGCTAGAGTGTGTCATATTTGCGAGAAGTCATTTTCAAAGCAGGATATCATCGTTAGAGATCATTGTCACTTCTCGGGGTTGTTTAGGGGTTGGAGTCATCAAATTTGCAATCTAGCCTTTAAAAAGCTTTTTGTTGTACCCATTACGTTCCATAATCTTTCGGGGTATGACTGTCATTTTATTATTAAAGATGTTGCAAAAAGAGGAGATGTGAGCGTACTTCCCATCAACAAAGAGAAATACATTTCATTCACCCAATACGATAGCGAAACTAGCATTAAATTTAGATTCATCGATTCTTATCGCTTTATGGGGGCCAGTCTCGATGAGTTAGTTTCCACATTGGATGTAAAAAATTTAAGAATTTTAATAAAAGAATTTGCACAATTGAATGATGAGAAATTCAAACTTCTCACCAAGAAGGGTGTATTTCCTTATGATTATGTTGATAGTACTAAAAAACTCCTCGACACTGAGCTACCTTCCAAAGAGCATTTTTACAATAAACTTTACGATGCCGAAATTGATGATGTGAAGTATGCCCATGCTCAAAATGTTTGGCAACAATTTGATATCAAAACTTTGGGGGAATACAGCGATTTATACATGCGAACGGATATATTGCTTTTGGCAGACGTTTTTGAAAATTTTCGCGAAATTGATTTGAAAACTTATGGGCTGGACCCAGCATGGTACTATACCATGCCGGGATACACGTGGGATTGTATGTTGAAATATACTGGTTGCAAATTACAAATTTTAAAAGACATCGATATGATTATGTTTATCGAAAATGGTATAAGGGGTGGAATTTCAGTTTGCTGTAATAGATACAGTGAGGCTAATAATCCATATATGGCAGCATACGATCCAACGAAACCATCCAAATATATCATGTATTTTGATGTGAATAATCTCTATGGGTGGGCAATGTCAGAATTTTTACCATATGGAGGTTTCGAATGGGCGGATACAAATATTGATGTGACTCAAATTCCCGATAACAACCCCGAAGGGTATATTTTGCAAGTTGATTTAGAATACCCGGCACACCTTCACGACTTACACAAAGATTTCCCGTTTTGCCCCGAACACCGCGCACCACCAAATTCCAAGTTGAAAAAATTAATGCCAACCCTCCATAATAAAACTGAGTATACGTTACATTATAGGAATCTGAAGCAGGCTCTTGATCATGGATTAATAGTGAAAAAAATTCATAAAGTTTTAAAATTTAAACAGTCTGCATGGTTGCGTCCTTATATCGAGTTGAATACTCGATTAAGGACCGCAGCCAGTAATTCTTTTGAAAAAAATCAGTTCAAATTAGCCAATAATGCGATTTTTGGTAAAACCATGGAGAACATCCGGTTGCACCGAATAGTAAAATTAGTGTCTTCCGACGAGGGCAGATACGGTGCCAAAAATCTCATTTCAAGCCCTCTATTTCATAATCGTACCGTTTTCAATGCAAACCTGATGGCTATTGAATTAAAAAAAGTCGAACTTGTTTTCAATAAACCCATGTATGTAGGGATGGCAATTTTGGATTTGTCAAAAACTTGCATGTTCAAATTTCACTACGAATTTATGCTACCAAAAATAGGTGCGGAAAAATCCAAATTAATGTATACAGATACCGACAGTTTTATTTATGAGGTAACGTGCAACGATGGGTACGAAGAAATCATTAAAAGTCATATTTCAAAATTCGATACGTCTGATTATTCCGAAAATAACGAGTATAATATTCCACTTGTAAATAAAAAAGTTCCGGGACTCATGAAGGATGAAGCGAACGGTAAAATCATTACACATTTTGCAGGTCTACGTTAAAAAATGTATACCTACAAAGTGCAGGGAGGCAAAGTAGTTAAAAAAGCGAAAGGAGTGAAATATAATGTCGTCAAAAATAAAATAAGTTTCGAAGATTACGTGGATTGTTTGAAAAATTGCAAGCAAAAGAAAATTACTCAGTGTACAATCCGATCATTCGCTCACGATGTGTTTAGTATCGAGCAGTCGAAAATAGCTCTTAGTCCGTATGACGATAAACGCTATCTTATCCCCAAACCATTGGATACATTACCGTGGGGGCACTATAGCCTAAAGTAATTTTGTTGTTCTAGTTCAAATATGGTTGACCGGTGTGTTACTCCGAAAATGAGCACAACTAACGAAAAATCGTCGTTTACCCCACCGACTTTGCAACAATTGTCTGCAAACGTAATTTATTGGACAGTTAAAAATTCAAGAAATTATATACAAAAACAAACGGAAATCATATTGGGGATTGATATTTGGTATTCGAAATATGATTATTTTTGTTATTTTATAATACCAAAAGTATTTAAAAAAGCACTTAATGTGAACTGTATTAGGGAACTGAAAAAACAAATGGTAAAAAATCATAGTTTTACCGATTCAGAGATCAATAAGTTCAGAAAAGGAGAATTTAAAGCTTACTCCAACTATTTGTGATGTTGATAAGAAAACATTATTTTCAACTATATTTCAACAATTCATTTTTCATTTATGCTTTTATATGTATTGTATTTTTTTTCTTTTATTGCTGTATTTTAGGGAGGGTATTTTGAATATAGAAAAAAACAAAATTATTTTTTGTGTTTTATTGCAAAATTAATCAAAAATCGTATGATTCTACCCAAATTGGGCTGACTTAAAAAAACTAAGTGTGTTGAAGGCAGAATATTTTTGAACAAAATATTGCTGATTTTCATAACTTTTGTAAGTGCACCGACTCGGTGCGCTTTGAACTCGATGAAATAAACACTCTCAATTTTTTTTCATTTATTACATAAATTATACAATATTGTTTGTTTATAATAAAATAGATATTCTCGTAAAGCATTAGCATACAGACTTTCTAAAGGGGAGGCTTCACAGAAACCTTCTATAATTTCTTCTAAAGTTAAATAAATTTTCCTATCACGCAACCACGATCGAATAAGATCAAAAACACCTCGATAATAGGCACAAAAGTTCAAAGCATCCAGCATGGCGATGCGGCCGGACAGCACTCCCCGATGTGTTTCGAGAATATCGTTTACATCTTTCTCAGACAGCTCCAGGTTCACAGCGTCCTTGGCAATGGAAATTTGTTTGGTGCAGCTTTCGATGTATTGTGTAACGTAAATGTAATCCTTGCAACGTGTTACAATCGGATTATATTCATCTACATACTCATCGATTCTTGCTTCAAATAAAGTATCCACTGTCGTTTGCAAAATGCCAATGAGGGTTACCCATTCATCGAGTGTAAAATTGATGAATCGAGGTGAAAATTGCTGCTTCAAAATGACGCATGGGCTAAAGTCTCTGACTGGGCTGAGACCACATCGAAGTTCATAGGACGGCATGGGAAAAGTCGACAACAGCAATTGGTGTTCGTGTCGAGCAGCCTTTTCGTATTGGTCCAACGCTTTTTCTACTGCACTAAACGGTTCAGGTTGAGTAGCCCCATCGTATTGTTGCAACACTCTGTCTAGGTCATTCAGAGTTCCCCTGTAATCTTCACCATCACTATCGCACATTACTTCAACTTCACTACCGTAACCACTATCTTGAGACATTTTTTCATTTTCAAACTTTCGTTTTCAAACTGAATATCTGAGTGTGCCTGCATCCGATTTTATAGTTTCACTTCACATCACCTGGTTATGTGTGACGTAGTGAAGTTGAAATAATGTTGCAGAAAATTGATTTCGTCGAAAGGCCCCCCCTAATTGACTTTCAAATTGTGCTTCTTTTCCATAAGATTCTATACAAAATCGATGTTTTCGATCCAACTGTATTCTTGTAAACCGAGCCATTTCACGTACATTTTTTTGCCTTTTCTCCTCAGAACTTTTTCCACTAGATATATATCTGGATTTGCAGTTTTCTGCAGTTCCTCCCCATAGAAAGCACCCTTGATAGGTGCACCCTGCATATCTTCCAACATGAAGGTGGCAGGGTTGGTAATATTGACTTTGATAATTTTGAATAATTCTGTAGTCCAATTGGGCGTATAACCTTTTTGGAAAACGTGTTTTGCCTTACTGATTCGCACAACATCACCAACTTTGAATTTTCTTGGTCCAGCTATTTTCAAGTGACTGTATGTCGATTTGAAAATTTGCTTTTCGTTGTTTGCGTTGATTTCCGAAGGCTTCATCCCTGTCTTTGAGTGGCGTGTATCATTGTAGGATTTTGTGATTTCAGGCAAAACATTCAACCATTTGTAGGTGCTATTCAAACTGAAATACTTGTACAATTTTTCTTTTAAAGTTCTTATGACACGTTCGCAGATAGCAGCTTTGGTGATGCTGTACGTATTGTAGTGATTTATTTGGTGTTTTTTCATCAGCCCTTGAAATTTGGTGTTATAAAATTCCACCCCCTGATCTGTTTGTAGATTTTTTGGACAACATTTCGTATGTACCAAAATATCTGCAAACATTTTGGTAATTTCCTCACCCGTTTTCGATTTCAATGGTCTAGTCCACACAAATTTGGAAAAACAATCTATAACGACTAGAATGAGTTTGAAATTTCGATTTTGATGGGCGTACGGTCTCATCTCAGCCAAATCCATTTGCCACAAATCATCCAAGCCTTTGATGATGGTACGGCGTCTAGGATAATTTTTTCTAATGGGTTTATGCAGTTCACGAACAAGTTGAATCTTTTCTTTGGAAGCCATTACACATATCTGATGATGAGACTGCGTAACGTACTATTTTATTATGGCTGTGCGACAACTACATTCTGCATTTTGCGGATTTGTTCAATAGCTGATTTTGTATTCGCTATATCTGAATTTATTTTGTTGATTTGTTGCGAGATATCATCTCGCAATTGTTCTAACAATTGGTGGGCCAATTTCCCATTAACATCCCATTTTAAATTATTTGAATGAACCAAATCACTAATTTCACCAATTTTTTTCAACAAATCTTCACGAACATTTTCAATATCCTCTATATATTGTTGGTTGAATTTTTCGAAAAATGCTGTCGTTTCCTTATACCGTGTGTCGTTCATTTGTACCATTTGACTTAAATTACTCTCAAGTGTTTGAGTTTTCTTTTCAAATTGTTTGTTTGTTTTATTCATCTCATTTTTAATTTCATTACGCATCTCTGTTAGATCACCATTCAGTCGATTACTCAATCGATTCAGTTGCATTTGATGTTGGTTAGCTTGATTTTGCATAATTTCCGTAAGATTTTTATGGATTTCATCCACATATTGTTTATTGGCAGCATCAGTATCCTTGGTGGGGCTCTTCACATTACTCAATTTCAAATTATCGAAATCAATATTACCATCTGGTGTGTGCAGTAAACCGCCTCTAGAGGGCGTTGGTAATTTCCGCTTTCTATCTACGCTTGCGCTGTCGCTACGTCCAAACTTGTCGAGACCCATTTTGAAAATGATAATGTATGGGGAAACGCCCTTTGTCTTATAGAATTATATTCGCCTCTTTGAGTTCACTCAAAATGGCAATAATCTCGTTGTCATGCGAAGTATTTCCAGCATCTCGAGAGGCTATCAATAATTTGAGACGTTCGCAGAGTTCGTTGGGATCGTCCCAATAAACGAATTCCATAGGTTTGGTATTGAATGTCATTGCAATAGGTGTTTTCGGTAAACAACCACTGCCTAGAGTTGTTGAGTTGGATGCTTTACGTAAATTTGTACGTGTCGATGTTTTACGTTGTTGTTGTTGTGTAGGAAACATCGGTTTAATTAAATTGTTGTACTTCCACCCTTTACTAAACTTTGTGCGACCTAAGGTGTCTTGGTGGCTGGTTGATAAATCCAAGATTTGTCTGTATGCTCGTAAATCTTCGTCATTGTAATTTTCAGGCTTAATGAGAAACATCAATTCATATATACCTGGCGTCCCATTCCATTGATACCCACCAATTTTAATGTATCCGCTGCGTTTGTCAAAATCTATTTCTTTTACACCAAGGAACCACTTTGAATCACGTTGATCATAGATGGGTCCATATACTTTGTCTATTTCTTTATTTTTCCCCCAATTCTTTATAATGTATGGTTGGACCATTAAAGGATATTGATCGATATATTCTTCTAAAACTTCTTCATTCATGTCCATCAGATCATTTTGCTCCTCTTCTTCTGTGAAAGCATTATCGCCATCATCAGCAGCATCATCATCATCCTCTGTACTTGCAATAACGTCGAGGGATTGGAATGGAGTAGTTTCAGGCTTTTCCATTTTCTCCTCTTCAGGTTCGGTTTTCGTCTCAGTTTTGATTGGACTAGTAGCTTGTGCCGTTTTATTCGCCAATATTTTCAGCGGAACTGATACAGGTTTGAAAAATTTCTGCAGCGATTCATCTTCTTCAGATTTACCCAATTTCAAGGCTAAATATTTTTTTCGAATAACGTTTGCAATTTCGTTGATTTTAGTCTTTCGAATAACATCAACTTCTTTGCTCAACAGTTTCATGATGACGAATGATAATACATCACATCTTGTGTATAGTTATATATTTGTCGAATCCTTGTCGATATCGACCAGAATTCGTATCGAAATCTTTGCAAATCACAACGGTTCCATATTGCTGCTGCTGCCAACATTTTGCACACATTCTCTTGAATTCATCGAAAGACATGTCGGGAGAAAAGTGTTCATCGAATACATGTTTTAAATTTATTTCATCTTGCTTGAAAAGTACGATCATATTACAGTTGTCGCGTATCAGCTGTTTTGGGATTTTCGAATATGTTTGACAAAGGTAGGCGGCGTCAATGTTCTTGTGTCTGCACACGGAATAATACTCTCGAATTTTCTGTTGACCATCGCAGGCGACATCGTCGAAAATAAATATACTATTCGATTTGGATTCGTGAGGACTTATGATTTCTTCGTTTTCTCTGAACGGATAATAACCCAGCCCCTTGACCTTTTTCAAAATTTCTTGAAGTACTTGATATTTGGGTTGATACAATGACTTTGAGTATACGTAAATGTTTTCAAATTTAGCACCATTCGGGTGGAATAACAATGTTAAGATGGCGTTTGTTTTTCCACAACCACTTGGTCCGCAAATGATTGCACGGAACGAATTGGGTAATAATTTACCATGTTTCCTAATCATACTACCACAACCATCTCCATTCAAAATATCCAAATTTTCAATGGGTAGTGACTCGTCTTGCTGAATGACTTCCATGATGTTATGGTTGAAAATGAGTGCACCCCGGTTATAAATAAAAATATCACAATCACTTTACGTCATTCTCAATGTTGACTTACTCCGGTGCAGGTGTTGTTAATTCCATAATCAATAAGCTCCCGTTCGAATTACATCTTCCTGGTTATTCGTTTTGTGGTCCAGGTACCAAATTGCAAAAGAGATTGGATCGCGGGGACAAAGGTGTGAATCCTTTGGACGGGAGCTGTAAAGATCACGATATTGCATACTCCCAAAGTGATTCTCTACAAGACCGGCACAAGGCAGATCAAGTGTTGGAAAATCGAGCTTGGGAACGTGTTAAATCTAAAGACGCTAAATTTGGAGAACGTGCTGCAGCTTGGATGGTAACTTCCACTATGAAAGCGAAACGTAACCTTGGTATGGGTCTGTCCTTTCGTCGTAACATGCTTCAAAAAATTATTAAAAATTGGAAGCCTCATCCTAGCAATCTTAAGAAATCTAGTGCTTCAGCTTTGCGAGCTGCTAAAATGGCTGTGAGTCAAGCTGGAGGACGTAACAAAATACGTATACCTAGGGTAATTCCATTCGATGCAAAATCCGGAGGAATCCTGCCACTCATACCCATATTTGCTGCCCTTTCGGCTTTGGGTTCGTTGGCAGGTGGGGCGAGCGCTATCGCAAAAACAGTTATAGATGCCAGAGGTGCCAAAAAGAAACTCGAAGAAGATCAACGTCATAATAAATCCATGGAACATTTGGGATCTGGTTTGTACCTACGAAAAACACGTCGAGGATTTGGGTTGTTCCTGAAAAAACAACGTAAAGGACGAGGTCTATACTTGAAAAAACAAAAAAACTACTAGACAAGCTACCTAATAGAGCATTATACGATTCGGAAATTCTACAGTGTGCCCGTCAACTTGAAATACCGAATTTTCGTGGAGTTTTTATGCGTGATATGTTGCCAACTTGTGGTCCTTGGCTGCGAGAATGCGGCGTAATAAACCTGGATTCGCATTTGAATGCGGGCACTCATTGGGTAGCTTACAATAAAACCGGCAACGTTGCACAATATTTCGACAGTTTTGGCAATCTAAAACCTCCAATGGAATTGGCGAGATATTTTGGGAAGGGGGTAAAAATTACATATAATAATGATCAATATCAAAATTACAATCAGAATAACTGTGGCCATCTTTGTCTGAAGTTTCTACTTCATAATGTCGTCCGATAAAATGTATAAATCATTGATTGAAATGCATAAGTATAAATCTTTGCGAGATTTCACCGATGCCGAACTGCAAGCTTTACCAATTGAATATTTGATGGGGAACGCAGGACCTTGGGAATTGTTGGATGTATGGCGCAGATTGCCAATGGATTACCAGCATCGATACGCTTTGCAGATCCGCCTACCATGTTTCATCCATCTCCGACATGATTTTCCAGCATCAGCGCCGCTACATCGAATATTGTATACTGATATTGTTTGCGCACAATTTGAATGCTATTATTGTAATAAAAAATAAATGATTTTGGTTCAAATGTTTCTTTATTCAAGGTGTGCGATTGTTTGATGTGTGTCAGTCATGTCTATGATATTAACGCTAACAAGTCGTTCTTCGACGCTTTCCATTGATTTCAATCCACCCATTCGATTGGATTCCGATTCAGAATATAGTTTGGCTTTGCTCAGCTTCCATTCCTACAACAGTATACCCAACATTGAAGACGGTACGAAATTCTACAACTATGAAAACGGTGATAAAGCTAAACGAAGAAATATCGATATTCCTGCTGGATCTTACGAAATCAGTGATATTGAAGATATAATAAGCAAACATATCGTACCCAAAACGTACAAAGAAAACCCTGAGGAATTTTTCTATCTCAAACCCAATAATAATACACTAAAAAGCGAAATATTTTGTCTTAAGCACTCGATCGATTTCCGACCTGCAAATAGTTTAGCTCGTATTTTGGGGTTTTCGTCTAAACTTCTCAATACCAACTTGCATTACGCATCAGATCTGCCTGTGGATATCATTAAAGTACGAACCATACACATAGATAGCAACATTACCTTTGGAGCCTTCTACAACGACACACCGTCTCATACGATATACGAATTTGCTATAGGTGTTGATCCAGGTTACGCCATTGACGAAACACCCAATCATCTGATTTATCTGCCCATTTCTCATACAAACGAAATAAATACCATTACGTTGCGAGTGCTCGATCAACATTCTCAACTTGTTGATTTTCGCAACGAAGAAATAATAATTCGTTTGGAATTGAAGCGAAAGTATGGTGCTAACTATCTATAATTATAAATCATCTCCATACCACACCTCAGTCTTCACCAAGACATTCAACCATCAGCAGCGAGAGCAGCAGCAGAAACAACCTCAACTACTGTCAACGGAGAATAAATTGTTTTTGGAATCTCTCGGTTATCATGTTGTCCAATCAACTATTCAACATTTTCCGAAAACCTCACAACGATGAATCCATACAAAAGGTAGAGTGGCGCACCTACTACCCATATGTCAAGTCTTTCCGCAGCAATGATGTTATTGAAATCAATATTAATCAATCTGATGCCTATGATGCCTTGTACGACAGCTTGCTATTCATCAGTGGAAAGGTTGAGAGAACCAAGGGAAATGGTAGGGTGACGTTCGTAAACAATGCTGGCGCTTTCATGTTTCAATCTGCTAGTTATGAGCAAAATGGCAAGGAATTGGAAACAGTTCGTGAAGTAGGAATTGTCAGTAGTGTCAGAGGTTTTCTCACCTACACCGATGAAGATATTAAACACTTGGCCACCTCAGGTTGGACTTTTCCCACCAATACTGGAATCATCCACCCAACTCATCTAACATTCAACATGTTAATACCCATTAGACATTTTCTGAATATCTTCAGTGATTATCAATGTGTTTCCTACGGTAAACATACCATTCGATTAGTACGAGCTGGAGATGATAGCAACCTCTTCAAAATAGACGAGATTCCTGGATCAACATCACCCCCCACAGAAGTTAAACTGGAAATTGAGAATATTGAGCTTAAAGTTAAACGAATCTATCCGCATGATCAAATTAAATTACAACTTTTGGAAGCCATCCAAGCTGACACTCCTATTCTTATACCCTTCAGAAAATGGGAACTACATATGTTGCCTGCTCTCACATAAGGTGCAAAAAGTGAAATATGGGCTGTCAAGACTTCATCGTTTCTCGAAAGCCCCCGCTATGTGATTGTATGTTTTCAAAAAGGTCGTGATTATACGAAGGTCAATAATGATCCGTCAATATTCAACAATTTGAATATCACTAATATAACGCTGACTCTAAACGGTGAAAATTACCCCAAAGAAAATATGCATCTGGATTTTGCAAAGGGAAATTTTTCTCAATCCTATTTCAACTACTCACAATTTGGGCTCAGCTACAAACTTACCAATCAGCATAATCCTCTTTTGGCTTACTCTGCCTTCTTTGACAAAACTCTCTTTGTCATCGATTGTTCCAGAAGGGATGAGAGCATCAAAAGTACCAGTGTTGATGTGAAGCTGGAAATTGAGGCATCTGAAGGATTCCCCAAAAATACTCGAGCCTATGCTATTATTGTGCACGACACTGTCATTGAGCTCCCACTCTCAGAAATTATCAAAAAATGGAACTGAGCATGCGATTCAGCTTCAGTATTAATCGTAGAGTCAACATGAGAATAGCTGTTGTAGATATTCAAGGCTTCATCGTCGACCGACAATTTCATCCTAAGGAAATAGCTATTAGGGTTGGAACTCAATGTAGTAACTTTTTACTGTTGCCAAACATACCATTTTCCTCTTTGACTAAAGAGGATCGACGTACCACCTGTTTCTTGGAGAAAAACATTCACGGATTGCGGTATTCCTCCGGCTTTGTGGAATATCATCAATTGGATGCCATCCTCAAGAAACATCTGCACGATGCTGATATCATTTATGTGCGAGGGCTTCAAAAACGAAACTATCTTGCCGAGAAATTTCAACAATTAAGTCTACCTACACGTATTGTGAACTTGGAGGACTATGATAATACAACCTGGATGGTTCCTACATTCACCAACAACACCAATGATACCGCCTTACCTTGTATGCATCACATTCGTCGCAACAATACCAACTATAGTTGCAGCCTCCGAAACGTCGATATTCTTTACAAATGGTTATGTGATATGTTACCGAAATAAAAATGCTTAATAAATTTTGTATTCAAGATGTTTGAATTTTTTACCCTATCCTACAATACCACCATCTCATTATGTATACTCATAAGTTAGGTTGGCCGAGCGGTCTAAGGCGTTGTACTTAAGTTACGATTCCCGAAAGGGAGCGTGGGTTCGAATCCCACACCTAACATCCTTTTTCTTTTCGATTTATCTAACCTCACTTTTTTATATTTTATTTGTCATAACAAAACAAATTAATCAGAAACCACCTAATCCCACATTTCATAATAATATGTACTTATAATTTCATTTCATTATGTATACTTATAAGTTAGGTTGGCCGAGCGGTCTAAGGCGTTGTATTCAAGTTGCGATTCCCGAAAGAGAGCGTGGGTTCGAATCCCACACCTAACATCCTTTTTTTTTTTCGATTTATCTAACCTCACTTTATGGCGTTTTTCGAAAACGTTGCACGGTTGAAACTCTAAAACATGCGAAAATGTTATCAAAATACACGTTTTCCGCGTTCTAAGAAACACTTGAAATTTGAAACGCAAAAATGTCATCACAATAAGCGTTTTTCATGTTCTAAAAAACAACTAAAATAACGAACGCCGAAAATACACTTTTACATGTATTTCTTATGGAGATTCAGCATTTCAAAGTTGCTCAAAATGTTCGTTTTCGCGTTCTAAAAAAACACCTCAAATTTTAAACGCCAAAACGTGCGTAAATGCGACTACAATTATGCATTTTTCCCGTTCGAAAAATGACTAAAATTTTGAATGCCAACTGTACTCCCAAATCGCACTTTAAAAATGACGGACCCTGTCACGATGCACGTTTATGAGACACCCTGTATATATTTTTTGTCTCAACTGGCACGTTGGTACACCTGGTATATATTTTTTCTTAAATGCCAAACCCCATCACGATGCACGTTTATGAGACACCCTGTATTTATTTTTTTCCTTAAATTTTGACACACCCTATATACGTAAAACGAAAACTTCTGAATCCCTGCATGCCCCAATGATGCGATGCCCCAATGATGCGATGATTCATGTCTCCCACCCAACATTCCATATTTTTCCTCTTAAATGATGTATTTTGAAACACCCTGTTGTTTTTTCTCTCAATTGATGACTGTTTTGAGACACCCTGTTGATTTTTCTCTTGAATCATATATTTTCAAACACCCTGTATACGTTTCTCATTGGAATCGCACGTTGAAACGTTACACTCCCGTTACCCGCCGCCATTTTTCCTATTTTACCAAACATCATTATTATTATACCACTTTAACAATTCGAATTAATTCATTCACAATTACTATTGTTTTTATTCAAACTCTCAGCTTGCGGTTTGATAACACCCGGCTTGCGGCAAGATTACATCGCTCGACTCGGCGGATCGGTGGCCTTGACCACTTCCGACATAGTATGAACTTTGGTCATCTACTCCTATGATGTCCGTATCTAGAGATTTGATAAAGTAACATTTGCCCACATAATTCAAAATACCAAAGAATATTAGAGTCATCATCAATTGCACTGACTTTTATTATCAAGTACCAAGCAATTTTGAGCACAAAGCTCATACTATATTTAAAGTATTAATAGGTTGTACTCCAAATGGTGCTATAACTTTTGTTACCAATTTGTTCAAAGGTTCAATATCGGAAAAAGAATAGGTAAAGAAGTCCAATTTAATGGATTCTCTAGATGAAGGTGACTTACTTAGTATTAGCTGACACACACAGGTTTTCACATAAAGTACTTGACAATCAGAAAAAATCGTGTTAAATATTCCACCATTTTTGAAAGGCTGTAATAAATTAACACCTGGGGAAGAAATTGAGACAAAAAAATTGCTAAAAAAAGAATATAAATAGACAACATCTAGTGGGTACAATAAAATCTTTCAGATTTTCGAAAATAAAAATTGCCAGTTAGTGGGAGAGGAATATTATCTCAAGTTGTATTTGTCTCTGCTTGTTTGGTTAATTTTCAAGAACCAAATTCGAAAGAAGAAAATACCTATTGAAAATATTGTTGAAATACTGCCATTTTTTTCAAGGACTGACAGTTTGCTTGTCTTGTGAAAACAACACTCATTTCTCATGACTATTTTTGAATTTTCCTGCATCATTTTTTGTGTGAAAAATATTATTCTTCTCTATAAAGTCATTATTGTATTTGCATTCGGTTGAAAAAAACGCAATTTCTGCCATAGGAGTTTTTTTTTTATTTTAAAGAAATTTTAATTCTCAAATTAAATATTTACTCATTTTCCATAAAAAGCAACAAAATAATCAAACTCCCCAACCATACTCACATTTCAAGTATTGAATTATTCTGTCATGCTTGTCCATATATATCATATTCATTCATGTCAGAGACTTACCTCTATTCAATTATTGTCAATGTAACTGTTTTCTTTTTTTTTTCATGAAGCAAAATCTGCAAGTTCCACCAGGAAGAAACTGCTGAGATTTTATTCTATGGAAAACATTGGCTCAGTAAAAATCAACCACACTAATGGCTAGTTTGGTATATACAAAATAAAATATTGCTGAGTAAATAAAAATTGTGTGAATATTGTATATTATAAGAGTATTTTTTGATATAACTAATGTAGTCTTTTATAGCTATTTACACTCTACAATTATTATTATTTATTTTATCAAAGAAGTAAGACTATTGGACTGTTTATATTCAAAAGTTGCATTGAACATGAATACCTGAATTGTTAATGATATATACCTATTAATGCATGAGAAATGAACTGCAATGAATTGCTATTTCTGAAGAGCAATAAAATAATTTTCTGCTTGAAATTTTTTTTCTTCCAATTTCTTATTCAAAATAGTTCAGTCGTGTTGTAACTCAACAAATTATTATTTTGAAATGATAATTATTTACTAGTTGCTACGCTTTTTACGATTTTTTTTTTATCGAACATTAAAACGTCCCTATTTATTTCTTTTAAAAACATTCATTGTTACACCCCAAGGTCGAAAAGGTTTGGCTGGTGTATATATTTTTTTTCACATGAGGTTTTATCACTTATATATTGTAAAAAAAAAATTAAAATTGATTTCATTCTAAGAAGTCATATAGCATTTTCTATGGGATATCTATCAATACAAGCAAAGTGTCATAACAATTACATTTTTAATAAAACCTTTATATATTGAGCATTATTACATATAACCATTTTTTTTTTTGGTTTGCTTAAAAATATATTCAGATTAACTGGGCATATTTTCCTAAGTACATTGCCAATGATATAATGAACTATAGAGTTGTATTTGTTTTTGATTAGTAATCCAAAAAATGAAGTTATATCTACCACTTGCTCATAAAAATAATTTCTTGGTATTAAAATAATACTGCTAGTAGTGGAAAAATGTTCATAATTACCATTATCAAAGTTTCAAATATGAATTTTAAAAACGATTCATCTACATATTGGTAACTGTATGCAATTCAGCATCAGTTGAACAAATGTTTGCAGATTCGCAATGTTAAATGGAATGTACCTAGAAAATGCCATCAAACTTGATTATATATGTTAAAAATCATTTGAGGACAGTTTGCTGCATGTATACTATTTTTCTAATATGTTATTTAATGCAAGGTATCTTTCAAGTAAAATTTGCAATACTCCTGTATTTTTATGGCATTACATCTACCCATATTTCCACAACAATATTTATTTTTTAAGGTGGATGAGAGGTATGACGAATACCTACTGTACAGGTTGAAGTGGAAGACTTGGATTATATAATCAATTTTTCATTATTAGATTACTGGTCTTACGCCAAGTAGTGACAATATTTTCTCATGAACATTGCACTTATGCTTGTCTCAGAAACTGACTGTTTACTCTGTACAATTTACCATTTTGACGAGTATCAGGATGATGAAAAAAGTGCAATTTTTTCATGTTGCAGTATACAATCTGGGAAACGTTTTTGACTAACTTTGTTATACTGTTTAGTTCCTTTGTGTATTATTGGAGGATGAATAATTTGGGTCCCATACATCTTTTTCTTGACTTCCAATCCTAATGAGAGGCGAAAGGCATAGAACGGAAAATATCATTGACCTTTCGACACTTAATTTTCATTATTTCTATCCATATGTTCCACATCAATGGCTCAACGCTATAACTGAATAAAAACATATAAAATGAAAAAATGCCATTATGGAAGAGAATCTGCAAATATATAGAATAAATAATCTGTATTGTGAGAAACTTTCAACATGGATTGATTGCTCAGAATACAGTAAAAATTATAGACATTATCTCAATGACCTTGAACTAAATATTCACTGATTTTTTGCGTATTTCCCTTTAAAATTACTACGTTTTTCAGAGGGTGTAATCTATACCTGATAAAAGATACCATGATATTCTCAAACATTTATTGGTCATTGCCATGCAAAGTATTTCTTGAAAGCAGAATTAAACTATTGTCTTACAAACACGAAATACTTGGTAGGTAGCACCTATTCACTAATCTGCGGAAAAATCTGAGGAACGAAAAAAACAAATTTAAGATTTTTCGCAGATACGGAGTCAGCATTGAGCCATAGACACGAACCATTGCTTCGTAAATTATTAAAATAATTTCTATGGTTATTTGAGGTTAGATATACACAGGTTTAAATAGAGATCATTCTTATTTCCTCAAATCAGCATTGCTCACAAACAATATACCTATACTTACATCAAATGAAAAAGTTTTGGAAGCAGTCACGTTTATAAGGAAAAAAAATGCTTTATAGGTTAAGTAAATATTATGTACTTCATACCACCAAGAATATTTCATTCTCAGATAAAATAGTGTACATGAATATTTTCTAATAATTAGTTTTCTTCTCCATACAAAATTCAAGTCAAATCCATGGGAAAAATTGGTATAGATTATTTAATATCCCTTAAAAAGAAAAAAATATTCGCCGGCACTGCCGTTGGGTCTGACAGGTAAACAAAGTTAGTCATTTGTCATCTAAATGAAAAGGCCTATTAATCTCTAACGGCTGTGGTCGACTAGTCCAACTATTATTGTAGAGAGGTGAGTTATTTGCTTGAAAATAAGGCATCTGTTTTAAGGTTCATACAAACCCATGAGAAAATTAATGGCACAGTGAAAAATTCTAAATAAAAGTCGAGTTATTTTTGCACTCCAATTGAATATTTAGAGGGATGAGAAAGAAAATATGATGAACGGTAAGTATAACAGGAAAAAAAATAAAAACCTAATCTTCAGAAGTATTTTTAAGTTTTCCCAAAAACCATTCATCAGATTTCATTTCAAATATCATGACATATCAAAGGCAAAGTAAAAGATAATCACGATTTTTTTCAGAATTTTCTACTTCAACGTTCCCTCACAATTTAAACAAATTCTGAACATTTTGTTATAAAATCAAAGACAGTTGAGAAGAATCGCATTTGCAAGTGATATTTATATGAAATTCAGAAGACTGAAAATTAAGGAACTATGCCTACTATTTTTCATACATAAAATCAAACGATTTATATTTTTAATGATGATTTTCAAAACCTCGGTCAAGAAACAGTAAATCGCTTCAGTAAGTGATTCCTCTGTAGTACATGAACGAAAAGACGAAAATTGTTCTGCTACTGTCCACAAGGTATTGCATAAAATTATTGTCACTGTCATATTGACTGAACAGCGTTGCCAATAGTTCAAGACAGCAGTAACCGATGTAATTTGTTTAATTTTTCGAAAATGAAAGTAATGTCGATAGGGGTTTGTCAGTTCATCAGTTGGATGTTGGATTGGTCCGCCTACAGCCTTGGAGTCCTTGGACACAATTGAAGAAGTATGTAAGTAATAAGTTTTATGTTTTGCGATTTAACATATTAGTTGTGGAAATGAAACAAAACAGAACTAAACAATAATAATGAAAAGCATATTGTCCATTCCAGTTGTTTTTAGATAACATTATATCATATACATAAAAAATAACGGCATAATAGGCGGGGTTCAGCTTACAAAGATGGGAAATATTAATAAAAATAAATTATAGTGAGTTATTCATATTAGCTGCTCTTTTTGAATTTCACCAACAATACTTTTTTTTGTGCTGAAAGCAAATCTAATCTAAGCAAGATCAAGGACGGACTGACTATATCTATAACAAACTCATGGGCACTGTAACCCCGAATATCAGAAAAGCAAACGGAATGAAATAAATAATACCAAAACAAAAATGGTAATTACTTCCTCACAATGGTACTATTGAACATTCAATCCCTGAGAAATAAAACAGATGATCTTTATATATATATTTAAATATTGATAGATATTAGAATTGAATTTACCAAGTCTGGTACTATTGAATGAACACTGGTTAAGGTGTGATGAATTAGTTTATATCCCTCATTATTCAATTTTAACAAAATTCAGCAGAACAATGTCATCTAATGGCGGGACTATGATATATGTGAAAAATTCTGTTAGTAACGAAATTAGTTTCGAAAATTACAAAAAATTGAACTACTACCTAGAAGAAAAAATATTTGAATTCTCCATAGTGCATTCTAAGAAACTGAATACTTTTATTTTATGTGTATACCGATCACCATCATATGATAAAAATTTGTTTCTCTCTAAGTTAGAATCATTGTTGAATGAGATTCCTGTGAAGTCAACTATCATACTAACAGGTGACCTGAACATAAATTTTGCAGATATAGAATCAAATTATACATAATCACTGATCAATTTATTAAGATCATTCGACCTGAATATGCATGTTGACTCCCCAACTCGTATTACACAGCAGAGCAACTCTACAATTGATTATGTATGTAGCAACCTAGATGATACATTTATTTCATGTTCGGTAGCTTCACCAGGTTTTTCTGATCACGAGGCTATTCAGTTCTCTGTCACCATTGTTCATACTAACAAGTGTAATCGTTTCAAATATGGAAGATTACATAGCACAGTAAACTATGATAGGTTCTACCAAAACTGCCTCCAGACTAATTGGGAAATTATCCTGGATAAAAATAATTCTTTTGCTGAATTCTACTACAGTCTCATCTCCATCTTCAATGAATCCTTCCCCTACCAAAAGATCAAAGATAAAAAGCAAAAGCAATGGTTAACTAAAGGCATAAAAATCTCATCCAAAAATTTACGCTCAGTGAACTACATAAAGAAATACACTAATGATGATTCATTTCACACATATGTTAGACGATACAGAATACTTTATAGGAAGCTGATTAATGATGCAAAAAGTAGTTTTTATCATGAAAGAATTGTTTTTTTAAATAATAAATCAAAAGAAACCTGGTCCATGATAAACGACTTCAGAGGAAAGCAACATAAAAATCGAGTCGATCCCCTAGTACCCGCAGATGAACTAAATAGATACTATTGCTCAATAGCTGGAAAGCTAACATCGAACACTTCATCTCCACATGATCCACTTACATATATGCAGATCCCCGGTTCACGCGAGAAACTTTTGTATCCTACAAATATCAGCGAAATGAAGAAGGTTATTTGTTCCATAACAAATAAAAATGCATCCGGAATTGATGAAATTTCTATGAGAATATTTGAAAATCTCCCTGATAGTGCTCTGAATACTTTGGTAGCAGTAATAAATCAATCTTTCGATACTGGCTCATTTCCGTCCTTCCTTAAAACATCGGTTATAATCCCACTTCACAAAGGGGGTGATCTAGAAGATCCATCGAACTTTCGCCCTATAGCCCTCATCCCTTCGTTAGCCAAAATAGTAAAAAATCGTTTATCTGACTTCTTGTCATTAAACAATATAATTAGTTGTGATCAGTTTGGATTCCAGTCAAAAAAGAGTACCCATGATGCAATATTTTCAGTGTTGAACCAAGTTTATCACAACATTAATAGCCGAGAAGCGACAGCAGCAGTATTTTGTGATCTATCCAAAGCGTTCGATTTTGTAAATCACGAATTACTGCTCCGAAAGCTGATTCACTATGGAGTCAATGGTGTGGCTCACAAATGGTTCAAATCATACCTAACAAGTAGGAGTCAGATTGTGAAAACCACAACACCTTCTGGGAAGGCCAATATAAACAGCGGTGTTCCACAGGGATCAGTACTGGGACCAACACTTTTTCTGCTTTTCATAAATGATTTGGCAACTATAGATATCGTAGGAAAATTTACCTTATTTGCGGACGACACAACTATATTATGGCATGAAAAAAGTACGGAAGATCTCCATAAAATCATCAGTTCAGATGTTAAAAAACTCAAAGATTGGTGTGACTCAAATCTGTTATCGTTCAACATCTCAAAAACCAACATAATATCCTTCCGATGCTGTGTCGACGACATACTATTAGCCCCAAACAGTTGCGTGATAGAAAACAAAATTAACACTAAATTTCTAGGGTTATCTATAGATAACAAGCTCAGGTTTGATGACCACATTACTTCACTCACTAAAAAGCTTTCTTCAGGGTGTTACGCAGTAAGAGTAACCTCAGCTGAACTTGGATCCTCTGCAGCAAAAACTGTCTATTTCTCTTTGATAGAATCGCACTTACGATATGGAATCCCATTTTGGGGAGTCTGTGCAAAAACAAATTTATAGTCGGTTTTTGTTCTTCAAAAAAGACCAATAAGATATGTCTACAAGGTTAAACGACGGGAGTCTTGCAGGCCCCTATTTCTGGAAAATAAAATTCTAACAGTACATGCCATTTTTATCATGGAAACGGTTTGCTTGATAAATAAACATAAATCAAAATATTCTTCGGTATCATCTAACTATGCCACCCGACAGACCGCTGATCTCAAACTCCCTATACCTGAAAGCTATTGAAGAAATAACCCCTTCAAGATCAAAAGGAGGTCTCTATCCATGGTACGGACGGTTCTTATGGAAAATGGGTCCCAGTCGAATTGGCTGAAAATTTAGTATAATGTAGTTTATGATGTCTTGATCAAATGTCTCCATGGGCACAACGAGATCTAATGGACAGTTTTTGAGATACAGGGTGTCAAACATGAAGAGGCAGCGTTGTTACTTGCCTTTAGAAAATCAATAATGTGGCGATTATTTTGTTACAAACATGTAAGGATAATAATTGCAATCTTAATATTATTGAAACAAGTTTTAATGAAAAGTTCTAAGACTCCGTATACATAATTTTTATGTAATTCTTTGATCAATATCAGTCAAACGCAAAAGCTTGTAGAATTGTAGAATATGTATATAAGTATCTTTTGATTTTGTTGATTTAATCGAATGTAGTAACACAGCACCTAGTAACACCGTGCGCTTCATATTTTCATTTTCTGTAAAGGGTATTGAATTAAGGCGATACATTGATTCGTTGTAATATACAGGGTGATTCATTAAATGTGACGACCGGCTTTATTATCAGATATAATAAATGTTATGAAAAAATAGTTAAAACAAATAATTATAACATGTTCACCTTCAAACTCAATATATTTAATTTAAATATGTATTCAGATTACACATACAGGCAATTACAATACAAATAGAATTTATCCATTATAGTACAACTCCTTGTACATTTATGCTGATTTGGAATTTTGACAATTATTTAAAGCAAACTCTTGAAGTTTAAAATAATAATATTGAAACAGCTAAAAGGCTCGGGATAACAGAATTGGGACGAGTATTGCTACAAGTATACGAGTATTGCTAATATGTTTATCGAAACTCCGAAAGATTTTATTGAGGACCCTACAGAGATTGCCACAGTACTCAACAAGTATTTCATAGAAGCTTCCCAAACACTAATCGATAATATTCCTAAAAACCATGGCACAAGTAAATATAGCGGTGTTCCTATACACTTGAATCCGCTCAGTATGTTTTTGCAGCCTTTCAGTGAAATTGAATTACTCAATTTGATTAACTTGAAGATGAAGAACAAGAGATCAGCTGGTATGGATGAGATACCTGTTTTTATATTGAAACAAGTATTCAACATCATCATTGAACCAATGACATTTTTAGTTAACCTTTCATTCATAAGTGGTACTTTTCCAATAGGTTTGAAATTGGGAAAGGTAACTCCAATTCGAAAAAATAATAAATTAAATACTTTGGACAACTTTAGGCCAGTGACTGTTCCTCAGAGCTTTTCGAAGATTTTGGAATATGCATTTTTAGAACGCTTGATGAATTTTGTTAACACATGTAACATTTTGATTCCCATGCAACACGGTTTCCGTTCTGGAAAATCCACTCAGACAGCCTTACTAACCTTCTTCAAGAATTTAATGGATTTTATGGATAAAGGCGAATACCCTGCTTCAATTATATGAGATTTGAGCAGAGCCTTTGATTGCATGAATCATTCAAAGTTGTTGCAAATTCTGGAATCTTACGGTGTCAGAGAAACACCTCTCACCTGGATCTCGACTTTCCTCAAGAACAGAAATCAGTGTGTCTCTGAAATTCGAACACAATGGTGTAACATCGACCTCTACTTCAGAAACGAGTCAGGTTCGGTCTGGGGTACCCCAAGGTTCTATTCTGGGGCCAGTCTTCTTTCTTCTGTATATTAACAATATAGATAGAGAAATATCCCACTCTTCATTTACTGCATATGCAGATGACATATCACTACTGATTTCTCATGAAAATACAGAAGCTCTCAAATACCAATGTGAAGATCTCTTGAATGCAACTTCCACGTATTTCAATGAGCACGACTTATTTTTCAATACGACAAAAACTCAATTGATACGTTTTCATAATTATCAAAGCAAAATTGAAGGCATCGAATTGAATATAAATAACACAAGTCTACACAGTACCAACTGTGGAGTAAAATTTTTAGGAGTAATATAGACCAGAATCTCAACTGGAATTCACACTGTGAATCAATTAAAATCAGTAAAATATATGTTCAAAAATCTACGATTAGTTTTATATAAGAATCAATTGAAAAGCATTTACTATGGTCAGGTTGAATCTAGATTACGTTATGGTGTTTGCTTGTGGGGCAACTCAACCATTTTTATTGTACAAAAATCCATTTTACGGTGTATATTCAATGCTCCAAAGCGATATTCATGCAGAACTCTTTTTACGACTCATAATATTTTAACCCTTGTTAGCCTATACATATATGAGTTAGCTATCTATATTTTTCTCAATAAAAGCGATTTCAAACTCAATAAAGATATTCACAATATTGATACCCGGAAAAAGGAATTTATACATACTTCTGCTGCCAAGTACGAAACAACTCAAAATTCTCCAGATTTCATGGACCCTAGAGTATTCAATAGTTTGCCAAGTTATATAAAATCTGTCAATGAACTGACGGACTTCAAGAAGACCCTGAAATTGTTTTTATTGAATAAATGTTTTTATACACTAAATGAATATTTTAGCCTAAACTGAGTAGTTATTTTAAAGTGTTTGTGAATTTCATATAACTTTTTTGTGTTTTTAGTCTTTACATTTTGTTTCGTACTTTGATTTTATTTTTATGACTATTCCTATACAAAACCTGTTTTTGTCATTTTAAGGAAAATAATGAATTAGAAGAGTAAATGCTGTACAAGATGGAACAAATGCCCAAAATGACTAATAATTAGTGACTCACACGGTATGTAGCGGCGATTGAAGATCTTCATTATCTGACGAATATGGGGCCATATTTCCGAAAAGATTATATCATGTGCACATCATGTAGATAGGCAAGGATATATTTTAGAACCTTCCATTAGGTAATAATTATTGGATAACATAACATTAACCGATCATAAGATGAGAAATCTTGTCATTCTTACAAAGATATAGCAATAAATAGGGGAGTAGTTTGAGTGACAATTAATTTGAATGTTTATACACATATTATAAATGCCTAATGAATAATAAAATGCCCTAGATCGATTTTACTCTACTTGTAAATCTGGTGCTCGGAAGTGTCGATAACTTCCACATAACGTTAATTTCGAATGCTTTTTGTGGTATGCATCAACATTTTTAATGCAGTAGCTTCCCTTGTAAATGCGAAAGCTGCATCATCATGCCGTTGACCAAGATCCGTATAAGATGCAACAAGTAGACATAAATATTGACCCATTTTATTTAATTTTCTACTTTATGATTAATTTGTATACACATGTTGCTAAATAAAATTAAAAAAATACATCTAAAAAGGAAAATTTTGGGTGACATTGTATAATAGTAATCTAAGATCACCCAATATCAAAATCAAATGATATTTACCTATTTTGCAGGTCTACGAGCTTTTGCGTTTGACTGATTTTGTTCAAAAAATTATAAGAACATTATGTAATTATTAATAACCCTGTATACGGAGTCTTAGAACTTTTCATTATAACACGTGTCGACAATATTAAGATTACAATCACTATCCATTACTGTTTGTAACAAAATAATCGCCACATTATTGATTTTCTAAAGGCAAGTAACAACGCTGCCTCTTCATGTTTGACACCCTGTATCTCAAAAACTGTCCATCAGATCTCGTTGTGCCCATAAAGACATTTGATCCGGACATCATAAACTACATTATACTGAATTTTCAGGCAATTCGACTGGGACCCATTTTTCATAAGAACCGTGCGGGGTCCTTTGCAGACAAGGAAATTACATCATTGTTTCTGAAAAATGTGGTGTACACCCATTATAAAAATGAAGACTCCGCAAATTTTTCGAAATTTGCAGGTATGATTCGGCAAGTGGGTTAAGTTCGAAAAAATCTGAGGGCACTGCAAATTTCCTGAAATATTCGGACAGAACAGAGCAAGGAACACTGAATTCGTATAATGGAGACTCCAAGGTCTCCACCCAACAAAAACCAGAGGCACTGCAACTCTCACTAAATTCACGGACTCAGCAGAGGCCACTGAATTCGAATAACGAGGTCACCGAAGTCTCCACCAAACAAAATTATGAGGCACCGTAAATTCCACCAAATTCACAGACAGGACTCAGCAGAGGCCACTGAATTTGAAGTCACCGAAGTCTGTTCTTGAAGATTGGTGCAATTATGGTTGCATACGCTATGAAATACATAGCTCGCCTGCGCCATCTTACAGTTCAGAAAAGAGAAATATGTCACTATATGTCAACCTTAATTACATTAAGTACAGGAACAGTTCATGACAAATTAATGAAATATATACATAAATAGGTACATTGAAGTCAAATTAATTTTAATCATTATCATCCCCATCATCACTTGAATTTGTAGTATCTCTGGTTTTTGTTGGGAGGAGACCTCAGGGGCCTCGTTTTTTGAATTCATTGGACTCTGCCGAATTCTGTCTACGAATTTGGTTGAATTGGTATAGTGTCTCCAGTATTTTTGTTGGGCTGAGGCCACGGGGACTTCGTCATTCGAATTCAGTTGCTTTTGTTGATCTCTGTCGAAAGATGTGATTGAATTTGTAGTGTCTCCGGTGGCGACCTGGGAGACCTCGTTTTTCGAATTCAGTTGCCTCTGCTGGGCCCTGTACATAAATTTGGTTGATTTTGTAGTGTCTCCAGATTCTTATTGGATGTAGACCTCGGGGACCTCGTGTTTAGAATTCAGTGACCTCTTCTGGATCCTGTCTATAATTTTGGTTGAATTTGTAGTGTCTCTGGTTTTTTGTTGGGTGAAGACCTCGTTATTCGAATTCAATAGTCTCTGAAAATATTGTCCGTGAAATTGGTGAAAGGTGCAGTGTTTCTGGTTTTGGTTGGATGAAGACCTCGGCGGTCTCATTATTCGGTTTTAATGTCCCTTGCTGTGTTATGTCAACGAATTTCAGGAAATTTGTTGCGCTCGCTCTCAGAATTGTCTTGGATGGAGACCTCATTGTTCAAACTCAACACCTCATATTGAGTTATGTGTGCAAGTTTCAAAAAATACAATAGGGAAGTTTGAAGCGAAATTATTATAATAATTATTGAAGAAGGAATTGGATGTTTTCCACCATCATGAATCATGACGTTGTATGTGTCTCATCAATGTTAACTTTTTACTATAAACCTCATGTTTAATGTCTTTATTGAGAAAATAAACGTTTCCGAAAGCTCGACCAAAAAACAAAGAGTATTTTTTTAAACAGTCCAGTTTTTTGACTGCATCCCCAAGATCCATCTGAATTTTTCCTTAACTAGTTAGTCAAGACTACCCTTCGCCTTATATATTTATAATATATATTTTATATATCTAATTTAGATAATAGAGTAGATAAATGATTCATTATTGAAGAGAAATACATCACAAAATCATCTCCACAACGAAGAAGAAATGTAATAATGATCATTATTGTTAGTAATCTGGCTATTCGTAATATAGGTACATAATGCATTGAACCACATTACCACAATTAATACCAGAAAATAATTAATGATCCTGTGAGCTATTTCGCATTACTTCGAATAATGTTGAGATTTGGCAACATTGCATCAGCAGAAGGGTTGACTGTTGGATATTCGGTCGATATTCCAGCAGAAAACTGTAATTCATCTGGAAATATCATAAGATGTCACTGTCACTATGGTATGAAATACATATCTTGTCAGTGTCATCTTACAGTTCAAAAACGCGAAATATTTGATTTTATATGAACCTTTATCTTTATTTTTGAAGGTTTGCATGAAATGGGCATATGACAATCCAACCGAACTTGGCGGAGTGGGCAAAATTGTCGAAGTTTGGAAAGAGAAAGTACAACCAATGGCTATTGAGGGTCCAAATGAATATTCATCGTTTCAGTAAAGGACAGAACTGCGAGAACCTCATCGGTATCATCAAAGACTGGATTGCGCCAGGGACGACAATAATGTCAGATTGCTATAAATCCTATGACCGGTTGGACGAAGACGATTTCCATCATCTGACTGTAAACCTCTCTTTAAATTTTCTCGATCCTGACTCTGATAAATAGAGTGAAATTTAGAGTTTAGTCTATTATCGATTGAAATTTCTAATTTGAGGAGCCAATACTCAATCAATTGAAAGGATGTGGAGAGATGTGAGGGGACATATTCCGACATATGGAACGAAGAAATCTCACTTCCAGGGCTATATTTCGGAATATATCTTCAAACGGATCAACAATCCTGATCAACGAATAGAGAAATGCCTGGAAATAACAAAGAATATGTGACGCAGAGTGCCAATAATGATCGTGATCAGGCCCACAATCAGTTAAGTCATTCACATAGATCAAAGCAAAAAGGATATCATGAACAAGTATCTGATTCTGCCGAAATGCCTTCTTCAGAGTCTGTTAGATCACCATATAAATCAAACTTTCTATTGGACCGGCATCAATGAGAACATCGAGAATAACAACAGAAAGTGTAAAATCAAAATCAAATGAAAGTAAACAAAAAAAAAAAAAGAATCACTGATGTTGTACCCAATTCCTGATCGTCCCTGAGAACGCCTGGGTATTGGCATCTTTACCCATACGGGAAGGGCTACTTAGTAACTTTCGACTCGTTCTCGAACTGGTTGGAGCTTTGTCACATTAAAGATGAATCTGCAAAGTCAGTTTGTGAAGCGTTGAAGAAAGTATTCTCTATATTTGGCTCTCCACTTATTGTGTCATATGACAATGTACCTTTTAATACTGTGGAATTCAAATAGTTTCCCAAAGCGTAGAATTTCAAAATCATCACCAGAAGCCAGAACTACCCACGTTCGAATGATCTTGCCAAAATGGGGTTGGAATTGAAAAACTATTGTTAAAAAATCCTTGGAGGGTAATGAAGATATTGAAATTGCACTGCTACAATACCAGTAACTCACCTCTCAAGCATATTGATTATTCACCATATCAACTCTTGATGAGTCGAATATACGAAACAAAACTGCCTTCAAGCTCAAATTTATCATACCCCAAATTGTGCAAAAATGTATTTCAAATTCAATCATAAGCGAGATATGTATAAAAAATTTTATGATGAGACATGTAAAGATCTGAAACCCTTGGAACCCAATTGTAATATAACCTGGTCAAATGTTAAGAAGGCATAGTTCACCTCCTTCTTATATGGTTCAAATCAAGGATAACATAAAAGATTCACCCAATCAGTTTAACTCTTCTTCTGAACATGACTTATGAGTCGTGCTGTATGCTGCCGAAATGCGTTCTGCAGAGTCTGTAAGATCACCATATAAACCTAGGTCTGGTCGTATCAAACTTGATCTATGAGAGGCAGGATGTAATATGGGTATTGACTAGTATACAACCAACAATACACCAGTGTATGACACACATGCATATATAGTTGCCGTCAAGCATATAAGATAAATAAAAAAAGGCGCAAAAATGGTCTTATCTTGTCCATCTCTGCCTGGAAAGGGCCACATAATATTGGGGGCAAGTAGTGCAAGAGTTTGAAATACCTAGTGCATTATAGGTAAATTCGCCATGGGTAAATAATAGACTACAAGCCCATATAACAATTTTGGGGGGTCATTTGACCCAGCATGGAACATATTCAGAACGATGCTGCTATATGAAAAAATAACTTTAGTCACTATGCCGTCAATTCTTGGTGGTGCAAATGACTGTAATAATAATACTAATTTTTCATCTGAAGATGTGCTTTTCCGACAAAATATTCCTGTACGGCATCCCTCACGTTGGTAGATTATAAAAGAATAACCTCCTAGAATCAACTGCCGTTCAAAAATAATGGGACCGGAATCCAGGATTTTTTTTTTTTTTTTTTTTTCCGAAATTGAAAACTTTTCCTGGCCTCCAGTCCCATTATTTTTGTACGGCAGTAGGTTCTAAGAGATTATTATTTCATAATCTACCAACGTAAGGAACGCCGTACATGAATATTTTGTCGGAAAAGCACATCTTCAGATGAAAAATTAGTATTATTATTACAGTCATTTGCACCACCAAGAACTGCACCTTGTGTGAATTTTTCTGATGGAAGCTCTCAGTATGGTATGTCAACATACCAAACCTTACTGGGGACCAACAATGACATTCCATAAAAAACTGCGATCGAAAGTAGGCAGCACAGTGTAAAAACGATGACACTCCCACATTAGTTTTCGCTTTTCTCAACTTTTTATAAAGTGGAATCTCATCGTTTTTCCACTGGACCATTCCTTTATTTAGTAAAGGTGCTATGAGCATTCAAAAAGTAAGCTTACCTGAAATAACACGGGAAAACGCCAAGGTCCATCGTGGACCTTTTACGACGTAAAGGTGAGTTCACACCTTCACGAACACGCAGTGACGATGGTATTGTTAAAGCCTCGAAGTCGTGGAATATTAAGTGGGGCTTTAGCTTCAGCTTGCTGGTCTGCTGTCAGCGTGTGACGTAGTCGAACTGATCCGTATCAAAGATAAGATTTTCCCAGTACCCAGCGTCAAGTAGTGAAAATGGATTAAATTCATGAAAATAAAATGAAAAATGATGTCGATGTGTGGGAATCCAGGATTTTTTTTTTTTTTTTATTTTCCGAAATTGAAAACTTTTCCTGGCCTCCAGTCCCATTATTTTTGTACGGCAGTAGGTTCTAAGAGATTATTATTTCATAATCTACCAACGTAAGGAACGCCGTACATGAATATTTTGTCGGAAAAGCACATCTTCAGATGAAAAATTAGTATTATTATTACAGTCATTTGCACCACCAAGAACTGCACCTTGTGTGAATTTTTCTGATGGAAGCTCTCAGTATGGTATGTCAACATACCAAACCTTACTGGGGACCAACAATGACATTCCATAAAAAACTGCGATCGAAAGTAGGCAGCACAGTGTAAAAACGATGACACTCCCACATTAGTTTTCGCTTTTCTCAACTTTTTATAAAGTGGAATCTCATCGTTTTTCCACTGGACCATTCCTTTATTTAGTAAAGGTGCTATGAGCATTCAAAAAGTAAGCTTACCTGAAATAACACGGGAAAACGCCAAGGTCCATCGTGGACCTTTTACGACGTAAAGGTGAGTTCACACCTTCACGAACACGCAGTGACGATGGTATTGTTAAAGCCTCGAAGTCGTGGAATATTAAGTGGGGCTTTAGCTTCAGCTCGCTGGTCTGCTGTCAGCGTGTGACGTAGTCGAACTGATCCGTATCAAAGATAAGATTTTCCCAGTACCCAGCGTCAAGTAGTGAAAATGGATTAAATTCATGAAAATAAAATGAAAAATGATGTCGATGTGTGGGATCGAAGCGCAGAGAAACAGCAATCTTCGGATTACGAAGCGCACGTCTACACAACTAGGCTATGAGACCTCGTTGTGAATGTTTCAATATAAGATGGTTATATAGGGAGGAGGCACATGTTGGGTTGGTAATGAGAGAACAATAGTAATTGTGAATGAATTAATTCGAATTGTTAAAGTGGTATAATAATAAAGATGTTTTGAAAAATAGGAAAAATGGCGGCGGGTAACGGGAGTGTAACGTTTCAACGTGCGATTCCGATGAGGAACGTATACAGGGTGTTTGAAAATATATGATTTAAGAGACAAATCAACAGGGTGTCTCAAAACAGTCATCAATTGAGAGAAAAAACAACAGGGTGTTTCAAAATACATCATTTAAGAGGAAAAATATGGAATGTTGGGTTGGAGACATGAATCATCGCATCATTGGGGCATCACATCATTGTGGCATGCAGGGATTCAAAAGTTTTCGTTTTACGTATACAGGGTGTGTCAAAATATATCATTTAAAAAATAAAAATAAATACAGGGTGCCTCATAAACGTGCATCGTGATGGGGTTTGTCATTTAAGAAAAAAATATATACCAGGTGTACCAACGTGCCAGTTGAGACAAAAAATATATAAAGGGTGTCTCATAAACGTGCATCGTGACGAGGTCCGTCATTTTTAAAGTGCGATACCAATTCGCTTTCAAGGAATATATCAGAACCATCTGTCGTTCAATATATACATTAATGATATTTTGGATCTGTACGAATCATAAAAAAATAAGCACTTCCGGTTTCAAAAAATTAAGATAGAAGAAAAGTAATAGTAAATTCGGATTACCCACATCGAGGAGAGTCCAAATCTGCAATAAAATGGCTACTTCCGGTCCAAATCGGAAATGGCACTTCCGGTCGTATGATTCGGATGATTTTGGCATCAATAGATTCGTTTGGATGTCAAGAAACATTTTTAAGCATTTTCCGAGGTCAAAAGGGCATAGGAGGCTATCTCCGTTATTAGTAAAGTTACAGAAACGTGCGGGTACTCTAAGAAGACAACTTTCATGGGAGATCAAGAAAATAATAGAATTTGCGTATGTCAACTGCCATAAGGGCCGTAAACCGCACATATTAATGTGTTATGAGTAGATAACTAATGAGAGAGACCTGGGAGGAGCGCCACGGCAAATAATAACAATTATGACCAGTCAGCAAAAACCCATGAGAGAGCAATGGGAGTCAAGTTCAATGACCTATTTCAAGGTTAATGAATGTGTTGGATATCAAATTACTTTGAATTTGCTGACGTCACGTTACAGACCAGTCTCGACAAGTAGGAGAAATCCGAGATGGGTTCAATGACCTCTTTCAATAAGTGCACGTGTCAGGTATCAGATTACATTCGATAACATCCGGTGAATGAAATTTAATACAGGTTCAATGACCTATTTCAAGGTTAATGAATGTGTTGGATATCAAATTACTTTGAATTTGCTGACGTCACGTTACAGACCAGTCTCGACAAGTAGGAGAAATCCGAGATGGGTTCAATGACCTCTTTCAATAAGTGCACGTGTCAGGTATCAGATTACATTCGATAACATCCGGTGAATGAAATTTGATACAGGTTCAATGACCTTCAATAAGTGCACGTGTTGGATATCAAATTACTTTGAATTTGCTGACGTCACGTTACAGACCAGTCTCGACAAGTAGGAGAAATCCGAGATGGGTTCAATGACCTCTTTCAATAAGTGCACGTGTCAGGTATCAGATTACATACGATAACATCCGGTGAATGAAATTTGATACAGATTTCAAGGTTAATGAATGTGCTGGATATCAAATTACCTGGAATTCGATGACGCCATATTTCCGGTGAATGAAATTTGATACAGGTTCAATGACCTATTTCAAGGTTAATGAATGCACTGGATATCAAATTACTTGGAATTTGCTGATGCCATATTTCCGGTGGGTGTAATTTGATACGGGTTCAATGACCCATTTCAAAATGAATGCACGTGTTGGATATCAAATAACTTGGAATTTGCTGACGTCATATTTCCGGTGGGCGAAATTTGATACGGGTTCAATGACCTCTTTCAAAATGAATGCACGTGTCGGATATCAAATTACTTGGAATTTGCTGACGCCATATTTCCGGTAGGCGAAATTTGATACGAGTTCAATGACCTATTTCAAGGTTAATGAATGCACGTGTCAGGTATCAGATTTCATTTGAAAACATCCGGTCACGTGTCATCAGCAGAATCCAATACAGGTTCAACGACCTCTCATAAAGTCAAAACCTATGAGAGAGCAAAAGGAGTCAAGGTCAAAACCTATGAGAGAGCAATGGGAGTCAAGGTCAAAACCTATTATATTGTTTCATTTGGAAAGTCCTGAAGTCGGAAACGATACAATAAAATGGAAACTTGGAAGCACACATCTTTGTCAAAGATGATATGACTTGAAGATAACAAATGATTTTCAAAAAATCACTTTGCTTCCCCTCCACCGCATTTTTTATATATTACTATAAGAAAAGTCTATCCAACTCCAGTTTGCGTGAAACGATCAATATGTTCACAAATCTTATCATTTTACAAGCCATTTGGCAAGGGTTTCTCTTCATTCAACAGCCCAACAACGTTTGTGAAGTTTTCATATGCTTTGATATTAATGGTACATGGAATGAAACTTGGCCCTCCAAGTGGGCGAGGATGATACCGTTTGAATTCAATGATGTAGAAACTCTAAAAATTTCAATACCATCCAACAGCACAGAATACAAGTTAATAATGAGGAAATATAATTCAACTGAACGGACAGATAGGATCAAGCTATACCCCTCCCCACCATCAGCTAATATAAGAGATGATTCAGAGTCTACAATACTTCAAACTCTGATTTACTACATAGCTTTCTGCTCTTCAGTAACAGTGCTCACTTCATTGGTGGAAAGATTTCAAAAAATGTGGAGGGAACTCACTGCCTGATGGATCTTATAACCAAACATGAGAAGCTCAAACCTTTATATAAATTCACCGAAGATGAACTACGACAATTTCCACTACAATATTTGATTCATAAGGCTAGACCTCAGGAACTTCTATTGGTATGGCACAAACTACCAGATGAATATATGGGAAACTTTGAACTACAGGTTCAGCTACCTTGCTTCATTCATCACAATCGACCTGAGTGGATGGAACATGTAGATGGTCCGGCTCCTTCACAATCAAAATGTCATTCATGCTTGGGAAGTTTAAAGTGATATGTTTTTAGGGTATTTGAATAAAAAACAATTTTTTCAATATTTTCGTTTTATTCGATAACAATTACAGATCCAGAATTCATTCATCTATCAAATTATCTGCCATTGTAATGAGGAGATCCAACATTGCGTCATTATCTTTCGGATTCAGTTTATGATGGCCCCAAGCTAATGTTTCCACATTATTGGGCAAAACAAATCTTTTGTCGTCACTAGATGATAACGCAATCTTGTTTCTCAATTCCGTGTAAATGGTATGTGAATAAGAAGTGAAAACATACATTTTGCGTAAGATAGTGCCACCTCTTTCAACAATTCGAATATAATCTGAAATTTGGAGTGTATTCTCTGTCACATTTTTGGAAACTCCTTTCGCCTTTTTCATCACTGTTGTGCTCTTGATACAATATGCCTTCGCACCTGTCCCATAAAAACATTCTACCGGTGATCCTGAAAACTCATCTTTCATCTTACCGACCATTGATACTGTTTTAGGAACGTTGTGAATATTGTCAAATGTAAAATTAGATGTATCAAAGTATTCTATATTTTCTCTCATATCATCGTATACATTTTCTGTGAGTATCTCCAGAATCAGTGAATCGGTATCAGTGTAACAGAGGTTCGCTTTCTTACCATACTTTGTTTTAATGTATCCATAATAAAAATCATAAATTATGGTTTTTGAAATATCTAAAATTGAAAACCCTACGTAAAGCGGCTTGTCATAGGTAACTGTTAATTTCTCCATTTGAACAGCTACCAAATTCTCATCAAACAGTAAACAGGATTTGAAATGAGGTTTTGCTATGAATCCTTCAGCTCCCACAGACCCTGGCATATTTTTCCAGTGACTGCATAGTTTTATATCTTGTCTCTTGTCCACGTTCTCCATAGTTTTTCCAAATATCGAGTTTATGATGAATTTGAAGAGATCACGTTCAAATTCATTTCTGGCAGAATTCCGAAGATTTGTGTTTAAATCAATATATTGCTTCAGCCATGCTGACTGTGTGAATTCCAAAACCCTGTGTACCTTCTTCAATTTCAATCCATATTTCAAACATTGCTTCAAATTTCTGTAGTGTATGATGTATCTTTCCTTAGACATCAAATTTGGTGTCAACTTAGAATAATTGCTTCCAGGAGGTTTAATATTCTCTGGACAGAAAGGGAGGTCATTATGATCATCATGTAAATTTGGTGGATAGTCCAAATCAACTTCTAGTACATACCCCTTCAAAGATGTATTCTCAATTTCGAAACAGACAAAATTTTCTAGCTCATACTGCTCAAGCCATCTGAAATCTCGCATTGAAAGACATTCACTCATAGCAGCTCCATACAAATTTGTTGCATCAAGATATAAAATATATGAGTTCGGTTTGGAAGGATTATAAGATGGTATAAACTGATTATTAGCTATAGCCTTTCTTTTACTGCATTGACTAACACCACCTCGAATTCCTTTTTTAAAAAAGTGAACCATATCAATATCAGTTAGGAGCTCTAGTTCAACCTTAGTTAAACGTAGCATAGCATCCCAACTGAGGGAAGGAGCTGTCACGTACTGGGCTGGATCCAATTTATATTTTTCCAAACATACATCTCTGAAATTTTCGAAGACATCTGCCAATAGTAGAACATCTGATTTTAAGTAAACATCTGAGTATTCTCCTAGAGTTGAGCATCCGAATTCATTCCATACTTTAGAAGCTCGATAGTAATCCTCTTCGGAAATTTCTCTGCCTTTCAGAATATCGAAGAATTCAGATTTACTTGGTAATGTAGGCTGCTCCAATTTTTCATAGGAGTCAACATATGAATAAGGAAAAACGCCTTTGCGTCTTATCATATTGAACTTTCTATCATCATGAAAATATTTCCTCACCTCTCGACATTGAGATGGCTTCAGATGACAATCATAATTTGTTAAATTATGAAAGAAAACAGGAATGAATTTCACCACTTTATACTGTAAATTACATCTGGAATGAGCGCTTGCGCGGTACACACCTGTCAAGTGACAGTGATCTCGGACTTTGACGTCTTCAGGTTTATAGGCGTTACCACAAATATGACAGTGTGTAGAATTCTTAAATTCACTGTCTTCTTTTGCTGAAAGAGGAAGCATTTCTTTCACTTGTTTTAAATGTTTGTTATATAAATCCGGAACAAGGTCATCTAACATTCTAACAAACACCTCGGCACAATCACTTCCACGATATTGTATGAACTTCAAGTATTTGTCATCAAAATTACACTTCACATAAAAAGCGAATGAATATGGCTCGTGTTCATACGATTTTAATGTGAATGAGTGCTCATCAGATGGTTCACTATGATGAATAGGTTTCAACAAACTCTCAAAATCTGCATATATCACAAATGGAACTGGAAGCTGTTTTTCGAAATTGGTGAATTTGAGAATATTTCCAGGCACCATCTCACCATACTTGTTGATAATCATATCTGGTTTTGGAAGTAAAACACACAGATGATTACAATCATACTGTTGATGAGTCATCAATTTTTCACTTGTAGAAAAGAATTGGAGACAACCATCACAAATATATACACGACCATTATGCTTGGATTTTTGTCGTGATACCAATCTTGACAGATCTGTAATGAGGCAATAGTGGCTATTTTCATCCAAATCAGCTATGAGTAGAAGATTCACATGAGTTGCAGATCGATGTGTTGTGAAATGTAAGGGCCCCACGATGTTGGTAACCATTTTACCCTCCTTGAATTGTGTATCTATTCCAAAAACATTGACATCCTTCAATTTCATTGGAAAATCAATGCCTTCAAAATCAAGTAACGTAGTATAATGTGGATACGAAGATGTGCTCGATGGATCTCCATTCGAAGGAAAAACTGCTGCCATAATGGACCAAGCAAAACAAGCACTATCCGAGTTCTTCACATTCAGAACAGCTTGCTTAAATTTAATTGTTTTGGGTAACTCGACATACGACGAAGCTGATAATGGATGATATGTGTTTATATTCACATCGAGATACCAAATCTTTTGTAATGACCAACCTGAGTCTCGTTCCTGAAATTCGGAAGCTTTTGAAATCATCTCATCTCTGAATTCCTCATAAATGTAATCCAAATCAGTGGAACAAGTGATGATTTTGTTTTTTCTATTGAAGGATTTCATGTCACTTAATTCTTTCTCAGGTATAATGTAGTGTCCAAATAGTTCAAAATTTATTTTCAAATTCATGTGCTCTTGCACATATTCCGAGATGATGTTTAAAACTTTCGATTTAACTTCTTCCATGTAGTTGACGTAATCAACACATCTTCCACTACTTTTAAATCGATAACTTGCTATTCTATTCTTGAACGCGTGTTGAAGTTTTTCGATACCGTCTTCCAGTTTCGATGAAATACTCGCATGCAACCTCTTCCTCGACTGCTGAGCGCTGGTAGATGAATCAGTCAGTTTGATTTTTTTCAGCTGTGGAGCACTTGTGACCCTTCCTGCTAGTTCACCATCAGCTTCTTTGAAGAAGCACCTCTTTTGCAAGTGTCGGTTTAGATTATATTTTGTTGAAAAATTCATTTTACATATGTCACACTTCATGATCAATCAACCTCAGAGGTACGAATACTAACTGTAATTGTTAGAACAACTCCGATTAAATAGATAAAACCCTCGATATACGCTTGCGCATTGCTGTTTCTATAGCAGTCAATGACCTTGTGGAAAACATCGGCTGACTAGACAACCGGATGCTGAAAGTTCAATGACATGTCGAGTCATCAATCTGATTAATTGCGGATGTTACAAGGTGAATGACTTCAAGGTGGAAACATCTGGTGACTAAACAAACGGACACTTATTGAGACATTCCTGAAGTGCTCTTTGACTCGTTAAATCCTGTAATGAAATCTCAAAAATAAAGTAAATTGTTTTGGGGTATTTTTATTGAGATATATCCATTATATACATTTGATATAGATAATAAACATTTGAAAGTGCACATATACAATTGTCTTTAGTATGATAGAAACAACTTGCTCCAGATGCTTGTAAACCGGGTTGTTCTTCAAATTCTATGACTGGCTGCTGGGTGAATTTTTTGATATATTCTGCTTTTTCCCTTCCTTTGACAAAAATAGTATCAACTCCCTCAGTGAGCCTCTTCATTATATTTCCAAATTGATGTAATGGTGTGAATCCATCATTCCAATGTATACAATGATGATTGTGCATCAACCAAGTGGCCTGACTATGGAATTTTGGTGGGAGCATGTTTAATGGAAATGGAGGTTTGAACACATAGTGAGAAACTTTAATTCCATCGAATGCAGTCAATTCCTTTGTTATAAATTTATCATTTTCGATAGTGAAACCTTGCACATCTATTACCAATATCATATTTTCAATTTGATAAGTTTTCTTATTTATGATTGTTTCGAATTGTATGACTCAATCAATTGTTTGAGTACTTTCAGGTTCTTATGATGTTGCTTCAATCTTCTTCGATACTCCGATATCATTTTCGAACTGATATTTCTAACATGCAAGTCTTTATATATAACAACATGCGGAGCATGCGCATTAATATTGTTTAACAATTTTCGTCAATGGATTATATGAAAATTCTTTCTCGTGTAGAATAAGGCAGTAGGCAGTTACATCTTTGGGTGTGGTTTCAGCAGTTTCAATTTCAATTCTAAGTACGATGGAACCGGTCTGAATAGCTTCTCTTTGACGTGAACAGTCGATGTGGACCAGAGGTGCCTTCACTTTGAATTCATTTGGATTGAAAATAGGTTGGTTTGATTTATGTTGATAGTAACTCTCTTAGAAGTTGGCATACATTTCATAGAGTTTTGCAAACTTGTTATTTTTGAAATCAAGATTCAAGTCATTGTAAGGATATCGTTCGGAATTCAGAAATACTCTCAAATTGCTGAGATTGCAGTGGTCGAATGTACTCATATCAGTGGTGAGCTTTCCTTTTTTACCTTGTTGAAATGCAATAATAACATGTCGCGGAGTTTCAACCTTCGTAGTTGTTTTCACAGCCCAAGTATGTCTTGTTGTTTCATTCAGAGAAGGGTACTCAATCAATTCCCAGCTTCTGAATTTCAGAGGAAGTTCAACATTGCTATTTATTATTTTATTCAACTCTAGTTGTTCCTGAATACTTAGTGTCACGTGAGGGACACACCAACTCAGTTTGCTTATGCTCACTTTCGGTTTTTCAGAATCATCTATACTAATCACAGCATCCAAATCATGACTCTCACGAATCAAAACTAGTTCTTGTCTCATATTGATCACAATTTTTCTGAAGTCTTCAAAAAAGCCAGCCTATAGCTTGTGCGGAATACACACATTGAAATTCCCATCATCATCAACTAATATTTTATCTCTCGTCCCAGCATTCACATCATCAAGTTCAGGAAACCAACCAGCATTTTGCATAGGTATACTTTCATTTTCACTCATGGATAGGTAATTTTTCATCGTTGATACTAATCCAATGTTTCTCACAGAGTCTACCACCACACCATTCAGCTCATATCGGAGTTCACGAAATAAAAACGATATTGCATTGTTGATAAATTTTATTTTCGTAATTGGCTCCCCATCCGGTCTTGTGAGTTTTCCCTCTATATAGATATATGAGTTACAAGGTGATGTATAAGCGTCCAAGTCCTGAATTGGAATTCTCATTTCGTCATTATATTTGATTTCACTGGTGATATAAGGTTGATATGTATGAAACTGATAATCTTCGATTGCATTGTCACTGAATGGTTCACTCGTGATCTGTAGCAATTCCATTATATCAAGAGTTTCAATCCCAAAGACTTCAAGTACTCTTTGTGTTTTGGTGTTAGTAATTCGGCAGTTGCTTTCATACTATATTTCGAAGATTGCTTAACCTTCTTTTTATAGGGTTGCTGGAATGCTGATTTATCAAATCTCCAGACCATTGTTTAAAGAGTCTTCCTTCTCAAGTGCAATCTAACAGTAACTTCTTCGTTCCGGAAATCAATTAAATTCAAATTTTGATTGACAACTCTCACCGTTATGTTGTTGATTGTCTTGATAGTGACGGGGAAATACAGAATATTCAATGGGGTTTCTACTATTTTATACCCTCTTGGTACTGTCGGAAAGAATTGATGAATCATGTGCACTGGATTGCCATTCAAAAATGAACCCATCGCAATATTGCAATCAACACAAATTGTATTGATTGAAAGAATTTTCACTTCATGATCTGATTTGTAGATGTTATTTGCATTGAGGATTCTTTTTTCGAAGCCTAATAATTGACCAATGGAATTTTGTACTGAAAAATTGATTTTGATATTGGTCCGAATGACCACTTTTGAAGTAGTCCAATTTGGGTCGATGGATACCTCAACATATTCATTGTTACTGGTCATCTGTTTAATGAGGATATCGAGAATATCTGTTACATCATAAAATCCTTCAGGAAATATATAACTAAATTCATCTCGTTCCCCCCATACCAAAACATTGTTTAATTTTGTTATGTTTGGAATAACATTGAAAGAATCGAAATTTGCCAAGCCTATTTCATACTCCATATCATCATCCAGATAAATTGGAGGGTTGAAATTATAACTCAACACTGAAGATGAATCACTCAATGTGAAAGTAAAAGACATAACTTCCTAATGATAGTTTATTGATTAGTGAAGGAAATACATCAGAGATACTGATTATATAAAAACAAAAGACAGTATTGCCCACACTGATAAGAATTAAACTTCTGTAAGGATTCATAGTTATATTTGATATTTTTAACGTCACCAGCGCCGAGGAAATATTTTATCAATTCCTTTGGTGGTTTGAGATTTCCATAACTATCGAAATATATAACTTCATCATTATTCTTGAAGTATGCCGTCCAATGAGTTCCTTCTCCTACGTCAGAATGAAGATTGATAATGCCGCACTCCTTGCTCTTTATTTTTGTGGGAAGTTTATCCCTCATGAAAACACCTCGAAAGTAAGGAATCCTCAAACGTTTCGTATTCTCTATCAAATCGATATTGGTTAAGGCTCGGCGTGGTAACTTCAACAGTTTTTTTGATACGGTTGAGCAAACATTCCATAACCTTTGCGTGGTTTCAAATATAAACCTTTTCCTTTTTGTTCCATCGCTAAATCATGTCTCTTTTGCTCAATGAGCCTTTGCTTCTCAGATTTTGCTTTGTTAACTGCTGAAGCAATAGATGCTGCCCCGCCTCCTACAGCACCTAGCGCCCCTAGTAATGGTAGTAAAAATGGGAGAAATCCACCTTTCTTTGGAATTGGTATGACTCTTTTCTTTTGTTTATTCTTTCGTTTCTTGGCAAGTTTCAGTTCACCACCCTTTTTTTGTTTCTTCGGTTTTTTTATTTTTTGTTTCAATCCCATCCCCAACTTGCTCTTAAGATTCATGATATTAGATACACCTAATGCTGGTACTTTTTCCCCCAATTGTGCATTGGATGATTTTAAACGTTCGGAAGCAAATGTTGCCAGTTTCTTGTCTGCAATATTTCTTGATTCTATATCTTCACTTCTGGAATAAGCAATGTCGTGTTGCTTACAAGCCTCGTCGAGTGGATTTCCGCCTTTGTCCCCTCTCAGTTATCTCTTTTTCAATTTGGTACCAGGACCACAGTAATTATAACCAGGGACATGTAATTCTACTGGAATTTTATTGATCAAAGTATTCAGAAAACCTCGACCTTTCTTTCTTGTGTTTCCACCCGTACTAACGACTGATTCCTTTTGCTGTCCCATTATATTATGTTTTGATCAACTCAGATACACGTATATATACCTATTCCATCTGCACTAGTGTTAGTTTAAAGTTTATTTCAATATGATGAAGACCGAAAAACAAAAGGTGTTGCTTCCGGTTATTAATCATGATGAGATCAATGTAGAGAATAATGTTAGAAAACATGGTACGCTATTTGGAGGTCAATCTAAAAGAGGTTTACTCGTTGGAGCAAGTGGATCGGGCAAAACTAATGTAATGTTGTCTTTGCTGGAGCAACCCAACGGCCTTCGTTTCACGAATGTATACTTATTTTCAAAATCATTATATCAACCTAAATATAATTACTTGAGGATTTTGCTGGCACCTATGAAAGAAATTGGTTTCCATGAATATAAGGATTCCGTTGAAGTAATTCTTCCTGAAAATATACATGATCATTCAGTCATAATATTCGATGATGTTACTACATGTGATCAAAATATAATCAAAAATTATTTCTGTTTCGGCCGTCACAGACACACGGATTGTTTCTATTTATGTCAAACTTATTCTGCCATTTCCAAACAACTCATTCGAGATAATGCTAATTTGCTCATGATCTTTCAACAAGATCTAACAAATCTGAAGCATATATATGATGATCATGTCAGTATAGACATGTCCTTGCAGAATTTCAAAGAACTATGCTCTTATTGTTGGAAAGACAAATTTAGTTTTCTCGTTATCGATAAAGATTGTTCCTTAAATGAGGGGCGATACAGAAAGGGTTTCGATACATTCATTTATATATAAACATCAAGATTGTGGTATAGTTGTCAGTCATCATGAATAGTCAATTAAATGAACAACTATTAAGAGCAAGGAAGGCTTTGAGAAGAAAATATAAGACATTGAAATCCGATATAGCAAAATCTCATTCACATTTAGAAAAAACTTATGAACCAATCACTCAACCTTTGAAAGAGTTTTTGTCTGCTGTTCAACAGCCCCTAACGTCTCTCAAGCAAGAATTGAAACATGAAATTAAATCACCCCATTCAAGTTCTCAGTCGACACCCCAAAAATTGCATAAATCAATACCTCAAGAGTTTTATCAACCAAAATCTCAAGAATTTCATGAACCGACACCTCAAGAATTTCATCAACCAGCACCTCAAGAATTGTATCAAGCAACACCTCAAGAATTTTATCAGATCACTCCTGATAAAGAGACATTTCAACATGATTCAACCGCTCCAAAATCCGACTTCGATGGAAGTTATTTCGAGGAAAGTATGCGCCCTGTACTGAATCCACAAGAACAATACTTACAACAGTTTGCGATTCCTTTGCCCCGTGCATATATAGAAGACAAAATTTCAGATACGAAAAATACGTTTGATGACACTTTTGGAGTATATTTTGAACCGTCTACGGAAAAATATGCCATAGGTAACTCCTCTGTTGATTTTGATGGTGCCGATATTGTTATTGATAACAAGTTCAAATACAGTGGAACTGCAGGCTTATATGAATTGCTGTTCAAGAAACAACCCCTTGGGTATAGAAATGAAGATGTTGATTCATATATCGATATAATGAGAAGAAGTAATGCACATTACCTCCATTATGATCCTGCAAGGGGTTTATCAACATCACATGCATCAAAGTTTGTTAATATAATAAAACCACGAATAACAACCTTACACTCTTTGGCTAAAGAACGAAATCTTGAAAAAACTCAAAAAGATACCAGTTTATCTCTTCCCAAATACAGATCAAGAATTAGTTCGGCCCCAGGAAGGACTACAAGGAGTAAAGTGGGCTCATGGCTAACTATGCTTGATTTCAACACCATACCGGTTGAATATAAATATTTTGATGATTTCAATGAGCTAGTGGAGCGATTGAAACTCTTGATTGCATCACAATGTGCTGGAAATACCGGTGTGAAAAACGAAATTACAAGCATATTGGAGGAACTTCGCGAGGCAGGAATAATAAAATAAAAAATCTCCAAGATTTGACATCATTCGGTGTTTAGCCGTGACATCATGCCAATCGATAAATTCGGAAGACATTTCCTGAGAACATCTCAATCACCATATGCTAAACCAGAAACACTTTCAAGAGCCTCGATGATCAATACACCTTTCTACATATGGAATCCATCTTCGTATCACACGAAATGTGTTCTTCATTTGAGGGCAACCAAGGATATCAGGAAGAGTGTTGGTTTTTTTGTGTTGGAAAATGATGTGACGTCCTATGAATTTCCTGTTTCTGGAAAAATTGAAAGCATCAATTCTATACCAAATGATGTATACATATCACTAGGAGAAGAAGATGCAGATACTGTTCCGTTAATCAGCCTCATAGGAAAGGTTTTAAATAAAGGTGATAAGATCACTTTCTTAGTCAATCAGCAGCAACATAATCAACTGTATGTCGAAATTGTACTTCAGTGCCCGTTAACTGAAAATGGATAAAGTTCAAGCTGATTTAGTTGAAATGATTCCTTACTCCAAAACTAATAAAGGATTTAGGTACATTCTGGTCGTTATAAACGTATTTTCCAAATATGTTTGGTGCGAGCCCGTTAAAACTAAAAGTGCAGGAGATGTGACTGATGCCATGCAAAAAATATTGAGAGATATGAAAACTAAAACCAAGAATTTACAAACTGATATGGGAAAAGAGTTCTACAATGGAAAATTCAAGCAGTTGATGGATAAGTGGAAAATCAATCATTACAGTACTTTCTCCAATTTGAAAGCTAGTATAGTTGAAAGAGTAAACAGAACTTTGAAAAATAGAATATAGAAACAATTCAGCCTACAAGGAAGCTACAAATGGTTGGGTATTCTACCAGATATAGTTTCTAACTATAACAATTCCGTACACAGCACGATAGGAATGAAACCCAAAGATGTAAAAAAAATCCATGAGAAGTATTTACTCAATAACATCTATGGCCATCTCAAAACAGTGGATCCAAGGAAACGAAAATTTAAACTCAACGATCATGTAAGAATAAGTAAGTACCGGAAGGAATTTGCTAAAGGGTATACACCAAACTGGTCCAATGAAATTTTCACTGTGAGAAAAGTCTATCAGTCAAATCCTGCTGTTTATTTTCTCAAAGATCAAGATGATGTTGAGATACAAGGTGGATTTTATGAAGAAGAACTCCAAAGAGTTAAACATCCCGATGTGTTTCTAGTTGAAAAAGTTCTAAGAAAAAAAGGAGACAAACTCTACATCAAATGGTTAGGCCTGAGCAATCAGTACAATTCGTGGATATCAAAAAATGATTTTGTATGATATTTTTCCAAATAAAACAATATGAAATTCACAAAAGAGTTTTATTTATACAATATTTACATTATAAATTATTCACAAAATCTTTGCTTGAAAATTATTTGTCTATGTGTTCCATCGCTCCAAAATTGGAGCGATGATATTCGAAGTTTCTGTTATTCGCCTCTCAAAGCGCATTCTATCGATTGCTTCATAAGTCCAATATGTTTTCCGAGAATTCTTGTATGCAAATTTCCATGTGAACATATAATAAGTTTTATTACGACTTTCATCAATGACCACACTCCTATTCATAGTTTATCAGAAAACTCAGCTAAGAAAACTTCTGGGTAAAGATGGATGAATTCCAGAGTTAGACTTATATTTTCACTATTGTGGTTCACCCTTGGTTGCAGCAGATTTAAAGCATTTTGCAACACATCACCACTCAGCTTCCACAGTCCATTTTTCAAAATTTGGAAATATTCTCCATAATGATATCTTTTCAAGATATCTACCCTATAATCAATTAGGGGTTGGAGTTCCCATAGGTTGCAAACTGTTTCGAACCCCAAGTACACTAAGGAGTGGTCTTTTATGATTTTGACTACTCTTCCTTTAGTAAATTGGCTAAACTCAATGGTGAATCTATCGTCTTCAATGGTCTTCGGTTGATCTGATGAGTACAAATAATTGGTGATGATTCCTTGGTGTGTCAAAAACTGCTTCCACTCGTTTTCTGTGAAAATCACTCGGTCTCCCTTATTTCCAGTAATTTCAATACATGGAGTGAAATTCAAATAATATGAAAGATTCACAACAACAAATTTACATTTGGATTTATTCAATGGGAATTTTCTTTCACACAAAACCACTTTTGATTTTTCTTTGCAAAAGTATTCTTTCGACAAGTCAAATTTGAAATCGGTATTTCTCATTTTGATAAGAGAATGCTTGCTATAATATTTCCCCGGTTTATATATTTTTATCAATATAGTAGTGGGGAGGATTTTTTCGAGAAGACTTGAATCCCTATGCTCTCTCATAGTTTGGACCTTGACTCCTATTGCTCTCGCATAGGTTTTGACCTTGACTCCCATTGCTCTCTCATAGGTTTTGACCATGACTCGTATTGCTCTCTCATAGTATTTGACTTTATGAGAGGTCGTTGAACCTGTATTGGATTCTGCTGATGACACGTGACCGGATGTTTTCAAATGAAATCTGATACCTGACACGTGCATTCATTAACCTTGAAATAGGTCATTGAACCTGTATCAAATTTCGCCTACCGGAAATATGGCGTCAGCAAATTCCAAGTTATTTGATATCCAACACGTGCATTCATTTTGAAATGGGTCATTGAACCCGTATCAAATTACACCCACCGGAAATATGGCATCAGCAAATTCCAAGTAATTTGATATCCAGTGCATTCATTAACCTTGAAATAGGTCATTGAACCTGTATCAAATTTCATTCACCGGAAATATGGCGTCATCGAATTCCAGGTAATTTGATATCCAGCACATTCATTAACCTTGAAATAGGTGACGTAGTCGAGCTGATCCGTATCGAAGATGAGATTTTCCCAGTACCCAGCGTCAAGTAGTGAAAATGGATTAAATTCATGAAAATAAAATGAAAAAAGATGTCGATGTGTGGGATCGAAGCGCAGCGAAACAGCAATCTTCGGATTACGAAGCGCACGTCTACACAACTAGGCTATGAGACCTCGTTGTGAATGTTTCAATATAAGATGGTTATATAGGGAGGAGGCACATGTTGGGTTGGTAATGAGAGAACAATAGTAATTGTGAATGAATTAATTCGAATTGTTAAAGTGGTATAATAATAAAGATGTTTGGAAAAATAGGAAAAATGGCGGCGGGTAAAGGGAGTGTAACGTTTCAACGTGCGATTTGAAAATATATGATTTAAGAGACAAATCAACAGGGTGTCTCAAAACAGTCATCAATTGAGAGAAAAAACAACAGGGTGTTTCAAAATACATCATTTAAGAGGAAAAATATGGAATGTTGGGTTGGAGACATGAATCATCGCATCATTGGGGCATCACATCATTGTGGCATGCAGGGATTCAGAAGTTTTCGTTTTACGTATACAGGGTGTGTCAAAATATATCATTTAAAAAATAAAAATAAATACAGGGTGTCTCATAAACGTGCATCGTGATGGGGTTTGTCATTTAAGAAAAAAATATATACCAGGTGTACCAACGTGCCAGTTGAGACAAAAAATATATACAGGGTGTCTCATAAACGTGCATCGTGACGGGGTCCGTCATCTTTAAAGTGCGATACCAATTCGCTTTCAAGGAATATATCAGAGCCATCTGTCGTTCAATATATACATTAATGATATTTTGGATCTGTACGAATCATAAAAAAATAAGCACTTCCGGTTTCAAACAATTAAGATAGAAGAAAAGTAATAGTAAATTCGGATTACCCACATCGAGGAGAGTCCAAATCTGCAATAAAATGGCTACTTCCGGTCCAAACCGGAAATGGCACTTCCGGTCGTATGATTCGGATGATTTTGGCATCAATAGATTCGTTTGGATGTCAAGAAACATTTTTAAGCATTTTCCGAGGTCAAAAGGGCATAGGAGGCTATCTCCGTTATTAGTAAAGTTACAGAAACGTGCGAGTACTCTAAGAAGACAACTTTCATGGGAGATCAAGAAAATAATAGAATTTGCGTACGTCAACTGCCATAAGGGTCGTAAACCGCACATATTAATGTGTTATGTACTTATTGCTTAAATCTTAGAAGCTGATTCGTGAAAGTTTGTAATTTTTCGTTCAGAATGCCACTCAATATATGTGTCTTTGTTTCGTTTTCACTATCCATCATCATCAGGCGGAGTTAGGCAGCACAATTTTTTTAAAGTATGAGATTGAATAACATCTGTGTGTGTGGTTGGGGCATGCAAGGATTCAGAAGTTTTAGTTTTACGTATACAAGGTGTGTCAAAATACATCATTTAAGAAAAAAAAAATACAGGGTGTCTCATAAACGTGCATCGTGGTGTGGTTTGCCATTTAAGAAAAAAATATATACCAGGTATACCAACATGCGCAGTTGAAGGGAAAAATGAAAGTGTATACAGGGTGTTTCAAAATACATCATTTAAGAGAAAAAACCGCTGAAACATGTAAAAATGCGACCATAATATGCGTTTTTCGCATTCCAAAAAACATCTAAAATTTGAAACGTTGAAACAGGCAAAAATGTGACCACAATATGCGTTTTTCGCATTCCAAAAAACAGTCTAAAATTAAATCATAAAAACTGTTGTGTTTCAAAATACAACATTTGAGAGGAAAAAACAACCAAGTTTCTCAAAATGCATCATTTAAGAGAGAAAAACAACGGGGTGTCTCAAAATACGTCATTTAAGAGGAAAAATATGACGACTGCTTGTCAAATGCTATACCAGGTGTACCAACATATGAATTAAGAGAAAAAACATGGTCGCCTCTATCATTTGTCAACTGTTAGGTGGAAAATGGGTCAAATAAAAACGTATCATTGGAAATATGGGGATTCGAAACAACGACATACCCATACATAGAGATTGAATTACATCTGTCATCTATGTGATGTTCTTCGACGAGGGTGTTTATACTCATCAGTCAACATTTTTTTATACGAATATTGTATCATGTCCCGATAAAGGTTTATTATCTGATTTGAAAGCTGTACTTTTGAGAGTGATTCCCATTTATTAATATATGTTTATATAAAAAATTATTGTAGATAAAATAATCAATTCACCAATAATGACGTCACCACGCCTCACAGCAAAAACTTTTATGAAAATTTCACTCAATCACATTTCACATAATTAAACACATATGGCGAAAATGTTATCTAATTTTGAAATTAGACTTTAATAATTTGTAAAAACCCCCTATATTTAATAAAACTGACTATCTCAAAAAAATCATAATGGACTTATGTATCCTAAACGGACATTATTCAAAATGAACATTGTGAAAATCGACAACACGAAATAAATTTTTGTAGATGCTAACTGAAGTAAAATGCATAATAATACTCATAATTTCCTAGATAAATTCAATATATGAAATACAAACGCCTATCGCCCTAAACCACACAATGGTGGTAACTCAAATAATAAAACACGATATTTGCTGAAATTAGGTTTTCTCGACTGAATGATCAATTGTCATCTTTAGACTACGTTGCTACATGATTAACTGAAACCCACTTACCTCAAAATCCTCTGTAAATAATCCATATTTTATTGAATTACAAACTGCACATACTTAAAATGATGCCGGTACTGGTCACAAAATAACTATAAATAACAATTTCATTTCTGGGTTTTCGCTCACAGGAAATGCGATAATAACTCAACGGGAAGTACGTCGGTTGTAATAATCGAGTTTTGTTTTGTGCCTCTAAGATCTGTTCTGTGGCCACTATCACCATACACGAAATCACAAAAACTCATGCTTTTTTATGGATTGTTCAATAGAAATAATCTCTACCGACCGAAGCTCTTACCTTTTTTACGTCCACGACGTAAGCTCAACATGTAGTGATACTCATTTATGCGTGAATTGCGCTTTTAAAATTTCAATTTTGAACGTAATAAACGAATATTTTGGTCATATTATTTGAGTGAATTGGCGTTTATCTTATTTGTAGCGTGTAAAAACGTCCATTTTAAACAATTTAGAAATGTCAAATCTACATAAGAAATACATGTAAACGTGTATTTTGCATGCCTTAATTTTCGCCGTAATAATAAATGCGAAAACGGCTATTTTTGTACGTATTTTTGCGTGAATTGACGTTCGTATATTTTATCTTTTTTGAAACGCGTAAAACGTATATTCTGTTCACATTTTTGCGAGTTCAAACGCTTTTTAAATCTACCATTTTTTTTTGGAGCGTTAGGAACGTCTATTTTGTTCGCATTTTTTTGTGTATATTGACGTTCTCATCAATTTGTATACAAAAAACCTTGATACAGAGATCACTCAACACATCAACTATTGAAGAAAAATGGTCGACTTTTCATTGATTCTTGGAACGAAACGTTCACGGATCGCGGTATTCCTCCGGTTTTGTGGAATATCATCAATTGGATGCCATCCTCATGAAATATCTACATGATGTTGATGTCATTTATGTGCGAGGATATCAAAAACGTGACTATCTTACTGCGAAATTCCAACAATTGGACCTACCTACACGTGTCGTCAACTTGGAGGATTATGATAATACGTTATGGGATGGTTCCCACATTCAGCAACAATGATGGCGTCTCACCTTGTATATATCACATTCGTCGCAATCGCCGCACCAACTACAATTGCAGCCTCCGAAACGTAGATATTCTCTACAAATGGCTATGTCATATATTACCGTAATGAAAATGCCTAAATTTTGTATTCAAGATGTTTGGATTTTTTATCCTATCCTACAATACCAACATTTCATTATGTATACTTATAAGTTAGGTTGGCCGAGCGGTCTAAGGCGTTGTGGAGTTAAGTTGCGATTCCCGAAAGGGAGCGTGTGTTCGAATCCTACACCTAACATCTTTTTTTTTTCGATTCATCTATCTAACCTCACTTTATGAAAATTTACTATACAAACTGATAACTAAATAGTAATTTTCAATAATAACTACAAAACGTCCAGAACTGAGTGCAAGTAGTTGAAGCCTCATAAGCACCAAAATACTTAAAGCTAAGTGCAATTGAGTGAAATTTACTGTATAAGTGTGATAACTGGTACTTTTTGATAGGATTTTTTACTTGTTTTAACGCTTATAATTTTACTCGTTTTTTGGGACGCAGAAACGTCTATTTTTGTTGCATTTTTTACGTGTTTTAACGCTTCTAATTTTACTTGTTTTTTTGGGACGTGAAAACGATCATTTTGAACGATTTTGAAAAGTCAATTCTCCATAAGAAATACATGTAAAAGTAAATTTTTATCGCTTGTTATTTTAATCATTTTTTGGGAAGCGTAAACGTCTATTTTCATTGCATTTTTTACGTACTTTAACGCTTCTAATTTTACTCGTTTTTATGGGACGCGAAAACGTCTATTTTCGTTGCATTTTTTACGTGTTTTAACACTTCTGATTTTTCTTGTTTTTTGGGACGAGGAAACATCTATTTTCGTTGCATTTTCAACGTGTTTTAACGCTTCTAATTTCACTTGTTTTTTTGGGACGCGGAAACATTTATTTTCATTGCATTTTTTACGTGTGTTAACGCTTTTAATTTTACTCGTTTTTTGGGGCGCGAAAACGTCTATTTTCGTTGGAATTTTACGTGTTTCAACGCTTCTAATTTTACTTGTTTCTTGGTAAGCGAAAATGTCTATTTTCGTTGCATTTTTTACGTGTTTCAGCGTTTCAAATTTTAGTTGTTTTTTGGGACGCGAAAACAATCATTTTGAGCAATTTTGAAATGCCTATTGTCCATAAGAATTACTTGTAAAAGTGTATTTTTGGCGTTCGTAATTTTAGTTGTTTTTTGGAACACGAAAACGCATGTTTTCGTTACATATTTTATGTAAATCGGCGTTCGAAATTTTATATGTTTTTTCGAACATGAAAACACATGTTTTCGTTGCATTTTTTACGTGTTTCAGCGTTTCAGATTTTAGTTGTTTTTTGGGACGCGAAAACGTCTAACCGCCACATACTGCACCATACATAATCATACTGCTAAGCGTGACGTCACATACTACACCATACATAGCCATACCGCGTTGAACGTAACCGTCACATACTGCGCCATACATAACCATACTGCGTTGAGCGTAACGTTTTTTTTCTTTAACGAACCTTTTTTGGAATGAAAGATGACAGTTGACTGATGAGTATAAACACCCTCGTCGAAGAACATCACATAGATGACAGATGTAATTCAATCTCTATGTATGGGTATGTCGTTGTTTCGAATCCCCATATTTCCAATGATACGTTTTTATTTGACCCATTTTCCACCTAACAGTTGACAAATGATAGAGGCGACCATGTTTTTTCTCTTAATTCATATGTTGGTACACCTGGTATAGCATTTGACAAGCAGTCGTCATATTTTTCCTCTTAAATGACGTATTTTGAGACACCCCGTTGTTTTTCTCTCTTAAATGATGCATTTTGAGAAACTTGGTTGTTTTTTCCTCTCAAATGTTGTATTTTGAAACACAACAGTTTTTATGGTTTAATTTTAGACTGTTTTTTGGAATGAGAAAAACGCATATTGTGGTCACATTTTTGCCTGTTTCAACGTTTCAAATTTTAGATGTTTTTTGGAATGCGAAAAACGCATATTATGGTCGCATTTTTACATGTTTCAGCGGTTTTTTCTCTTAAATGATGTATTTTGAAACACCCTGTATACACTTTGACACACCCTGTTCATTTTTCCCTTCAACTGCGCATGTTGGTATACCTGGTATATATTTTTTTCTTAAATGGCAAACCACACCACGATGCACGTTTATGAGACACCCTGTATTTATTTTTTTTTTCTTAAATGATGTATTTTGACACACCTTGTATACGTAAAACTAAAACTTCTGAATCCTTGCATGCCCCAACCACACACACAGATGTTATTCAATCTCATACTTTAAAAAAATTGTGCTGCCTAACTCCGCCTGATGATGATGGATAGTGAAAACGAAACAAAGACACATATATTGAGTGGCATTCTGAACGAAAAATTACAAACTTTCACGAATCAGCTTCTAAGATTTAAGCAATAAGTACATAACACATTAATATGTGCGGTTTACGACCCTTATGGCAGTTGACGTACGCAAATTCTATTATTTTCTTGATCTCCCATGAAAGTTGTCTTCTTAGAGTACTCGCACGTTTCTGTAACTTTACTAATAACGGAGATAGCCTCCTATGCCCTTTTGACCTCGGAAAATGCTTAAAAATGTTTCTTGACATCCAAACGAATCTATTGATGCCAAAATCATCCGAATCATACGACCGGAAGTGTCATTTCCGGTTTGGACCGGAAGTAGCCATTTTATTGCAGATTTGGACTCTCCTCGATGTGGGTAATCCGAATTTACTATTACTTTTCTTCTATCTTAATTGTTTGAAACCGGAAGTGCTTATTTTTTTATGATTCGTACAGATCCAAAATATCATTAATGTATATATTGAACGACAGATGGCTCTGATATATTCCTTGAAAGCGAATTGGTATCGCACTTTAAAGATGATGGACCCCGTCACGATGCACGTTTATGAGACACCCTGTATATATTTTTTGTCTCAACTGGCACGTTGGTACACCTGGTATATATTTTTTTCTTAAATGACAAACCCCATCACGATGCACGTTTATGAGACACCCTGTATTTATTTTTATTTTTTAAATGATATATTTTGACACACCCTGTATACGTAAAACGAAAACTTCTGAATCCCTGCATGCCACAATGATGTGATGCCCCAATGATGCGATGATTCATGTCTCCAACCCAACATTCCATATTTTTCCTCTTAAATGATGTATTTTGAAACACCCTGTTGTTTTTTCTCTCAATTGATGACTGTTTTGAGACACCCTGTTGATTTGTCTCTTAAATCATATATTTTCAAACACCCTGTATACGTTCCTCATTGGAATCGCACGTTGAAACGTTACACTCCCGTTACCCGCCGCCATTTTTCCTATTTTTCCAAACATCTTTATTATTATACCACTTTAACAATTCGAATTAATTCATTCACAATTACTATTGTTCTCTCATTACCAACCCAACATGTGCCTCCTCCCTATATAACCATCTTATATTGAAACATTCACAACGAGGTCTCATAGCCTAGTTGTGTAGACGTGCGCTTCGTAATCCGAAGATTGCTGTTTCGCTGCGCTTCGATCCCACACATCTACATCTTTTTTCATTTTATTTTCATGAATTTAATCCATTTTCACTACTTGACGCTGGGTACTGGGAAAATCTCATCTTCGATACGGATCAGCTCGACTACGTCACACGCTGACAGCAGACCAGCGAGCTGAAGCTAAAGCCCCACTTAACATTCCACGACTTCGAGGCTTTAACAATACCATCGTCACTGCGTGTTCGTGAAGGTGTGAACTCACCTTTACGTCGTAAAAGGTCCACGATGGACCTTGGCGTTTTCCCGTGTTATTTCAGGTAAGCTTACTTTTTGAATGCTCATAGCACCTTTACTTTATTTCTTGCATAAAATTGAATGTTCTCTTATATCCTAAAATCAAATTCGGGAATATAATCAATATTGGACACTGGCATTCTGTTTCGTATAATCATATTTTTAATCATCTGCTCTTGGGTATTTTGTGATCGTCCAGTAATAAAAGTAAATTCAATATTAATTTTCAACTTTAACGCCCTGAATTTCGAAAACGAATTGTTGTCTTTTACATGTTCACCTATAGACATTATTTTCCTTGCAATGTGAGAAATTAATGAACCTTAAGAATCATCCTGTATAAGCACATATTGTGCTAGTCCTCACGTTTACTTCAAAAAAATTAAGCAAGTTATCAAATAAAAAGTATATATTTCTGCCAAAAATGCATAGGATCACACCATACACACCTTATATGGTAATCACATGAGAATATTGGCTAAATTCAGTGCGAGTCAATATCAATACTTACATTAGTAGGAGTAACTCAGCTGTTTTGGCTTCTCAAATCAGCTACCGTATTTACTTTGATGTACGTGAATGGCAATCTATTGATCTTGATAATATATTTTCTTGCTTTTCTTCACACTATTTACTCTGCACCTTTGTTTTTGAGTCAGTATTTGCTTATAATTCCACTTTATTGTGTTTTTAAAGAGAACCTAATTTTCTTTCCTCAAAATTTCAAAAACTTTTTTCTCTTCAAATCAAAAGTCTTCTCCTCTCTTTATCCATCACCTGGGAAACTCTCCTCATTTTATTATATATGTTTTTCGGCAATTCCTTTCTTGATTTCAAACAAAGATAACTATCCATACAAAATTACTTCTATTTTACTATAAAACAGCCTATTATCTATCACTTTCTTATTGAAATATCACATTGTTTTTCTTCCCATGTTTCAAAATGTCTCTAAAAAAAATATTGCCTCTTGTCATCGCATAGATTGATATTTCATGTTTCCAATGTACAACATGTTTCATGAACAATTTTGTAAATTTGTTAGATGAATGAAGTTTAATGTCACGTATGATTTTAGACCTTTAACTTCTAAAAGTAATACAATATTGGATGAACTAACCGAAACACATCAAAGATTGAACAAATCACATATGAGACCCTTCCGATCATGTGAGCTGAGTAGAAATAGTCAAAGTTGTAAAAATGAAAAATAATTTATAGCAGTTTTTTAAAAATAAATTTTATAAGTATCAATTTTCCAAACTTTCACCAATTTACTATTGCAAAATTCGATATCATAACACTATATTATGTTTTCATGTACACTGGATGTTATTTTCCATTTGTATGTACATATTTGTAATTTTGTTTATAGATAAACAATAATGTGTAAGAAACTTACAAAATGATGTTTTGTGCCCAAGAAGTTTTCGAAATATTTTTAGTTTTTCACATGAGTCACCAACTTGACGCTGTGACTCATATATGGAAATTTCAAAATTTTCTCTTTCCATCAAATTGTGTCCATTTTGTACCCATTTGTGCCGTATGTTACGAATTTTGTGCCGTATGTTACGAATTTTGTGCCCGTTTAGTTTTCGAGCTATTTAGAGTTCTTTATATGAGTCACCAACTTGACGCTGTGACTCATACATGGAAAATTCAAAATTTTCTTCTTCCATCAAATTGTGCCCATTTTGTGCCGTATGTTACGAATTTTGTGCCCTTGACGCTGACTTGACGCTGTGTCTCATATGTGGAAATTTTCAAAAAAATTTGTACTATCAAATTGTGCCCATTTTGTGCCAATTTGTGCCGTATGTTACGAATTTTGTGCCCGTTTAGTTTTCGAGCTATTTAGAGTTCTTTATATGAGTCACCAACTTGACGCTGTGACTCAAACATGGAAAATTAAAAATTTTCTTCTTTCATCAAATTGTGCCCATTTTGTGCCATATGTTACGAATTTTGTGCCCTTGACGCTGACTTGACGCTGTGTCTCATATGTGGAAATTTTCAAAAAAATTTGTACTATCAAATTGTGCCCATTTTGTGCCAATTTGTGCCGTATATTACGAATTTTATGCCCATGTAGTTTTCGAGGTATTTAGAGTTTTATATATCATATACCAATTTGACACTGTGACTCATATATGGAAATTTCGAAATGTTGTCTTTCCTTCAAATGGTGCCCATTCTGTGCCAATTTGTGCCATATATTGAGAATATTGTGACCCTGTTGATTTCGAAATATTTAGTTTTTCCTGTGGGTGACGAACTTGATGCTGTGACTCATATTTCCATATGAAATTTGTATCTTTCCAGTAAATTGTGACCATTCTGTGCCAATTCATGCCGTATGTTGTGAATTTTATGCATCTGTAGTTTTTGAGATATCTAGAGGTTTTCCTGTGGGTCACCAATTTAACGCTGTCACTCATACATGGAGATACCAAAATTTTCTTTTTCCTTAAAATTTTGTCTATTTTGTGCCAATTTGTGCAAAAAATATAAATTTTGTGCCAGTTTAGTTTTCGAGATAGAGTTTTACCAGTGGGTCACCAACTTGGCGCAGATGCATTAAATTTGATTCGGGATGGTCATATTTTGAATAAGAAGTTTTATGTTTAATGAACGTCTTAACGTTTTTATCTTTAACAAACCTGTGTTTGTTGCAATTAATTTCAGAAATCATTGTTTTTCTAATGGCACTCACATAATTCAACCATCATGTTATTTTATATTTATTGAAAAAAAAGTACCTAGTTTTTTATAGATGGGTTGAGTGAGAAAATAACTCATCCTCGCCCCCACGTAACGTTTGGCGCGGAAGATTTAAAGGCCCGCACGGCAATTAGGTATGTTTTTTTCCATGCAGGGCCGGGCGTAGTTATAATAGAAATCACAGCTGTATGCGGTACGCGCAGCTATTAGCAAATTAGATTTCGACGGGGCAGTTGTTTACCTAATCTAAGGATACTGATAATAATAAAATGGATTAATCTGAATACAAAAGTTACAGTGCTTTTGTTGAATTAACTTGATTAATCTGCACGCATCACAATATTTAGTGGCATATGTACTAGTCCGACCCTGGTCGGCAGCATGGGAATCAACTTCGTGATAATCGACCATTTTTTGCGCCTTTTTTTATTTATCTTATATGTTTGACAACTATACCGTGATGGCAGGGAAGGCACACGGCAGTTGCTACCTAGATCTCGAATAGATTACTACGGAAATACGCTAGTTGTATTATTCAACAATGATTCCTATCCTGGGATGTCCACCAGGATATGACAATATATACCAGAACTAGTGTACTTTTTGAATTCGCATTTTGCTGTTTCATATATGGACTCTTCGAGCATTGGTATTTCAAATAAAATAGATTTCTGTAGTACAATCTATACATTGAATAATTGATTAATGAAAATGATCATTGTCTTAAGTCAATTGTTCAATGTCATTTATTTTGGACCAGTACAGTGTTATTATCAGTTTGATCAAAGTTTATTAAATTAGTCTGTTTGATTTGCATCTTGCCGATTACCATTCAGGTTTTCGTAACATTCATCAAGAAGACATTTACTGAAATATCTGTCTATTCTTTCCATACCAAAAGTACATCATGATTCCAGTATTCATACAGACATTTTATTGTTGTAGGTATAGTATTGATGCATCACCGTGGAAAAAATAGGAAAAATAAGTAAAAGGTGGATTTTTACGAAATTTTCAATTTTCACAGATGCTTTAAAACATGATATATTCATCGAAATTCTATAGCAGAAAGACCATTTTCTCATTTTTTAAGAAAAATATGTATATCGGTAATGGCTATAAAAATATACAAACACAATATATTGGACAGAGTATTCATTTCAATCAAAACGCACTGTTTAGAGTCGAATATACTTTTATTCACACAGCTCTAGCAATTTATGAATAAGAAAGCACTCAACATAAACAAACAAAAAACTGAATATAAGTATTCAATAGACCTCAGCACAAATTTTGTGTGGCCATTGGCAATCGAAAAAGCTGTCATTTTGAATGACAGCTTTTTCATACCCTTGTGATTATTTGCAATTTTTGGGATTCGACTCATTCGGAGAAAAAATTGCAGGGAATGATGCATCATCATGTAATTTATGGGATACACAGAATCGGTAAAAATTCAACGCATCTAGGCCTTTGCCATGCTATTCGAAGTGCGAGACAGAATGCAGTAGACCAGCACAGATTACGGCGCGGGCGCGATTCTGCTACTCGACTAGTCAACTGAACCACAGTTTATAGCTTAATAGTTATTTAAGTAACAATGAATGTAAAGACGTGTTAACATTCGAGGTGAGCGAGTACGAGCCGAGGCAAAGCCGAGGCTTGTCGCTTGCCGAGGATGATAACAGTCGATACATTCCGTGTTACTTATTACGTTTTTCCCGCTGCTTGTTGACATTTCTCAAAATTTGCCTGAATTGAAGTTTGTTTTCTTACCATTCCTTCATGATTATTCGTTCGCTATTTCATTCTAAGTTGCTTGTGCGTGTAACTAAGTTACCGAATAAGCAGACAACAATAATATTCAAAAGGTCTCATAACCTAAAAATTGATATGAATGAAGCTGAAGGTATTACTTGTCAAAGGCAAAGTCATTATTACCCTAGGCATGTAAATGACACTATTTACATTCCGTTGTCAAGATGAATTAGTAAACGAATGATATAGGCCATTTACCTGTTTTGTTGCTAAGTATGTATGGACTATTTACAGTGTCGGCAGCGGGAAAAGATCAGTTAGGTCAGTTGGCGTCGGCATTTTGATATTTTTGTTCCCGTTTGTCCACTGCGCAACCTGTAATTGTATCCCTCGTGTACGCAGCCGCTGGAAATTTTTACAATGCTCAACATATAAATGTATACACTGCTTGAAATAAAAATGGGACTCTAAATGGTTTTGTTTTTGTGTTGAGAGTTGAGATCTCATTTTTTTATTTCAAATTATTGTCTTTCAATATTTTGTGTAATTAATATAATATTTAAATTATGGACTGACTATGAAATATTGCTTTAAAATCTAGTGGCGGTTTTGTAGAGAAAGATTACGAATTTTGTGACAAAATCTGAAAATGGCGAACAAGTGGATTATTATTGATCTGACTCCTTTCGAAATTAGGTCATGAGTTTGTGGAGAAAAAGATTACGGATTTTTTTTTTCGTTAATTCAAAGATGATGACAAGTCTTGAAACCAATGCGTTCTAACTGACGTATTGAAAATAAATATCCAGAAGCTTTTGAGGTAGGATTTAATTTGAAAGTAATGAATTTAAGCAAGATGAGAAATGTCATGTGACACGTATCATTCCAATATCAGTCATTAGTAATTGCACATTCTCATGTTCTTCGAAAGACTGTGGAAAATTGATATTTTCAATGTCTTGTAGCGAATCCCTGTTATTGTACCTATATTACCACCATTTTTTGTTTATAAAGCTTCCTGAACAAGGATATTTATGAGTCACCTCGGATATAGGTTCCTGTTTACAGAGTCGGACTGGACAGGGCGGCAGTTGCCTCCTGGGCCAACCTCAGAAAGTGTGGGGGGCCAAAAACAAAATGACACAAATACAACTAGATAGCATGCATCATTGACCCTCATCCCTTCTAAACTTCAAGTTAATAGTAATGGTTAATTTGAAATAAAAAATCATTATTTATCGCAACAACAGCTAGCGCCGGCCCGGCTCTGCTCAGCTCAGCCACCTGCGCCCGCGCCGTCGCTACCGTCACTCTATTAGGGGTTGTGGCAAGCGCTGAGTCTGCCGTGATGCAAGTTTACAAGTAGTAGTGTACCAATTATATATTTACGTTATTTTATTTTTTTATTTGTTAAGGTAAGTTATCTGTTATACTTTCGACTTTCGTCATGTAAAGAGTAAATGAGTATTTATTTATTTAAGTCATAATGCTTTATTTTCTTTGAAACGTAATTGATATTGAAATTTGAAATTTAATGGTAATTTGTCAGAGTTGTCAAAAAAATGTTTAGGTACCCAACTAATAAGGAATTAATCCTACTATTATTGTTATAGATGGCTGATGATAAGGGTAATAATAAGAAGAGAAAAAAGCAATATCTGACTGGGACGGAAAAGCGCGAACGCAAACAAAAAAAGCTATTGCTCGAAGCTGCTGATTCTCCCCAACAGAACTCGTTAACGAATTTCATCTTCAATTCTAAGGAACAGAAGGTAGTTTCTGGTACTAGTAGTAGTAATAATCAGTAACGAGAGGCGGAAAACTGCGATTCTAAAGAACAAGAAAGTGTTAGTATCAACCAGTTAGAGGAAGAAGAAAGCTACAGCACTGTAAATCCAGAGTCGGACTTACCATGCTTGGAAGAGCAATATGATCGAAGTGATACACCTCTTGAAATCATAAATAAAAAGCAAGAGGAAGGAGAAACAACCCTGTTTGTGTGATGACATATGATGATGATGATGAGAATATCAATGTGGACAACAAGACGGACTTCACTGATGATCTTATTAAGCAAGATATGAGAAAATTTATAGATCCTTCTAAATCAACAACCATTCAAGAAAAATTGTTGTTTTTGGCATTTCATCCGATACAACCAGAAAAACGAATTCTGCATGGTGAGCTACCATTTCAAAAAGAAAAACTGTATTTTCGATTATTGCCTAATGGCGATAGTGTTCAACGACACTGGCTGTCATATTCAGATGGATTAAATAAAGTATTTTGTTCCACATGTATGGTTTTTGGTGAAAATTGCACACAAACAATATTCACAACAGGAGATAATGATTTGAGACACATTTATCAGAATGTTCATAGGCATGAAATTTCAAGTACCCATATAGAAGCTTCTAAATATTACTTTTACGCAAAACAAGGAAGAAATATTGTACGATTTATAAACAAAGAATTGCAAGAAGTGAAAAACGAAAAAGTAAAATTGAATCGCCTTTGCCTTCAGCGTTTGCTAGATATCATTTATTTTATAGCAAAACAGGGAATTGCATACCGAGGTAAAAACGAAAGTGCACCGACGAGGACACAACAGGAAAAGGGAATTTTTTAGAGCTTGTATTACTATTAGCAAAATACGACGATATTTTAAAAAATTATATCGAAAAAGCAGCAGAAGAATCTAAACGAAGAAAGCAAAAGAATCCTAAAAGTATCGGTAGGGGAAATTTGGTGACTTTTTTAAGTAAGCTAATAGTTATTATAGGTAATAAAATTAAAAGCTCATCCGAGGTTAAAAATGCACAATATTACAGTATTCAGGTGGATTCAACTCAGGATATTAGTGTTCTAGAGCAATGTGCTATTGTGGTAAGATATGTCAATAATGATGCAGAGGTTCATGAAAGGCTATTAGATATTGTAGAAGTACCAATTACTACAGGTATTGCACTGAAAAACAAACTCCAAGAAATTCTGCAAAGCATAGGACTAAATGAAGAAAACATAATAGGGTGTAGTTTCGATGGTGCAGCCAATATGTCAGGTCAATATGATGGACTTCAAGCACATACTAAAAACATATCTCCGAAGTTAATATATACATGGTGCTATGCCCACATTTTAAATCTTGTGGTAGAAGATAGCATGCAGAGCAGTGTTAGAGTTAAATCATATTTTGGGCTTCTCAATCGGGTGGCATGTTTCATATCAGAATCCCACAGAAGAATGGATATTTGGGAAAAAATTTCAAAAAAAGAAAACAGAATGAAAAGATTGGTGAGAATTGGCGAAACTAGATGGTGGAGCAAAAGTAAGGCTATTTTTAAAATCTTTGGGTCCTTTGACGATCAGTCAAATGAAACATTTACGACTCTCTTGAATGTTTTATTCGATATCGGCAATAGTACCGATTTTGATGCGAAAACCTGTTCTGAAGCTCGATCGCTTCTTGACAATTTTTGTAAATATGAGACAATTCTTATTTCCTTTATGATGATGAGGCTATTTCAATATCTGACGCCTACTTCCAACTATTTGCAGACAGAGGGAATCGATTTTCTTCAAGCTTATCACATTGTAAATAATGCTCAAGAAAAAATGAATTGGATGTTCGAGGAATTTGGAACCATTAAAATAAGGCCGATAATTTCATTCGCATCATAAATAACAAAGATGACGTTCAGGAGTTAATACATATTGAGGAAGAGCTGCCATCAGTAAGAACTAGAAAGAAAAAAAGAATGGTAGATGAAACTACTGAGGATTACAGTATTCATGACAATATGAAAAAATTTGAAATAGAAGTGTATAAAGTAATAATAAACCAAACAGTGCATAGTATACAAAATAGATTTGAAGCGAATGAAAAAATATATGAAGAGTTTTCCTTACTGGATCCCCGAAATTTTGAAAAAATCCCAAATATTTCAGATCGTAATTAATCTGAAAAATTAACAGAGCTTTGCTCGAAACTTAATATAGACCACCAAGACCTAAAAACAGAGTTACTAGACTTTTCATGACTATATCTATCTATAAATAGAAATAGAGACACAAGCACTAAATAATGTTTAAACAAAAATTCAGAAAGTGTATGTGTGGGTTGTGTTTACTGTTGTTTTGAGATTTTACGTAGTTATAATATATAAGTACTCTTTCGTGTACACAGGTAACCTGTGAAAGGGTATTTTCAAAATTAAAATTAATTAAAACTCGATTGAGATCTATGTTAGGTGATGATCTGTTGAAATCGTTGTTGGTAATAAACATTGAAAGAGATTTCCTAAGTAATATTGATAATGATTCAATAATAACTGAACTTGCTACAAGTAGCAAAACCTATTATGATCTTTTGATGGTTTAATATAGCCACGACATATTCTTATTTAATACAGAACCTAGTATCTGTCGATTCATTTATTAGAATTATTTATTTTCTGTTCCTATATACCTATTTCCTAATTATCGCTTTAATTTTTATATTACGAATATTTACATTTTGTTTGGAAACCTAAAAATCTTTTATTTTGTGTTACTTTAATAATATTTTTCTTTATTTTGTTTGTTATTCTACTTTTTAATTAAAACATTTATTTTTCTTATTCGGTAGTTTTATTAATTAAAGTTGGCGAATGCTGGTGGTCCAAAACTTATTATAAATAACATTTTTTAATGTGGCAGTGGTGGGCAAAATAGGTACACTGCCACGTGGGCCAAATGGACCCAGTCCGACTCTGTCTGTTTAGTCTGTTACTTCAAAACTTAGGGTTTAACTATTGGACCATAGTTTTTCAGAAGTCTAAAGTGTAGAGGCTTCGTTCATTTTGCAATCAATTTCGTTTTGAGATCGACGTTCAAGTGTATTCTTTAAATGACAATTTCATATTTTCATAGAACGAGTTTTGTTATTTATTATCGGTCTCTATCCAGGAGTTTTGAAGAATGCAATTGATGGATGTTCAAAATAATAAAATCAAGATAGCAGAAGAGTTTTGTGATTCATGTTAGTCTGTTCAAAATCGATACTATGAGTTTTGAAAAATTTAAATAATGGATTTTTGGTTGAAATTCAAAATGGGTTTCAAAACGATGTTTTAGTTGAAATTCAAAACGTGTTTTTCGGAGCAAACCTTTTTGACTGCTGGACGTAGTCCTAAACGAAGAAAAAAAAAATAATATCCGAATGAACTAAAGACAAAAAATGTTAGAACCGCTTTCCATTCTGCAAACCTGGAAACCTATTTTTTTGAGAATGAAAGTAACGGAAGCAATTGCATTATTTATGTACCGTTTTTCGTCCCTTGGAAAGCGGAAAACTATTATTTTTTCCTGTCTGGAATTTCTGCGACACAGCAATGAACAGTTTTTGTTAAATTATCCATGGTTCGAAGTTAGCAATCACGAAATAATAATAGTTCAAATTATCAAAACACAGTTCAAATTTTAAAGAGAAACATTCTCAACTGAAAATTGAATCAAAACATGACTCCTCTGACTTTATGAACATCCTGTTCATATTTTCAATGAAATCAGCAGTTCAGATTATTTAACACCCAAAATTCTAACTTTGAATAGCGACTTAAAAAACAAACAGTCAAACAAGAGCACATAACATAATTTATGTTCGAGTTATTCCAACATTGCCAGATGTAGATTTCTGAGAGTAAGTTTGTGTTGTGGACTATGTTGTATTTCATTTTCAAGGCGCATTTTTCCGAATAGAATACACTTTTATTACTGAAAGAGTACAATGATAGATGTGAAACCACAGGATACATTATAGGGGCATTATAGGTGGGTATTCTCTGGTGCGAAATGGCCATTTTTCGGATACTTCGAAGGCCTGACACAATATGCGACAACAGCGTACATTCAAACAGCAGTCTTCTGCGCATCCTGAATTTTTGTATGTTACCTTGGAACATGCAATTGGTCCAAGAGAGCGAACTGATTCTTTGAGCTATAAACTGTGACTGAACCACTGGACATTGTTTACCCCTTCCCTTCCTACGTTTTAGCGGCGAATGACTGCTTTGCGTATCCCCTCGCTGAAACCCTCCAATGCATAACGTCACACATTTGATGTTGAGCGACTGCATTTTGTCTCGCAGTTTGAATATCATGGCAAATGCCTATGATACCCAAATACTGAAAAATTACATGTTATGATCCATCATTAACAGCAATTTTTTCGCCTCTTGAGTCAAATCGCAAAAAATTTTGTATATTTGCAAGGGTATAAACAAGCTTTAACGGAAAATCTAACTTTGCGATGTTTTCAATGTGACTCCAGTAATAATATAGGGATAATTAATGTGAGTCCAAAATGCGGTGGTACTTTTACACTACGAGGATGACTCCAGGTGAAGTTCTATAAGAAGAAATACGCTAGCAAAGCGAGCGAGATTACTTCTTCGATTAATCTCAACGTTATATCGAAAAGCTCATCACTTATTTGTTGGTGAAGATATAAAGCAAAAAATGCGCGAGCTAAGCGAGTGCTCGCATTATTCCTATTACTACTTCGTCGATTCCTCTCATCTTTATGTAGAAACGCTCATGTTCTATTTTTTTGCAATTTCAATTTGCCAAAAAGACTTTCCCAAAATTCGTCTATTTCATTTCTTTCAGAATTCGATTTGGATCACTTTGTATACACTAAAATTAATATAAAAATATTCATCCGATGTCAAACTGAAGTATCTATTCATCATCTGTCACCGAACAATCCGTAGGTCTCATAGGAGTAATCGAATTTTACCATTTAAACTAGTAATAGCATCATTCCGGAATGTCTGATACTGACGATGATGGCAAGGATGAGGAACTTGCAGGAGAAGGCGGCGAGGGCAAGGACACGTATCCTTTTGGAGAATATGAAGGAAGCAGGGATGATCAGCTAGATAGACATGGCTTTGGCAGTGCTCTCTTACCAAACGGAGACATTTATGAAGGAGCATACTATCATGGAAAACGGCAAGGAAAAGGTATTGACGAGTTCATTATACAAAATCTCAGTATTACGTCCTCATAAACTGATAAACAATTATTGAATTCATTAGTACTAGTTGGGATTCGAAAAGTATTCAGTTATCTCATACATTTACATGTCGTTTTCGCAAGATCTTAAAATTTCAAAATATTCGATACTCTATAATGTTAAAAAAAAGGTAATAGGCAAGGACCAGGTGGAGAATGTTGTTTAGGTTCCAACTTTGAGGAAAAGAAACTTAAACACGAAAAAACTCAAAATGGGGATGCAGTTTAGGGGTTGAAAACGGTTTTTTACGATTTGCGCCAAAAAGTGACCTCTTAGGGGAAAATGTTCGATGTCGAATTGTAGATAATGAAGAAATCATAAACTTCAGTATAAAACTCGACATAACCTCAAATTAAATGTGAAAATGGCGAAAAACCAATTTCTCAGTATTTAATTTTTTTCTCGCGTGTACATGATTTAATTCAGATGGAAATTTGCTTTTTTTTGGTGTCGAATGAGCATGATTTTTCGAAATTTTCGAAATTTATCTTCCACAAACAATTGTTCTGGTGTTCTTTGTATTCCGAATAAGTGATCATTTCGATCGACAAAATGTCTACCTTCCAAAGGTCTACGTAACATGGTGGTTTTTTTATCGTTCAACGTCTTAAAATTGAGAAAAACTGACAACAAGTCTTCCCCTCTCTCTCTCTCTCTCAATATTTTCAAAGATTTTCAATATTTGTAGAAAAGAATAAAAATGATATTATCAAGTTAATATTGTTGTGTAATAATTTTTTCCAATATTTTGATATGAAAATTTAATATAATCTCTTTTTGTTATTAAAATAATGAAGAAAGTCGAAAATAATTGAAAATATAGAGAAAATCATGATTCAGAGAGAATTTTTTCTGAATTTCAAGCGGTTTAACGATCAATAAACCACCTAGACCATTTCGAAGTAGACATTTCAACAATTAAAATGGACTCTCATAGACCTTCGAAATACAAAACATATCAGAACAATTGTTCGTGGAAGATAAGGGTATCTTTTTCGAAAAATGTAAGTAACTCGAAAACTAAAAGTCTTTTATCTGCGAAAAAATCAAACTCATCCGACAAAAAAAAGATATATATCTACAGATTTTCATCTGAACTAAATCATTGATACGCGAGAAAAAAATACTGAAAAATCGTTTCTTTGTCATTTTGACGGTTAATTTGAGGTTATGTCAAAAAGTGTTGAATCAAAAAGTTTCCAATTTATTTATTATCTACAACATTTTTTTCTGAATATATTTTGCTAGGAGGTTACGTTTCGCCGCAAATCCCAAAAAAACGTTTTCTTTCCCTAAACTGCATCCCCATCTCACCATTTTGAGTGTGTTCGTGTTTAATTTTTTTTTCTTGAAGTTGAAATCTCAACATCATTCTCCATCTGGTCCTTGCCTGTTACTTTTTTTCTACAACTATTGAAAATCATTGAAAATATTGGGAAAATCATGATTCAGTGAGACTTGTGTCGGTTTTTCTCAATTTTGAGCGGTTTAACAACTGATTACCCACCTAGTTGAGACCATTTAAAAGTAGACATTTCAACCATCAAAATGATCACTTATAGACCTTCAAAATAGGAAAAAACACCAGAAGAATTGTTCGTGGAAGATGAAGGTATTTTTTTCGAAAAATATACATAACTCGAAAACCAGTAGTATTCTGAATTGCGAAAAAATCATGCTTATTTGACACCGAAAAAGACATGTTTCTACAAATTTTCATGTTAATTAAACGATTTATTGAGAAAAAAATGAAATACTGAAAAATCTATTTTTCGCCATTTTAACGGATAATTTGAGGTTGACAAAAAGTGTGTTCCACAAAAGTTTTTGATCAATGTATCGTCTACAACTTTTTCCAGAAATATTTTTCTCTAAGGGGTCTCGTTTCGCCGCAAATCTCAAAAAACCGTTTTCAACCCATAAACTGCATCCCCATTTCACCATTTTGTGTGTTTTCGTGTTTAATTTTTTCCTCTATATTGGAACCTCAACAATATTCTTCACCTGGTCTTTGCCTGTTACTGTTTATCCTTTTTTAAGCGAATAGACTCCGTTTTGGCACCAGCCTATAATCGTGGACTACGATGTGAAATTGTTTCGATATCAATTCGGTTTTTAGCTATAGCTGGTGCCAAAAAGGATTCGAAACGCTTAAAATAAGAAAAAAATTTACAGGCCAAAAGCATGTGGAGAATGTTGCTGAGGTTCCAACTTTCAGGAACAACAAAAATTATACTCGTAAACACACAAAATGATAAAATGGGGATGCAGTTTAAACGGGTTTTTTGCCATTTGAGGCACGTGACCTCTTAGCAGAAAATTTTCACTGGAAAAGTTGTAGATTCTGAAAAATCAAAAACTTTTGTATTCAACAATTTTCGACATAACCTTTAATTAAATGTCAAAATGGCCAAAGACCGATTTTTCAGTATTTAATTTTTTTGTCGCTTTAAATGATTTAATTTAAAAGAAAATCATGATTCAGAGAGACTGGTTGTCGGTTTTTCTCAATTTCAAGCGGTTTAGAGATAAATAAACCACCAAGTTACACGGACCATTTGAAAGTAGACATTTCAACAATGAAAACTATCACTTGAAGACCTCAGAAATACAAAAAACACCAGAACAATTGTTCGTGGATGAAATAGGTATTTTTTTCGAAAAATGTACCTTACTTGAAAACTGGTAATTTTCTGAATTGCAAAAAAATCATGCTTATTCAACACCTTAAAAAGACATATTCCTAAAAATTCTCATCTGGATCGAATCATTCGAATCATGGAATCATCGAATAAAATTGAATACTGAAAAATTGGTTTTTCACCATTTTGACATTCAGTTTGAGGTTATGTCGAAAAGTGTGAACACAAGAGTTTTTGATATTTTCATTATATACAACTTTTCCATTGAACATTTTCCGCTAAGAGGTCACGTTTCGCCGCAAATTGCAAAAAAACGTTTTCAACCCCTAACTGCATCCCTTTTCACCATTTTGAGTGTTTTCGTGTTCATTTTTTTTAAATTTGGAACCTCAACAACATTTTCCAACTGGTCCTTGCCTGTTACCTTTTTTTTTCAGAAAAATTAAAGGCACCAGTCTAGTGGGCCATTCTATACATTATTTTGAGTATTGACAAACTGATATTTTCCTAATACGTTTTCTCCGTGGCATCGCAAAAAGTTGAGCTGTGCAACTTCAGTTGCTAGCACTTATTCCAACAATTCTCTGGAAAAATAACATTACGAAGGGAAGAGTTATTTCAGTAATATTGAATTCGAATTGACAGAACCAAAATGTCTATGAAGTCTAGTTGAATTGTAAGGAAGAGTTATATATTTTTATGTTCGATAGTGTTGGTATTCAAGTACCAATTTATGCAACATTGTCATTCACCTCTATGCTGCATAACTTCCGTTATGATCATTACAGAAATGTTCATGAACATAACGAAAGTGATGCAACATAGGGGTGATTGTGATAGTCCCAATCACAGTTACTGTTAGTCATAAAATCAAATTAAAACTAAACATTTCAGCGGGAGCATTTACGCAATTTCTTTAGTTATAGTCCCAATCCTAATAAAAAATTTGACCTCAAAGTTGGCAATTTTCAATTATTATGCTCATGATTAGGACGACGTGCACAACCTATTTGACAAATGACTTAGATAATCATTTGTTTTGACTTGTGACCCTTGTTAATCATTATTTTTTACTCTTATTGAAATGATTGAATTATATCCCCACCTTTGGGATGAGAAGTCACGTATGACAGTGTTGTCACTTGTCAATTTTATTTAAATAATTTGATTTGCAAGCTAATCACTGTGATGCATGATTATGAAAATGTCTGAGGACAACGTCTACGACAAGGACTGTGATAGTGATTATGACTTTGATAACGATATTTCGCAGAAACTGGCCATAATACGTGATAAATTGAGTAAAAATAAGAAATTGCAATTCAAACAAAGCTGATTGTGAATATGGACACGACAAGAATTATGAAAAGGTACGAAAGCGTAGAAGGGCCACAACAAATTTTATGTTCGTTTCGAAATAAATTCCGATTGCAACTCGGAATTTTGACTTGCAACTCGGAATTCCGACTTGCAACTCGGAATTCCGACTTGCATCTCGGAATTCCAACTTTCATCTCGGAATTCTGACTTGCAACTCGGAATTCTGACTTGCATCTCGGAATTCCGACTTGCATCTCGGAATTCTGACTTGAAACTCGGAATTCCGACTGGCATCTCGGAATTCCTACTTGCATCTTGGAATTTGTATTCATGTACAACTTTCTCTTTCGAATTGAATCTATTGTTTCGAATAATATTTTGATAATAATAATATAACATACAGGGTGTTCCACGAAGATTAGGACAGGGAATATCTCGGAATTCGAAGGTAGTCGAGAATTGTAATTTTGGGGTTCTGAACTGAGGCAATTGGTGCAGTTTTTTTTTGATATTATATTACCCAATGAACTTTTTGTTTTCGGTCACGTGACATCAGATTCAAAATTATTAATGGGACAACCTGTATATTTTGGCATTTTTATGTTTCTCCTGATGAAACAATTTCAACGAATTATCATACTTGTAGTCTCAAATTATTTTTCTAAGAAATACAGGTACTTCAATATCCTTTGTCCTACGACCGACGTTTTCAATAATAATAATTTGGATAATATAATATACCCAGAGCTTTCAAACCAGCAAATATTTCAGTTATTTGCAGAAAATAAAAATTAAAAAAAAAATTTTTATACGAGATCATAATCTCTTTCCTGCAGCATCATAGCAAAAACGACCCCCTGCCAAACAACCCCTGAAAAACCACCACTAACTTTTGTTCTTCAAATTGCAACCCTATGCCTGTTTTTGTTCAATACAGTCCATTTCACTTCTGATTCAATGATATAATATCATAGTAGCTGGAATGGCATACAGAATTATGGGAAATAGAAAGACACAAATGAATTATTAATTTATAAGATCATCTGTTTTGAATAATATATTACACTACAGAAATTGTTCAAAATGTTTGCCAGCACTTGTCATACATGCTTCGAGTCGCCGAATCAGTGCGCGAGTATAGGAAGCTCTAATCATTTCAGAAGTAACGGTATTACAAGCCTTTGATATTATCTGCATCAAATATTCAACATTTATTGTTGGAGTTTGGAGTACCACTCGTTTCAAATATCCCTGTAAAAAGAAGTCAAGTGGCATGAGATCTGAAGAACATGCAGGCCATCAAACGGTCTTGAAAGATATTATTGAGGAAAGTAGTAATTATATTATGGTCATATGCAGGAACATCATCTTGTTGCCACATTTGTTATATTTCTCCGATTCGAGTATCTTTTAACAGTACAGGAAAACAATTTTTCAAAAAAATGCAGATCTCTATGGCCGATGAGGGCCGATGAGAAAATTGTTTCCTCTTATCCAGAGAGAGTTGTCTTGTGACCATGTCATTCAACAGTGTCAGTATAATGGCAAGATTTGATTGAGGAAGTTGGGATTGTCTTGGAATAAAATTTGAATGTGAGCAATGCCTGCCATTCGTCTTTCAAAATATGTAGATCTGAGTCCTTGGTGTAAATGTATTTTGGAAAAATTATACCTGTACTGTTTGCAAATTTTCACTGATCCCAATATCCACCGTCTATGCGTGAACCGAAATATGAGGATGTACTTCGGCGAAGGCCAAAACAATTATAAAATTTTCCTCAGTCCTCAGTGATCTCGTTCGCATTGTGTTTTCTACATGAGAAAAACTATTGCGACCTGGTTGTCGACGACCAGAAAAGCGCTGCTTATACATCCTCACTGCGTACCTTCATTCTTGTGGAATTCACCAAAAGCCAAAAGCATATCAACGTATTCGTTTGTAGTGAAGGTGAAAAGCATTTTGATATTTAACAACAGTATCACGACTGATAACAATTTGTGTTCCAGATACTGCAGGAATAAAAAAAAGCTCAAAAAGTTTACATTTTGTTGTCTATTTTTCTTTACCATCCACTTCTTCTTGTCTCCACACTGTGGAACAATTAATTCAGCCAAATTAATACATTTTATCATTATGATATATCGTTGAATAAGATATAAAAAAGATTGTGCGTTGAACAACAACAAACAAGGGGGTGCAATTCAAAAAAACTAAAGTTAGGGGTGCTTTCTCGGAGATAATTTGCTATGGGGTGGATTTCGCTACACTATTTGAAAAGGCTTGTGATCCCCTACGATACATAATTTTTCGAATTTGTTTCAAATAACTGAAATAATATCTGCTGGCCTAAAAGCTCAGGGACACCCGGTATATGAATCGATATAATATATATGAATGAGAGTTGTGAATCAGATTTCCGAGTTGCAAGTCGGAATTCCGAGTTGCAAGTCGGAATTCCGAGATGCAAGTTGGAATTCCGAGATGCAAGTCGGAATTTATTTCGAAATGGAAATAAAATTCGTTATGGCCCTTCTACGCTTCCGTAGAAAGGAGATCTAACCACTTGGTGGATTTCAATGCGAACAAAACACAAGCATGACTGTTCCATTGCCAGCGTAATTGGGTCAGATTTATCCATACCAATGAAGTCCTTGGCATAACCAGCAACAATACGTGGGTAAACCATGGGAGGACCATTTTCTATATAGTTGGTGGCTGTATTCATGGAACGATTTTAGTGTTGATTTCCTGCCTCTTCGAAGTACGTGCATCTCTGGCCTCATGAACTGTATCAATCGGTATTCCTGTTATACTACGTTAATGCCATTTGTATAGGTACAGTCAAACTGCATATAGACTTACCAAAAGTTTAGACTGAGAATGACAAACATCGATTGTTTTGGTAAGGTTTCACATTATAACCATTAGTATGTCGATCCGGAGTTCAAACCGAACTTAAACAACCAGTTCTTAGAACATTTAACTCGTTGCATTTTGAATTTTTGAGTTATTTGCGAAATATGTCTCACATCTGAACAGGGGGAAGAATACTTACAAATATTCCTTACGAATTTTAGAAGCTGAATCAGTGAATCTATGGATAAACTCTCTGTCGATTCATTCGTATTCATTCTTCATTCACACTTCCGATAGGTGAACAATCAATTATTACTTCAGAAAAAGGAACACAGTAATGCAGCATGGATCTTTTTATATCTGATAGGCACTTATATTGTAGAGAATAACAAAACAAATCAATTTTCTAAGTGAAAAAATATACACATGCTCTCTTTTTCATCAGAAATTTGGTCAACATTGGCGTTCAGTTAGTATTTTCATCCTTTAAAACTTCTACTTCCTAAGATATTTCATGCGCTTTCTTCATTCTGTTCGATTCAGGTGGCATTAAACATGTCAAAAATGTAAAGAAACGATTTATAATAAAAAAAAAACAGAGAAGAACTGTTATTGCACAGCTCATTCAATTTGTGCAAGCACTCCCATGCTATCTTCGAATTATTCATTACCTGTCGAAGTTCAAGTGCGTTTCAGTCGAGGCTGAAGAGCGTGCACTTTTCGTTGGTATGTATTTCCGCTTGAAAGATACTTGGGATTCTTGTTACATGTTAAAGTATTTTGATTTTTCTGTGCGTGAATTGCTTCTGCGCTCCATTTTCCGTCCGTCCGTAATGTCCAATACCTATAGACAAAACTGAAGGATGAATTGTAGCAGAAGGAATCTCTGCACGAGATTTCTTGACATCATATTCATTAAGGGAAAAATATTAATAGAAAAGTCTGGGGTGGAAACGAACAATTTTTGTCATCAAGTAAAAAAAAATACCTTTTTTTCGGAAACAGATCTATAGGAGAACCTCCTCGATTGAGTGAAACGCAATACAGTTCTCTACAAAATATTCTGGAATACTTCTCTGAAAACGGTGCTATCGTCCTGAAATTACGATAATGAGGAATTTCTACCATTGTAGATAAGAAGTATGAATAATTTTTCTGGTTATGGTTAAGCCTTGCATGTTATTCATGGATATTATGAGGATTTTGAGAGAGATTAAAACGAGTAGTATATATGATATATTATATTTGTGTAGAAACTGTGGAAATAATTATTGTTTCCGAAGGTTAGATAGATTTGGGATGGTTGATTGGTTAGTTGGTTAAAGCCTGACGAGCAAGATGCTGGGTTTGCCTTTGAGGTTTCCCTCAACACTGAGACTAGCTGGGGTCTATTGTATTGTTCTGTCGTCAGTGGTTCCTTGTTAAATAAGCATGTTTCTCACCAGGTTTAGTAATTTATATACCTGCCCACATGCCTGTTTCTAGGTTGATCTGTCCGAATATTCTGTAGGGCTTGTTGAGTAGCGCGTCGCATTCCAAGATGATGTGAGGGGCTGTTTTCTCTTCACCACAAAGTCTACAGTCCACGGTTTCACTATCTATTACCATGGCGTGTAGGTATTTTCTAAGGCCGCAGTGTCCGGTTAGTAAGCCGGTGATCGTGGGTATCTTAGATCTGTTGAGGTTGATGGGGTCAGCCATCACTGTTTTGGCTCAGGTGCCTCACTATGGCTGTGCTGAATCGATGCCCTTCGATTTGGTTCCAATATGTTTGGTGTTTTGATTTCTTCCGCTCATTGATTAGGTTTCCGCATGATGTTTTGCTCATTTTAAACGCTGGGTCTGGGCCTGTGATTGGTGATTCAGATGCTTGTTTCGCAAATTGGTCCGCTTTTTCATTGCCTTCAATTCCACGGGCACCCACACAAGTGTAACCTTCTTGTGTTTTGACAAGTTATTGAGGCTCTGAAGGCATTTTCAGATTTGCTTTGACTTTACCTGTACTGAATTCAGAGCTTTTATAGCGCTCTGGCTGTCAGATAGGATGTAGATATGTTTTCGTTCATACCCATGGTCTAGATTCATCTGTGTGCATGTTCTCCTGGCATGTGTGTCTGCTTGGAATACTGTGGTGTTGCTGCCTAGAGGGACTATAACGTTTCTTTTTGGCCTCACCCCATATATTCATGCTCCTGTTCCTATATCTATTTTTGAACCATTTGTGTACCAGATAATGATTCCAGATGATAGTGATTCTACTCCAGAGTCCCAGAGTCCCAGATTTGGGATTATTACGATGTTTAAGGAGAAGCAGTTGTATTTTTTTGTGTTTTGCTTCACATCGACAGGTGAATCCTGTGATGTTCTGAGAACATCATGGGAGGCGACTGAAACTAGGTTGGAATTTGTGTCCTTCTTGAATATTTGCAGGCTGAATGACTAAGGAAAAACTTTCTGAGGCATTGCGTTGCAAAGCTCTTACATTCACTGGAAGAACGAGGCCTCAGAAAGAGATCTCCAACATGTCTTCAAAGTGACGACAAATGGATATGAAGACTAACCTCGACAGGTCCGTCTTGATGGTACCACTAACGGCGGAACGATTGATGATATCCCGTAAAAGCATCGCCAATGAAGATATCTATGACAGAACGCAAACCTTTCTGCGGTGTTCCAGAAAAATGAACGAGCTTGCAAGCACAGCATAGCCGGCGAAACGAATGATTCTTTTTTGAACAAAATAAAATAAATCTTAAAAAAGGTTTCAATATTGAAGACTTCAGGCATTGGCTCATCCTTATGCAGCTGCAGGAGTAAATCAGCATTCGCAATTTTGATGTGTGGTTTTTGCTGAGATGGTGAACGTTTGTCGGCTGCACGAGCTGCTGTCTCAAAACGAAATGATCCTACCCATGGTCGAGGAACAAGTAGAAAAGGAGATCGACTCCTGATGACTGTACAGGCTATATTTGGTACCATTTTGTTATGGAGACAAAACGAATTTGAAAATCCACGACCTCTTTGTTGTCTGGGAAAGTATCACCGTGGAAAGGATAATTTATGTTACCGCTTCTGTGGAAATGCACATTTGGTGTGTTTACAGAGCAGAAAAAAAAAACTTCAAACATGAACTATTTTTAATTTGTGTAATACTTCATCTGTAAAAATGTTTGGAGCTAATAAAGACGATTTATTATTATTATTATTTTGCAAGTTTCCACGTCAAGCTGACGCAGTTCTTTTTTAATCCATTTAATCACTTCAAAGAAGTAGAGTAGGATCAAAAGAGCGAGCATATTAGTTGTGGCCACTTTATTTTCTCCTAACAGATCTGATTACCAGACAATGGCAGAGATGCAGGAGAAAAGAAGGCTCAGAAAGTCACCCTGCAACACATCGTTTCTGAAGATAACCTGCTTTGTTCAGACTCTGACTCAAACAGATCTCATGGTGAAGCGAGTATTCCAAAGCCGCATGTGTTGTCCAATGCACCTCACTTTTAATCGGGTTTGGTTATTATTCCGGATAAATATCATCCTAAAACAACTTCTAAATACCTCACATCCTAGTTTTGTTTAAGGTATGTACTGTTTCAAAAATGGTGCCAGGTACAAGGGAAACTGGAGGAAAGGCTTGAAACATGGCAGAGGCGAGTTCACCTACCCAGATGGTACGCGCTATATGGGCGAATGGAAAAAAGACCTCAAACATGGACAGGGTACTTACTACTATGCCAACGGTAATACATATGAAGGATGCTGGTACAAAGGCTTGCGGCATGGTTTGGGAAACTATCATTATAAATCCGTAAATGTGACGCACTATGGAACATGGAAAGAAGGAAGAATGGAAGGACCGGGTATACTGAACTACCCGTACTATAGGTATAATGATCGATAGTAACGAACAAAAATAACACTATTCATATGTTGATTTCCTTCATCGGTGAATTGCCAAACTCGAAATATGTTTTGTCAACTGATGAAACCTCATAGAGTAACCATCATTATTTCATCATCAGTTATAGACCGTTGGCCCATGTCACTAGGAGGGTCGATTATCCACGATGGTATGCCCTTCAAGGAACATGAAGATTGAGTTGGATTACCTGGAAAAAAGTGGTTTGTTAAATCAGTACCCGGTCGCCCCCTCCCTGACGTCAATGACGTCACCTTTCCATCGAATTCATATACCTAAATTGCATGCAAATGTTAAAGCATTGATTGATGGGTCGAAATGGAGGGTTTATCCAGAGGGCTTATCTTCGTAAATCATCTGAGGGAAATGGCGGTAAGCGTAAATTCCGGTCCGTATGCCGTCCTTGGGGACCGACCTAGATGTATGCAAATCGGCTTGAGCTAGGTTAATTTAGCTAGAACCGACTATTCTAATACACTTGTACAGCTGCTTCTATAATAACATTTTCTACATTGCTTCCAACTGGAAGTTCATTGAAAAGGGAGGGGGGCGACCAGGTCCCGATACAACAAACCACTTTTTTCTCGATAATACAACTTAGTTTTCATATCCCTTGAAGGGCATATCTTTATAGATAATCGACACCCCTAGTGTCATAAACCATCGGTCTGATATTATTATTTGGTATCAGCACAGTATGCATTACAATATGATTAGCAACGAAACAAATCAAAAATTATGTAAAATGCAGTTATTATAGTATCTATATAATGTAGGTCTCATAAGATCCATTGTGGCATTTGAATTCAATCAATATGATCCTTCACTTCATTATGACACAACAGAAAAATTGTCTCTGTCTTCCATTTATATGTACAGTGTGTCCCACTTTGAGCAGCCACACCCTCATATTTTATTTAGAATAAAATAACTAGAAAAGTATTTTCTCTCATATTTTAGTACTCGGGAATACCTTTCTTTATGTTGATGAAACATTCTTATATTCTTTTAAAGAGAAACATTCTCAATTCAAAATTCAATCAAGACATGACTCCTCTGGAAATGGAAAAAACCCTACGATGAAATTGAAGTTACTTTTTTGTAATATCTAACAGAAAACAACTACTTCCCCGGCTAAAGCCATGCTGGACATTGAACTACATTTGATGGAAATTGACAAAGACCCTATATAACTTGAGAGAAGAAATATGAAAGCGAAAATTCGCATTTTCATTCAGATAGTTGAATATTTATTAAATGTCCAGTTTCCATTGGAGACTCTTATCTGTAAATAAGATAAGGGAGAATGTTATTCAGAAGTTTCACTCACAGAAAATCGCTCATTCCAATGATGCGTTAATTGCATCTCTTTCGCTAGGACTTCAATACATTTTGGTCGACAAAAAACTTTTTTACTCTTCTAAGATCATCAGGGAGGTCGAAAGAATTGGAAAATATACTCTTCAGAAGCAATTTAACAATGTAATGAGGAATTGTTGAACTATTTCTTGTGAAACTTTGAAAATATTTTTTTGACATAAAACATGTCATGGATATGGCATTCATTTTCCACAGCTATAACTATGACCAATTGAAAGATTAAAAAGTGGGAAAAATATTATAGGGATTTTTTCATCAAAAAATTAACATCAAATTCTGTTTCAGAATACTCTTAAACCCCTAGATCCCAATGCTTGAATTAATTGATCATACAAGGTATTATTTGTAGCTGGCAATGTGATAACCTCTTTTTCATTTATAATTATACGAGAGCTTTTTTTGTCGAAGTAAACTTGACATGTTCCAATGAGAATTTTGTTGTCTGGCAATTTAACGAAAATAACTGCCCCTGAAAAAATTACGAGTCCGTAGGACGAGTAATTTTTTTGCAGTTTTCAGAGTTGAATTGCCTAATGGCAACAAAATTAGAATTATAAATGTTAAGTTTACTTCAACAAAACAAAAGATAGAGAGTAATTCGGTAAGACAATTCAATGAATTTGTTAATCAATAAATTAAAAAATAAGATGTAAATTAGTTTATTTAATTTAATGGACAAGTACAATAATTGTTAAAAACACAATTATTGAGAAAAGTTTGATTTTCAGTAGTTTCTTGTCTTTTGTTAATAGTTTGGTGCATGCTAGTATTCTGAGAGGTGGTAGTATCTGTTTCCTGGACGGTAGTACGAATGGAACCAATTATTTTTTATGATGTTCTTCATCTCACTGAAGGTATGGTTTTAATGACGATGAGTTGCTATGTCCCGTGATTTTCACAAGTTTTTGTTCACCTACACCACTCCTGGACAATTCAGTTACGGCGGCAGCTCGATTAGAATGGTTCGTAATTTTCATCCGCTGACATCAAGTCCAATATTTTTCGCCAAGGATTTGATCCATTTAGATATTTCATTTATCCCAATAGCAGAATTTTTATACCATCCTTTCTAATTTATTTTTTGTCAGAAAGGATTTGGATTTAAAAATAAAATCCTACATGTGAAATGGTTTCTCCGTCTTCCCATAATTTCTTTAAACAATTTTACTGGACATACACAATCTTCTTCAGTGTTTGCTAGCAACCATTTACTGTCGTCCAACTTCTGATTTCCACCTTGTGCTGTCTTCGAAAACACGGGTTATATTCAACTCTTCCGGTCTCTCTTCCACGGTTGTCTGTCTCGATTTTGAAATAGAATACCTATACCTTACAATTCGCTGCTTCTTCACCTCTCCAAGCCAATTCATAGGCAGCAATATGATAAAATCTTCTTTGAAGGCCTACAGTTTCTTTTTCACTCCAGAATTGTGCCATTTAAAAAATTTCTTGTTTTGTGAGAGCCTTAGTACTCACCTTCCGTTTTTCTGGGATTGTTTGCAAAATTTTGCGTTTTGTGTCGCGTGCATTTCTCGATTTCTTAAACTGTATGTCCGTGAACGGATCAAAAATTCTTTTATATTCTTTGCTGAAGTGTTTCAAATCGTTTTGACTGAACTCTCTGTATAGTCTTCTCCATTGTTCTTCTTCATGTTGCATGCCCAGTCACATAAAATAGAAGCTTACTCTTCAGTGGAAGTTTCTGCAATGAGTTCACATTTTTTTCCAAACAAAACATCGCAAATTATCGCCAAATTGACGTAGTTAAATTCACAGTATTGCAAGGTACATTATTATTGATGGCTTCTTCAATTTCTCCACTCGAAGACTGTCCAAATCGTGACATTTCCACAAATAAGATACTTTTCTGACAACGCAAGTTTTAGAAAGATTGACATAACGTCATCAAAAATTTGTTTAAAATGCTGGTTGTCATGCTCACAAAAATTATGTTCCGTTTTGTCGCTGGAAAAGTTAGGGCAAACTTTTTTCGTTGTCATAATTACAAAACACTGCGACATATGGCATTTTTAGTGTATGAATTAAATTGTCATCAGTAATATTTGCTTAATTTCCACAATTTCTTCACTCGTTACAAAATTCACAGATACATTCAATTATTACTGCGAAAAATAGCCAAATATTACTTTTCCATGGCAAACTGTGACCACTAGAATAGTAAAAAATTGGGAAAAAATAAATTAAGCATCTTTTATTGAAAAATTCACCCCAACTCCTGGTTTGAGAATGTCCCAGAACAACAGATCTTAAAGCTGAATCATTGAAATATACAGGGTGTCATATATAGCTGGCAATATCACCAACTTTTATTATGCTCAGTTGATTTTAAAATTTGTTTTTTTTTGTCACATAGTGCCCAAGAATGTTCCATTATCACTATAAAAAGTAACCAAGAATCAATTTTCCTATGGCTAACTATGACCAAATGAAAACTGAAAAATTGCTAAATACATATTATGGATTCTTTTATTACTGAACAAACATCAGATTCTTGATCAGAACTCTCTGAAACCCCTTGTTCCGAAATGTCAGAAAGTAATTAATTTATTACCTATATTCCAATTTTTGCGGTTTTCAAATGGCACTAGGCTAGCCCCCTCCTAACTTCCGCCTGAAACCTGAGAATAAACTACGCAGCAGTATCTGTTGACCTGCCGACCATGATTGATATAAATATCCACTAACAAGTGTTCATGAGAAAAAACCCTAAAGGTTTCCTCAAACCAACGCGGGAACGGGATGAATGCAAGACTAAATTCGATAGTGGGATATGGAAAAATACAAACCGGTGTGAATATTCGAATTCCTGGATGCAGACAAGCAGAGAAATATATATGGTTTGCTACATTTACTGTTTTTCTAGTAATTAACACGGTTCCCATTTTCCGTTCCCGCTCCCGCGTCCCTCTTTGGTTTGACGGAACCTTAAGGGTTTTCCCGCGTTTATTTCCGAAGTGACTTTTTGGATTTCCTTATCATTCCTTACTATTGTGTGGAGGTCCTGGATTTATGCTGAGTCTGGAATCTGGATGCTGCCAGTCGCAGTCCTCGCTTCGTATTCCAAGTAAGTGGTCTCGTGCCATCGCTCTAATTACAGTCCATTTTTTCTCACCGTAACACTGAGCTACCGTTCCGAAACACACCGAAATCTCAATTCCTGAGAAATATAGGGTTAAGTGGAAGAACAGCGTGTAAACCCCGGTCTGCACAGCTGAACTATGCTCTTTCAATGTAAAATTGTGAATGTAAGAAAGACTCCTACAAAAATGAATGAAGAATATTAGTATTGTTATTATTATATTCAGGGTGTCATTTGTATATTGCAAAAGTTCAACTACTAAATTGACTTATTTTGAAAATTATTTTACTTATCAATTTATTCATTTTCCGTTGCTGCAAATTCACATCAATTCATAATATTGGTATTTGCAAATGACTAGGAAAATAAAATCTGAGAGAGATTTATAGTATTCTGAACCCATTTCTGTGATATATTTTCCCCAATTTTTCTCTTTTTAGCTGATCATAGCTAGCCATGGAAAAGTGATGCCTGTTTACATTCTGCTGTATCAGTGGAATATTTCTGGGATCTTTGTCACAACCAAAGTCATCTTCGATATCATCCCGAGCATAGTGATATTGCCAGCTACATATAACACCCTGTATATTTCAATGATTCAACATTGAGTGTTGGGGTTCTGGGACATTCCAAAACCAAGAGTTGAGGTTAATCTTCTTAATATATTTTGCCCAATTTTTCACAATTCAAGTGGTCACAGTTTGCCATGAAAAAATAGTATTTGATTATTTTTCGTATTATTTTTTAAATAATTTCGTTATTTTTGCAAAAATAGTTATTTTGTAAATTTTCTAAAAAGAGTTAATCATATTTTGCCACCAACAAATGACACCCTGTATAATCAATTGATTCAAGCATCAAAATCTGGTGGTTTAATGGTGCTCTGAAACAGAATTTGATATTAATTTAGTGATGAAAAAATCCCTAATATGTTTCCCCACCTTTTTAATTTTCCAATTGGTCATAGTTAGCCGTGGAAAATGGATATACGAATGTTTCTTCAATATATGGGTAGGTATTCCTAAGTACTATAATTTGAAGAAATTTTTTTTCTATTATTTTATTCTCAATGAAAGATGAGGGTGTGGCTGCTCAAAGTGGGACACACTGTACATATATATATATATATATATATAAATGAAGAGGGTTTTTTTTTTGTATAAAGTGTATAATTTCTAAATATGCAAAGCGCTTTCGAATTTCGTCATCTTCAGTGCTTCATGAAAGTCGAAAGCGCTTTGCATATTTAGAAATTATATACTTTTTACAAAAAAAACCCTGTTTATTTATTCTTCTAAGTGTATTCAGCTTTCCAAATCAATTTATACATATATTCCTATATTTCCACGGTTACTGCCGTTTTGAGATATCGTCTATAGCTTCTCGGTCAGAAAATTGTGCCGTCTATTTGGGTACATCGAAACTTTCCTTCAACAACAATTATAATTCAAATCCAAACTTGTCATGTTCGTAACATAGATGGTCTTAACCTCTTCCACACTCGACACTTTCCGAAAATAAAATCCAAAGAATATTGTGTGGAGAGTGAATACTTTCTTAATGGGATTATAATGGTAGACCAAGATATAGAGGTGTTTTCTCCCACAAAATAATAGACGCAAATGGCCTATACTAATTTTTATAAGATAGTTCGTCAATGAAAATCTCAGGTTTTTCCCCAGCAAAATCGTTTTATGGAATTTTTCATAAATCTGAAGCTGAGCAAACAATATTGCGAAAACTGATAGATAATAATATGTGGTTCAACTGTACGCAAGATTAGACTACAATCCCATATAACAATTTTGGGGGGTCATTTGACCCAGCATGAAACATATTCAGAACGATGCTGCTATATGCAAATAGTAATTTAATCAACTAGGGTATTAATGAAGGCGATTAATGATCGAGATATTTTAACGCGTGAGCGAAGCGAGCGCGTTAATGTTCGAGATCATTAATCGCATTTTAATATAGGAGTTGATTACAATACTTTTCCGTCGACCTAATGATATTATGAAACAAAATAAAAAAAAAGTAAAGACATTTTCGTGGTTCAGGATTCGAACCCCTGATCTATTCATCCGGATTGTCTTCGTTCACTTGCATTTCACCTCTGCGCTACGGAGCTCATGTAAAAGATGTCGCGTTTTGATGAGTTGAGTATTTGCTACATTTTACAAAATTACTTGCTATACATAATAATGAAAATTATTGATTTTTCATAGATTTTTCTGCTTTTATCAGGCAATAAACTTGAAGCTGCCACTTTTGCGGATTCCGCAACATCTGGCGGTGTCAACGTGAAATTATCTTCAATATTCATTATTTAGATTGGAAAATAAGGTGTCAAAATTTTACAGCGCACAAAAAATCTGAATCTGATGATGTCTGGTTGCCATGCAACGCGCAAAATCATGCATTTACAGAGAAATCGATCATTAATGACAAATTAAGCATTAATAGGGGTCATTAATGGTTGATTTCCTTTGCATTGAAGCATATTAAACAGACATGTTAATACGAGGTCGGCGAAAAAATGACTTTAGTCACTATGTCGTCAATTCTTGGTGGTGCAAATGACTGTAATAATAATAATGCTAATTTTTCATCTGAAGATGTGCTTTTCCAACAGAATATTCCTGTACGGCATTCCTCACGTTGGTAGATCATGAAATCTCCTAAATCTCCCAGAACCTACTGCCGTACAAAAATAATGGGACGGGAATCCAGGATTTTTTTTTAATCTTCGGAAATTGAAAACTTTTCCTGGCTTCCAGTCCCATTATTCTTGCACGGTAGTGGGTTCTAGGAAATTATTATCACCTAATCTACCAACGTGAGGAACGCCGTATATGATTATTTTGTCGGAAAAGCTCATCTTCAGATGAAAAATTATTATTATCATTATTATTATTATTATTATTATTATTATTATTATTATTATTATTATTATTATTATTATTATTATTATTATTATTATTATTATTATTATTATTATTATTATTATTATTATTATTATTATTATTATTATTATTATTATTATTATTATTATTATTATTATTATTATTATTATTATTATTATTATTATTATTATTATTATTATTATTATTATTATTATTATTATTATTATTATTATTATTATTATTATTATTATTATTATTATTATTATTATTATTATTATTATTATTATTATTATTATTATTATTATTATTATTATTATTATTATTATTATTATTATTATTATTATTATTATTATTATTATTATTATTATTATTATTACAGTCATTTGCACCACTAAGAATTAACGGCATAGTGACTAAAGTTATTTTTTCATATAGCAGCATCGTTCTGAGTATGTTTCATGCTGGGTCAAATGACCCCCCCAAATTGTTATGTGGGCTTGTAGTCTAGATATTTTCTGTCCCATGTGTAGTTTTTGCACAAACGCGATATAAACAATTGAAGGGCGCATCTAGCAATATGCGCCGATTTAAGGGAAGTTGTCGTATTCAAATTTTGTGAACGGCATCTGGAAGTAGAGATCACTATCTACAACTTGTATATTTTGGATCAAAACGCTTCAAAGTCAACCGATGTCACCCGAAGTCGAACTGAATTTAATACGTGTTCAGTTCGAGCGACTTTGGGTGCACTTTGAAGCATTTAGAGTAACTTTATATTTACAATCATATTTGAAAAACTTTCAATTCCACTAGGGCTATCAGTTGTGCTTCAAAGATATAAAGAAAGGCCTACTCGGTCTGGGTTACTTGAATTTCGCTAAATGTCAATGATAAATCTTTACTAGGTATTTTCAATATTTGAAAGTATTACTAATAAGAAAACCGCTTGTAATGTACATGGTTTAATGAAAACTGCGTGCTCCCAGCCCTTAGCTGTAGAACAGAGGTTTACATTGCTGCTATATAATACCTAGAGTTCATATTAGATTCATACCCAACAATTTTCTTTCATTGAAAGTGAAACATGCCATGAAAAAACGTGAAAAGAAAAGAATACTGAAATAACTGAAATTACTCATAAGTTAGTCTTTCTGGCTGATTGAAGACTCGGTTTGGTTTATAGAGTGTGTCAATATGTGATATATTTTTATTATTTCGTCCAGTGCTTTCACAACTCACATTTTTCTCAGAATTGTAGCGAAGCATTTCTATACTTTGTTGTTTGAAACATATTCCGTAAAATATGGTCTCGACTCCCGCCACAAGCACGGCAACCCGCAATTATTTCAATGGTATAAAGGGTTGTCTACATTGGAGACCAGTTTGCTACTTGGAACCGCCGTCTATGTCGCCTTTTTATGAAAAGTGATAAAAAGGGCTCGGGCAGAAAAAAAAACGAAATACGTTGTTGGAATGATTCTTTTGTTAGCAACTATACATTATAGGCATACTTCCTTCTGAATATTTTTTGTTATAACTAGATGTTGAACCTTTTTGTTTTTACCTTATACTATATATTTTTGAATATTTTTGGATATTGGTGCCTGGTCAATTTTAGGTAGGTATTGTTTTTGTTTAATCTTGTTCACTCCAGGAATGTACGTATTGAAGTTTAGGACTAAAGTTACAATAATTGTATTTCATAATTTTAGTTATTGTGGAACACCAATAAAATATATGCACTCCTGGTATCCTAGCAGAGTCGAAAGAAGAACTGGTATTTTCATTTGAAATCAGCTAACCCATAAAATTACCCTGAGAAAGAGTTTTGGCACAGAATTCAACACGTCTCCTTGTGAAATGAATAATTTTTCATTTGATTACTATGACGTGTACACGTCACGTTTAGATCTTAAACCTAAACTTCATTTGAACATTATATTTAATTCCAACATTGATAACTCTATACCTTCCTATCGGTTCAGCTGGGTTTTTATAGTCGCGCACTAACACTTCTTCTCCTGCTTGTAAAGTTACAACTCGTGTAACGCTGAAATACTGGACTAGTTCATTTCATTCACATATTATTATCTCAGGTCTTATGAAATCAGAAGGTTTAATGAAATGAAATCGAGTACACAGAGACCTACCAAACATTAGTTGTACGGGTGTTGACCCAGTTGAACTACGATAGTCAAAAGGTAATCGGTTTATTTCCAAATTTCTTCAGTGCCTTTTTCGCAATCTTACAATATAGGCCAAGCTGTAGATGAAAATAAAAGACGCAAACGGCCCATAATACTTTTTATAAGATAGTTCGTGAATGAAAACCTCGGTTTTCGCTCCAGCAAAATCGATTTGTGGAATTAAAAAAAAAAAATAGTGAAAAAATTCACAATTTTTTTGTTTTTTTTTTGAAAAAAATCTCAAATATTATTCGAAGAATCGTTGTACAATCAATAAAACTTCTGTAGAGTTTTAAAAAATCTACGCCCAGATCGGTGCATTTTTCACTGAGAAAATCCGGGAAAACTTCGAAAAAGAGACTATTTTTAATAAAATCATAATTTTTATAGATCTGAAGGAGGACAAACAATATTGCGGAAACTGATAGATAATAACATGTGGTTTAACTGTGCACAAGATGGTTTCTGACCGATATGTAGTTTTAGCACAATCGCGTTATAAACAATTTAAGGGCAAATCTTTCTAAATGCTCCGATTTAAGAGAAATTATCTTATTCAAATTCTGTGAACGGCAAATGGAAGTAGAGATCAACATCTACAATTTGTATATTTTGGATTTTCACCTGAGAAGTGGGAAATGTGTTGAAAATATCACTGATGGAACTGCTCAAAAACCTTCCGCCTAAGTCCCTGGTCCAGCTGTTACACATCATCAACGCCATCCTGAAGTGGCAGTATTATCCAGATTGTCTTAGGCGAGCTGTGATAATCTCAATATTGAAACCCGGCAAGGATAAGCACCAGCTTACGACCCACCGACTGATCTTACTGCTTAGCGTGATTGCCAAAGTGGTAGACAAAATCATCCTCAAAAGGCTGCTGAATCTCGAGGAGAAGCTGAAACTCATCCCAGACGTGCAGTTCGGATTCCGCAGAGGTCATAACACGATCTCACAGGTGGTCCGGATTGTACACGGGGTGAAGGAAGCCTTCAACCAAGGTCTCAACCAGTCATGACTCTGTTGGATATGGAAAAGTCCTTCGATACCGTATGGATCGAAGGTCTGGTCAGCAAGATGCTACGGGCATGCCTTTTAACTCAGTGAGATTGATCGACTCGTATCTCACGGATCGGTCGTTTTCGGTAAGGGTAAATAGCAATCTCTCTGGAGGATACAAGGTAGAGGCAGGTGTTCCGCAGGGCTCGATCATCAGTAGAGTAAATATGAGAGAGCTTTTGGAATCAAGGTCAAAACCTATGAGAGAGCTTTTGGATTCAAGGTCAAAACCCATGAGAGAGCAATGGGAGGTATACGTCAGCAGAAAGTGCACGTGTCAGGTATATCAGATTACATTTGATAACATCCGGTCAACGAAATTTGATACGGGTTCAATGACCTATTTCAATAAGTGCACGTGTTGGATATCAAATTACTTGGAATTTGCTGACGTCACGTTACAGACCAGTCTCGACAAGTAGGAGAAATCCGAGATGGGTTCAATGACCTCTTTCAATAAGTGCACGTGTCAGGTATCAGATTACATTCGATAACATCCGGTCAGCGAAAATAGATACGGGTTCAATGACCTAATAATTGCACGTGTCAGGCATTCCTGGAATTTGCTGACGCCATAGTTCCGGTAGGCGAAATTTGATACGGGTTGAATGACCTCTTTCAAGGTCACGTGATGGGTATCAGATTACCTGGAATTTGATGATCTCAAGTTACAGACAAGTCTCAACAAGTAAGAATAATTCAATATGGGTTCAAGGACCTATTTCAAGGTCAATAAATGCACGTGTTGGATATCAGATTACTAAGAATTCGTCACGTCACGTTTAATACAAGTCTCGACAAGTAGGAGAAACTTGAAACGGGTTCAACGACCTCTGTCAAGGTCAATAAGTTCACGTGTCAGATTTTGATGAGCAGATCATGAGTGGTTGTGTGTTTGCTTCGGCCAGGAGAAAATCTCAAAGTTGAAAATTGTTCAACTCTGGAATTCATCCATCTTTACCCAAAAGTTTTCGGAGCTGAATTCGATAATAGATCATAAATAAGAGGGTGACATCTGACTGAAACAATAAAGTTAAAAAATGGATTTTTGATTATTTATGATTTCCTTCCCCTCCACCGCATTTTTCATATATTACCATAAGAAAATTCCTACTTCAGTTTGTGTTAAACGATCAATATGTTCACAAATCTCATTATTTTACAAGGCATTTGGCAAGGCTTTCTTGTCATTCAACAACCAGACCAAATTTGCGAAGTTTTTATGTGCTTCAACAATAATGGCACATGGAATGAAACGTGGCCCTCTAACTGGACGAGGATGATCCCTTTTCAAATCAATGATGTAAGAACTTTGATACCAGCCAACATTACAGAATATAAGTTAGCTATGAGGAATTATAATTCAACTGGACGAACAGACAGAATCAAGCTTCACTCCACCCTACCACCAGCTTATATAAGAGATGATTCAGAGCCTAAAATAGTTTATTCTCTAATTTACTACATAGCTGTCTGCTCTTCGGTAATACTCATCTCTTCATTGGTGGAAACATTTCCAAAATTATGGAAGGAGCTCATTGTCTGATGGATCTTATAAACAAACATAAGAAGCTCAAACCCTTGAACAAGTTCACTGAAGACGAACTGCGACAATTTCCACTACATTATTTGATTCGTGAAGCTAGACCTGGTGAACTTCTTATGTCATGGCACAAGCTACCAGAAGAATATATGGATATCTTCGAACTACAGGTTCAGCTACCTTGCTTTATTCATCATAATCGACCTGAGTGGATGGAGCATGTAGATGGTCCGGCTCCATCACAATCAAAATGTAACTCATGCTTAAATAGTTTGAAGTGATATGTGTTTAGGGTATTATAATAAAGCACATTTTTTCGACATTTTCGTTTTATTCAACAATAAGGAATCCAAAATTCAATCATCTATCAAATTCTCAGACATCAATATTAGTAGATCCAACACTGCGTCATCATCTTTCGGATTTAATTTATGGTGACCCCAAGCTAATGTTTGAACATTATTGGGCAGAACAAATCTTTTGTCATCGCTAAATGATAACGCAATTTTGTTTCTTAACTCGGTGTAAATGGTATGTAAATGAGAAGTAAAAATATACATTTTTCGTAAGATAGAGCCACCTTTTTCAACAACTTGAATATAATCTGAAATTTGAAGTGCATTTTCAATTATATTTTTAGAAACTCCTTTAGCCTTTTTCATCACTTTCGTGGCCTTAACACAGTATGCCTTCGCACCTGTACCATAAAAACATTCTATTGGTAATCCAGAAAATTCATCTTTCATCTTACCAACAACTGATTCCGTTTTAGGAATTTTGTGGATATTATTGACTGTAAAATTTTATGTGTCAAAAAATTCTATATTTTCTCTAATATCATCGTATACATTTTCTGTGAATATCTCCAAAATTAGTGAATCGGTATCGGTGTAACAGAGGTTTGCTTTGTCGCCATATTTTGTTTTGATGTAACCATAATAAAAATCATAAATGACTGTTTTTGAAATATCCAAAATGGAAAACCCTACGTAAAGCGGCTTGTCATAGGTAACTGCTAATTTTTCCATCTGGATAGCTACTAAATTGTCATCGAATATTGAACACGATTTGAAATGAGGTTTTGCTATGAATCCTTCGGCACCTACAGACCCTGGCATATTTTTCCAGTGACTACATAATTTAATGTCTTGCCGTTTGTCCACGTTCTCCATAGTTTTTCCAAATATCGAGTTTATGATAAATTTGAATAGATCCCGTTCAAATTCATTCCTGGCAGAATTACGGAGATTGGTATTCAAATCAATATATTGCTTTAACCATGCTGACTGTGTAAATTCCAAAACTCTATGTAATCTCTTTAATTTCAATCCATGTTTCAAACACTGCTTCAAATTTCTGTAGTGTATGATGTATCTTTCCTTACTCATTAAATTTGGAGTCAACTTGGAATACTTGCTTCCAGGAGGCTTAATACTTTCTGGACAAAAAGGAAGGTCATTATGATCATCATGTAAGTTTGACGGATAGTCTAAATCAACTTCCAATACGTATCCTTTCGATGATGTGTCCCCAATGTCGAAGCAGTCAAAACTTTCCAGCTCATACTTATCAAGCCATCTGAAATCCCGCATTGGAAGATATTCACTCATAGCAGCTCCATACAAATTTGTTGCATCAAGATATAAAATATACGAGTTTGGTTTGAAAAGATCATAAGATGCTATGAATGGATTATTAGCTACAGCCTTTCTTTTAGTGCATTGGCTTACACCACCACGAATTCCTTTCTTAAAAAAGTGAACCATGTCAATATCAGTTAGAAGCTCTAGTTCAACCTTAGTTAAACGTAGCATAGCGTCCCAACTGAGTGAAGGGGCTGTTACATATTGGGCAGGATCAAGTTTATATTTTTCCAAACAAACATCCCGGAAATTCTCGAATACATCTGCCAATAGTAGAACATCTGATTTCAAGTAGACATCAGAATATTCTCCCAAAGTTGAACATTCAAATTCTTGCCATACTTCACGAGCTCGATTATAATCTTCGTCTGAAATATCTCTACTATTCAGGATATCAAAGAATTCAGATTGACTTGGTTCATTTTTTCATAAGAATCAACAAATGAATAAGGAAAAACACCTTTGCGTCTTATCATATTGAATTTTCTATCATCTGAAAAATATTTTCTCACCTCCCGACATTGGGATGGTTTCAGTGTTTTACTCAGATTATCTAGAGATTTGGATAAGAAGCGGAAAGAGTCAGCAAACCTCAGAGTGATGAATTTGTCTCTAGTATTGGGGTTTTCTGATTTTTCAACCAAGTATGTTTTGGAAAATGAAATATATTTCTCTTTGTTTTGAGCAATCACTGAGATATTTTCTTTATTCAGAGACAGCTTCTTTATAAACAGATGACAGTCGTAATTGGTCAAATTATGGAAGAACACAGGAATGAATTTCACCGGTTTATATTGCAAATTACATCTCGAATGAGCGCTTGCGCGGTACACACCCGTCAAGTGACAATGATCTCGGACTTTGATGTCTTCAGGTTTATAGGAGTTACCACAAATATGACATTCTGTAGAATTCTGAAAGTCACTCTCTTCTTTTGGTGAAAGTGGCAGCATTTCTTTCACATGTTTCAAATGTTTGTTATATAAATTCAGGACAAGATCATCCAACATTCTAACAAAAACCTCAGCACAATCACTTCCACGATACTGTATAAATTTAGAGTATTTGTCGTCAAAATTACATTTCACATAGAAGGCGAATGAATATGGCTCGTGTTCATATGCTTTCAATGTGAATGAGTGCTCATCTGATGGTTCACTGTGGTGAATAGGTTTCAGCAAACTCTCAAAATCAGCATAGATAACAAAAGGGACTGGAAGTTGTTTTTCGAAATTGGTAAATTTCAGAATATTCCCAGGCAAAGTTTCGCCATATTTGTTGATAATCATGTCTGGTTTTCGGAGTGACACACATAAATGATTACAGTCATTTTCTTTATGAGCAGTCAGTTTTTCATCATTAGAAAAGAATTGAAGACAACCGTCACAAATATATACACTACCATTATGCTTAGATTTTTGCCGTGAAACCAACTTTGACAAATCTGTAATGAGGCAGTAGTGATTATTTCCATCCAAATCAGCTATCAGAAGGAGATTCACATGTGTTGCGGATCGACGTGTTGTGAAATGTAAGGGCCCCACGATGTTGGTAACCATTTTACCTTCCTTGAATTGTGTATCTATTCCAAATACATTAACGGATATATTATTCATTCTTTCAAATTAGGAAATATCCTTCAATTTCACTGGAAAATCAATGCCTTCAAAATTAAGTAATGTAGTATAGTGTGGGTATGAAGATGGACTTGAAGGATCTCCATTCGATGGGAAAATTGCTGCAATAATGGACCAAGCAAAGCAAGCATTATCCATGTTCTTCATATTCAAAACGGTTTGGTTCATATTAATTGTTTTGGGCAACTTAATATATGAGGAAGCTGATATTGGATTGTATTTGTTTATGTTTACATCCAAATACCAAATCTTTTGTAATGACCATCCTGAGTCTCTTTCCTGGAATTCTGAAGCCTTTGAAATCATCTCATTTCTGAATTCCTCATAAAGCCAATCCAAGTCAGTAGAACTAGTTGTGATTTTGTTTTTTGTATTGAATGATTTCATATCACTCATCTCTTTTTCAGGTATAATGTAATGTCCAAATAGTTCAAAATTTATTTTCAAGCTCTTATGTTCCTGCATATACTTGGAGATGATGTTCAGAACTTTCGGCTTAACTTCTTCCATGAAGTTGGCATAATCAACATGTATTTCACTACTTTTGAATCGATAACTTGCAATTCTATTCTTGAATGCATGTTGTAGTTTTTCAATATAGCCTTCCAGTTTTGATGAAACATTCGCATGCAACCTTTTTGTCGACTGTGGAGCACTTGTGGAAGGGTCATCCAATTTTATTCTTTTAGCTGGTGTACCACTAACTTCCTTGAGATGACAGTTATTTCTTACATGTCGGTTTAGGTTACCTTTTGATGAAAAATCCTTTTCACATCTGACACACTTCATGATTCACTAAGCTAAGCAGCAACAGAACTGATTGTTATCGTTAGAACAGCTCCGATTAAATAGATGAACCTCAAGATATGCGCTTGCGCATTGCTGATGCAATAGCAGTCAATGACCTTGTGAAAAACATCTGGCATCTTGATAACCGGATGCCATAAGTTGAATGACTTGTCGAGTCATCAATCTGATGAGTTGCAGATGTTGCAAGGTGAATGACCTTTGAGGAAACATCTGGTGACTAGACAGCCGGATGCTTTAGGGTGATTGACTTGTCGAGTCATCAGTCTGGTTATTTGCAGATATTGCAAGATGAATGACTTTCGCGTGAAAACTTCAGGTGTGTGAATAATTGGATAGTGACGTGATGAATTCCTATAATAGAAATTTCGAAAATAAAATACAGTTTCTTCGGGATATTTTTATTAAGATATATCCATTATATACATTTGATATAGAGCATGAACATTTGAGAGTGCACATATACAATTATCTTTACTGTGGTGAAAACAACTTGCTTCAGATGCTCGCAAACCAGGATGTTCTTCGAATTCTACCACCGGTTGCTGGGTGAATTGTTTGATGTATTCTGCTTTTTCCCTTCCTTTGACAAAAACTGTATCCACTCCTTCAGTGAGCCTCTTCACTATATTTCCAAACTGGTGCAATGGTGTGAATCCATCATTCCAATCTATACAATGATGATTATACATCAACCAAGTGGCCTGACTATGGAATTTTGGTGGGAGCATGTTCAATGGGAATGGAGGTTTGAACACATAGTGAGAAACCCTACTCCCATCGAATGCAGCCAATTCTTTCGTTACAAATTTATCATTCTCGATAGTGAAACCTTGCACGTCAATCACCAATATCATATTTTCAAATTGATGAGTTTCCTTATTAATGATTGTTTCGAATTGTATGACTCAATCAATTGTTTAAGTGCTTTCAGGTTCTTATGGTGTTGTTTCAATCTCCTTCTATACTCTGATATCATCTTAGAACTAATGTTCCAAACATACAATCTCTCTATATATAACAACATGCTGAGCATGCGCATTAAAGTTGCTTGACAATTTTCGTCAATGGATTATATGAAAATTCTTTTTCGTGAAGAATTAGGCAGTAGGCGGTTAAATTTTTGGGTGTGACTTCAGCGGTTTCAATTTCAATTCTGAGTACTATGGAACCGGTCTGAATCACTTCTTTTTGACGTGAACAGTCGATGTGGACCAGCGGTGCTTTCACTTTGAATTCATTTGGATTGAGAATGGGTTGATTTGATTTAAGATGATAGTAACTCTCTTGAAAATTGGCATACATTTCATAAAGTTTTGCAAACTTGTTATTCTTGAAATCTAGATTCAAGTCATTGTAAGGATATCGTTCAGAATTCAGAAATACTCTCAAATTGCTCAGATTGCAGTGGTCGAATGTACTCATATCAGTAGTAAGCTTTTCTTTTTTAGCTTGTTGAAAAGCAATAATAATATGTCGGGGAGTTTCGACCTTCGTAGTTGTTTTCACTGCCCAAGTGTGTCTTGTTGTTTCATTTAAAGAAGGATATTTGATCAATTCCCATCTCCTGAATTTCAAAGGTTCAACATTGCTATTTATGGTTTTATTCAATTCAAGTTGCTCCTGAATACTTGGTGTTACGTGAGGGACACACCAAGTCAGCTTACTTATGCCCACTTTTGGTTTTTCAGAATCATCAATACTAATTACAGCATCCAAATCATGGCTTTCACGAATCAAAACTAGTTCTTGTCTCATATTAATCACAATTTTTCTGAAGTCTTCAAAAAAGCCAGCCCATAACTTGAGCGGAATACATACATTGAAGTTCCCTTCATCATCAACCAATATTTTATCTTCGAATTTAGGAAACCAACCAGCGTTTTGCATAGGAATACTTTCATTTTCATTCATAGACAAATAATTTTTTATCGTTGATACTAGTCCAATGTTTCTGACAGAGTCTACAACAACACCATTCAGCTCATATCGGAGCTCACGGAATAAAAAAGATATAGCATTGTTGATGAATTTAATTTTTGTAATAGGAGCCCCATCCGGTCTCGTGAGCTTCCCCTCTATGTAGATGTATGAGTTGCAAGGTAATGTATATGCATCCAAGTCCTGAATTGGAATTCTGATTTCATCATTATATTTGATTTCATTGGTGATATACGGCTGATATGTATGAAATTGATAACCTTCAATTGAGTTATCACTAAAGGGTTCACTCGTGATTTGTAGAAATTCCATTATATTAAGAGTTCTAATCCCAAAGATTTCAAGTATTCTCTGCGTTCAGGTGTTAGTAATTCGGCAGCTGTTTTCATACTACCCTCCGAAGTTCGCTTCACTTTCTTTTTATAGGGTTGTTGGAAAGACGATTTATCAAATCTCCAGACCATTATTCAGAGAGCCTTCCTTCTCAAGTGCAATCTAACAGTAACTTCTTCGTTTCGAAAATCGATCAGATTCAAATTTTGATCAGCAACTCTCACCGTGATGTTGTTGATTGTCTTGATTGTGACAGGGAAATACAGAATATTCAGTGGAGTTTCAACTATTTTATACCCTCTTGGAACGGTCGGGAAGAATTGGTGAATCACGTGAACTGGATCACCATTCAAAAATGAACCCGTAGCAATATTACAATCAATGCAAATTGTGTTAATTGACAGAATTTTTACTTCATGATCTGATTTGTAGATGCCATTTGCAATGAGTATTCTTTTCTCGAATCCCAATAGTTGACCAATAGAGTTTTGTACTGAAAAATTGATTTTGGTGTTTGTCCGGATGACCACTTTCGAAGTTGCCCAATTTGGGTGGATGAATTCCATTACATCTGCATTGTTGGTAGTCATCTGTTTAATGAGTATATCAAGAATATATGTTATATCATAAAATCCTTCCGGAATGATATAACTGAATTCATCTTGTTCACCCCATACCAAAACATTGTTCAACTTTGTTATATTTGGAATAACATTGAACGAATCAAAATTTGCCAAGCCTATCTCATATTCCACACTATCATCAAGATAAATTGGTGGGTTGAAATTATAACTCAACACTGAGGATGAATCACTCAAAGTGAAAGTAAAAGACATTTTCCAATGACAGTTTATTGATGAATGAAGGAAATAGATCAGAGATATTGATTATATAAAAACAACAAGCAGTATTGCCCACACTGATAAGAATTAAACTTCTGCAAAGAATCATAATTATATTTTATGTTTTTGACGTCACCAGCGCTGAGGAAGTATTTTATCAATTCCTTTGGTGGTTTGAGATTTCCATAACTGTCAAAATATACAACTTCAGCATTTTTCTTGGAATATGCCGTCCAATGAGTTCCTTCTCCTGAATCAGCATCAAGATTGATGATACCACACTCTTTGTTTCTTATTTTTGTGGGGAGTTTATCCCTCATGAAAACGCCTCGAAAGTAAGGAATACCTAAACGCTCTGCATTCTCTATCAAATCGATATTGGTCAGGGCTCGGTGTGGTAACTTCAGCAGTTTTTTTGATATGGCTGAGCAAACATTCCATATCCTTTACGAGGTCCCAAATATAAACCTTTTCCTTTTTGTTCCATCGCTAAATTATGCCTTTTTTGTTCAACACGCTGTTCTTTGTCAGATTTTGCTTTATTTATCGCTGAAGCAATGGATGCTGCCCCACCTCCTACAGCACCTAACGCCCCTAGAAGCGGCAGTAGAAATGGACGGAATCCACCTTTTTTCGGAATTGGTAGGACTCTTTTCTTCTGTTTATTCTTTCGTTTCCTGGCAACTTTCAATTCACCACCCTTCTTCTTTATCACCGAACTTTTTTTTCGCTTCAGTCCCATCCCCAATTTGCTTTTAAGATTCATAATATTAGAAACTCCAAATGCTGTGACTTTTTCCCCCAATTTTGCATCAGATGATTTTAAACGTTCGGAAGCATACGTTGCCAGTTTTCTGTCAGCAATATTCCTCGCTTCTATATCTTCACTTCCGGAATAAGCAATGTCGTGTCGCTTACAAGCCTCGTCAAGTGGATTTACGCCTTTGTCTCCCCTTGATAGCCTTTTTTTCAACTTGGTGCCAGGTCCGCAGTAATTATAACCAGGAACATGTAGTTCTACAGGAAGATTGTTGATCAGAGTATTCAGAAAACCTCGACCTCTCTTTCTTATGTTTCGACTCGTACTAACGACTGATTTCTTTCGCTGTCCCATTATATTTGGTTTCAAAACAACTTGGACACGCGTATATATACTTATCGCATCTGCACTAATGTCAGTTTGATGTCTATTTTGATATGATGAAGACTGAAAAACAAAAGGTGTTTCTTCCAGTTCTCAATCATGATGAGATCAATATGGAGAATAATATTAGAAAACATGGTGCACTATTTGGAGGACAATCTAAAAGAGGTTTACTCGTTGGAGCAAGTGGATCAGGCAAAACTAATGTGATGTTGTCTTTGCTGGAGCAACCCAACGGCCTTCGTTTCACGAATGTATACTTATTTTCGAAATCATTATATCAACCTAAATATAATTATTTGAGGATTTTGCTGGCACCTATTGAAGATATTGGATTTTATGAATATAAGGATTCTGCTGAAGTTATTCTTCCTGAAAACATAAATGATCATTCCGTCATAATATTCGATGATGTTACTACATGTGACCAAAATATAATCAAAAATTATTTCTGTTTCGGTCGTCACAGACACACGGATTGTTTCTATTTATGCCAAACATATTCTGCCATTTCCAAACAACTCATTAGAGATAATGCTAATTTGCTCATAATTTTTCAACAAGACCTAACAAATCTGAAGCATATATATGATGATCATGTCAGTATAGATATGTCCTTGCAGGATTTCAAAGAACTCTGCTCTTATTGTTGGAAAGATAAATTTGGTTTTCTCGTTATCGATAAAGACTGTTCCATAAACGAAGGGCGATACAGAAATGGTTTTGACACATTTATTTATATATAAACTTCAATACCAAGGAATGATTGGCAGTCATCATGAACAGTCAATTATATGAACAACTATTTAGAGCAAGGAAGGCTTTGAAACGAAAATATCAGATTTTGAAATCTGATATAGCAAAATCTCAATCACATTTGGAAAAAACTTATGAACCAATCACTCAACCTTTGAAAGATTTCTTGTCTGCCGTTCAGCAAGTCCCAACGACTAAGTTTAAGCAAGAATTGAAACATGAAATTAAATCACCTCATACAAGTTATCAATCGACACCCCAAAAGTTGTATCAATCGTCACCGCATTCTGGTCATCAATCGACACCCCAAAAAGTACATCAACCAACACCTCAAGGATTTTATCAACCAGCACCTCAAGAATTTCATCAACCAACACCTCAAGAATTTTATCTGATCACTCCTGATGAAGAGACATTTCAACATGATTCAACTACTCCAAAACCCGATTTCGATGGAAGTTATTTTGAGGAAAGTATGCACCCTGTACTGAATCCACAAGAACAATATTTACAACAGTTTGCGATTCCTTTGCCCCGTGCATATATAGAAGACAAAATTTCAGATACGAAAAATACGTTTGATGACACTTTTGGAGTATATTTTGATCCATCTACGGAAAAATTTGCAATAGGTGACTCAACTGTGGATTTTGATGGTGCCGATATTGTTATTGATAACAAGTTCAAATACAGTGGAACTGCAGGTTTATATGAATTGATGTTCAAGAAACAGCCCCTTGGTTATAGAAATAAAGATGTTGATTCATATATCGATATAATTAGAAGAAGTAATTTACATTACCTCTGATACGACCCTGCAAGGGGTTTGTCAACATCACATGCGTCAAAGTTTGTTAATATAATAAAACCACAAATCACAACACTACACTCTTTGGCTAAAGAACGTAAACTTGAAAAAACTCAAAACAATACCAGATTATCTCTTCCCAAGACCAGATCAAGAATTGCTTCAGCTCCAGGTAGATGTAAACGAGGTTCAGGACTAACTATGCTTGATTTTAACAATAAACCGGTTGAATATAGATATTTTGATGATTTTAATGAACTAGTTGATCGATTGAAACTCTTGGTTGCGTCGCAATGTGCTGGAAACACCGGTGTGAGAAATGAAATTATAAGCATTTTCGAGGAACTTCGCGAGGCAAGAATAATAAAATAAATACTCACATGATTTAACATCATTTGGTGTTTGACCGTGACACCATGCCCATCGATAAATTTGGAAGACATTTTCTGAGAACATCTCAAACACCATATTCTAAACCAGATATACTTCCGAAACCCTCACCAATCAGCACACCTTTTTACATATGGAATCCATCATCGCATCATACTAAATGTGTTCTTCATTTGAGGGCTACCAAAGATATCAGGAAGAGTGTAAGTTTTTTTGTGTTTGAAAATGATTCAACTTCGTATGAATTTCCTGTTTCCGGAAAGATTGAAAGCATCAATTCCCTACCAGAAGATATATCTATATCATTCGGTGGAGAGTATGCAGATATTGTTTCATTGAAAGGAAAGGTTTTAAATAAAGGTGATAAGATCAATTTCTTAGTCAATCAGCAGCAGCACACTCAACTGTATGTCGAAATTGTACTTCAGTGCCCCATAACTGAAAATGGATAAAATCAAAGAAGAAATTGTAGGAGAATTGCATAAAAATTCACGAAGACTATTCAAAAGAAGGCGTGTTATCATCAAAGGGTTAAATGACCTACTTCAAGCTGATTTAGTTGAAATGATTCCCTATTCCAAAACTAACAAAGGATTTAAGTACATTCTGGTAGTTATAAACGTATTTTCCAAATATGTTTGGTGTGAGCCCGTTAAAACTAAAAGTGGAGGAGATGTGACTCATGCGATGCAAAAAATATTGAGAGAAATGAAAGTTGCAACCAAGAATCTACAAACAGACATGGGAAAAGAGTTCTACAATGGAAAATTTAAGCAACTGATGGATGAGTGGAAAATTAACCATTATAGTACTTTTTCCAATTTGAAAGCTAGTATAGTTGAACGAGTAAACAGAACTTTGAAAAATAGAATGTGGAAACAATTCAGCCTACAAGGAAGCTACAAATGGTTGGGTATTCTACCACATATAGTTTCTGACTATAACAATTCCGTACACAGGACAATAGGAATGAAACCCAAAGATGTTAAAAAATGTCATGAGATGTATTTACTCAAAAACACGTATAACCATTTCAAAACAGTGGATCCAAGGAAACGGAAATTTAAAATCAATGATCATGTAAGAATAAGTAAGTACCGAGAGGCATTTGCTAAAGGGTATACACCAAACTGGTCCAATGAAATTTTCGCTGTGAGAAAAGTCTATCATTCGAATCCTGCTGTGTATTTTCTTAAAGATCAAAATAATGTTGACATCCAAGGTGGTTTCTATGAAGAAGAACTCCAAAAAGTTAAACATCCTGATGTGTTTCTGGTTGAAAAAATTTTAAGAAAAAAAGGAGACAAACCCTACATCAAATGGTTAGGTCTGAGTAATAAGTATAATTCGTGGATATCAAAAGATGATTTTGTATAACATTTCTCAAATAAAACAATATAAAATTCACAAGACAGTTTTATTTATACAATATTTATATTATAAATCAATCACAAAATCTATTATTGAATATTATTTCTCTATGTGCTGAATCCAAAATGGGGACGATGATTTTAGAAGTTTCTAATATTCGCCTCTCGAAGCGCATTCTATCGATTGCTGCATGATTCCAATACATTTTCCGAGAATACTTGTAAGCAAATTTCCAAGTATACATATAATAAGTCTTGTTATGACTTTCATCAATTGTCACCGTCTTATTCATGGTTTATCAGACAAATCAGTTCTGAAAACTTCCGGGTAAAGATGGATGAATTCCAGAGTTAGACTGATATTTTCACTATTGGTATTCACTTCTGGCTGGAGCAAATCTAAAGCATTTTGCAACACATCACCACTCAGCTTGCAGAGTCCGTTTTTCAAAACTTGGAAATATTGTCCATAATGCTGTCTTTTTAAAATATCTACCCTATATTCAATTAGAGGTAAGAGTTCCCATAGCTTGCAGACTGTTTCAAACCCCAAGTACACTGAGGAGTGATCTTTATTTATTTTGACTACTCGCCCGTTTGTAAATTGACTGAACTCAATGGTAAACCTATCGTCTTCAACAGTCTCCAATTGATCGGATGAGTAAAAATAATTGGTAATGACTCCTTGGTGTGTCAAGAACTGCTTCCACTCATGTTCTGTGAAAATTACTCGATCTCCCATATTTCCAATAATTTCGATACAGGGAGTGAAATTCAAATCATATGAAAGATTCACAACAACAAATTTACTTTTAGATTTGTTTAATGGGAATTTTCTTTCACTCAACACTACTTTTGATTTTTCTTTGCAAAAATATTCGCTTGACAAGTTGAATTTGAACTCGGTAATACTCATTTTGACAAGAGAATGTCTGCTGTGATATCGTTATTGGTTTATATATTATATCAACAGTAGTGGGGGCAATATTCTAGTTTAACTCTTCATTAGACAATCAACATTCTCGATATTTGGCAACAACGTGAACTTGACCTTGAGAGAGGTCGTTGAACCCGTTTCAAGTTCCTCCTACTTGTCGAGACTTGTCTGTAACGTGATGTCAGCAATTTTCAGGTAATCTGATGCCTGACACGTGCACTTATTGAAATAAGTCATTGAACTCGTATCAAATTTCGTTGACCGGATGTTATCGATTGTAATCTCATACCTGACACGTGCACGTATTGAAAGAGGTCATTGAACCCATCTCGGATTTCTCCTACTTGTCGAGACTTGTATGAAACGTTACGTCAGCAAATTCTTAGTAATCTGATACCCAACACGTGCACTTATTGAAATAGGTCCTTGAACCCATATCAAATTTCGTTGACCGGATGTTATCGAATCTAGTCTGATACCTGACACGTGCACTTATTGAAAGAGGTCATTGAACCCATCTCGGATTTCTCCTACTTGTCGAGACTGGTCTGTAACGTGACGTCAGCAAATTCCTAGTAATTTGATATCCAACACGTGCACTTATTGAAATAGGTCATTGAACCCATCTCAGATTTCTCCTACCGGAAATGCATCAGCAAATTCAAAGTAATTTGATATCCGACACGTACACTTATTGAAATAGGTCATTGAACCCGTATCAAATTTCGTTGACCGGATGTTATCAAATGTAATCTGATACCTGACACGTGACCTTGAAAGAGGTCATTCAACCCGTATCAAATTTCGCCTACCGGAACTATGGCGTCAGCAAATTCCAGGAATGCCTGACACGTGCAATTATTGAATTAGGTCTTTAAACCCGTATCTATTTTCGCTGACCGGATGTTATCGAATGTAATCTGATACCTGACACGTGCACTTATTGAAAGAGGTCATTGAACCCATCTCGGATTTCTCCTACTTGTCGAGACTGGTCTGTAACGTGACGTCAGCAAATTCCAAGTAATTTGATATCCAACACGTGCACTTATTGAAATAGGTCATTGAACCCGTATCAAATTTCGTTGACCGGATGTTATCAAATGTAATCTGATATACCTGACACGTGCACTTTCTGCTGACGTATACCTCCCATTGCTCTCTCATGGGTTTTGACCTTGAATCCAAAAGCTCTCTCATAGGTTTTGACCTTGATTCCAAAAGCTCTCTCATATTTACTCTACTATCATCTCTCCCCACTTATACCCACCATAATATACTCACGATTTCCCACGATCCGAGAAAGTTAATGCGGCGATATACGCGGACGACAACGCACTATACACGAATTCATTCTCCAGCGTGGTTGCTGCTCAAAAGATCCAGATTCATCTGGATTGGGACATCGTGCCGTATATGGAGGGAAATAAGATCAAGGTCAACGTATGGAAAACTGAGGTCGTCAACTTCACGAAGAGGCGATGCTTTTCGAAGCTCCCACCTCGTGGGATGAGGGTCCAGGAAACCTACGTTAGAGAGTCGAGATCGGCGCAATAACTGGGAGTACAATTGGACAAGGGTATGACATTCGGAGAACACATAACTCTGGCTATCCAGAGGGCGGGAGCTGCCGTTGGGCGTACCTACCCTCTGATAGCCAGAAATTCCAAACTTAGTATGGATAACAAAATACTTATCTACTAGCAAATAATTAGACCTGCAATGGTATATGCTTGTCCGGTATTCTGCAGCCTAAAACCCTCGCCTCTCGCGAGACTGGACAGGATGCAGAATAAAGTACTTCGTATAGTTAAAAACAATAACAGATACACTCGCCTGGATACCCTCAGGGAGATGTGTGGCGTCGACTCTGTTCCGACATATATTAGAAAGTTGTCGTACAACTTCTATAAATATTTCCTACCCAAATGCCCTTTGATGAGAAATCTCACTCGCATCAGGGAGTATCACATCGCCCCCCGCAAACACGGAGGCCTTATCTATCAATCTCTTGACATCTTCCAGGAGCGTTATGAAAAACCGGGGCCGTAAAGGCAGCCAAAGTGTTGAATAAGACCAATTTCAGATCCCGTTTTCTTGCAGTGAGCCTTTTCCGGGATGCTCTACCCAATAACCTCTGCAACGATCAAGGACATACATTCTCTGTTTTGAATACACTCAAAAGTCATGCATAAGCTCTGCAGGAGGCGAAAATACTGTACAATTTTCACCCATTCCTTGAGTAGTCACGGACTTGCCCACTAATACCGTGGGGGGGTCGTTTCAAGAGTCTCCCGCAAGGGGGGCTAGGAATCGACTTGACGTTAAAACCGAGGGATGGCTGGCAACAGCCGTCACTCAGTATTCAACTGGCTGTCCTTATTCTTTTCTCTCCCTAGAAGAAGAAAAAAGGAAAATTTTCATGTGACTAGGCAGGAATGTGGCGTCGACTCTGTTCCGACATATATTAGAAAGTTGTCGTACAACTTCTATAAATATTTCCTACCCAAAAGCCCTTTGACGAGAAATCTCACTCGCATCATGGAGTATGACATCGCCCCCCGCAAACACGGGGGCCTTATCTATCAATCTCTTGACATCTTCCAGGAGCGTTATGAAAAACCGGGGCCGTAAAGGGCAGCCAAAGTATTGAATAAGACCAATTTCAGATTCCGGTTTTTTGCAGTGAGCCTTTTCCGGGATGCTTTACCCACTAACCTCTGCAACGATCAAGGACATACATTCTCTGTTTTGAATACACTCAAAAGTCATGCATAAGCTCTGCAGGAGGCGAAAGTACTGTACAATTTTCACCCATTCCTTGAGTAGTCACGGTCTTGCCCACTAATACCGTGGGGGGTCGTTTCAAGAGTCTCCCGCAAGGGGAGCCAGGAATCGACTTGGCGTTAAAACCGAGGGATGGCTGGCAACAGCCGTCGCTCAGTATACAACTGGCTGTCCTTATTCTTTCCTCTCCCTAGAAGAAGAAAGAAGGAAATTTTTCATGTGACTAGGCAGGAATGTGGCGTCGACTCTGTTCCGACATATATTAGAAAGCTGTCGTACAACTTCTATAAATATTTCCTACCCAAAATCCCTTTGACGAAAAATCTCACTCGCATCAGGGAGTATGACATCGCCCCCCGAAAACACGGGGGCCTCATCTATCAATCTCTTGACATCTTCCAGGAGCGTTATAAAAAACCGGGGCCGTAAAGTGCAGCCAAAGTGTTGAATAAGACCAATTTCAGATCCCGGTTTTTTGCAGTGAGCCTTTTCCGGGATGCTCTACCCACTAAGCTCTGCAACGATCAAGGACATACATTCTCTGTTTTGAATACACTCAAAAGTCATGCATAAGCTCTGCAGGAGGCGAAAATACTGTACAATTTTCACCCATTCCTTGAGTAGTCACGGACTTGCCCACTAATACCGTGGGGGGTCGTTTCAAGAGTATCCCGCAAGGGGGGCCAGGAATCGACTTGGCGTTAAAACCGAGGGATGGCTGGCAACAGCCGTCGCTCAGTATACAACTGGCTGTCCTTATTCTTTCCTCTCCCTAGAAGAAGAAAGAAGGAAATTTTTCATGTGACTAGGCAGGAATGGACAAATGTATACATATGAAGAAAAATACACACCTTCGAATCTTGAATCTTGTCACTGGAACTTACTCTAAATGCTTCAAAGTGCATCCAAAGTCACCCGAACTCAACTCGTATTAACTTCAGTTCGACTTCGGGTGACTTCGGACGCACTTTGAAGCATTCTGATCAACTTTCAGTGACATTTTCAACACATTTCCCACCTTTCAGGAAAAAATCCAAAATATAGAAATTGTAGATATTAATCTCTTCTTCCAGATGTCGTTTACATAATTTGAATACAAAGAATTTTCCTCAAATCGGCGAATATTGCGTACAGTTGAACCACATATTATTATCTATCAGTTTCCGCAATATTGTTTGTTCAGCATCAGATTTATCATAATTATAAATTTTTAAAAAATGGTCTCTTTTTCGAGGTTTCCTTGGATTTTCTCAGTGGAAATTTTACCGATCCGGTTGTATGAAAATCCGTCTTGAAGGTTTCATAAATGTCTGCAAAAGTTCCATCAACTGTAAAACGATTCTATGAACAATAAAAAAAAATGTAAATTTTTTCACTATTGCTAGTTTAAAAGATTCCACAAAGCGATTTTGCTGGGGCGAAACCTGGGGTTTCCATTACGAACTAACTTATAAAAATTAGTATAAGTCATTGCGACTTTTATTTTGTGTAGGAAGAAACCTCTATAGCTTGGTCTTTTAAACTTTTGTCTCTCTATTTGACTGAGGATGGAAGGGAGAACTATGAATACAGGGTATCCCAGTGTCGATGGCGTCGTTTCTGGAAAAAGGGACGTAGGATTATTTGAGAATTTTATTTTTTGGCTAATCAGTTCTGCTCTATCGATCTAAAATATTGATGTGGTGTTGCCGCGTCTATCGAAAAGTAGCATCAATTTTGGTAATTTGAATAGAATACTTTGTATATTATTGCATTCTTCGCTCTGCTGATACTTTTAGATTATTTGCATTAAATACTTCTCTATACCTATCTCCTGGTTTTAGAGAGAATTAATCTCCTTATTTTTTGAGCGAAACAGCTTCACTTAAATGTTTATTACTGCGGTATTTGGATGCATAGGAAGCTGAAATTTTAGATGTAGATTGACAATGTCCTGTGAATTAGTTATGACTGGATAAATTCGTTCTTCATCATACAGGGTCGTTGAAAATTTGTGATTTCACCGAGAAAGTGGTAAAAAGTGCATTTTTCCAGATAGATAGATTAGATAGATTTTTATTGAAGCTTTCAGTTTGAAACGGTTGAAAATAGAACACCCTATAGAGTAGAGTAGAGATAAGTTTATTGACTACGTTACATAATTTTATTACATTTGTAGCAGGTCCTTGAGAAAAGACTTTTTAGAAATATCTATACTTAAAATAATAGCACCTAGTTAAAATTATGATTAAAAAAGACAATAAAATATCCAGTCTAATTAAAATAATTGAGACACTATACTAAGCACAAGTCAATCTACAATAAAAATTATAGTTAAAAAAGAAAAAGAAAGAAGATGAAATACATTCACTTAGATATACTAGAATTCAGGCATTTATGCCCAGGTGGTTGAGAGTTTTTCACCAGTCCTCGATCTTGTAGTCGTAGATGAGAAACTATTTTCCGAGTAATAACAGTACTTCAACAAAAAATATTTGACTTTATTTTTGAACATGTGAAAATTCTTCTTTGTTATTGCTTCTGGTAGCTTGTTATATAAGTGAATATTTAGAGAGTTTTTTTGAGACACTGAGAGCCTGTATCTAGGAGTTCTCAGTAAATTTCCTGATCTAGTATGATACTGATGTAAATCTGAATGAAGAGCAAAATCCGCTCTATTTTTATGTATTTCAAGGAGAGAGTAATACATATAAGCACAAGGAAATGGCATGATTTGAAGTTGAAACCCGATCTTCGACGAAAATTCGACCCTTTTTTGCAAAATGAAAATTTTATTTCAGGGGCTCGAATTTTTCCACCAAATGATTCCATAGGTCAAATGACTATGGAAAAGTCCAAAGTAGCAGAACCTGAGATTATCAATACCTACTAGGTTCTTCATTCTACGAATCATAAAAGTAGCACTAGCTAATTTATTCGCCAGTTTCTCCACATGACACTTCCAGTTTAGTCCATCGTCAATATATATGCTAAGCAACTTGACATTATGCCCATCTCATATATTTGCATTGGCAGATATAATGAGATTCTGGTTTTTCTCCGAATTCAGCAAAGGCTTGTTGGTGCCGAACCATTCCCCTGCTACTTCCAAAGTGTTTTTGGCGGATTCGATCAATTCCATCATATCCCTCTTTCGGTCAATTAAAGTTGTGTCATCAGCAAAAGTAATACTTTTTTTGGGCAAAATATGATGAAAAAGGTCATTTATGTATAAAATGAAAAGAGTCGGCCCCAAGATAGAACCCTGAGGGACCCATGTATAATTTCCTCCAAGTTTGATTTCACACCGTCCGTCAAAACGCATTGTGCTCTCCCACATAAATATGTCTTGAACAAGTCTAGAGGAATCCCACGAATACCATAATAAAAAAGGTTTTTGAGTATAATATGGCGCGACACGCAATCAAACGCTTTGTTGAGGTCGCAGAGCGTTAAAAACGAATGTTCCCCCAATTCTAAGCCTTCAACTACAGTAGAGATAACATTCAAAATCGCTTTAGTTGTTGAACTATTCGTCCTGAAACCAAATTGACCAGGACACAGCAGAGATATGTCAGATGTCCTGAAAGACAATTGATTTCACTTTCGAATGATGTATCATGTTCCTTTACCCAAAGAGTCAGGTTTCCGAAATAAAAGCAAATTTTCTATAAAGATTGGATTATTTTGTCATATTTTGTGTTGGGTAAATAGGAAATATCATTATGAAAATTCGAAAATGAGTAAAATAATAATTAAACTTTTGCGCTTTCATTAACGTGAATTTGATTAGAAAAGAATCAAAATGGAATACAATAATTATTCAAATGAAGTTTTGAAGAAATTGTTTATCCTTCATGGCCAATGTGATGAAATATATCAAGAAAATGCAAAAGGTTGTATAAATAATGATTATTATACAGAGTATTGCAATCTCAGTAGCTTATTTGGAGATATGGAAGATAAATAATGTTTTATACTTCTTTCTAACAGAAACTCAATTAAATTCACTGTTTGTCAAACTAACAGTTTTTTTTTTGTTTTGGTCACAGCATTCTACAGATTATTTCAATTGAGAAATATTACCTGATTCGGATCCTTATACTGGGAATTGAAAATGATTGATTATTGAAATGCAGATATTTCGAATCAGTTTCATATTCGCTGTTAGTGCGAAAACATGATTTCAAGAACATGCAGGAAATTCGATGAACTTGCCAAAATTAAATGGAAAAAAATTGAGTGCCTTTTTCGCAATCTTACAATATAGGCCAAGCTGTAGATGAAAATAAAAGACGCAAACGGCCCATAATACTTTTTATAAGATAGTTCGTGGATGAAAACCTCGGTTTTCGCTCCAGCAAAATCGATTTGTGGAATTAAAAAAAAAAATTGTGAAAAAATTCACAACTTTTTTGTTTTTTTTTTGAAAAAAATCTCAAATATTATTCGAAGAATCGTTGTACAATCAATGAAACTTCTGTAGAGTTTTAAAAAACCTACAAAACAGTTGTTATACGCCCAGATCGGTGCATTTTTCACTGAGAAAATCCGGGAAAACTTCGAAAAAGAGACTATTTTTAATAAAATCATAATTTTTATAGATCTGAAGGAGGACAAACAGTATCGCGGAAACTGATAGATAATAACATGTGGTTTAACTGTGCACAAGATGGTTTCTGACCGATATGTAGTTTTAGCACAATCGCGTTATAAACAATTTAAGGGCAAATCTTTCTAAATGCTCCGATTTAAGAGAAATTATCTTATTCAAATTCTGTGAACGGCATATGGAAGTAGAGATCAACATCTACAATTTGTATATTTTGGATTTTCACCTGAGAAGTGGGAAATGTGTTGAAAATATCACTGATGGAACTGCTCAAAAGCCTTCCACCTGGTCCAGCTGTTACACATCATCAACGCCATCCTGAAGTGGCAGTATTATCCAGATTGTCTTAGGCGAGCTGTGATAATCTCAATATTGAAACCCGGCAAGGATAAGCACCAGCTTACGACCCACCGACTGATCTTACTGCTTAGCGTGATTGCCAAAGTGGTAGACAAAATCATCCTCAAAAGGCTGCTGAATCTCGAGGAGAAGCTGAAACTCATCCCAGACGTGCAGTTCGGATTCCGCAGAGGTCATAACACGATCTCACAGGTGGTCCGGATTGTACACGGGGTGAAGGAAGCCTTCTACCAAGGTCTCAACCAGTCATGACTCTGTTGGATATGGAGAAGTCCTTCGATACCGTATGGATCGAAGGTCTGGTCAGCAAGATGCTACGGGCATGCCATTTAACTCAGTGAGATTGATCGACTCGTATCTCACGGATCGGTCGTTTTCGGTAAGGGTAAATAGCAATCGCTCTGGAGGATACAAGGTAGAGGCAGGTGTTCCGCAGGGCTCGATCATCTCTCCCCACTTATACTCACCATAATATACTCACGATTTCCCACGATCCGAGAAAGTGTTGAATAAGACCAATTTCAGATCCCGTTTTTTTGCAGTGAGCCTTTTACGGGATGCTCTACCCACTAACCACTGCAACGATCAAGTGGCTCGAATTTTCCCACCAAATGATTCCATAGGTCAAATGACTATGGAAAAGTCCAAAGTAGCAGAACCTGAGGGTATCAATACCTACTAGGTTCTTCATTCTACGAATCATAAAAGTAGCACTAGCTAATTTATTCGCCAGTTTCTCCACATGGCACTTCCAGTTTAGTCCATCGTCAATATATATGCTAAGCAACTTGACATTATACCCATCTCATATATTTGCATTGGCAGATATAATGAGATTCTGGTTTTTCTCCGAATTCAGCAAAGGCTTGTTGGTGCCGAACCATTCCCCTGCTACTTCCAAAGTGTTTTTGGCGGATTCGATCAATTCCATCATATCCCTCTTTCGGTCAATTAAAGTTGTGTCATCAGCAAAAGTAATACTTTTTTTGGGCAAAATATGATGAAAAAGGTCATTTATGTATAAAATGAAAAGAGTCGGCCCCAAGATAGAACCCTGAGGGACCCCATGTATAATTTCCTCCAAGTTCGATTTCACACCGTCCGTCAAAACGCATTGTGCTCTCCCACATAAATATGTCTTGAACAAGTCTAGAGGAATCCCACGAATACCATAATAAAAAAGGTTTTTGAGTATAATATGGCGCGACACGCAATCAAACGCTTTGTTGAGGTCGCAGAGCGTTAAAAACGAATGTTCCCCCAATTCTAAGCCTTCAACTACAGTAGAGATAACATTCAAAATCGCTTTAGTTGTTGAACTATTCGTCCTGAAACCAAATTGACCAGGACACAGCAGAGATATGTCAGATGTCCTGAAAGACAATTGATTTCACTTTCGAATGATGTATCATGTTCCTTTACCCAAAGAGTCAGGTTTCCGAAATAAAAGCAAGTTTTCTATAAAGATTGAATTATTTTGTCATATTTTGTGTTGGGTAAATAGGAAATGTCATTATGAAAATTCGAAAATGAGTAAAATAATAATTAAACTTTTGCGCTTTCATTAACGTGAATTTGATTAGAAAAGAATCAAAATGGAATACAATAATTATTCAAATGAAGTTTTGAAGAAATTGTTTATCCTTCATGGTCAATGTGATGAAATATATCAAGAAAATGCAAAAGGTTGTATAAATAATGATTATTATCCAGAGTATTACAATCTCAGTAGCTTATTTGGAGATATGGAAGATAAATAATGTTTTATACTTCTTTCTAACAGAAACTCAATTAAATTCACTGTTTGTCAAACTAACAGTTTTTTTTTTGTTTTGGTCACGGCATTCTACAGATTATTTCAATTGAGAAATATTACCTGATTCGGATCCTTATACTGGGAATTGAAAATGATTGATTATTGAAATGCAGATATTTCGAATCAGTTTCATATTCGCTGTTAGTGCGAAAACATGATTTCAAGAACATGCAGGAAATTCGATGAACTTGCCAAAATTAAATGGAAAAAAATTGAGAAGAATCGAACGGAATTATGCTGTGTTTGGGAATGTTGAGGCGCCAAGAGATGATCTTTCAAAACGTGTTGATTTCTGTAAATGTATCTCTTCTGAATTCCCACATCAAATCAAATTAAACAGCACTTCGAAAACATGGATTAGCGATTAAAATTACCTTCATTCGTTTATTGAATGGAACAAAATTGAGTACTGCTTGAGGTAAATCATGATTTCTCAACAGACACATGTTTTTCAGGTAGGTACCCTGAATGGGAAATAAAATTATCATGGAGATGAAAAACCGCACCAAGCCTTCTTCGTTCAAATCTGAATTAGAATTTTATGTCACTGTATTTCTCAGTTCATGCAATATTAGTTTTAGAAAAGACTGTTGTGACAAAAATACAAAACCTCAACTATACTAACTATACTATGAACATTTACAAATATAGGACAAATTCGACAAAAATTGATCAGATTTTCATTTGAATAATTATTGTATTCCATTTTGATTTTTTTTTTGGATAAAATTCACGTAAATGAACGCGCAAACGTTTTATTAATGTACTAGTATATTCACGGAATACATATGGCATTACCAAACGATTTTTCTATAAAAACCAATCCTGTTCAATAGAGAGTTCATCCCTACTTATAAAAACTGTTTCATTACTTCTTAAAAATTTATCGGACACTCATCAACTCGTAGAAATAATTGATATTGTTCAGCACTAGTAGCTTGTAATGGCATGCGTGATAAACCATCAGCTCGTTTCAACACTGATCTCACATATTCTTTGTCATAAATGTAATTCGATAAGAATAATGACCACCTCCGCAATCGATTGGCTGAGTAATGAGGTGTTGCCTTAGAAGGGTTGAAAGTTGTCACTAACGGTTTATTGTTTTTCACAAAAGTCAAAGACAAAGTCAAAATATGCTTTATTTTCGGAAGTTATTGATAAACTCCTTGACAAAGCTTCATTGTATTAAAGATAATGTCAAAAAATTTATGGAAATTGAAATAATACTTGAAAGGTATAATGGTAATACCCCCTCCATCGGCACATAATTCCTGATGAGGGAGAACACCACTACTACCTATATAAAAAAGAAAAATGAGGTGCATTTGCTATTTCAACTGCAGGGAAAAACCCGGAAAAAACCTACAGTACCACCATATGGTCCTTGGTGAATGAGGGAATGTAACAATACAACAATTAAACATAATACATGCCCATTCATCAAGGACTTCTAAAATGAACTTTTCAAATCACCAACAAACCTTCTCTTTCTACCTGAGAATGTTTTCTCTCAGCTGCATTTAACGTACGACTTGTGACAGCAATTGGTCTCTCAGATTTATCATCATATACATGACAATACAATACATTGACCAATACCATAGCTTGACGCATCATCATACATTTTGATAGTTTTTTGGGAATCGTTTTATATGCCAACACTACCAGATGATAATTTCTTTTCCATTATTCTTAGCTTCTTCGCATTTTTAACATCCTTTTTAAGGAAATGATGCAATCAAATTGTTTTTTGTATATCAGTTTGCTAGTTCTTGTGGAGTGTATACTTATGAAGTGGGGTTCCTACGTCTTGTAATAATCCTTTAGGCTTTGAAATAATACATTTATTGAAAATTATCTCGTATTGAAGTCTTACAATTTATTATATGTCAATATGACAAGTTTCATATATTCTTCTTTTTTTAAATAAATAAGGCAAGCAAAGGAACAGAATAGTTCACAGAATTATTCAAGGCTGAATAAGACTGGACTCACAAATACAGGGTGAAAAATATTGTGGGAGTTATTGATTCCAACATCCTCCCCACCGACTTAATTTATTACTTCCGAACAAAATGGAAATGGGCATAATTTTGTAATTGGTCTAGTGAAAATTCCGTTCGAAGTACGTATTTTCACAACTTGGACCCTTTTATCTGATCCTGGCATTACCTCTATTATTCGAGCTAATCGCCATTCGCCATCGAGGTTGAATTTTATCTTCCTTTACTAAAACTAAATCATTCACTTTTAAATTTTCACATTCCTTCATCCACTTTGGTCTGTGTTGAAGACAATTCAAATATTCTGTGGACCATCGTTTCCAAAAAAGTTGTCTCATTTTTTGACAATGTTTCCAAGCTCTTAATCTATTGTCCGGAATATTTGAAACATCACTTTCTGGGAAAGATAGTGCTGATTCTCCTATTAAAAAGTGACTAGGAGTCCGACAAGTATAGTCTTCTGGATCTGTTGAAATGGGTGAGATTGGCCTCGAATTCAAAATTGCTTCAATTTGACAAAGTAATGTTGTAATATCTTCAAATTTTAAAATGCTATTTCCCAAAACCCGTTTGAGATGAAATTTGGTAGATTTTATCCCGGCTTTCCATAATCCTCCCCAGTGTGGACTATTGGGGGGTATACATTTCCATTGTATTTCCCTAATGGATAAAAATTCTTCAGCAGAGTCTTTACTTTGTCAGAAAAAATCAAATATCTGCCTAAGTGAGTTGATAGCACCCTGAAAAGTAGTGCCATTGTCGCTGAATATGATTTTGGAACAACCACGCCTAGCTATAAATCTTTTAAGAGTTGCAAGAAATGCTTCTGTCGATAAACTAGAAACGAGTTCAATGTGAACTTGCCTTCGTAACCATACATACAAATGATGAAATTTAGGCTTTGGAAATGGTTGCTTTTCGTAGGCAAGATTCTTTCATTGCTATAAGCCCACCAAAGTCTACTCCTACATTCATAAAAGGACGTACAACTGAAAGTCTATCTGGAGGTAGAGAACCAATTATTTGTTGAGCTGAAGATGCTCTGAACCTAAAACAAGTGACACAATTTTTAACTTCCCTTTTTATTGGTCTCAAACCATGGATAGGCCAATATCTCAATCTAAGATGAAAGAGAATAGTTTGTGGTCCTGCATGATGTAAATCTAAATGTTCCTGTCTATAAAGTAATGTAACAACATGATTTTTTGGGGGTAAAATCATAGGATGTTTTTGTGAGAAAGAAAGGCTGGACTGAGACAACCTTCCTCCTGCGCGGAGTACACCTTTCTAATCCAGAAAAGGATTTAATTGTGCAAGAGGACCAGATTTTATGTAAATTTTTGATTTTATATCTTCAATTTCCTTTGGGAAATAATAACCTTGTATACACCTAACTATAACATTTAGAGAATGTTGTAATTCCTCAATGTGAAGAGGACCTTTCAATCTCCTTTTGACTCTTGAAGAATTATTTGCGAAACGTAAACAATAAGCTATTGTTCGATGAAGTAGACGGAACTTCGAAAAATTTGAAAAAATTTCAACCGCATTCGAAAAATCAGTCAAAGACACGAGTATTATCAACCTTTGTTCGGGTAGAGAGTCAATATTTATCATGGAAATATTTTTTAGTTCCAAATTATACTCATTCAGGAAGTCTGGTCCGTACCACCACTGTTCACAATGCATTAATGATATTGTATTTAATCCACGTGAAATGTGATCAGCGGGATTTTTATCAGAAGACACATGTATCCATTTTGCAATAGGAGTAAGCTCTTGTATCTCTGATACTCGATTACATACAAATGTCGTCCATCTTGTTGGTACATCTTGTAACCAACATAAAACAATTTGAGAGTCACACCATAGCACGATTTTCGAAAAATCTATTCTAAAAATTGAACATAATTTATAACATAACTTAGCCATTAGTAATGCACCACATAACTCTAGTTTTGGAAGTGTGATTATTTTTTGTGGAGCAACCCTTCATTTTGAACAAATCAATCTACAAGTAACTTTGTTGTTAAAGTGAATAGTCCTTAAATAAAAGCACGTTCCATATGCTTTAAGACAATCGTCTGAGAACCCATGTAATTCGAAATATCTCACTTCATGTGAAAGATATAAGGAACGAGGAATATTAAGATTATCGATACAAGGAATATATTTCGAAAATGATTCCCATTCATCGAATAAATCCGGAGGTAAAATATCATCCCAGTCTAGTTTTCGATTCCATATATTTTTCATTAATACTTTTCCGAGTATTATGACTGGACCTATAAAACCTAATGGATCAAATAGTCTTGCAATGTGTGAAAGTACATTTCTTTTCGTAACAGTACTATTTTCCTCGATAAGAAAGCCACAAACCTTGAAAATGTCCAATGAAGGTTGCCAAGGGATGTCTAAAACCTTATTCAAATATACAACTGCATGAAAGTCTACCTCTGCTTTCACATGAGTTGCTTGAAAGTCGTCTTCCGTTCGTGAAATACTTGGAATATGAGTGGGAGATATACCTGAGCCAAATGTCCCTCTTGATGAACTTTGAAACTTATCATCAATCTGCGATTGAGAAAAATCTTGAACCTTGAGAAAATCGTCAACATTAGATACGCACTTATGTAGTTTGAAACCTGCTGAATCCAACTAATCTATCAATTCATCACGTAATTTCTTGACATGTTCGGGAGAATCTGCTCCTGCAAGAATATCAACCACGTAACACTGATTCAGTAGCACCTGTGATGCATTTGAATGAGAAATCGATCTGTCATGAGCGAGTTGAACCAAACACCTTGTTGAAAGAAATGGAGCGGTGTTTGTACCATACGTAACTGTTTGTAGTTCTATACACCTCAGTTCATCGTCTGGATTATCGCGCCATAAAATATTTTGTAAATGTCTATGATGGGGATTTATGAGTACCTGCCTGAACATTTTGATTAAATCAGTTATGAAAACATACCTGAAAGTTCGAAATCTACATACAATATCAAACAAATCTGACTGAACTGTGGGACCTTTATACATAACATCATTCAAGGAAACACCTGTTGTGGTCTTCATTGATGCATCTAACACAACCCTTAACTTTGTACATACGCTCTCCTCCCTGAGAACGCAATGATGTGGTTGAAAATATTTGTTATTTAAATTCATTGTTTTTGTTTCCAGTTGCACATACCTAGCATGATTTAGATTGATATATTCATCTATAAATGCCTTGTACTGAGAACGCAAACTATCATTTCTACTCAATCTTTTTTCCAGTAGGATAAATCTATGTTTAGCCATTTCAAATGATTCACCCAAATTTTAATTTTCAATGTCATCTTTGAGAGGTAACCTTACCATAAACCTACCATCTTCATTATGCTGAGTAGTAGAAGAAATAATATTTTCTCATATTTTATCTTCAGGAGATAAAACCCTTTTTGGAGACATTTCTTCTAACTGCCAAAATTTATGTATTAATTCATCAATGTCAGTGTGCGTGTACAATACCACACTGAGATTAGCAACGCTTTCTAAAAACTGATTTTTAATCACGCCTCCCAATAGGTACCCATCCTAACTTACTATTTTGTAAAATTGGCAAATTATTTCCCAACTTTATTAAACCTTGTTGGATCAAATCAAAATATAAATCAGCACCTATTAGCATGTCTATCTTTGCTGGAACATTATATTCGTTGTCAGCAAGATCGATATTAGAAGGAATCCTAAATTGAGATGTGTCAATTTGAGTCAGAGGGAGTTCACACGTTATTTTATCCAAACGCCACAAGTAATTGAAAACCTCTCCTCAATTGAATTGGCGTACTTTGATTCTAAAATTAAATCAACCATTTTCGAAACATGACTTTCGCTTTGAGATATTCCTGATATTTTTAAATTACTCTTCGTTGTTTTGACATTCAACATTTTCACCACTCTAGAAGTGACAAATGTAGTTTGTGTGGCTGAATCCAATAAATCGCAAACTTCTATTCTTTCACAATTTTCCGAGAATAAAATAACTTTTGCTGTAGCTAATAATACTTTATTTTTATTAGAAGAAATCAAAAAAATGTTGATTTTTTCTAGTTTCTGTACAAGCAAATGTTTGAGATGACTAAAATGAACCTTGTCCATGATCATGAGATGTAGAGTTAGATGATTCTTGAGTATAAGTGGAAGTTTGTGGGTTAGAGGACCTTCGGGAATCAGAGTGATATTGAGAGTGAGAAGACCTTTGGTGAAGGGGCTTTTGGATATTATTTGAAGGATGTGAGTTGGAAGATTCTTGGGAGTGAGCATGAGATTGATAATGTTGAGATTCATCTTTTATAAATGATTGATCGTTCGAGTCGTGATTATTACTAAACCTATTTTCATGTAAGAGGGTATTGTGTTTTCCTGAACAGATTCTACATCTATCCCTTGTGCATTGGGAAACCGAATGTTTTCCAAAACAAGTGAAACATAACCTTTCCTTGGAAATTAATTCTCTTCTTGAGATAATTGGAGCTGAGATAAATTTAGTGCACCTATAAATCTTATGTCCGACTGTTTTACAATATATGCACTGTTCATTGCCACTTTGAGTAGTACCAGTACCAGTAACCATATGAGAATGAGTAAGCAGTGGTTGTTTTCCTAAATATTTTGATTTCTGCTCCATTCCTTTATGAGTTTCATTACCTTGAGCAGATGATTCCCACGCTGTTATTCTTTTATTCAAAAATTTGAAGAACTCTTCCAGATATGGCAATTTATCCTGATCCCTTCAAGTTCAAAATAATTTCTCAAATTCCTATCAATTTTACTAGATAGAATATTTATCAAGAGTAAATCCCAAGTACCCATAACTTTTACTTTTAGTGCTTCTAAAGCGTTAATGTAATCACGAAGCCCATTTGAACCTTTGACCACAATAGCTTCCAACAAACCATTTATATGATAATTTATTGCTGGCATTTTTTGTCATACTGAGCTTTCAACAGATCTAGAGCCTTACTATAGTTGTCATCAGAAATATTCAGTTCAGAAATAAGAGAAAAAGCTTCCCCTTTCAGAAATGATTTCAAATTTACGAATTTTTGTGATTTTGCCAATAAGTTGTCATTATGAACAGAAGCAGTGAATAAATCTAAGTATGTGCGCCACTCATAATTCCCATCAAAAGTTGGAATATTCATATTGGGTAGTTTAACCTTGAAACCTGATTGAGATTGTTGTGTGTCAATTTCAAAATTCCATGATTGACGAGAAAGTGTTCGCCCACTGGCAGAACCCATTGCATGCTTTTGAATTAGTGTCTTTATTTTACTATGTAGAGAAATATATTGATTTTCTGTCGCTTTTCTATCTTCAAGGTGCAAATTTATTTGGTCATTATAGTTCTCATCAATGGAATCTTCTATTTCCTTTTGAACTGAATCATAATCATCGAACGCCGTGACTAAGAGACATTCACGAATAACTAATTCATTGACGGCTATGTTTTTTTTTAAATAAATAAGACAAACAAACGAACAGAAAAGTTCACAGAATTATTCAAGGCTGAATAAGACTGGACTCACAAATACAGGGTGGAAAATAATGTGGGAGTTATTGATTCCAACAGGATGCAAAATTGTTGAAATGATACAAATAAAGGACCACGCACACTTATGCAAAAAGTCTTTTGGTCTAATTGAACAAGATTTCAATATGTTGTTGAGCTCGACATTGTGATCAAAAATTACCCTGGGCTCACAAAAATTCAATGTGTAGTTTACGAAATATACAGGGTGTTGAAGTTGTAAAATGTCACTTTCATACCATTATTGACTGAACTTTAATGCGAGTAATACTGAATTATTAGTTTTTGATCTACACCGTAGTATCAAACTTCGCCTATGAAACAATATGGTACGGTGGATCAAGACTTTTTCTGAGTTACACAAAATGAAAATAATATCAGAACGAAGCATCAACGTCAGTGGCGGATCTAGAATGCTGTCATGGGGGAGGGGGGTGGGGGGCTTAATTGACAATAGGAAATATCAAAAACTCAGAAATGTTACGTTTTCAGAGTAACAAGAGATCAATAAAAAAATAATAATAGTTAACAAAATATTTTTTGTACCTATTATAAAATATAACTTCTAAACATACTGTATCCTAAGAAATAAATAATCAATAATATATCGATAAATATAATGTATTCCTTTGGTTCAGTCCGAATTTGGCATTTCCAAACGACAAGGCTATTTTTTACAAAAGGTAGCAATTATTTCATTAATGTCAAGCTCGCGCGATGAGTTTATATTAGCCAATGCTAACCCATTCAGCTTTTCCTCACCCATTGTACTTCGAAGGTGAGTTCTGAGCCCCCAGAAAACGGAAAAACTCCGTTCCGCGGTAGCTGTTTTTACCGGTAATAAAAAATTGTTAACCAGCTGTCGTCCCCCTACGAACGACAGCCCTCAGAAATCGAAACTTGTGCGAGCCAAGGATTAACGAGGTCTTACTTCTTTACGTGCGATTCCTAGCAGTTTCTCGGGCCATCAGAAAAATGTCTGCAGTCGTCATGGTTTGAACCACCGCCGACTGGCAGCCAAAGTGATTGAAACAATGTCGCTTTTACCACTCGGCTACATGGCTACAATGAATATATGAAGCAACGTTCTTAAATTTGGATAAAATTAAAGATGTTAAGCCTTCGAGTACAATAACATTGCATATGCCATCAAAACGGGATTCAATTTGAGCAATTATATGATCCATAAATGGTATAAATAGGCTGATTTTGTGATATTCTTCTGTACTTGATGATCCGATATTGCTTTTCTCGGTTTTCCGTTTACATATTCGAGGCATAAAAATGGTCGCACCAATTTCACTGACAATAATCTATCTAATCGCGTCCGACTCTGAGTCGAAAGGTCCGGAGTTCGAACCCTGGTTGGGCTGGGATTTTTTAATTTAATTTAACCGATTAAATTATTAAAATCTCGTGGCTAGAGTAGGGTCAGTCCTGCACGATTCACTGTTGCGTTCCATTTAACAGTGCTGCTCCTAAGGTGGCGTATGGAATTAGTAACAAGGCCTATAAAGAACACATGGCTATTGACCATAGTAGTCGATGCCAAAACACCAAAGAAAAAAAAAATCTAATCTGAATCTAAATTCCATTTCACTTTTTACACTGATATTTTGAAACACTGATTTAATCTTATTAACGTAGGAATGGGCAGTTGATATATCCTGTTCAACACTTTGCGAACATTTACTGAAATGTTAAAGTATGAGATAGGCAATAAGCTGTCACTTCCATGGAGATAATAAAATCGATTCGTTTCAACGAGGAGCTATACATATTGGCATCTTGGTATCTTGGAAAAGTAATATTATGGTATTATTAAATAAGTACCTTTTACGTTTACGTTTACCGTTTAAGTTTATGGAATTTTTTAATCTTTTTGTACCTATATTGATTATGTTTTCTCTTTGTTTTCTCCTAAGATTTCTTTTAATTTATAGCCGCTGTTATTTAGTTGGTCATTCTTTGGGGGGGCTAAAGCCCCCCCTTCCATAGATCCGCCACTGATCAACGTTATAAGTAGGACCATATCAAAATTGAAGTTTCTGTGTTGGATATACTCAATATGATCCGCTAAACCCAAGAAATATTTATATTTTTCAAATATACAGGAGCCATTCAAAGTATAACTGTATCCGTTATATTTGCTTCAGATGAAGCGATTTGATCAATTCAATGAACCGATTATACCGGGTGGCTACGGAAGTATTGCCTACGGAATATCTCAGTTATTGTATGAAGTAGGTTTGTGAAATTTGGAGCGTCGATATAATGACATAAGAGCTAGAATTTGAGCATATTGACATGTCGAAGTTAACTTCCGGTCTGACCGGAAGTAACATCAACTTTCTTATTTTAAACAGAAACCCTATTTTTTTCTTTTCGCTCTATTCAACATTCAATTTCCTTTCTAATGACATATCACAAATTGGTATCTAACCAGAAACTAGATCAGAAAAAAATTATTATTGAAATTCACCGAGTAGGCCGTGGAAGCAAAATGAAAGCCAAAAATTGAAAAGTTGGCTATGGAAACCATACGTCACTTGATAACAGTTGCTACTACTGTGATATTTTATTTTCATTCGTCGGCGTTATAAAAAGCCGCCAAAAAAAATATTGGAAAAATTGGGAAAAAAACAATACTCTTTAGGTCCATAACTTAAATAGGAACATACAACTTTTTCTTGCCTGTACTATTCAGCATAACCATTGCTTTCTAATGATATAATAGAAAATAATTTTTTGAACTGAGAGACCGAAAAATCCAATTATTATTCTTCAAATAACAAAACAGATTATCGCCATACGCAAAAATAAAATTAAAAATAATGTGGAATGATAAATTATATCCTGTAGGTTCTAGGTTGAATAGGAACATAAACGTACTTGGTGTTCTAATATCTACCTATGGACGATGTTTGTGCTATTCAGAATAATCATTCCATTGCAATAATCATTCGAACCAAATTATTAACAAGTAGGCTGATTAAGATGTATTTTGGAATGAAACAAAAAAGAAATGAGAGCTGTCACGAACGCTGCTATCCATATTATTTTGACGTTCGAAGTAGTGTTTTTGATTCTGCCATTTTAAAAGTGTTTGGAAATCGAAATCAGTTAGTGGAATATTCAAAAAAATGCCCCGTTATTCACGAACCGAACAAATTGACATGCTTCTCATTTATGGTGAATGTTTAAAAAATTCTTATGCCGCTGAACGATTGTATTTAGAGCGATATCCAGGGAGGCAGCAACCGTCAAGAAGGTATTTCCAGTGGCTTGAAGAAAAATTAAGAACTGAGCCTGATGTTCACGAAGACCAAGAAGCATTTGTTATTAATGAGGAAACTGAAATTAATGTATTAGCTTTAGTACAATATGATAGCACAATTACCTCAAGGAAGATTGGCGCCGAATCAGCTATAAGTAAGGACTCTGTTAGGAAAATTTTGAAAAAACATCGATTGAAATCCTTCAAGTATCAGTTGCATCAACATTTGTATGAAAATGATGGTGAAAGGCGCCAGGAATATTGTAATTGGTTTCTTCGACAAAATGCTGAGAATCACCTATTTAACTATTATATCTTGTTTACGGACGAGTCAAGATTTACCAACAATGGATTATTTAACAGGAATAATACAAGGTGGGTACTGTACTTTATTTGGATTATTGTTGATAGTCGAAGTGTGAAGTGCTAAAAGTGTGAATGGTCTTTTGTTCCAGGTACTGGGCGATAGCAAACGAGCACCGGTTTCGACAAGGCGGCTTCCAGGAGAGATTTGGTGTGAATGTTTGGGCAGGAATAGTTGGAACTCATATTGTTGGCCCCATTCTTTTTCAAGGCCAACTAACCGGAGAGAGATACTTTAATTTTTTAACGAATGAAATTTCGGAATTTATTAACAACCTACCAGCGGAAATAACTGAGAGAATGTACTTCCAGCAAGATGGCGCCCCTCCGCATAATTCAAGAATAGCGAGAAATTATCTTCAAAATCGCTTTCAAGAGAGACTTATAACAACCCATGGTCCAGTCAGGTGGCCACCAATCTGATCTTACTCCGTGCGACTTTTTTCTATGGGGGCATCTTAAAAATAGGGTGTATTCCACACAGCCTACAACCCTACATGAGCTAGAAGTAAAAATTCGTAGAGCTTTCCAAGATATCACGCCCCAAATGTTGAGAAACGTTTTACATGAAAATATCACCAGAGTCAAAAAAAATATTTAGACGCTGAGGGCATGCATTTCGGACATTTGTTTTGAATTAATTTTGTCTTTAATCCTATCAATTTGAATAATTTTTTTTCGATAAATCTGTTTTTTCGTTATTTGAAGAAGAATAATTGGATTTTTCGGTATCTCAGTTCAAAAAATTACTTTCTATTATATCATTAGAAAGGAATGGTTACGCTGAATAGTACAGGCAAGAAAAAGTTGTATGTTCCTATTTAAGTTATGGACCTCCAGAGTATTGTTTTTTTCCCAATTTTTCCAATATTTTTTTTGGCGGCTTTTTATAACGCCGACGAATGAAAATAAAATATCACAGTAGTAGCAACTGTTATCAAGTGACGTATGGTTTCCATAGCCAACTTTTCAATTTTTGGCTTTCATTTTGCTTCCACGGCCTACTCGGTGAATTTCAATAATAATTTTTTTCTGATCTAGTTTCTGGTTAGATACCAACTTGTGATATGTCATTAGAAAGGGAATTGAATTGAATAAAGCGAAAAAAAAAAAATAGGGTTTCCATTTAAAATAAGAAAGTTGATATTACTTTCGGTCAGACCGGAAGTTAACTTCGACATGTCAATATGCTCAAATTCTAGCTCTTATGTCATTATATCGACGCTATAAATTTCACAAACCTACTTCATATAATAAGTGAGATATTCCGTAGGCAATACTTCCGTAGCCACCCGGTATATGCCATGTGGCCACTTCCAGAAATTACGAGTATTATCCAGTGTGACTCAAGAATATACGAGACCAATATTTCCAAAAAAAATTAAAATACCATGTATATAAAAATCTAATGGGTTAATTCTTTTGATATCCTCTTATTCCACATATATTATATGATATAAACTTGTGTGATAATTATAGAATATTTTATGTGTTGTTTTCGTTTTATGGATGAAGATGCTGAAAATCCAAATGACTATTGTTTCAAATCACTCAAAAAATGACTCCCACATTTTTTCTTTGCTGAGAATACTCTTTGATTATAGATAAACAAGGTTTGACAAAAGTAGGAATTGTCCACATGGCACATACAGTGTGTCTCACTTCTCATGGAAACTCCCCCGTATCTTCCGTAACAATAGAGATAAAATGATGAAACTCTCAGGACTGATGCAAATGCTCAAAATGCACCTACTACCTGAATACGGTTGGCCTAAGTGATATACACTGCCCGCCACTCGCGATGGAACAACCCATTTTTACGGTAAAACATACTAGGGGGCAAAATAGGTTCAAAATTCCTACAGATTCGTGATCAAGACCACCAACTCACTATAGAGACACTTTTTCCCTGAAAAAATGTCAGTCCTGAAAAATCCGTATTTCTCTCACTTCTCATGGAAACGCCCCCGTATCTTCCGTAATAATTGAGGTAGAATGATGAAACTCTCAGAACTGATGGAAACGCTCAAAATGCACCTACCACCTGAATACGGTTAGTCTAAGTGATATACACTGCCCGTCACTCGCAATGGAACAACCCATTTTTACGGTAAAACATACTAGGGGGCAAAATAAGCTCAAAATTCCTTCAGATTCGTGATCAGGACTACCAACTTACTACAGAGACACTTTTTTCCTGAAAAAATTTCAGTCCTGAAAAATCCGAATTTGTCTCACTTCTCATGGAAACACCCCCGTATCTTCTATAATAATATAGGTAAAATGATGAAACTCTCAGGACTGATGAAAATGCTCAAAATGCACCTACCACCTGAATGAGGTTGGCCTAAGTGATGTACACTGCCCGCCACTCGCGATGGAACAACCCATTTTTACGGTAAAACATACTAGGGTGCAAAATAGGCTCAAAATTCCTTCCGATTCGTGATCAGGACTACCAACTTACTACAGAGACACTTTTTCTCTGAAAAAAATTCAGTCCTGAAAAATCCGAATTTTTTTCACTTCTCATGGAAACACCCCCGTAACTTGTATTTATTGAAGTAGATTTTTTTTTGTTTCGACATCAAAACACGAACCCGTCATAAAAAATCAGAATTTTTACATGAAAAATCAATTATTTAAGAGAAATTTAATTTTGATTTTGGTGTTAGGAAAGTTATTCCTTCTCGCAAAGTCAATAAGAGAGGAAATGTTAATTTTGTAAGTGGAATGAAAACATGATATCAGTGAGGTTTAAGGATGGTTAATGTTAATTCACATTCTCATCTTCCAATTATTTAAAAAAAAAACAAGTATTTTTGTGGCGAAACATTCTATGTAGTTCAAAACTCTTTCGAAGTAGTACTTTCAAAATTACGTTTTCAATTAAAAAACAAAACAATGAATTTCAATGGATTTCATTGTTGACAATTTTATATTTTTGTGCCTTCTATCAAACTTTCCTCCAAGCGAACACATTTTTCTATGCACCTTCTATTATTTCCTCTAACTCTTCTTAGTTCTCTAGGTGTGATTTCTCTACACGCTCGTATAATTCTTGCACGGAGATCTTCCCTATTTGTTGGCCTATCCGTATAAACCTTATTTTTCAACGTTCCCCGTAAATAAAAATCTAGTGGAGTTAGATCTGGGGATCGTGGTGGCCATACTACGAGAGGGCTATTGGGTCCTATCCATTTCATAGGTAGGTTTTTATTCAACCAAACCCGTGTAATGCAACTATTGTGAACTGGTGAACCATCTAACTGAAAAATCATTTTGTGTCTCACATCTAAAGGTAGTTCTTCTAACACATCGGAAAATGCATTTTCGAGAAAATCAACGAATAGTCGTCCGGTTAGATTTAGATCGAAAAAATATGGCCCCATAATATTTTCGTTCAGAATACCAGACCACACATTAATTTTCTGAGATATTTGGTCTCTACAATTCACCACCTAATTTGGATTTAGTTCAGCCCAAAATCTCATGTTCTGGGAAGATACAACACCATTCGTGATAAAGGTAGCCTCATCACTGTATAAGAAATACTTTAAAAAATTCCTGTCATTGAGATAATTTCCCTGCATCCATAAACAATACTCCATACGGCGGATTTCATCTCATTCGTGCAAAGTATGTAGGAATTTGGGTTTGAACGCATGCATTTTATGCCTTTTTAAACACCTCCATATTTTACAGCGGCTCAAATTGAGTTGAAGCGATAAATTTCTCAAACTAATTCTAGGATCAGTTTGATAAGCCGCCAATATGGTATCATCTTCAATATGTTGTTTTACAATTTTTCTGTCCTTTGTTACTTGGCCGGTGCTCACGAAAATATTATATATTTTATCGACAGTCCCATGGTGTACAGCTACCTCTAGCGGGTGTCTTCTATTGAATTCAGCGGCCGCTTCACGATAAGACCTCACGCCTTCACCAACAATTAAAACAATTTCAATTTTTTCTTGAAGTGACCGACGTGCCATGTTGAACTTTGTTAATCAAAATGAGCTGATATCAGTTAAAATAGGAAGTTCAGAAATATTAAAATATGAACAGGAACTCACGAACAGCAAACAACTGGAACAAAGGAACAATACCCAACACAAACACAGGAATAATGAACAAAATGGGGAACAAAAACACGGCAGAAACAACAGATACAACAGGAACAACAGTGAAACAAGGAACAACAATACTAGAAACAACAAATGCAATGAAAACTGATGTGGGGGTTAATACAACAAGATCTTTTAACAATATTGTCAAGTTGACAGTAAATATCACTGAGCAACTGTTTTCCATGGTAATCTCAGGGCACCACATGATTTTTATTGAGTAACTGATGTAATTCAATCCTTTCAAATGATATCAGACAACAATTCAGCAAATAGGTAAAATAATCTATATTCTACCTGTTTACCGAGTGCGATTTTTTCTTTAAAAATTAACGGTTGTTTCGTTGTGGCAATGAGTATGAAGATTAATTTTGTTTCGGTTGACAAAATATTTCCTCAACATTTTAATAAAGAACCCCGCACATTTCTTATGAGAAATGGCTTGCCGTGAATTTTGCCGAAATTTCGATATGTTGTAGTTCTTTATGTGCTAATTGAAAGTGTCCACAGCCAAAGCTCAAAAATGTACAGTTTTCGAGCTTTGAAAATAGATTTTTTCCATGTTTTGCGATATTTACTCATCAATCGGAGAGCTCTCACTTCTGGTTGGTTTAGAATTTGGATGTTCGGCACCCAGAATTAGTTTCACGAATGGTCTTCCTCAGTTATATGAGATGCCGCCATCGATAATTTTTCATACACTGCTCCACACTATCTCGATAATCTCAGAATGTGGTACTATGACATTTTCCTCAGAGAGGCTCAAAATGAATGATAGCATCTCACAGCCTAACGAATCCGTGAAAATGTCTGCATATTTCTGCATTCTTACTTTTTATACGTTTTTGTATCTATATTCGTAAATTTATATTGTATTATGTGTTACGTTTTTTGTTATATTTTTCAACTTATGCAAATCAATATTATTATCATTATTATTATATCTACACAGACATTTCAATTTCAATACTCATAACGTTGATGTTTCGTTCTGAAATAATTTTCATTTTGTGTAACTCAGAAAAAGTCTTGATCTACCCTGTATGTTGTTTTGAAAATGCCCAGAAAACATACTGTTGCACTGGCCAAGTTTGATACTATGGTGCGGATCAAAAACTCAATCACATTCAGCAACATTACCCGCATTAAAATTCAGTCAATAATCGTATGAAAGTGACATTTTCCAACTTCAATACTCTGTATTTCGTAAGCTACTCATTCAATATTTGTGTGCTCATGGTATCTTTTGTTCAGTACATCGAGTTCAATAACATTGGTACTGAAATTTAGGACAATTTGACAGAAATACTTTTTGCATTTTCTGTTGTAATAATTAATTGTTCCCAAAATACTCTTGAGTTGCGTTACATTTTGTGGGGTTAGAGCTTTTGAAATTGCCCCCACCCTAATAATAAAGTTTATTCACTAAAAATTACTTTTTTTTATAATACTATATAATTGTAGACATAAACAAGAACATTTCCTAACGAAGTAGAGCTTGTATTGAGGTGACAAATTCAAATGAATACACACAGTGCGGCTTTTTTTAGTCCCCTGTTAACTTTTGAACGGTTTGACGTACAAACATGAAGAAAAAATCATTTGGAGGGTTTCACCGTTACTACTTTTTGAAACAAAAGATATCGACAGGGAGCAGCGGGGTGGCACTTCAACTCAAAAATTTTAAAGGGCATGGGGAGTCAAGTGTCACATCGTTGAAAAAAGAATTCAATTCTCTTTACAACCATCTAATTTTTTTTAATGTCGTTAATATCTTTTTGCAATTCAAATTCGAAATATAAAATATAACTAAATGCGGATCTGAATAATACTCATACCTCGATAAATTTGAACGTTTTGTTGTGGAAAAATAAAACCAAAACCATTTTGAAGGGTATTACGATACAACTTTTTGAGAAAAGAAACATTGCAATTAATAGACAGATGGCGCTGAGAGCACATCAACTTGAAAATTTCGAAAGGAATAAAAATCGAAATTGGAAAATGATTTCTGAACAAAATTCAAAGATATTTAGATGGTTGTAAAGATAATTGAATTTTCTTTGTGACACTTGGTCCCCCATGCTATTTAAAATTTTTGAGTTGATGTGCCACCCCGCGCCCCCTGTCAAGCAATTACCATATTTTTTGTTTCAAAAAGTAGTATCGGTGAAACCCTCCAAACTGTTTTGTTTTCGTGTTTGTAACTCAAACCGTTCAAAAGTTAACAGGAGAGGGACTAAAAAAAGCTGCACTGTATATGCAGGGTGGGGCACCGATATTGAAAATGAATCGAATATTTTCAAAACGCATGTACCTATTGTGAAAAAAAATGCAAAAACACTTCGATTTTTAATCCAAGAGGGACATTTTCCTATCATAACCTCAGCTGCCATACCTCTCCCCAACCCCCCTTGGTCATTGTCATTCAAACAATTTGAGTAGGGAAAGTAGTAAGTGTGACACATCATTATAAAGGTGATTTTACAAAGAATTCAGCTAAGTCAGTTTTCGCTACCAAACTTTTTATTTTGGCGCCCTCTAGCAGAAAAAACCACTGTTCCGTATTCCAAATTATGATACTTCATTTGCAAGTTAATATGACATAAATTTGGTGACAAAGCATCATGGAATTTTTATAAAGGAAAAAACAAAATGGCAGCTCCAAAATGGTGGACAAGGGTCAGAAATTATGATTTGTTTGTCAATGCAAAAATACAAGATGGTGGCTCCAAGATAGAGGGCGAAATTTGTAATTATGGTCCGATTCGAATCAAAATTAGTATGTGTTGATTTTCATGGTCGAAAGTAATGATTTTTTTGTCAATGAAAAAAACCAAGGTGGCGGACGAAATTTGATTTTGTGCTTCGATTCGATTCAAAATTGGTATATGGGTTTTTTTACAAGTTTCTATTATGACTAAAATGAATTGATTAAAAGACCCCGCACACCTTATATGGGAAAATGGCTCTCCGTCAAATTTCTTGAATTTTTGATATGTTGTAGAATTGATCATTCCGATGAAATGTTTCAACGGGCGCAACACGATCCTATGACTAGTTTTCGAGATACAGGGTGTTGAATATGAGAAACATTCACTTTTCATCACTCTGTATCTGCCAAGTTACGATTTAGTTCGGATTTATCTTTTGTGGGATCATCATCACATCCGTGTATGATGAATTCATGAGAAATTCATTTTCAAATCTTTTCGTAGTACAGGGCGATTTCACTTGAAAACAATGCTATTTTGAGACTTTCATAATTTAGTTGTTTTATAAAGAGAAAATGCGAGAAAAGGTAGAATTATCACATAATATTATAAATTCATTTCATCTAGCATCACAGTTGATACAATTCATACAAGGTGATTCACAAATATGGAAACAAAACGAATTTTGGTTTTTGGGACACCTTGTAGTAATAAACCAACCTAAAATGACAAAATTCACTTGAAGAATGTTAAATGATATGTTCCATCGTATACAGAGTCGAATGATATCAATTTGAAAAATTAGTTATACTTTAATAAATAAAAACCTTGATTTTTTAAATCGCCCTATATCTCATAAGGGAGTCCGAGAAGAATTCAATATTTTTTCATGGGAGAACTCGAAATACTTTCATCCATATTGTACAAAATTTTCAGCGGAATCCCATGACGGGTTTTTCATATACAAGGCGAAAAATGTATGAAAAAAGCTACGATCTGTACATTTTCCCATTGCTATATTTTCAGTCCAGTTTTCGGCGGGTTTGCTGTAGTTCTTCCTCGTCCGGCCGCTTTTACTCAAAATAAAAATATTTCAATAAAATAGTGATCAGTTATTATACCGTACAATAGCGTACCGCATCCCTCGAAAAAAAGCCATAACTCGAATTATTATCTGCACAAGCATCGTCTAGTAGGCGATTCAATGGAAAAGTTATTTTTTCATGCTTAGTGTTTCTCAGAAGTTATATTATACTTATTACATCCGCAGAAGTTCGTTTTTTCGAATTTTCACTCTAAAAAACAATAAAATAGTGAAAGTCTCAAAATAGCATTATTATCAAAGGAAATCGCCCTGTACTACAAAATGATTTGGACATGAATATCTCATGAATTTGTCACATAACGAAAATACCACATAGGATAAATCAGAAAAAAATCATAATTTGTATGTAATTATTTCTATCGGCTTATATAGATATATATATATTAAATCAAATTCTCGGCATATTTTTACACCAAATTAACGTTTTATGTTTCAATTATGTTCTTGTATCTTCGAATCGTATATATGTTTGTATATAGTATATACCCCCTTTCTTTTTCTTGTATTTGAAACATCATCTGAATCATCTTCGAATACCTACTTATTAATATATTCCTCTTATTTCGTAGTAGGCATGGAGAACAATTCAAAGAGGATGAAATCAACAAAATTCTTATGTCAATAGTCGTTTTCTTGTTGTCATAAAACCCGAGAACTCTTTTTGGGTTATTGGACTAATTGAAGTTTCTTTTTTACTGTTCAAGTTTATGTGATTTTCAGTGTTTGTTGAACTTTGCTGAACAATATGGCCTTCGCAAATAGAGTGAGTTGTTATGTTTGTGACCGAAATGTTATTCCTAGACTCTCAATGCGTTTGAATAGAGGAGATAATATTGATGTTTTGCAAATTGCAACATATCGAAGACAAACTGCGGGAAATCCACCTATTGATATTCAGGATGATACAAAAATATGTTTCAATTGTAATAACACAGTAATGAATGACATTATTGCTATGGAAAATAACCCGAATTGCCTACGTCTCAATGTGTTGTCCCGCGTATCAAGTCGTGCGTGCATTATTTGTAATGCTCGTCAAAATATTCAAAGACTTTCTTTAGAATGTAGAGTGGATATTTTTGTTGCTTCTGATATCTATGTCCCAGATTTCTTGAGAATTTGTGGTCACCATCTTGATCATCAAGGTTTCCTTCCAAATTACTTGCATGGAGGTTTGAATTTTGTGAATAAACCATACATAATTTCCAATCTTCAACATTTTCTTCAAAGAATGAGGACATTTGCTAATAGAAACAGGCCACTCCGTAACTGGGAAGATATCAATTGTTTCACTGAAGACGAATTTAAGTATCTGACATCAATCTCAAAAAATCATTTTCGACAATTACTAGAATTTTGTGATATTGTTGAACAAGGTGGCAAGAGAAGAAATGTCGAAAGAAAACATTTGCTGATATTTTTGATCAAAATGAAACATGGAGTTTCAGATGAGTTTTTGAAAATATTGTTCAGTTATCCTTCTCGACAAACAGCAAGCTTCATTATTTCTAATGAGAGATTATCTCTTTTACAAAGGTTCGTACCGAACAATATTGGATTTAATTCAATAACTGGAGAAAATTATATTAACAGTCATGTATCCCCTTATACGAATCAACTGTACAATCCCACACCAGATATTCCCAAAGCAATAGTTTATATAGATTGTACCTACAATAAAATAGAAAAGAGCAGTAACTTCCGGGTATTGAGGCAATCATACTGTTTCCACAAGAATGAACACTTGGTCAAACCAGAGATCATAGTTGCCCCCGATGGATATATCTTAGCAATCAACGGGCCGTACTTCGCAGATGCTAGGAATAATGATGCAAGTGTTCTAAATCACGAATTACAAGTTGATTTGAATGGAATGAAAACATGGTTTCAAGAAGGAGATATTGTGATAGTCGATAGAGGCTACAGAGATTCAATCAATAGTCTACAAGAACTTGGCTTGCATTACTATATGCCACCATTTCTACCGCCGAATCAAAGGCAATTAACGACAAATGAAGCCAATCAGGCACGTTTAATAACCACTACTAGATGGATTGTTGAAGCTAGAAATGGATATTTTAAATCAATTTTCAAATTTTTTCGTCAACCCATAACAGCAATACATGCTGCGAAGCTACATGACTATTACCTGATTGCTGGCGCTCTTATAAATAAATTCCATCCATTGATAAATATGCCTGGAACGTTGGATACGGCCACACAAATGTTGGTTGATTCCGATGATGTCAACATTGTTCAGGCACGAGTTGAAGCTGAAAACCTCCGAACTAGGAATGGTCGATGGATTCGTTTAAATCAATATCATATACAATCGTTTCCACGCCTTGATATTGAATATTTAAAATTACTTACTGGAACATATCATTTACACTTGGCTGCGTCATATATCCAAGATACAACTCGTAGAGATGGTGAAGTAGACAACATTTTAGAAGTCGATGAGTTACATGGGGAACCCAATTTCCTAAGATTCAGAATATTTTCTCGGTTCAGGAATGCTGCTAAACACATGCTTTGGGTTGTTTTCACTGAAAGAGGTGACGAAAATCTAGAAGATCCTGCTCTCCCCATTACGGGGTATTATTGTACTTGTAAGTCCGGTGTTAGAACTTTAGGAACTTGTGCGTATGTTGCTAGCGTGATATGGTTTTTGGGGTACGCTACATATCAAGAAAACATACATTTTCCATCCAATCGTCTTTTAGATTCCATAGGAGATGCTGCAAATAGAATGCTTCCAGAGGACATGGATATCGGTCCAGAAATAGTTTAATTTTATTGGTTATTGGTAAGAATCTCCTTCTAATTCGTATTTGATAATGTTTTTTGATTAGGGAAAAATTCAGTTATCCATCATGTATTTTCCTTGTTGTATTGTCATGCACATGCTCGTGCCAACCCAATATCCGAAAGATATATCACATCCCGTTGAACTTCTATCAATTTATGTATAGATTATATATATATATATATATATATATATATATATATATATATATATATATATATATATATAGAAGTAAATAGAGTGATTTATGTTTTGATTCCGAGAGCCACCATCATCTGTCGACAGCTATTTCGTGGTTTCCCACTCATCAGGACAGCTTTATGGTTGCTCTCGATTCCATGGTTCATGCCAAATTAAGTTTCAACTAGTGACTGTAGATGTCACAAGTTACTTCCTGTTATATATATATATATATAGTAGAAGGGTAGTCTTTGCTGACTAGTTAGGATACAAAGCAGGAAATTTTTGGGTATAGCAGCAAGCAAAACGTGTACTCTTTTAACACTATATTTCCGATATTTCAACAGTGAATACTGTCATCTTCAGCTTGTAGCTTCCCTGAAGATGACAGTATTCACTGTTGAAATATCGGAAATATAGTGTTAAAAGAGTACACGTTTTGCTTGCTGCTATACCCAAAAATTTCCTGCTTTGTATATATATATATATATATATATATATATATATATATATATATATATATATATATTCACTGTTTATAGAACTCATTAAATTAAACAGCTGTTTCAGATTACTTATTACTAAGGTATCAACTGATAACACTAGTATCCTACGACAACCTCCATAATGACATGTGCCTGAGATTTATCCACTTGAAATGTTCCTTATACCGTTAGATTCAAACTATTTAGCAGACATCTTGAACCTCCTGCATTATCCATGACGGGCATCTTTAAGACAGGCATACATTATGCAATTTCCATGCAATGCAAGTTTGGTGCTATGCAAGAAATTCTTGCATAGCTATTGTATATCTCTTGCCGCGCACATTACATTATGCTGTTTCAGTGCAATTCTGATTTGTTTTGACATTTTGACATCACTGAAATTAATGAACATGTCTTGTTTCGTCCCTTTTTCCAGATGATGACCAAAATCACGTAATTAAGATGCCTGGTTACACGTAATCAATAGAGATACACTCTGCTCAACATATCAGTCACAACACAATGAAAATAGCTAGAAGATAATAATACTGTTTTTGAAGTTCACGTTGGTGACGCTGTTACCACTAGAAAAATTACTAGAATTGCATAAAACTTGCATGAAAAATAGAGCAGATGCTATTTTCAAAACTTGCATGGAAATTACACGCGCGCAAGCGCGTTAATGTAGTTTGGACTTGCATGGCACTTGCATTGCACGGAAATCGCATAATGTATGCCTGTCTTTATTATTGGGAATTCAAAATTAGATTCCAGCGCCAAAGTGGCAAAAAATGGAACCTCTTTCGCGTATTTATGTCGAAAGAACATAACCTCGTTGTCCTTTGTGCTATTGTTGTAGAAATGCTCAAAATGTCAAAATCATAGTTTCAACCTCATTTTCACGTAAGTATAGATTCAAAACCCGACACCAGAGGGAGTATCCCTTATCTTGAATTCCCAATAGCCATGGGATACATATTATGTGTGCCATCTGGCAAGGCCGTACAAGTTGTTATGAGTTGAAATAATGTTGATTTCACTTTACTGAATTCCTTACTTTTACGTTTTGAATAAATGTCAAATAAGTATCTTCTCAATCACATCAGGAGACTTCAATGGATAGGTAGAGTGGTCATTTATTAGCGTAAAATAGTGAAATATAAGGACTTTTTCAGAAATTGTTCGCCTTGTATATGAAAAACCCGTCATGGGATTCCGCTGAAAATTTTGTACGATATGAATGAAAGTATTTCGAGTTCTCCCGTGAAAAAATATCGCTATCTTTTCGGACTCCCTTATGAGATATAGGGTGATTTAAAAAATCAAGGTTTTTATTTATTAAAGTATAACTAATTTTTTAAATTGATATCATTCGACTCTGTATACGATGAAACATATCATTTAACATTCTTCAAGTGAATTTTGTCATTTTAGGTTGGTTTATTACTACAAGGTGTCCCAAAAACCAAAATTCGTTTTGTTTCCATATTTGTGAATCACCTTGTATGAATTGTATCAACTGTGATGCTAGATGAAATGAATTTATAATATTATGTGATAATTCTACCTTTTCTCGCATTTTCTCTTTATAAAACAACTAAATTATGAAAGTCTCAAAATAGCATTGTTTTCAAGTGAAATCGCCCTGTACTACGAAAAGATTTGGAAATGAATTTCTCATGAATTCATCATACACGGATCCGATGATGATCCCACAAAAGATAAATCCGAACTAAATCATAACTTGGGAGATACAGAGTGATGAAAAGTGAATGTTTCTCATATTCAACACCCTGTATCTCGAAAACTAGTCATAGGATCGTGTTGCGCCCGTTGAAACATTTCATCGGAATGATCAATTCTACAACATATCAAAAATTCAAGAAATTTGACGGAGAGCCATTTTCCCATATAAGGTGTGCGGGGTCCTTTAAAAAAGAAGCTTCTATACAAATGCCCTAAAAAGGAAATAATATTTTTGTTCCAGATGTGTGACGTAGGTTATTCCGTGCGTAACAGAATCAGAATTTTACTGCACAAAACTTCCTATTTTGTACTCTAGCGGCAAACTTTTGAATCTGTTACGCACAGAATAACCTACGTCCCACATCTAATTTTTTTTTCTCTCCACTGCATTTGTATCAGAGCTCTTTCATTCAATTATTTTAAGTCATGCTGAAAATCTGTACATGAAACCCCCAGAATCCAATTTTGAATCGAATCGTACCATAATTGCAAATCTCATCCGCAATTTTGTTGTTTTTTTTTTCAACAAAAATTCCATAATACAGTGTCATCGCAATTATGAACACCTACCAAAGTTCAAGTTGATCGAACAATTAGAAGTGGGTCAAAACACATCTGCAAGATTTGTCCCACACACACTTACATACATACTAACTAACAAGCCAAGTTGAATGAAAGTTCTGAATTCTGAATTCCTTATGGAATTACCTTTTCAATGCTGTGTCACACTTAGTACTTTCCCTATTCAGATTGTATGAGTGACCGGTGGGGAGTGGTATGACAGTTGAGGTTATTATAGGAAGATTTCCTCATTGGATTTGAATTCAACGTGATTTTGCATTTTTTTTCAAAACACATGTGTTTTGAATAATTTGTTTTTGGTGCCGGGTCGAATCGAACCATAATTACGAAGGTCCCTGTAACAAACCTTATGTAAAATGGCTCACGGTGAAATTGGCTGAAACTTTGGAATATTATGGATATCAATGTCCTGATCAAATGTCTCCAAGGGCGCAAGGTCCAAAAATGGACAGTTTTTGAGATAATCACGGTCAATTTCCATCAAATTGACGTTTTCAGCTATCAGAGGTAGTTACGTATCGATTCTTCCAACAACTCGATATTTCCGAAACTGGATGAAAACCTGGACCAGGTGGTTTTCAGGATCACTGATTACAAATCTGGGGATGAAATTAGAAAATTCACGTCAATGGTCCCAATATAGCCCTCCAAAAATGCCCATTTTTAGATTATCGATGAAGACTGACCAAAGCGGTTTTCAGTGTCGCTGATAACGGATCTTGGGTCTTAGTTGGAAAATTCACGTGGTTGAGGTCGGCTATCTCCTCAACACCTCCTAGAGGATGCTGATTTATCAGGAAAAATCAAAAAATGCCCTTTTTTCACGGTCATATCCGAATCACTTACGTCGATTTTCGAATGCTGTCTTCAGATTCGTGTTCAGCGACCCCGAAAACTCCCTGGGTCAAGATACGGTTTTGGTAAAAAAAATAATGTAATTTTGGTGGGCATATCGGGCCCAATGACAAGAATTTTAAAAATTTTACCTCAGACTCTAGAGTGTTGCGTGGTTAATATTTTTAAATATACCGGGTGTCCCACATTTTATGTGACAGGCAATATCTGGTTTGTTGAAGGAGATACACAAAAATGTTTCATACAAAAGTTTTAGGATTTCATGAGAGCTATATTTTGATATAATAAATAAATATACTGTGTGTTTGGTGTAGGTGCTACAGACCAAAATAATATTTTTTAAAATAGAACGCCCTGTATATTATCACATATTCAGATTCTACGTTGTATTCTGATATCATTTCACGTTTAGTTTTTGAAATTCGATAACGGCGTTGTTGAGTTATTGCTTAAAATGCAAAGTCTTGAGAACGACTATTATTTTTAAAATTATCTCATACAATTATTCTCTCTGCATCAGATCACATGAAAATTAGTAAAAATTTTGGGTGTTTGAACTGATGGTTTCAATTTTGAGTTGCGGAATTCAGTCAGGAATCATTTTGAATATGAAACAATTGCGAAATTGAAAGAGGTGTATTCGAAAACAAATCGTTAATAACAATGTAAATAATATAACTTGATAAATTATTTCATAAGAATGGTAGGTACCTAGATATAGGTCATAAAAATTGTTCAAAGTGACGCCCATTAGATATTATACAGGCTTCGAAACGTCGAATCACTTCTCTCGTACAAGTCGCTCTTATAATATTAGGCGTAATATCACTGAATGCTAGTCGAATTTTCATTTTCAGATCATCCACATTCAAAGGAGGAGTAGTGAACACAATATCTTTCAAATAATTCCATAGGAAAAAATCAAGCGGTGATAAATCTGGGGAACGAGCCGGCCACCGAATTGTGCCCTTATTACCAATCCCTCTGTTTGGGTACGTTCTATCCAGATATTCAGTAACAACCTGTGAATTGTGAGGAGGAGCATCATCTTGTTACCACCAAATTCCTTGTCGTTCTGCTATGGGAATATCTTCCATCAACTGGATCAAATCATTTTCTAGAAAATCTAAATATCGCAATCCATTGAGATTTTCATTATAAAAGTAAGGTCCTATGATGCGGACATTGAACAATCCACATTCTACATTAACACCCCAAGTAGTTAAAAATTACTTTCGCGGACCCAGTGGGGATTTTCTTGAGACCAATAGTGATTGTTATGTCGATTCACAACTCCATTTTCGTGGAATCGCAATTCATCGCTCTACAAAATTTGAATGAATATGTTAGGATTTTCATGTAATATTACCTGAATGAATTCAAGTCGTCGTTCAAAGTCCGTGGGTTTCAAACCTTGTACCAACTGAATTTTGAATGGGTGGTATTTATTTTCTTTCAGAATTCTGTTTACATTAGATTTACTCACACCGACTTCTTCTGCAAGAGTACGGATAGAAACATGTGGATGAATAATGATATAAGCCAACACATTGATCTCTAAATCTTCAGTTCTAACAGATCTCGTATGATGACGATGCTTTATAGTAGAAGGAAATAACCCAGTTCGCAATTTTTCTTCAACTCTAGAAAAAGTCATTCGAGACGGAATGGGTCTGTCTGGAAAACGTTCTTGGTATAGACGTTGTGCTTGACGACAGTTTTTCTGACATTCCCCAAAAATTAATAACATATCAATGCAATCACTTGGACTAAACACGAAAGGCACACTGGAGTTTTCGCACAAAGAACACAATTACTGTTTTGCAAAGAATCACTGAATCGAACTGGACAGTAGATAAAATTCAACAAAATTTGTTACTATGGCATCAACAAGTATAAGCTACTTGATGAAATTGTGCAATATAAAGCAATTCACCCTCAAGTTAGTCACATTCTCAATAATTTCAATATTATAATCAACTGATATCGATATCGCATCGTAGAGGTGAGAATAATGGTTTGTATTCAGTAGTAGTCTAGTTCAATTTAATAAAAGATATAGACTGGATTCGTGTACGAGTAAATAAGTTTTTTTGAAACCTTATATTTAAGGAAAAGTGCAATAACTCAACCACGCCGTAACCGAATTTCAAAAACCAAGCATGAAATGATATCAGAATTTAACGTAGCATCTGAATATGTAATGATATACAGGGCGTTCTATTTAAAAAAATGAAATTTTGTTCTGTAGCACCTACACCAAACACCCTGTATATTCAAAAATTATATCAAAATATAGCTCTCATGAACTCATAAAACTTTTGTGAAAAATATTTTTGTATATCTCCTCCAACAAACCAGATATTGCCTGTCACATAAAATTTGGAACACCCGGTATTTTGGTAGGGGTTGAGTTCACCAATATCCTGATACAGGTTTATTCGACGTTGAACGATCCCGGTGAACATTCAACTTTACAATTATAAGTCTTATAATGGTTTTCATCAGATGTCTCATGCGTTATGTTGAATGAACTTAACCGATACGTACTTCAGAAATCGGTCATACTCATGACTAAATGATATATCAAAAGTAAACCATTTTACGTTGAACCTTCGCTTTAACACATTTCAATTGTGTTGCATTTTTGATCAGATTAAACGATCAATACCGTATAATCTCGAATGTATCATTTGAATGATGATAACTTTGAAGATTGCATATAAACATATTTTTTATGTACTTTTTCAAATATTATCTCTTCAATAATTTGCAGACATCAAGATAGATATGAAAATATAAAACTTTTCTAAATATAATCGTATATCCATCCATCTTCATCAATATAATCAATAGTAAGACCAAATAGCTACGTATTAATGCATATTTTGCCAGACGTACTTTATGTGACCCAAAAAAAAAATATAATTATTGATCGAAATAATCAATAAAAATTATTATATCATTAATACATATCTTGAGTGACGATAATTTTTAAAACCAAAAATATACGTATTATTTATGCATGTTTCCAAGAATCGTCTATATAGTTTTCCTGGCATCAGGCAAAATATGAATATTATACATATTTCCTAATATAGTAATGAAAGTATTATATTGCATTCGATCCATTCAACGACCGAATAACTATGTATTTTTGCATACTTCACCTGACGTAAGTTGAATGATTAAAGAATTATATTCATTCATTGATCAAAATAATCGATATAAACTATTCCATCGTGGATACATCTCCTGGGTAATGATAATTTTGAAAATCGAATGTGAACATATTATTTATATATGTTACCAATCTTTGTCTGTCCAAAGTAATCTGGTGTCAGACAACATATGTGTACTTTTCGTTTTCCATGATATGGTAATCAAAACGTTTCATTCAGATCAATACATTTTCTGACCATATATTTTTGCATACTTCCCAACGTAAGTTAATTACCTGAACAAATATGTTCACCTATTGATGTAATTAATCAATAAAAAGTATTATATTATTTATATATCTTTTGAGCGATGGTAATTTTGAAAATCGATTATAAACATATTACTTATATAATAATAATAATAATAATAATAATAATAATAATAATAATAATAATAATAATAATAATAATAATAATAATAATAATAATAATAATAATAATAATAATAATAATAATAATAATAATAATAATAATAATAATAATAATAATAATAATAATAATAATAATAATAATAATAATAATAATAATAATAATAATAATAATAATAATAATAGGCAGGGGGGTCAACCAACACCTAAGGCCCTGGTGAGTAGCGACACCACCTACCCGAGCAAAGGATGCAAAATCGGACCGGCAGCTCATGCGCATCCGGGAGGGAAAAAGCATCTTTCCCTCCGGTGTCGGCCGTGGGTTTACTGGGTTAACCCCCCAGTAAACTCTACTACTCGGTTCCAAACGATCGAGGAAGAGGCCCCCACAACCGACCCCCTCGGATTAGGGGTCATAGGCAAGGTGGTGGGGCCAACGACGATTTGCCAAACGATGACGACCGCGATAACAACGGACGCTTTGAGTGGACGGACGAATTAAGGGACGGACTTCTGCATTGCTACGAGAGCAGTGAGCCCGCCCGGAGAGGATACATGGCGAAAATGCATGCTCTGTGGTGTGAGAGACACCCAGAGCATGCAGCGTTTTCCGCACAAAATCTCAGGGATTATGTATCCCATCTTCGGGCTCGAGGCTACGTTAGAGCTCCTCCTCAGCCAGTTATCGAAGTGGCAGATATGCCACGTGTCGGTTTGGCTGTGGAGGAGAATCGCATTGTTCCACTGATGGAGGATATCAGAACCCGCAGGGCGCTTCACAATATGAAGCCCCTGAAGCCGCAAGAACTGGCACGGGTGGATGCGGAGATTGGCGATGTTCTTCCAGAAGAGGCTGACATCTGGCAGATCAATTCTGTCGTGTACGACGCTGCTCATGCTCTATCCCAAACGGAAAGGAGGGACACCACCGCTCTGTTAGGGAGGCATGAACGACGTGTACACAAGATGGAAGCCAAGATCAAGTCGGCGAGACAACACGCGTCTCGTATCCAGTGTGTGGTGGACTTCGTGGCGGCCAATAGGCCTTTCACGCCCGCAGTGCGGCGAATTGCCGCAAAACTGAGACGAGCTCACCACACATTAAATCAAGGTGTGCTGTTCACCATCAAACAGCACTGCCTTGATAGGATACGAATGCTAGTGGCTGCAAGGAAGTCACTAGTGAGGCGGGCGAGAGGTATCGCGGAAAACATAATGTTCCGCGATAAACCTTCTCGCTTATTCCAAGAGCCTCCACGTGTTGTCGATAACCCGCCGGCTGCAGATCGGGTGGAAACATTCTGGAAGAATATCTATGAGTATCCGCAACCACTCAATGTAGATACTCCAGCACTAGCGCAGTTCGAAGCATTTTGCAGGAGGCTTCGGCAGCCTGAGCTCAATGATCTGCGCATTCCGATAACCACGGAAGAAGTACGAGGGGCCCTAAAAGGCTCTAAGAATTTCGCTGCTCCAGGCCCTGATGGGTTGAATAACTATTGGTGGAAAAAGTTTCCAACAACCCACCGCCATCTGGCCAGAGTTTTCAACTCATGGCTAGATAAGGAGCAGCAGATTCCAGAGTGGTTTGTCGAGGGGCGAACCGTGCTCATCCCCAAAAACGGAGATTTGTCTGATCCAAAGAATTACAGGCCGATAACATGCTTGAATGCGTGTTATAAGGTGTTTACGCGCATCTTATACACGCGCATTCTCTCCGCAGTTGATCCGGTGTATGAACGGATAAATGAGCAAAGAGGGTCAAAGAAAGGGGTCGCCGGGTGCAAGGAGAACCTGCTCATCGATAGATGTATCACGCAGGACTCCGTGCAGTATAAGCGTAACCTTTCGATGGCCTGGATCGATTACCGCAAGGCATTTGATACAACATCACATGAGTTAATCATGCATTTGCTCAGATGCCTTGAGGTACCCGGTCAAATAGTGGGATGCATTGGACAACTGATGCCGCTCTGGAGGACTCGCTTCACCATAAGATCTGGTAGAGACATAGTCCAAACAGAGCAGGTCATCATTAGAAGAGGTGTGTTTCAGGGAGACTCCCTTAGCCCTCTTCTCTTCTGCATCTCACTATTGCCATTGTCCGTTGCGCTCAGGAATACCCGTGGGTACAACTGCGGCACCCCCAGCAACCGGAGGCATAATGTCACCCATCTGTTTTACATGGATGACCTCAAATTGTATGCCTCTGGAGAAAGGGACCTACATCAGTCCCTTAGGGTGGTGGAAGAATATACGCATGCTATCGGTATGGAATTTGGGATCGACAAATGTGCTACGGTTCATCTCAAAAGAGGACGATGCGAGGAATACGGAGAGGATGTCCAGCTCGTAGACGGAAGCATCCTACATCATCTGGATGCCGGAGAGACTTATACCTACCTTGGGGTGGAACAACGCCGCTCCCAAGAGGTATTTGCAGTTAAAAACTCTCTCCGCGGCAAGTATCAGCATAAACTCCGACAGATCTGGTCATCAGAACTGTCGGGGAAGAACAAAGTTGCTGCAACTAATATGCTTGCCGTTCCGATCCTTCTTTACTCTTTCGGAGTGATGAAGTGGACTAAGGAAGAGCTGCGACAACTTGACGTTAAGACTCGCAAAATGATGCATCTCAATAGGAGCTTGCATCCTAAATCGTCCGTTCCACGGTTATACTTTTCCAGACAACGGGGAGGCCGTGGACTTTTGAGTTTGGAGTGTCTGCATAACATAATGGTTCTGGATGGGGCCTGTAAAGTCATCAGGAGTTCAGATCCCCTTCTCTGCATGGTCCGCGACCATGAGAAAGCAGGGATTGGAGCATTCCTTTTTAAGGCAGCTACCCGTGCGGCCGATGAACTCGGTCTCGTTTTCGACACTGAACGGGCTAACCCAAACTCTGTCACCGAGTTGGGACCCGTTCAGCAAAAAGCTCAGATAAAAGCTGCGGAGACAGAGGTCCTGCTACAGCTACATATGGATAAGCCAATGCATGGTGTCTTCTTTCATAACATCGAAGACCTTGGCTTATCCAAAAGCTGGACCTTTGCCTTCCTCAGGTCGAGTGAGCTAAAGTCGGAGACCGAGGGATTCATAATGGCCTGCCAGGATGGTGTCTTCAACACCCTTGTCTACCGTAGTCGCGTGATGGGTATAGACGTCCCTGACACCCGATGCCGGGCATGTCGTGGGGCACCTGAGACCGTAATGCATTTGCTATCAGCATGCCCATCTCATGCGGTCTCAGCCTATATCCACAGGCATAACGCGGCGCTACGAGTGTTGTACTACCACCTACGACACTCGTACGGTATAGACGAGACACCGGTGTTGCCTTATGCTCCGGGGGATATTGAGTCCGTGGTGGAGAATGAGAGATGCCGAATCAATTGGAACTACTCATTCCCCACCCTCAGGCAAATACAAGCCAATAAGCCTGATGTTGTCCTCCTCGACCACCAAATTAGAACGATATTCGTCATGGAGTTTTCCGCTCCAGGCGAAATTAATATCGTTCGAAAAGAGGAGGAAAAACGGACTAAATATCGAGATCTTCTCTTTGAACTCCGCAGGTTATATCCGGACCATTCTGTCAAAATGGTGGTTCTGATCATAGGAGTCCTTGGTGGAATGATGGACACACTGCTCTCCAATTTGAAAATAATACCTGCTTGCCGTAATATGGCAGAAATCTTAGCAGCAAGAATGCAGAAGGCCGTTATACTTGGTTCGCTTCGTCTACTCAGGGCACACGATTCTCGGACCCAATAATCACTCACCCTACGGATGTAGGGAGTGGTTATTGGGGTTATCGACACCAGCGCGCCCTCCGGATGGGTCGGAGCACCGGAGACAGGGCCTGACTGGTACACTCCTAAGGAGAAAATAATAATAATAATAATAATAATAATAATAATAATAATAATAATAATAATAATAATAATAATAATAATAATAATAATAATAATAATAATAATAATAATAATAATAATAATAATAATAATAATAATAATAATAATAATAATAATAATAATAATAATAATAATAATAATAATAATAATAATAATAATAATAATAATAATAATAATAATAATAATAATAATAATAATAATAATAATAATAATAATAATAATAATAATAATAATAATAATAATAATAATAATAATAATAATAATAATAATAATAATAATAATAATAATAATAATAATAATAATAATAATAATAATAATAATAATAATAATAATAATAATAATAATAATAATAATAATACACCACCTACCCGAGCAAAGGATGCAAAATCGGACCGGCAGCTCATGCGCATCCGGGAGGGAAAAAGCAACTTTCCCTCCGGTGTCGGCCGTGGGTTTACTGGGTTAACCCCCCAGTAAACTCTACTACTCGGTTCCGAACGATCGAGGAAGAGGCCCCCACAACCGACCCCCTCGGATTAGGGGTCATAGGCAAGGTGGTGGGGCCAACGATGATTTGCCAAACGATGACGACCGCGATAACAACGGACGCTTTGAGTGGACGGACGAAATAAGAGACGGACTTCTGCATTGCTACGAGAGCAGTGAGCCCGCCCGGAAAGGATACATGGCGAGAATGCATGCTCTGTGGTGTGAGAGACACCCAGAGCATGCAGCGTTTTCCGCACAAAATCTCAGGGATTATGTATCCCATCTTCGGGCTCGAGGCTACGTTAGAGCTCCTCCTCAGCCAGTTATCGAAGTGGCAGATATGCCACGTGTCGGTTTGGCTGTGGAGGAGAATCGCATTTTTCCACTGATGGAGGATATCAGAACCCGCAGGGCGCTTCATAATATGAAGCCCCTGAAGCCGCAAGAACTGGCACGGGTGGATGCGGAGATTGGCGATGTTCTTCCAGAAGAGGCTGACATCTGGCAGATCAATTCTGTCGTGTACGACGCCGCTCATGCTCTATCCCAAACGGAGAGGAGGGACACCACCGCTCTGTTAGGGAGGCATGAACGACGTGTACACAAGATGGAAGCCAAGATCAAGTCGGCGAGACAACACGCGTCTCGTATCCAGTGTGTGGTGGACTTCGTGGCGGCCAATAAGCCTTTCACGCTCGCAGTGCGGCGAATTGCCGCAAAATTGAGACGAGCTCACCACACTTTAAATCAAGGTGTGCTGTTCACCATCAAACAGCACTGCCTTGATACGATACGAATGCTGGTGGCTGCAAAGAAGTCACTAGTGAGGCGTGCGAGAGGTATCGCGGAAAACATAAAGTTCTGCGAAAAACCTTCTCACTTATTCCAAGTGCCTCCACGTGTTGTCGATAACCCGCCGGCTGCAGATCGGGTGGAAACATTCTGGAAGAATATCTATGAGTATCCGCAACCACTCAATGTAGATACTCCAGCCCTAGCGCAGTTCGAAGCATTTTGCAGGAGGCTTCGGCAGCCTGAGCTCAATGATCTGCGCATTCCGATAACCACGCAAGAAGTACGAGGGGCCCTAAATGGCTCTAAGAATTTCGCTGCTCCAGGCCCTGATGGGTTGAGTAACTATTGGTGGAAAATTTTCCAACAACCCACCGCCATCTGGCCAGGGTTTTCAACTCATGGCTAGATTGGGAGCAGCAGATTCCAGAGTGGTTTGTCGAGGGGCGAACCGTGCTCATCCCCAAAAACGGAGATTTGTCTGAACCAAAGAATTACAGGCCGATAACATGCTTGAATGCGTGTTATAAGGTGTTTACGAGCATCTTATACACGCGCATTCTCTCCGCAGTTGATCCGGTGTAGGAACGGATAAATGAGCAAAGAGGGTCAAAGAAAGGGGTCGCCGGGTGCAAGGAGAACCTGCTCATCGATAGATGTATCACGCAGGACTCCGAGCAGTATAAGCGTAACCTTTCGATGGCCTGGATCGATTACCGCAAGGCATTTAATACAACATCACATGAGTTAATCATGCATTTGCTCAGATGCCTTGAGGTACCCGGTCAAATAGTGGGATGAATTGGACAACTGATGCCGCTCTGGAAGACTCGCTTCACCATAAGATCTGGTAGAGACATAGTCCAAACAGAGCAGGTCATCATTAGAAGAGGTGTGTTTCAGGGAGACTCCCTTAGCCCTCTCCTCTTCTGCATCTCACTATTGCCATTGTCCGTTGCGCTCAGGAATACCCGTGGGTACAACTGCGGCACCCCCAGCAACCGGAGGCATAATGTCACCCATCTGTTTTACATGGATGACCTCAAATTGTATGCCTCTGGAGAAAGGGACCTACATCAGTCCCTTAGGGTGGTGGAAGAATATACGCATGCTATCGGTATGGAATTTGGGATCGACAAATGTGCTACGGTTCATCTCAAAAGAGGACGATGCGAGGAATACGGAGAGGATGTCCAGCTCGTAGACGGAAGCATCCTACATCATCTTGATGCCGGAGAGACTTATACCTACCTTGGGGTGGAACAACGCCGCTCCCAAGAGGTATTTGCAGTTAAAAACTCTCTCCGCGGCAAGTATCAGCATAAACTCCGACAGATCTGGTCATCAGAACTGTCGGGGAAGAACAAAGTTGCTGCAACTAATATGCTTGCCGTTCCGATCCTTCTTTACTCTTTCGGAGTGATGAAGTGGACTAAGGAAGAGCTGCGGCAACTTGACGTTAAGACTCGCAAAATGATGCAAAATATGCGCCCATTGAGACATTTAATCAGGTGATCGATATCTACAATATCTCAGAGTTTCAGGCAATTTCACCAAGAGCCATTTTCCATAAGGTTTGTTGCGAGGTTCTTTCGCACGCCATCTTGTTTTTTGCATCGACAGAAAAATCATTATTTCTGACCCTGAAATTCCCCACATGCTAATTTTAATTCAAATCGTACCATAATTACAAATTTCGTCCATCATCTTGAAGCTTCTTTGCATTGACAAACAAATCATGATTTCCGACCCTGAAAACCACCACATATCAATTTTGAATCGAATCGGACCGTAATTGCAACTCATGTCCGCCATTTTGTTGCCGCAATTTTTTTTCCCTTAAAAAAATTCCATAATGCACTGTCACCGAATTTATATCAAATTAGCTTGCAAATGAGGTATCATAATTTGGAAGACGAAACAGTTGTTTTTCCCGCAAGAGGGCGCCAAAATGAAAAATTCGGTAGCAAAAATTGACATGGCTGAATTCCTTATGAAATTATCTATTCAATGATATGTCACACTCGCTACTTTCCATATTCAAATTGTTTAGGTGATAATGACCAAGCGGTGGGGGAAGAGGTATGACAGTTGGGTTATGATAGGAAGATGCCCCCTTTGGATTAAAAATCGATATGTGTTTTGAAGATATTCGATATGTTTCGTTTTCGGTGTCCCACCCTGTATATACATGAATATATTGAACATTAAAATGAACTATTTTTCAAAATATAATTATTGAAATGAAACTATTGATGAAATTCATTGAGTCGAGTTTTATACATTTATTATGTTTTGAAAAAAATTACGATATTTTTTAAATATTTTGTATGAATAAGAAGATTTTGATTTTTTTTATTACTTCTGGAACTATATCAAAACTTCTCTTATAATATTTGTATAATTTCTGGTAGATTTATTTTTATTGAGTTTTTTTTTAAGTTATATTATTTTTATATCTTGTGTCATATAAATGATTACCAAAGCTAATACATTTTTTGTTTTTGAAAACATAAATCAACATTCTATATACAAACAATTGAACAATATAAAATTTTCGACTTTTTATATAAAAAATTTCAGAAAGAAACATAAAATTTCGATTATATACTATTTTTTTATAACAATTATAAGATGTACTAAGGGATCAGAAATTGAATCAATAACTGTTCGTAAGACTTCAGTTGTAATACCATCTGCACCTGGTGATTTCCTTTTATCAAAGTTTTTATAGTATTTTCAACTTCAGTTCGGTGTGTATCCTCAATATATACGATTTTTAGGTAAATTGTTGATGATTTTCATTCATAAATATTGTTTATTATTTGTTCTGCTAATTTTTTACCAACACCACTATAATAGTTTATTAATTCATTAGATATTCCTTTTTCAACAGTTATTGTCCGAGTTTTTATCTCAATTGCCACTATAAGAATGACAGTGTGTTTCTATTCCTTTTTAACAATATTTTACCTTGGCTTCATTCATAATTTTAATTAATTCATTTCTATAATTTTCATATTCAATTTCCAATTTCAAATTTCCATAATTTTTTTCAAGTTTTTGACATAAATTATTTTCTTTATTCACAGAATTTATTATTTCTTCGGTTATCCATTTTTTTTTTATATTGATTTTTCATCTTTACACTGGTGGTGCTTTTATCCATAGTTGATTTGATTTCATTCATGAGATAATTTGCAAATTTTTCTGTATTTTCTAGTTGAAAATATGCGCTCCAATCAATGAGGGAGAATTGCTGACGTAATTTTTTGTGATCTATATAGTATTTGTATTTTTGTTGGGTAATTTCGCTATATTTCTCACAATCAATCTGTATGATAATGAGGTAATGATAGGTTTAAAGTGAGTATTTTTTTTACTTTCGATAAATATATAACAAGATTTCTATTCTGCCACATCTCTTGTTTATTCATCACTGAAAATTATTTGGCATTAGAGGGTATCACTCGGGAATTAGTGGTATTACTCCAGTAATACATGGGTATTATTGGGTATCACAGGAATTATTTCGTGCATGAAGAAAAAAAAGGTTTTTGAAATAATTCTTATCAAAAAACCGAAAATTCGGATCTCTATTGCTTTTATTCCTTGGGTATTAGAGGAATTAGTGGCATTTGTTCGGGGTATTACTCGGGATTTACTTCGGTATTAGTGGAATTATTCAAGATTTTTGGGGATTAGTGTACACAATTTCCTCTGCGGATTCCCCCTCGTAATAATTCGAATACAGTCTATCAGAAAGAATGTCAATATTAATATCACCGATAAAAATGGTTGGATTATTTTGAATTTTTTTACTATTAATATGTAGGAAATCAGTTAATGATGAATTAAATTCATACTGAGATGTTGAGGGTGATCTATGTAACGCAATCACATGAATAAATTCGTTTTGATTGATATTAATTTTAATTATGATAATTTGAATTCTATTCAGGTTTTCTATCCTATATTCATAGGCATACTTTGACATTGTTGTTGAAATTGTTTTTGCGTAAACCAGCTGTCGTCCCCTTACGAACAGCAGCCCTCAGAAGTCAAAACTTGTACTAGCCAAGGATTAACGAGGTCTTATCTTTCAACGTGCGATTCCTAGCACTTTCTTGGGCCATCAGAAAAATTTCTGCAGTCGCCATGATTTGAACCATCGCCGACTGGTGATTAAAACAATGTCGTTTTAACCACTCGGATACCTGGTCCCGTAACTTACTACTGTCCATCGTTCTGATTCAAATGTCCCTCATTGTATATTAAATCATATCCCACTAGATTTAATAAATCTGTATCATATATAATGAAATTTAATAAATCGAATTATTTTTCAAATTGATCAATGAATATTCTTTCTCCATCAGAGTTTTTAGAAATACTACGGATATTATTCTGATAAATTGAGAATTCATGTTCTTCAAAACTCACAACCTTGTATGATTCGAACTCCTCAACAATTTCAGTTTCAATAATTGCATTATGATCCAAATTAACTAGGTATGGATCCATATAACTTTTTTTGCATTACATTCATACATATACATACATATACACACATGTACACGATATATACATGCATACATATAAATCAGGATGGATTCAACGAGGGGTTGTATATGAAAATATAAAGAGAAAAGTTATTGGGTATATCCCCTCAAATTATTGTACAACCGTAGACAAGTGTTTCGAGCTTAAGCTCTTGTCAGTACGGTAAACTCAAGTTATATATAATCATTGTATGTTCTTCAAGTTTTCAATTTGATCTTCATAGTTGTTGATTCGGGTTTTGTCAGTTTCATTTTTCCGAACAAAAATCTTCCCATTCTTGAACCAAATGAATGTATATCCAAATTTCTTCAATTCTCTTGATTTGCCTAATAAATATTAATTCCCTTATTCTTATAATAATGTTTGGCTGCTCGTAGAATTGTTTCCTTTGATTTTTGAGTATAATTTTCATAGTATTCCCTGGTTTTCCTTCGTTTTCTTTCAATCGAATAAATTGTTTGATTTCATTTATTTGGGACTTATCTCCAATTTTTTCTAATGTGCCTTCAATAATTTCTTCATCAAATATATTTTTTTGCATGCTAACAACTTTGATTTTCTTGAAATTTCTGGAAAGCGTACATCTTCACTAATTTCCTGGGAATAGGTTTTCTTGTTGCATTTTGTACATTTCCATCTGTTTCCTTCAGATTTTTTGACTTCCTTAGAGATATACTCAAATCTTTGGTGTTCAAGTTGGTGCATTTTATGTGGTACCATTTTCCATTTTCTGCTTTACATTCAATAGAGGTCTGATTGGTTTTGATCAGAGTATTATAATTTCCACAAAAAAATGCCGTTTTTATCTTCATTGTTAACTTTTTCACAAAAAGATTTGATTTTTTCTTACGTTAATTTACCTGCATTGGGATATTTCAGTGGGAGATAACCATTCTCATCATCAGTTGAATCTTCTACTGTATTTTCTAGTTGTTTCTTGTTATAATTTCTCATAACAAAATCCAAAGTTCAACTTTTGAAAGTCCCTTTCAGAATGTCAAATCAGTTATAAACTCTTGAATTTCGTCAGAATAACTTCTTGGGAGCTATACTGCAAATTTAATTGATGTTCCGTAACTCAGAGATTACTTATATGAAGAGTTTTAAAATTTCAGAATATTTTTTCCGCTAGAAAACTTCACAATGAAACGAGCTATTTTGACACGATTTGACTCTTCAGTTGACTATTATATGATTACTGTGTTCAGTAATTTTGATTATTAAATTTAAGTTTTTCAAAATAATCACATAAAATAAAGTAGTTCCATATTATTTTTTGATTAATGAGTTTAGTATAATTGTTTTACTTATGAATCAATGCCCCTGGAAAAAAACATATTATGAAGATGTTCAATCATTTTACCAGTGCCAATAAAGGTGCAGTAAAAATGACTGTATCATGATCGAAAAATTTTGTTTGAACTAACCACAAAATACATTTTAACAATCGTGTTTTCAGTAGCTGCTTCTTCCAATAATCGTTTCAATAAAAGTGTTGTTCTTTCATACATTTTCGCTAGTTTAACCTGCCAAAAAAACACTGTAAATTCTCTTTCATTGGAGAATTATCTTTCACGAAAGGTTTCAATCAGTGTAGTTATGTAGTATGAAACAGATTTGTCAAAGTTGCAAGTTGTAAAAGTGAATTAACAAATTAAAAGAAGAAACTCAATGCTACAATAACCCTTCTCTTGAAATTTTTATACAAATTACACTATTTCACATTCGACAGGTAACGAATGTCAAGTGACACCGTCGAAGAATGCCATTTTTTAATATTTTTTAAAGCAAAACAACTCTCAAGACAAAACAAAATGAATCATAATTCAATTATTTTTTCATGTCACGACAAATGTTTAAAGCACAATCTATACTGTGAACAAAGAACGATGTATATTTATAGATACCACGGCAGTTTCGAGAAGAATCTACCAAAAGGACCAGGATGTTTCACATTTGATGCTAAATACATGCAGCACGGCTACTACATTAACATGAAAGATCCCAAATTTGATTACGTTGGTGTTGAGGAACTAGAATTGGACGAGAAAGCCAAGGAAACAACCGAATACCGTGGAAATCCTAGAGGAATTGTACCCATTTGGAGAGCTAGATCTGTTACTGAGTATAAAGCTGAGCTCTTGCCTCCTGAACCTGTACCGATTCCTGTACACGAATCCGAAGAGTCTATGATGGATATAATCGAGTATCTTCAGAAGCAATACGGCAAGGAGGGGATTGCGGTTGAAGAGGAACATCGAGCAACTCCATCTCCTGTACCTGAAGATTTATTGGTTGATTTACCTGATATGGATCTTTTCAATCTTTGATACATCTAGTTTACTAATGTTGATCCATACTTTTTTAAGATGTTTAAATAAATTAGACTTAACTCTCACATAGATTCATTATCCTACAAATGCTTATAATTATAAACCCAGTAAAGAGACGTGAAAAACATCCAAACACCAAAATTTTGTCGATTTCAATCGACGCGCGTTTCGCCATCAAAGTTAGCATTATCATACAAAGATCACAGCTTCTGATGATGCTAACTCCCAGAACCTTAATTCTGGAACCAAATTCCTTTCGCAATATGAAATAAGTATACTTCGAACATTTATATTGAAAAGTTTGAACTACCTACTTCATTATTGGAAATGTTTTGAATTCTGCATATAATTCAACTATGTTTAATTGAGCAACATTGAATTGAAATGGTTAAATATGAGGTTCTTGCTGTTCAGCCTAAGAACACATATGGGGAACAATCTACAAAAGACGATGTGATGTATCACAGATATGAATATTTAGAACATTTGGATTGAATACAAATTTCGACATGAAAAATTTTCCAAAGACTGCTTCGTCAGTTTCACTATACTTACGTTTCGCCAACAGAGTTAGCATCATTAGGGGTACAAAGCTTGCAGCTTTTTTAGCGAGACGCACGTCGAGTTAAATTGGTGTATCTTTGCTCTTCAAGTAGATTTCTATGTATCTGAAATTTAATTTACACCAAATGTTTCAAACAATCATATATTAAGGCTTTTACCATTAGTAGATTCGTAAATGAAAACATTTAATAGATAACTGAAATGAATTAATTTGTTTGTGTAGTAGATATACCGTGAGCGAGGTTTGTGTTGTGGATCGATCCGCCACAAATATTTTCAGAAGAAAAAATTTTGTATTTTTATTTTGTACAGATAAATAATTTTTTCCTTATATTTAGATGAATGAAAATTACACAAGAATCTTCGAGGGAAGAAAAAATAGGCAATAATTTTTTATTTTTCTTACTTTCAATTATTTTCAACAATGTTTCATGGTGAAAAATTACGAATTTTTTTATTTCTTTTCTTCTGCAAATTTTTACTGCAGGGTTGTTTTATGCTAGTAGGTAGCTGATTGCATTGTTTGGGTCCGTGGTAGGTCATGAATTTTTGGGTTTGGGTAAGCCTACAGGAATGAATAATCAGTATACTAGAATTGTCGTTCTGCGATTATTATATGGATGTGGAATATAGTCATGTTGACTTTCAATAGTCCATAAGATGGATTGAAACATAATCAAAATGTTCTTAACGCGTAGAGAAACGTTTAATAATTTTTTTCAGAATAATTTCCAATGAGGGATCATGTAATATTTCCAAATTGATGTGTTCACTCCATCGCAAATGTTGATAGTCTATCACACCTATATATTTGATGAATTGTGTTTTCTGGATTGCTAAACATGAGCAGAAAGGAGAGTTTCGACAATCATATTTATGAAACAGAAGGTTACTGTTGTTTAAAATTGTTTAAAATTGTTATTTCCGTTAACCAGCTGTCGACCTCATACGAACGGCAGCACTAAGAAGTTGAAACTTGTGAGAGTCAAGGATTAAGAGGTCTTACTTTTTTACGTGCGATTCCTAGAACTTTCTCGGGTCATCAGAAAAATGTCTGTAGTCGCTAGGGTTTGAACCTTTGACTGGCAGCCAGAGTGCGATTGAAACTATGTCGCTTTAACCACTCGGCTACCTTGATTCATAACCAAGGGATAACTTGGTGTATTTATTTGAATTTCTATTCTAAAATTAAATTTCTAGTGAAAATGGTTTTTATTTTCGTATTCTACAGTTTCCACGTATAATATATTAGTCGATTGTTTTATCGGAAAAGAGGCCCGAGTGACACTGACAACTGAAAACATAAACAGTTCGGGAAATAAAAATGTCTGATACAGTCCAATAACAATTCCTGAAATAAGCCCCCATTGAAGACTTCAACTTAAACACGAGTGATTCTGGTCAGTAACGGAAGTTTCCCTGGGTGGATCTGGAATAGGGCATATTTTGCTTAACACTCGTCGAACTGTCCCTGCCTTCGTGAGAATGGTCACCACTCTGCAATTCTCATCTTTTCCAGGATGCCACTCGATTATGCTACCTAATCGCCATTACAGCGGTGATAAGTTGTCTTCTTTGATGATCATGATTTGACCCATTTTCAACTGATCACTGTTCATTTTCCACTTGACCCTTTCTTGTAGTTGGTAAATATATTCTCTATTCCATCTTTCCCAAAAATGCTGTTTCAGTTGTTGAGTCTCCTCAAATGAGGATAATCGATTTGCTGAAATGTTTTGGACGTCATGCTCAGGAGCAGAAGTCAATGGTTTCTCAATTAGGAAGTGGGCAGGGGTGAGTGGAAGAGGATCATTGGGTTCGTACGATAAAAGTACGAGAAAAATCCTCAAAAGTGATAAATTATCTTCAATAAATTTTCCCAAGTCATTTAGTTTTGAATGAGCACCCACGAAGTTGGTACCTACCATTAAATATTGTGAATGCTTTCCCACGACGTGAAGCAAATCTTCTTAAAGCTTATTGCTTGAACGATTTTGTGGTTAGTTCCGAAACTAATTCTAAATTTGTTAAAAAACAAATAAATGAAGAAATCCAACATTTTGAAACCTTGCTTCCTCGTCCATTTCTGTTTTCCATCAGATACGGAACCCGCATAGTCCACACCTGCGATTTCGAAAACTGAACCCATCTGAATTTCGGTAATTTATTGGTTTGGGATTTTTCCGAAAACATCGTATGCAAAGACGCACAGTTTGCTTGGATAAGTTACGGCCGCCAACTGGCCACAATAATTCTCGAATTGAGACTAGAAGTAACTGTGGACAAGCGTACAATAATCGAAGATGTTCGGAGGGAAATATAAGTATTATAGGATGTTTCTTTCCGTAGTCATAATCATATTTTCCTGTTTTAAAGAGAAACATTCTCAATTGAAAATTGAATCAATACATGACTCCTCTGGAAATGGAAAACCCTACGATAAAATTGAAGTTACTTTTTCGTAATATCTAACTTCCCCAGCTAAAGCCACGCTGGTTATTGAACTACATCTGATAGATATTGAGAAAGACCCTAAGAAAAAATCTGAAAGTGATAATTTGCATTTTCATTCAGATAGTTGATTATTAAGCAAATATCCAGTTTCCATTGGAGATTCTTATCTATAAATAAGATATGGGAGAATGTTATTCAGAAGTATCACTCACAGAAAATCGCTCATTCTATTGATGCGTGAATTGCATCTCTTTCGCTAGGCCTCCAATACATTTCGGTAGACAAAAATCTATTTCACTTTTCTAAGATCATCAGAGAGGTCGGAAGAATTGGAAAACATACTCTTCAGAAGCAATTTTACAATGTAATGAGGAATTGTTGAACTATTTCTTGTACAGCGAAACTTTGAAAATATTTTTCTGACATAAAACCTGTCATTGATCTACAGGTTGTTTCAATTGTTCAAGGTATCGTAAATGTTTCGATGAATTATCTATGAGGAAACGAATTTTGGTTGCAGACTCTTTCGGAATAGATTCCGTATTGAACAATTCTCGAACTTGTTCATTTATGAGCAGCCGTGTATTATTACATCTGTCACAAATACTGCACCATGCCACTGTATAGTTAGATGTTGAAAATTCTAACGATTTTTAACTACAGCATCATCTACCGAAGATGCTCGTAAGTAATGAAATTTCTGAATGAGTGACAAGGTTTCATTTGAATGGATCACTGAATCAAATGTATCACGTAATTCGAAACACATATCGTATTTTCCACCAAACTTTGGAAGATCTATCAATGGTTATCGAACACCCTGTATGCTAAAAAGCAACTCATATTTGGTTTATCCACCACTGAAACAGAATCAATTTGAACATCAACCGGATGGATAGTAGCAGTTGGAGAATGAAATTGTACTTCAGTATGATCTTTCAAAATCTTTTGAGCTAAAGCTATTTTGGAAAAAAAAACTGATCTCTCTCCAGAATTTGAACTTCAAAATTTTCTGTTATTTGTTCAATTTGACCTTGCATTTCAGCAAATTCATTTATTAATGATTCCAACCTACCCATTCGACACTGGAGATCTAACAACAGTGTTTGCTTCCTCTAGCTTAGAACTTGGCAGAAATTTTTAAATGAAATTTCAACGATGCACGTTTGCGAATGAGTTGTTTTTCTTCACTAATTTTTGATGAAAATTACACACCCACCCAGAAAACAACTGTTGGAAGCGGTGAATAAGAAGGAATGGGAACTTGGAAAGGAATTGGAGAGGACTCACCCACGTCTGTACGTGCTAAAGACTGAGAAGATGATTGGATCTGCTTCCAGTATTGATTTGCAGTAAAAGTCTCGTTTCGACGAAGTTATACTCTTACTGTGATCCTGCTGTAAAGGACCATGTTCATAACTAGGGATAACTTAGTATATTTCCTTGAATTTCTATTATACTAGGAGTATTCTGTTGATCAAGTAGGCTTATTTATAAAAAAAGTAACCATGAGATAAATATGTGTATTCACTTTTGTAAGTATTTTAAATAATAATATCTCCTACGAATCTTAATATATAAGGGTCGAGGGATGTCTTTCGATATCATTCGAATATGTGTCAATGTTCGTGGATGGTTTTCTGTACGAGGGGATGATGGAAAACAAGTTTTTGTTCAATCCTGAATTGATATTTAATGAATTTGTTCCAGAAAGTTGATGTTAAATGACATTATAATCAGTCCCTTTCCTAACAAATTTAACCAGGCCATCGTTTTGATTGGAACGAGAGTCGTTATGAATTTTTGGATGCAAAAATTGTTCATATCGTCCAAACTCCATGTTTCAGACAAAATGATTGATACTGGTTTTTTGATGAATTTTTTTTATGTACCTACTTGAGAAATTCACACAAATATTTATGTAAACTTTTGGTGAAGTATGAGAACAAGAAGTATTTTCCCTCTCACCACACAAGTAGTTTCACTCCTAGATGCTCTTTTTGATAACCAATTCATCTTATCAGTGGGAATACTAAACAAATAGTCCATCAGCCCACTGCCAAATTGTGTAATGATTTTATTACGAATGCTCTTTAGGATTTTGGTAGTTATGAACGATCAAAATTAGCACTTGCAGGTGGAACATAATGATAATTCAGTGAAATATCCGATACCAATAGGAGTATTTCATCATCCAGTCCAGAAAAAGATAAAAAATTTCCACCGCAGATTCCCTTAATATTACGAAATGAGTAAACTTTTATTTGTCTTGAAAAAAAACTTACGCGATGACCCAGGAGCTGACCGTTTTTTTTTTGGTTGCCAAATCCTCTTCATTCGAAATCCTCTTTATTTATTTATTCATGTTTGGGATACAACAGGCAGAAGCCCAAAACAGTATCCACTCAATATTCATTTACATATTTTACATTCTAAATAAACATCAATTTTGACCTAATAATATTATTCAATTCACATCGTAAAGGAACTGCGAAGCCAGTAAAATTTTTTAACAATTAAACAATTAACAATAATCATAACAAAGTTCACGAGTTTTATATCACAGTAGGATCAACATTCAGAAAAAACCATTTGATACATTTTTTGAATATTGTGAATGATGTACTGAATATATCATATCCATGAAATATATATTGAAATTTTTAGTCATTCTGCAGATTGGTGAGTTGTTGGCAGAGTTCGTCTTTTTGAAAGGGATATCAAATACATTTTTTTATCTCAATGATCGTAATGGCACAGACAAGTTCAATTCATTCAAAATATCAGGTTTATCGATTTTTTCATTTGGAATTTTATGCAGATTCAATACATCGTTAATTTTTCTTCGATTTTCTAACGATGATATTTTATACTTGTTACAAATAGTGGTGTGGAAGGAATGTGTGTTTTGGAAGACAAGTATTTCAAGAACTCATTCTGAACATTCTCGAGTCGTTCAACGTTAACATTATACTGAGGATTCCAAATAGAAGAAGCAAAATTAAGCTCACTAAATACGTATTCATAATATAGAGCTGATATATCCTAAGGGTTATGTATAAATTTAGTTAGTCTCATGATATAACCTAACATCCTAAAAGAGTTTTTCGTCACATTATTGATAAGAATATTGAAAAATATAAGTTTGCTATCATACGTGACTCCTAAGTCTCTTATCTAGCTGCATCGTTTCAAGAAAATTCCATTTAGAGTGTATTGACCATCAAATACGTTCCTGTTTCTTTTGAGTGTAATGTAATAGCATTTGTCAGAATTCAAAAATGAGTTAGTTTCCTTACAGTACTTCTCAAACCTATTCAGATCACTCTGGCGCGATCAGAAATGTTTCTTATTTCTAGGAATATATTTAAATCATTCGCATATGCTAGATATTTGCAGTAATGAATGCTTGGCAAAATGAATGGCAACTCAACAATACATTCTTAAAATCAGTGAAACCAGTAGCATCTTTGACCCCAAATACATACAACCTAACTAAGAGGACAGATCAAGTCGTCATATCCAGAATAAGAATGGGTCACACTCACTTAACATCATCCTACTTACTTCTTGGAAGAATACCTCCCGCATGCGAAGAATGCAGGTGCCAACTTACCATCAAATACATTCTATTTGACTGTACAAAATTCAGAAATATACGCCACCAAGTAGGCATACCAATTAATATCTCAACATGTTTATCTTCTGCGGAACACTTAGATAAGGCTATTGAATATCTGAAACTGATTGAGCTATATTCCAAAATATGATTTATATTGCAAATAAGACAACGCTGTTGATATACCTATAATGTCATTAAAAAAAAACAGGGGGTTTATGGTTGGTAGGTCATGTATATGGAGTCCAACACTACTCTCGAGAGTGAACATGAGTTTTCCCCCCTGCCGCATAGACATAGAGCCAATGACCTTAGCAGTCGACGCTCTATAACGACAAAAAAAAAATGATAATAATGATAATAATAATAATATGATATAAAAGCTCACATTAAAGCTGCGGAGACAGAGGTCCTCCTACAGCTGCATTCGGATAAGCCAATGCATGGTGTCTTCTTCAACAACATCGAAGACATTGGCTTATCCAAAAGCTTGACCTTTGCCTTCCTCAGTTCGAGTGAGCTAAAGTCGGAGACCGAGGGATTCATAATGGCCTGCCAGGATGGTGTCTTCAACACCCTCGTCTACCGTAGTCGCGTGATGGGTATAGACGTCCTTGACAGCCGATGCAGGGCATGTCGTGGGGCACCTGAGACCGTAATGCATTTGCTATCAGCACGTCCAGCTTATGCGGTCTCAGCCTATATCCACAGGCATAACGCGGCACTACGAGTGTTGTACTACCATCTAAGACACTCGTACAGTATAGACGAGACACCGGTGTTGCCTTATGCTCCGGGGGATATTGAGTCCGTGGTGGAGAATGAGACATGCCGAATCTATTGGAACTACTAATTCCCCACCCTCAGGCAAATACAAGCCAATAAGCCTGATGTTGTCCTCCTCGACCACCAAAGTAGAACGATATTCGTCATGGAGTTTTCCGCTCCAGGCGAAATGAATATCGTTCGAAAAGAGGAGGAAAAACGGACTAAATATCGAGATCTTCTCTTTGAACTCCGCAGGTTATATCCGGACCATTCTGTCAAAATGGTGGTTCCGATTATAGGAGTCCTTGGTGGAATGATGGACACACTGCTCTCTAACTTGAAGATAATACCGGCTTGCCGTAATATGGCAGAAATCTTAGCAGCAAGAATGCAGAAGGCCGTTATACTTGGTTCGCTCCGTCTACTCAGGGCACACGATTCTCGGACCAAATAATCACTCACCCTACGGACGTAGGGAGTGGTTATTGGGGTTAACGACACCAGCGCGCCCTCCGGATGGGTCGGAGCATCGGAGACAGGGCCTGACTGGTACACTCCTAAGGAAAAATGAATAATAATAATAATAATAATAATAATAATAATAATAATAATAATAATAATAATAATAATAATAATAATAATAATAATAATAATAATAATAATAATAATAATAATAATAATAATAATAATAATAATAATAATAATAATAATAATAATAATAATAATAATAATAATAATAATAATAATAATAATAATAATAATAATAATAATAATAATAATAATAATAATAATAATAATAATAATAATAATAATAATAATAATAATAATAATAATAATAATAATAATAATAATAATAATAATAATAATAATAATAATAATAATAATAATAATAATAATAATAATAATAATAATAATAATAATAATAATAATAATAATAATAAGGCAACCCGTGCGGCCGATGAACTCGGTCTCGTATTCGACACTGAACGGGCTAACCCAAACTCTGTCACCGAGTTGGGACCCGTTCAGCAAAAAGCTCACATCAAAGCTGCGGAGACAGAGGTCTTGCTACAGCTACATATGGATAAGCCAATGCATGGTGTCTTCTTTCACAACATCGAAGACATTGTCTTATACAAAAGCTTGACCTTTGCCTTCCTCAGGTCGAGTGAGCTATAGTCGGAGACCGAGGGATTCATAATGGCCTGCCAGGATGGTGTCTTCAACACCCTCGTCTACCGTAGTCGCGTGATGGGTATAGACGTCCCTGACACCCGATGCAGGGCATGTCGTGGGGCACCTGAGACCGTAATGCATTTGCTATCAGCATGCCCATCTTATGCGGTCTCAGCCTATATCCACAGGCATAACGCGGCGCTACGAGTGTTATACTACCATCTACGACACTCGTACGGTATAGACGAGACACCGGTGTTGCCTTATGTTCCGGGGGATATTGAGTCCGTGGTGGAGAATGAGAGGTGCCGGATCTATTGGAACTACTCATTCCCCACCCTCAGGCAAATACAAGCCAATAAGCCTGATGTTGTCCTCCTCGACCACCAAAGTAGAACGATATTCGTCATGGAGTTTTCCGCTCCAAGTGAAATGAATATCGTTCGAAAAGAGGAGGAAAAACGGACTAAATATCGAGATCTCCTCTTTGAACTCCGCAGGTTATATCCGGACCATTCTGTCAAAATGGTGGTTCTGATCATAGGAGTCCTTGGTGGAATGATGGACACACTGCTCTCCAACTTGAAGATAATACCTGCTTGCCGTAATATGACAGAAATCTTAGCAGCGCGAATGCAGAAGGCCGTCATCCTTGGTTCGCTCCGTCTACTCAGGGCACATGATTCTCGGACCCAATAGTCACTCACCCTACGGACGTAGGGAGTGGTTATTGGGGTTAACGACACCAGCGCGCCCTCCGGATGTATCGGAGCACCGGAGACAGGGCCTGACTGGTACATTCCCAACGGGAAAAAAAAAAAATAATGATAATAATAATAATAATAATAATAATAATAATAATAATAATAATAATAATAATAATAATAATAATAATAATAATAATAATAATAATAATAATAATAATAATAATAATAATAATAATAATAATAATAATAATAATAATAATAATAATAATAATAATAATAATAATAATAATAATAATAATAATAATAATAATAATAATAATAATAATAATAATAATAATAATAATAATAATAATAATAATAATAATAATAATAATAATAATAATAATAATAATAATAATAATAATAATAATAATAATAATAATAATAATAATAATAATAATAACAACGATGATTTGCCAAATGACAACCGCAATGACAACGGACGCTTTGAGTGGACGGACGAATTGAGAGACGGACTTCTGTATATCTACGAGAGCAGTGAGCCCGCCCGGAGAGGATACATGGCAAGGATGCATGCTCTCTGGTGTGAAAGACACCCAGAGCATGCCGCCGTTTCCGCCCAAAATCTCAGGGATTATGTTTCCTATCTCCGGGCTCGAGGCTATGTTAGAGCTCCTCCTCAGCCGATTAACGAAGTGGCAGAAGTGGCAGATATGCCACGTGTCGGTCTGGCTGTAGAGGAGGCTCGCATCATACCACCAATGGAGGACATCAGAACCCGCAGGGCGCTTCACAATATGAAGCCCCTGAAGCCGCAAGAACTGGCACGAGTGGATGCAGAGATTGGCGATGTTCTTTCAGAAGAGGCTACCATCTGGCAGATCAATTCTGTCGTGTACGACGCCGCTCGTGCTCTATCCCAGACGGAGAGGAGGGAAACCACCGCTCTTGTTGGGAGGCATGAGCGACGCGTTCACAAGATGGAAGCTAAGATCAAGTCGGCGAGACAACACGCGTCTCGTATCCAGTGTGTGGTGGACTACATGTCGGCCAATAGGCCTTTTACGCCGGCAGTGCGGCGAATTGCTGCAAAGCTAAGACGAGCTCACCACACATTGAATCAAGGGGTGCTGTTTACCATCAAACAGCACTGTCTTGATAGGATACGAATGCTAGTGGCTGCAAAGAAGTCACTAGTGAGGCGGGCGAGAAGTATCGCGGAAAACATGAAGTTCCGCGATAAACCTTCTCGCTTATTCCAAGAGCCTCCACGTGTTGTCGATAACCCGCCGGCTGCTGATCGGGTAGAAACCTTCTGGAAGAACATCTATGAGTTTCCGCAACCACTCAATGTAGACACTCCAGCCCTAGCGCAGTTCGAAGCTTACTGCAGGACGCTTCGGCAGCATGAGCACAATGATCTGCGCAATCCGATAACCACGGAAGAAGTTCGAAGGGCCCTAAAAGGTTCTAAGAATTTCGCTGCTCCAGGCCCTGATGGGTTGAATAACTATTGGTGGAAAAAGTTTCCAACAACCCTCCGCCATCTGGCTAGAGTTTTTAACTCATGGCTAGATGGGGAGCAGCAGATTCCGGAGTGGTTTGTCGAGGGGCGAACCGTGCTCATCCCCAAAAACGGAGATTTGTCTGATCCAAAGAATTACAGGCCGATAACATGCTTGAATGCGTGTTATAAGTTGTTTACACGCATCTTATACACGCGCATTCTCTCCGCAGTTGATCCGGTGTACGAACGGATATATGAGCAAAGAGGGTCGCCGGCTTCAAGGAGAACCTGCTCATCGATAGATGTATCACGCAGGACTCCGTGCAGTATAAGCGTAACCTTTCGATGGCCTGGATCGATTACCGCAAGGCATTTGATACAACATCGCATGAGTTAATCATGCATTTGCTCAGATGTCTTGAGGTACCCGATCAAATAGTGGGATGTATTGGACAACTGATGCCACTCTGGAGGACTCGCTTCACCATAAGATCTGGTAGAGACACAGTCCAAACAGAGCAGGTCATCATTAGAAGAGGCGTGTTTCAGGGAGACTCCCTCAGCCCTCTTCTCTTCTGCATCTCACTATTGCCATTGTCCGTTGTACTTAGGAATACCCGTGGGTACAACTGCGGCACCCCCAGCAACCGGAGGCATAAAGTCACCCATTTGTTCTACATGGATGACCTAAAATTATATGCCTCTGGAGAAAGGGACCTACATCAGTCCCTTAGGGTGGTGGAAGAGTACACGCATGCTATCGGAATGGAATTTGGGATCGACAAATGTGCCACGGTTCATCTTAAAAGAGGACGATGCGAGGAATACGGAGAGGATGTCCAGCTCGTAGACGGAAGCATCCTACATCATCTGGATGCCGGAGAGACGTATACTTACCTAGGGGTGGAGCAACGCCACTCCCAAGAGGTATTCACAGTTAAGAACTCTCTCCGCGGCAAGTATCAGCACAAACTCCGACAGATCTGGTCATCAGAACTGTCGGGGAAGAACAAAGTTGCTGCAACCAATATGCTTGCCGTTCCGATCCTTCTCTACTCTTTCGGAGTAATGAAGTGGACTAAGGAAGAGCTGCGACAACTCGACGTTAAAACTCGCAAAGTGATGCATCTCAATAGGTGCTTGCATCCTAAATCGTCCGTTCCACGGTTATACTTTCCCAGACAACGGGGAGGCCGTGGACTTTTGAGTTTGGAGTGTATGCATAACAGAATGGTTCTGGATGGGGCCTGTAAAGTCATCAGGAGTTCAGATCCCCTTCTCTGCGACACCACCTACCCGAGCAAAGGATGCAAAATCGGACCGGCAGCTCATGCGCATCCGGGAGGGAAGAGGCATCTTTCCCTCTGGTGTCGGCCGTGGGTTTATTGGGTTAACCCCCCAGTAAACCCTAACACTCGGTTCCAAATAATCGGGGAAGAGGCCCCCACAACCGACCCCCTCGGATTAGGGGTCAAAGGCAAGGTGGTGGGGCCAACAACGATGATTTGCCAGCTGACGACTTACGCTATGAAAACGGACGTTTTGAGTGGACGGATGGATTAAGGGACGGTCTTATGCATTGCTACGAGAGCAGTGAGCCCGCCCGGAGAGGATACATGGCGAGAATGCATGCTCTGTGGTGTGAAAGACACCCAGAGCATGCCGCCTTTTCCGCCCAAAATCTTAGGGATTATGTATCTCATCTTCGGAGACGAGGATATGTCAGAGCACCTCCTCAGCCGGTTATCGAAGTGGCACAAGTTATGCCACGTGTCGGTCTGGCTGTGGAGAATGCTCGCATCATACCACCGATGAAGGACATCAGAACTCGCAGGGCACTTCACCATGTGAAGCCCCTGAAGCCACAAGAACTGGCACGAGTGGATGCGGAGATCGGCGATGTTCTTCCAGAAGAGGCTGACATCTGGCAGATCAATTCTGTCGTGTATGACGCCGCTCATGCTCTAACCCAAACGCAGAGGAGGGACACCACCGCTGTAGTTGGGAGGCATGAACGACGCGTACACAAGATGGAAGCTAAGATCAAGTCGGCGAGACAACACGCGTCTCGTATCCAGTGTGTGGTGGACTACGTGGCGGCCAATAGGCCTTTCACACCTGCAGTGCGGCGAATTGCCGCAAAATTAAGACGAGCTCACCACACATTGAATCAAGGGGTGCTGTTTACCATCAAACAGCACTGTCTTGATAGGATACGAATGCTAGTGGCTGCAAAGAAGTCACTAGTGAGGCGAGCGAGAGGAGTCGCGGAAAACTTGAAGTTCCGCGATAAACCTTCTCGTTTATTTCAAGAGCCTCCACGTGTTGTTGATAACCCGCCGACTGTTGATCGGGTGGAAACCTTCTGGAAGAACATCTATGAGTATCCGCAACCAATCAATGTAGATACTCCAGCCCTAGCGCAGTTCAGAGCATTCTGCAGGAGGCTTCGGCAGCCTGAGCTCAATGATCTGCGCAATCCGATAACCCCGGAAGAAGTTCAAAGAGCCCTCAAAGGCTCAAAGAACTTTGCTGCTCCAGGACCCGATGGGTTGAATAACTATTGGTGGAAAAAGTTTCCAGCAACCCACCGCCATCTGGCTAGAGTTTTCAACTCATGGCTAGATGGGGAGCAGCAGATTCCGGAGTGGTTTGTCGAGGGGCGAACCGTGCTCATCCCCAAAAACGGAGATTTGTCTGATCCAAAGAATTACAGACCGATAACGTGCTTGAATGCGTGTTATAAGGTGTTTACGCGCATCTTATACACACGCATTCTCTCCGCAGTTGATCCGGTGTATGAACGGATATATGAGCAAAGAGGGTCAAAGAAAGGGGTTGCCGGCTGCAAGGAGAACCTGCTCATCGATAGATGTATCACGCAGGACTCCGTGCAGTACAAGCGTAACCTTTCGATGGCCTGGATCGATTACCGCAAGGCATTTGATACAACATCGCATGAGTTAATCATGCATTTGCTCAGATGCCTTGAGGTACCCGATCAAATAGTGGGATGCATTGGACAACTGATGCCGCTCTGGAGGACTCGCTTCGCTATAAAATCTGGTGGAGACATAGTCCAAACAGAGCAGGTCATCATTAGAAGAGGCGTGTTTCAGGGAGACTCCCTCAGCCCTCTTCTCTTCTGCATCTCACTATTGCCATTGTCCGTTGCACTCAGGAATACCCGTGGGTACAGCTGCGGCACCCCCAGCAACCGGAGGCATACAGTCACCCACCTGTTTTACATGGATGACCTAAAATTATATGCCTCTGGAGAAAGGGACCTACATCAGTCCCTTAGGGTGGTGGAAGAATATACGCATGCTATCGGAATGGAATTTGGGATCGACAAATGTGCCACGGTTCATCTCAAAAGAGGGCGATGCGAGGAATACGGAGAGGATGTCCAGCTCGTAGACGGAAGCATCCTACATCATCTGGATGCCGGAGAGACTTATACTTACCTAGGGGTGGCGCAACGCCGCTCCCAAGAGGTAATCACAGTTAAGAACTCTCTCCGCGGCAAGTATCAGCATAAACTCCGACAGATCTGGTCATCAGAACTGTCGGGGAAGAACAAAGTTGCTGCAACTAATATGCTTGCCGTTCCGATCCTTCTCTACTCCTTCGGAGTGATGAAGTGGACTCAGGAAGAGCTGCGACAACTCGACGTAAAAACTCGCAAAATGATGCATCTCAATAGGAGCTTGCATCCTAAATCGTCTGTTCCACGGTTATACTTTCCCAGACAACGGGGAGGCCGTGGACTTTTGAGTTTGGAGTGTCTGCATAACAGAATGGTTCTGGATGGAGCCTGTAAAGTCATCAGGAGTTCAGATCCCCTTCTCTGCATGGTCCGCGACCATGAAAAAGCAGGGATTGGAGCATTTCTCTTTAAGGCAGCAACCCGTGCAGCCGATGAACTTGGTCTCGTATTCGACACTGAACGGGCTAACCCAAACTCTGTCACCGAGTTGGGACCCGTTCAGCTAAAAGCTCACATTAAAGCTGCGGAGACAGAGGTCCTCCTACAGCTGCATATGGATAAGCCAATGCATTGTGTTTTCTTCAACAACATCGAAGACCTTGGCTTATCCAAAAGCTTGACCTTTGCCTTCCTCAGTTCGAGTGAGCTAAAGTCGGAGACCGAGGGATTCATAATGGCCTGCCAGGATGGTGTCTTCAACACCCTCGTCTACCGTAGTCGCGTGATGGGTATAGACGTCCCTGACACCCGAATGTCGTGGGGCACCTGAGACCGTAATGCATTTGCTATCAGCATGTCCAGCTTATGCGGTCTCAGCCTATATCCACAGGCATAACGCGGCGCTACGAGTGTTGTACTACCATCTAAGACACTCGTACGGTATAGACGAGACACCGGTGTTGCCTTATGTTCCGGGGGATATTGAGTCCGTGGTGGAGAATGAGAGGTGCCGAATCTATTGGAACTACACATTCCCCACCCTCAGGCAAATACAAGCCAATAAGCCTGATGTTGTCCTCCTCGACCGTCAAAGTAAAACGATATTCGTCGTGGAGTTTTCCGCTCCAGGCGAGATGAATATCGTTCGGAAAGAGGAGGAAAAACGGACTAAATATCGAGATCTTCTCTTTGAACTCCGCAGGTTGTATCCGGATCATTCTGTCAAAATGGTGGTTCTGATTATAGGAGTCCTTGGTGGAATGATGGACACACTGCTCTCTAATTTGAAGTTGATACCGGCCTGCCGTAATATGGCACAAATCCTAGCCGCTCGAATGCAGAAGGCCGTCATCCTTGGTTCCCTTCGTCTGCTCAGAACACATGACTCTCGGACCCAATAATCACTCACCCTACGGACGTAGGGAGTGGTTATTGAGGTAAACGACACCAGCGCGTCCTTTGGATGGGTCGGAGCACCGGAGACAGGACCTGACTGGTACACTCTTAAAGGAAATAATAATAATAATAATAATAATAATAACAATAATAATTATAATAATAATAATAATAATACCGGCATGTCGGAAGATGTCAGAAATTATAGCCGGAAGAATGCAGAAGGCTGTCATCCTCGGTTCATTACGTCTGCTCAGGGCACACCATTACCGGGCCCAATAGCTGCTTACCCCATAGTTTGGGGAGTGGTTATTGGGGTAATGATATTGCCAGCGCACCCTCCCAATGTATCGGAGCATCGGAGACGGGGCATGACTGGAGAATTTCAATTCAAACCAAATAATAATAATAATAATACGGAGAGGAGGGAAGCCACCGCTCTTGTTGGGAGGCATGAGCGACGCGTTCACAAGATGGAAGCTAAGGTCAAGTCGGCGAGACAACACGCGTCTCGTATCCAGTGTGTGGTGGACTACATGTCGGCCAATAGGCCTTTCACACCGGCAGTGCGGCGAATTGCTGCAAAGCTAAGACGAGCTCACCACACATTGAATCAAGGCGTGCTGTTTACCATAAAACAGCACTGTCTTGATAGGATACGAATGCTAGTGGCTGCAAAGAAGTCACTAGTGATGCGGGCGAGAAGTATCGCGGAAAACATAAAGTTCCGCGATAAACCTTCTCGCTTATTCCAAGAGCCTCCACGTGTTGTCGATAACCCGCCGGCTGCTGATCAGGTAGAAACCTTCTGGAAGGACATCTATGAGTTTCCGCAACCACTCAATGTAGACACTCCAGCACTAGCGCAGTTCGAAGCTTACTGCAGGACGCTTCGGCAGCATGAGCACATTGATCTGCGCAATCCGATAACCACGGAAGAAGTTCGAAGGGCCCTGAAAGGATCTAAGAATTTCGCTGCTCCAGGCCCTGATGGGTTGAATAACTATTGGTGGAAAATGTTTCCAACAACCCACCGCCATCTGGCTAGAGTTTTTAACTCATAGCTAGGTGGGGAGCAGCAGATTCCGGAGTGGTTTGTCGAAGGGCGAACCGTGCTCATCCCAAAAACGGAGATTTGTCTGATCCAAAGAATTACAGGCCGATAACATGCTTGAAGGCGTGTTATAAGGTGTTTACACGCGCATTCTCTTCGCAGTTGATCCGGTGTACGAACGGATATATGAGCAAAGAGGGTCGCCGGCTGCAAGGAGAACCTGCTCATCGATAGATGTATCACGCAGGACTCCGTGCAGTATAAGCGTAACCTTTCGATGGCCTGGATCGATTACCGCAAGGCATTTGATACAACATCGCATGAGTTAATCATGCACTTGCTCAAATGTCTTGAGGTACCCGGTCAAATAGTGGGATGTATTGGACAACTGATGCCACTCTGGAGGACTCGCTTCACCATAAGATCTGGTAGAGATACAGTCCAAACAGAGCAGGTCATCATTAGAAGAGGCGTGTTTCAGGGAGACTCCCTCAGCCCCCTTCTCTTCTGCATCTCACTATTGTCATTGTCCGTTGTACTCAGGAATACCCGTGGGTACAACTGCGGCACCACCAGCAACCGGAGGCATAATGTCACCCATCTATTTTACATGGATAACCTCAAATTGTATGCCTCTGGAGAAAGGGAACTACATCAGTCCCTTAGGGTGGTGGAAGAATATACGCATGCTATCGGTATGGAATTTGGGATCGACAAATGTGCCACGGTTCATCTCAAAAGAGGACGATGCGAGGAATACGGAGAGGATGTCCAGCTCGTAGACGGAAGCATCCTACATCATCTGGATGCCGGAGAGACGTATACTTACCTAGGGGTGGAGCAACGCCACTCCCAAGAGGTATTCACAGTTAAGAACTCTTTCCGCGTCAAGTATCAGAATAAACTCCGACAGATCTGGTCATCAGAACTGTCGGGGAAGAACAAAATTGCTGCAACTAATATGCTTGCCGTTCCGATCTGTCCCTACTCCTTTGGAGTGATGAAGTGGACTCAGGAAGAGTTGCGACAACTCGACATTCAAACTCGCAAAATGATGCATATCAATAGGAGCTTGCATCCTAAATCGTCCGTTCCACGGTTATACTCCCCCAGACAACGGGAAGGCCGCGGACTTTTGAGTTTGGAGTGTCAGCATAACAGAATGGTGCTGGATGGGGCCTGTAAAGTCATCAGGAGTTCAGATCCCCTTCTCTGCATGGTCCGCGACCATGAAACAGTAGGGATTGGAGCATTCTTTTTTAAGGCAGCAACTCGTGCGGCCGATGAACTCGGTATCGGGCCAACCCAAACTCTGTCACCGAGTTGGAACCCGTTCAGCAAAAATCTCACATCAAAGCTGCGGATACAGAGGTCCTGCTACAGCTACATATGGATAAGTCAATGCATGGTGTCTTCTTTCACAACATCTAAGACCTTGGCTTATCCAAAAGCTTGACCTTTGCCTTCCTGAGGTCGAGTGAGCTGAAGTCGGAGACCGAGGGATCCATAATGGCCTGCCAGGATGGAGTCTTCAACACCCTTGTCCACCGTAGTCGCGTGATGGGTGTAGATGTCCCTGAAACCCGATGCAGGGCATGTCGTGGGGCACCTGAAACCGTAATGCATTTGCTATCAGCATGCCCAGCTATATCCACAGGCATGACGCGGCGCCACGATTGTTGTACTACCATCTACGACACTCGTATGGTATAGACGAGACACCGGTGTTGCCTTATGTTCCGGGGAATATTGAGTCCGTGGTGGAGAATGAGAGGTGCCGAATCTATTGGAACTACTCATTCCCCACCCTCAGGCAAATACAAGCCAATAAGCCTGATGTTGTCCTCCTCGAGCACCAAAGTAAAACGATATTCGTCGTGGAGTTTTCCGCTCCAGACGAAATGAATATCGTTCGAAAAGAGGAGAAAAAACGGACTAAATATCGAGATCTTCTCTTTTAACTCCGCAGGTTGTATCCGGACCATTCTGTCAAAATGGTGGTTCTGATCATAGGAGTCCTTGGTGGAATGATGGACACACTGCTCTCCAATTTGAAGATAATAGCTGATTGCCGTAATATGGCAGAAATCTTAGCAACACGAATGCAGAAGGCCGTTATTCTTGGTTCGCTCCGTCTGCTCTGGACACACGATTCTCGGACCTAATAGTCACTCACCCTACGGACGTAGGAAGTGGTTATTGGGGTTAACGACACCAGCGCGCCCTCCGGATGGGTCGGAGCACCAGAGACAGGGCCTGACTGGTACACTCCTAAGGAGAAAAAAATTATAATAATAATAAGAATATACGCATGCTATCGGAATGGAATTTGTTATCGACAAATGTGCCACGGTTCATCTCAAAAGAGGACGATGCGAGGAATACGGAGAGGATATCCAGCTCGTAGACGGAATCATCCTACATCATCTGGATGCCAGAGAGACTAATACTTACCTAGGGGTGGCGCAACGCCGCTCCCAAGAGATAATTACAGTTAAGAACTCTTTCCGCGGCAAGTATCAGCATATACTCCGACAGATCTGGTCATCAGAACTGTCGGAAAAGAACAAAGTTGCTGCAACTAATATGCTTGCCATTCTGATCCTTTCCTACTCCTTCGGAGGATGAAGTGGACTCAGGAAGAGCTGCGACAACTCTACATTCAAACTCGCAAAATGATGCATATCAATAGGAGCTTGCATCCTAAATCGTCCGTTCCACGGTTATACTCCCCCAGACAACGGGAAGGTCACGGACTTTTGAGTTTGGAGTGTCTGCATAACAGAATGGTGCTGGATGGGGCCTGTAAAGTCATCAGGAGTTCAGATCCCCTTCTCTGCATGGTCCGCGACCATGAAACAGTAGGGATTGGAGCATTCTTTTTTAAGGCAGCAACTCGTGCGGCCGATGAACTCGGTATCGTATTCGACACTGAACGGGCTAACCCAAACTCTGTCACCGAGTTGGAACCCGTTCAGCAAAAATCTCACATCAAAGCTGCGGAGACAGAGGTCCTGCTACAGCTACATATGGATAAGCCAATGCATGGTGTCTTCTTTCACAACATCTAAGACCTTGGCTTATCCAAAAGCTTGACCTTTGCCTTCCTCAGGTCGAGTGAGCTGAAGTCGGAGACCGAGTGATCCATAATGGCCTGCCATGATGGTGTCTTCAACACCCTTGTCCACCGTAGTCGCGTGATGGGTGTAGATGTCCCTGAAACCCGATGCAGGGCATGTCGTGGGGCACCTGAAACCGTAATGCGTTTGCTATCAGCATGCCCAGCTTATGCGGTCGCAGCCTATATCCACAGGCATAACGCGGCGCTACGATTGTTGTAGTACCATCTACGACACTCGTACGGTATAGACGAGACACCGGTAGTGCCTTATGTTCCGGGGGATATTGAGTCCGTGGTGGAGAATGAGAGGTGCCGAATCTATTGGAACTACTCATTCCCCACCCTCAGGCAAATACAAGCCAATAAGCCTGATGTTGTCCTCCTCGACCATCAAAGTTAAATGATATTCGTCGTGGAGTTTTTCGCTCCAGGCGAGATGAATATCGTTCAGAAAGAGGAGGAAAAACGGACTGAATATCGAGATCTTCTCTTTGAACTCCGCAGGTTGTATCCGGACCATTCTGTCAAAAAGGTGGTTCTGATTATAGGAGTCCTTAGTGGAATGATGGACACACTGCTCTCTAATTTGAAGTTCATACCGGCCTGCCGTAATATGGCACAAATCTTAGCTGCTCGAATGCAGAAGGCCGTCATCCTTGGTTAACTTCGTATGCTCAGAACACATGACTCTCGGACCCAATAATCACTCACCCTACCCAAGTAACAATTTAAATGTTATTTGGATTTATCCTAGTTTTATGAAAGTTTTATGAAGGTTAGGTTATGCCCGATTTGATTTATGCAGGTCATATATTATTCCTAATACGCCACCAGAGCAAACAGATTTATGAATCAGTTTCAAAACACTCCTGAAGGCTATAGGATAAAACCATTCAGCATTTAAGTATATTTGTTTTTAAGATGGTTTTACAAGGGCTTATACACATACACGATAATTCTTTTTGGTATTTAAATAATCCACATAGAAACTTAGTTTTGTGATGGTCTTATAGCATTCCTCAAGTCCATGCAATGGTTCTGTAATAAAACTAACGATGAGGTTTTATTAAGGCTTTGAGATGTTCTTTCGAAAACCGCTTAAAATCAAAACATAAAACTATTTCTACTCAAATGCTAGTAGCTCCCCCTAACCGGTAATAAATAAATCACATTGGGTAAAGATAACTGGAAAAATTAAATAGTAATTAAACGTTTCACAAGACTCAGACACAACATACGGGAGTATAGACACTGAGCATACTGACCATAAGCGTGTTCCGTTTCATGCATTCACCGCATCACTGTTGCAGACATAATCAAGCGTTCCGTTTCAACTACCATTGACGTTGGTGGGTTGAATCGGAACGATTTTTGCTTGCGTGGTGCAAGTCGTTTCCCGCAGATGTTGACATTTATCACTTTATCAGTTAACCAAAGTCTTATGTAACAAAAACAAATCTGTTAATCTAGTAAATAAATTAATATGGGTAGAACGAAAGTATTGATGGCAAGAGTAGGAAGCGAGCTTTGTGAAAATGAGAATAGCTCAGATTCTGATACAAGTGATAGTTATGAGGATAATATCGTCTGTCCCACGCCAAAACCGCGAATATGCTAATTCCATGGTTCTGACTTCAATATGTAAAATACTAATTTTCTACCAAAATTTTCAATGCCAAAATTACGAAAGTGCTATCAGGTTATCTACTGTGAACGAGAGTGAATTCGCGAATGTGAAAACTTACCTAGGTTTTCAAAGCAAGAAGCACGAATATTCTTAAAAGTCTTCTCATTCGAAATGACAAATTGGACATTCGTGGTTTTGGCATGAAACCGACGATATGATGTTGAATGAATTGACGATTTTTTCTTCCAATGTACGGTAAGTGAGGTTAATGTGATAATGCACGATACCTGACACTTCATCAAATATAAATTTAAACTTTTAATTCGGTTTCGGTTTGAACGTGAAACCACAGACAAAAAACTCTTTGTTTTGACTTTTGAGTTTGACAGATCTAACTTGGATCGCATTCATCGCTGCTAGACGAACGGGCAGTAGTTCATGCACTTTCGATGTCTCAAGGCCAAAGAGGGGAATATAAAAGTGGGCGTGTCAATGCGCTCCCAATGTAGGAAACGGAACGGTCATATGCGCATTATGTCCTCAATGCATAAAACGGAACACGCTTCATGTCGATCACGAAAAGACGAATGTCAGGCGGGATTGACAATTATTGACAGTTGAAATATTTTGGAAATTCGATTAAATAATACCAAACGTACTTTTTTAGGATAAAATGATTTCAAAATGGTTTATTTTGAGGAGAAACGACTTTATGATGACAATATGTGCAGCCAAATAGAATAAAGGTAGGGTAGCTATATTTTTTTACAACCAGAGGGAACAACTAAAGAGAGCCTAATTTCAATTCATGTTCCTTGCAATTTGGTGTGTATGACAAAAAGGAAATACACAATTATTGGTATTCATTGGTATTTAGATATAGTACAAATCATTCCGGGAAAGATATGAATCAAAATAATTTTTTGATTTTATGTGGTATTTTGTTTATTTTATTAATTTCGCGTTGTTATTGGGGCTCGTTGCAGATTTACCACCTAACTGATGTCATTTTGTCAAAAAAAATAATTCGCAGATGATATTCGACATTTTACGTTGTTGAATACCTATATATTTTTCATATATCACTGCCAGGACGCCATCATTATATTTTTGCTTGTAAAATAGTCGCAACTGATGAATTAGTTTAATTTAAGTCCGTTTTAGCTGTAGTTATTTATGGAATATTTTCTAACCCAATTTCATTCAAAAAAAGATATTTTGATGCCAAATAGATTTTTTTAATGACATACAGGTACATAACAGCCCCATGATTTGGTTTTATAATGATCCTCAGGAGGTTATTAAGAATCCTGCGAATGAAGCAAGCAGGTTTTATGCTTGCATTCCGAAATAGCCCTGAGACCCTTCATAGGAGTGGGCCCTCGTAGATTCATAGCAGCTTTAAGGAGGTTTTATGGATGTCGTAACAGCAAAACAGTTTTATCGATGCTGTGATTGTTATGGTCTTCAGAACCATCTGAGGGCTATCACAAAACTGAAATTGTTACTTGGGTACGGACGTAGGAAGTGGTTATTGAGGTAAACGACACCAGCGCGTCCTCCGGAAGGAAAAAATAATAATAATAATAAAAATAATAATAAGCCCTTTAGGAAAATACAAAGAATACAAAGTAATAAATAATCTATAGCAGAATAATTTTAACATTTTAACATTATCAATATTGCTCATAAAACCGTGCTGATTTGACGATATCAGGTTTCTGGTTGGGACATATATTGTATCATAAATGATAATATCAAGAATTTTAGCAGGAAAAAGGAGTGTTGATAAATGAACTTTAAACTTGTGATTTATTTAGTACTCCTTGATATTGTTTTAAAAATATGTTGTTATGTATATGGATAGTGGTAAATTATTTTTATGTAGATAAAATAATTTTTAATAAAAATATTATTGTGGTCGTTTATCTTCCTTCTGAACTGAATTCCAACTAGAAGGGATCCCTTTTTTTCAGAACCGGATATATGCGAGCAACTTTCCATAGGTTTGGAAAAATAGTGGATGATATGACTAGATCGAAAAGATGAGAGAGAAGTTCAGCTAAAACTAGACGACATACTTTCATAAAAAAACTCGGGATTTGATAAACTCCTGAAGTGAGTTTTTTAGCTTACTGCACGCTTTTATAACTTGTTCGAAAGTAATGGGTGGAATGTTGATTGTCTCATTGCTAATTTCTTTCCAATCTAGACTTTCCAAGTTAGACTGGGGTTTGTAGACACTCTCAAAATACGTGGCAACAGCATCAACAATTTTCTGGGGCTGATTATAGGTGATAGGGCCATCTTTTATACGCCCAGGGTTTCTGGACTGCTTTTTTTTTCTCTAATAATGGACCAAAAGCCTTTAGCATAAGTTAAAATAGAATTTTCAGCATTTCGGTAGTATTTTTTGTACGATGCATTCATTCGAGATTTGATAATAGTTCTCAGTTTTCTATATTGATTTGGTAGGGTGATGTCATGTGATTTTTTATATTTGCGAAAAGCCTTTTCCTTTTTACGAATATTAGCAATAATTGGTCTGTCAAACCAGGGTGGAAAACGACGACGACGAGGAATTTCCAGATATGTTATTAATGTGAATAAGAAACATTAGGGGGCCCAAGTACGATCCTTGTGGAACCCCTTGTGTAATGTTTGTGACTTTAGACGTCTAGCCATGAGAGAAACGTATTGGGTTCTTCCAGATAAATATGACACGATCCAGGCTAACAGGACACCGTCCACGCCCACGTCATCAAGTCTTCTGATCAAGATACCGTGATATATTTCATCAAAAACCTTGCTGAAGTCGTTAAATAGCATCCACTTGTATCTGATTGTCAGTCGCATTCAATATATAAAGTCAAAGTAGCATATGAGATTAGATTCAATAAATCTATTTTTCTGCCGCAACACTAATAGACTGGGAGATGGTGACAGATTTCAGCTGACGATTTTCTCGTTTATGCCTTTGAGACCAGTGAAAGATAAGAAAATTTTGACCAAAATGATGAAAAATTTGAGCGGTCGCCGCGTGGCCTTCATATAAAAAATTCAATTCCGGCACATAACGTTACTTCGAAATCCGCAAACCTTATGCCACCTCTTTTATGGGACATTCATAATGGAAACTTCCATTATTTCAATTAGTAGCATCGAGAAAATCGTCTAAAAATTAAAAAAAAAATCACAAGTTCACGCCATCATTGATACCCTGTTACCACGTGAAATCCTTATGCCTATCATTTTTCCGCTGCTATTGTCTATCTTAACATACTGTTGGTGTATATGGCAGCGGCGATAAAATCGTCCCAAAACACATATACTCTTTAATGAAAATCGAATTTTTTATATGAAAGCCACGCGGCGACCGCTCAAATTTTTCATTATCCTTGTCAGAATTTCCATATCTTTCACTGGTCTCAGAGGCATAAACGAGAAAATCGTCAAATGAAATCTGTCACCATCTCCCAGTCTATTACTGGTAGAATGATTTGTAAACAAAAGTTTCGAATAATTTGGCAAAGATGCACAATTTACTAATAGGCCTATAGTTATTTATCAAGTTTTTTGGTCGGACTTGTGGACTGGGATTATACACCTGATTTCCAAAAGTCTGGGAATTTTCTGAACATGGCCAGAGATTGATTGTATAATAATGTTAATGGTGTGGCTAGACTGAAACGACAGTTTTTAACAAATATTGATGGGTATTTTATCTGAACCTGCAACTTTATTCGGATCTAAATCGCGCAAACCATCCATTACTCCGCTCTCTGTGAGCTGTACTTTGCATACATGCAAGTTGTTTGAGCAGAAATTATGATGTAGACCATCTAATTTTGTTACAAAAACGCCAGCAAAGTAGGATCCGAACAAGTTGCTGATACTTTGACCATCTGACGCAACTGTTTGCCAACTTCATTTCTGGAGGGATTTGACTGGCTTTATTGATTTTAACAAGTTGCCAATTTTTTTTAACAGTTGAACGTATGTTATTTTCGATATTTTTAACGTTCTTCTGATAGTCTACTCTGATGACATTTTTTGAACAATTTCTGAGAAAGTCTGATAATCTGAAGGAATTTTATAAGTTTTCCATTTTTCATGGTCTAATTTTTTTTCTGATTACTTTGATGGTGGAGTTTGAGAAATATTGGGGAATTTTTTTGTATTTCCGTTTGGAAGGAACAAACTCTTTGACTACACCCAGGTAGCACATCACATCGGCTGAATCTTGGTTCCATATTGGGCCAATATAGATATATTGTAAACGAAAAATCAATATTGGTCTAATATGGGTAAATATTCAAAGAACAATATTATATTAATAATATTGGTGGAATATTGATTGAACTAGTTTTGAATGTAAATTATCACACGAAATATTGGGTCAATATTGTTTGAATAATTTCTACCAATATCTATAATACAATATTGGTTATATATTGTTTTCCACATCTAGAATAAATGTTGCAATCCAAATATTCCAGTCATATCGATAATAGGGAGAAAAAACTATATTGTATTTCCAAGTTTGTTAGAATATTGGTTGATTATCATTTCCACTTTATTTGACAAATTGTAATAACCCATATTGAGTCAATATTGGTTGAATGATATTTACCAATATCGATAAAACAATATTGTCTTCACATCGTTTTTAACATCTAGAATAAATATCGCAATCCCAATATGCCCCTAATATCGATTCTAGGAATAAAAACTATATTGTATCTCTAAATGTGATTACACATTGGTTGAATATCATTTCGCCAATATTCAACAAATCTTATTAATTAATATTGGGTCAATATTGGTTCAATCATATTTATCGATATCGTTAAAACAATATTGTCTTCATATTGTTTCCTTCATCTAGATTGAGATGAAATTTGAATATTGGCAGAATATTCAATGAAACATATTGAAATTATATCATGATCAAACTTGGATAAAAATCCGCTAGGTGGCTTTACATATAAAACGTCTTTTAAAACCTACGAAAGTATATTAAATACCTACTTCCCATAACTTGTTTCAAGACAGCTCACTCAGTGGTTATGGCGATCAAAAGACAGACTCTGGTGTCACCTTCATCAACTGAAGGACATTTAATAATTTACCAAGGTATATTGACATCCACCAATATATCCAAATGATATTGTAGCAATATCGATTAATATTGTACCAATATCGACAAATATTTTGAGGCCATTATTGCTTTAAGAATATTCCACCAAAACTATTTCTAAAATATTCAAACAATATTCGACCATATCGCAAAATGTTCATATTTTACTTCTCGACAATATAACTTTTGAATATTGTGCCAATATTGTCAGAATATTGTATCAGCGATATTGTACCAATATCGCCGAACATTTTGAGGCCAATATCAGTTCAAGAATATTTCGCCAATATTATTCAAGTAATATTGGACCAATATCGCCGAATGTTCACATTTTTTTTCTCGCCAATATTGCATTTAAAATATTTTGCCAATATGTTCACAATATTGTACCAATATTTTACCAATATAGGTGTGCTACTTGGGCATGTTGAATTTTGTTGTAAAAATACTTAATATTTGAATTGATATCGTTACTACGAAAGAGATCTATCCAGGATATGAAGTTGAAGAATTCGTCGATATTTCCGTAATGTGCTTTGTGGTTATTCAAATAAAAGGTATCAGAGTCATGCAATGTGTGACATTTTTTAATTTTACAACAAAATGATAAAGTGGGGTGATGTGAGTCCTCCTTTTCAACAAAACTATTTTGTCGTGTATTGTTTTATATAATAGAATCGTTACCTAATATGATGTCTAGAATTCTGTTATTAGCGTTCATATTATTTTTCAACTGTATCAGTCCACAAAAAGAAAGAATAAGGTAGGTGCAGTGAATTTGCTCATGTTAAGCGAAATCCTTGAAAGAGCAAAACAACTTCGTCGATTTTAAGTATATTTATTTGTCAAAAAATGAATGATCACAACAAACTAAACAAACCTAGAATTCTAATTCAACTGAAAAATTAAACTTGAAATTTTAAACTGGTAGGTAGACATCACTAAGAGTACAAAAAGTATCAAAATAATAACAAAACAAAACAGAATAAACAAAGCCTATTTCAAAAATATATAATTTTTTTTAAGCAAGGAAACTCTTAAAGAAACAAAACAGAAAAACTTAATATCTTTGGGACTTTCTACATTCACAACAGTCTGAACAAATAAAAACTGTCTCATCAGCATTGGTGAGTCAGAAGCACTCTTCATGATAATAAACCAAACAAACTGAGCATAACCGCATATCTTTTTTTACGTCTTCTTGGCAAGCCTTGCAGTACCACGATTCTTTCAGCCGTATGCATACTCAATTCCAGCGACTCGCCAGAGTTTCGCCGCTCGCTACACAATAACTATAATGCACAGTCGAGCTCCAAAAAAGTGGTACATTGCTAAAGTTTCGCGTAGTAGTCACTTTTTTGGAGCTCGACTGAGCATTATAATCCTTGTGTAGCGAACGACGAAACTCTGGCGAGTCGCTGGCGATTGACTATGCATACGGCTGTTTGTGTTTTATTCTTCCCCCTTGATCTTTGGTCTTTCCAATGGCTCCTTTTGCTTGGGTAGATTCTGTTGTTTTGGTGGGAAAAACTTTTTTTTTCACGATAAGCGCTTTGCTGTTAATTGCTTTTTTCTTTCTAGTAGTTTTTGGGACATCCTTATATGGTGTCTCCAACATTTCAGTAAAACTTGTGTTAAGGATAATATTTTCTTTGTCGTTTTTTGTGTTTGGAATATTTTCTTTGGCTTTAGGCTATTCTTCCGAGTCTTCTGAAGAAAATGTTTCTGATAAAGTCTCGCTGTATAAAGACATGTTATCATCTGTTGATGAGCAGCTATTTGATGACGACCATTTTCTCTTATTTTGGCGTTTTGGTTTGGTTGGGTATTTGGAGATCTTTAATGGGGGAGTATTTTCTATGGAGCTTTGATTAGTCCTCTGTTGGAGTCAGGAAGGTCCAGATTGGGGTGTATGGTTTCCCTTCTAAAGTCTTGGTTTTCTTTTGGTCTGCTGCTTCCTTCCAGGTTATTATCTCCCACATGTTCTCGTTCCGTTAATATGCTAGGAGCAAAGGCCACTTCGGGAATAGCATGTGGATTGTACGGATACACACCTGTAGAAGAGAACCCTGAAATAATATTTTGTTGGGTTACTGCCTTGTCCCAAACAATAGTGAAGAGCTCTCCAAACCTCTGCTTAGTTATCGCTCGGTCTCTGTGACGAGTCCAGTATAAAAGTACCTCTTCATCCCAATGGTGCTCGAATGATTTGAATACAGCCTTGTCCATTGGCTGGAGCTCATGTGTTGTATTACTTGGTAGGCATAAAAGGGCAATACCATAAGAATCCGCAGTGTCAAAAATAAAAGTATCCAAATGACAAGATGCGCCATAAAAAATCAAAAGGCAATTTCCTGGGAGTGTATATTTTCCAAAGTGCTTAATCCATTCGTTAAATGATTCAATTGTCAAACTTGCTTTCTTCGTCATTAGCGCCACTGTGCTGGTGGTGAGTTGTCGCACCATTCACGTTTCATCCTTTGACCTTTGAATAGAACTGCTGGGGATATCCTTCTTCCGCTGGCGTTACCACCAGCAACAACCGTAACATTCTATGCGTGTTCTGATGCCACTAGGTGGGCCCTTTTCGCTTCCTTTTTAGCAAGGATAGTTTGCTGGTGATGCAACGCTAACCTGCACCCCTTTTCATCCATATTGTGAATTCTTTCGGGTTTATCCATCAAGTCAAGTTCTAAAGGTACTTTTTGAAGCTTTTCAAAATAATCAGATACAATATGTTTGTTGAGCTTTTGTGCTCTCGTCGGATTCATGTTCTGGGCCTTTCTAGAAGAATGCTCTGGGTGTCTCCTTAAAAATGCTTTTAACGGCCAGCTAGGCGCCTTTCTTGTGAAAACATGTGAGATATACCGTTCAACTGACAATAGTTAAAAACAGATCTGCGAAGCATTCGTTTCGTAAGAGGGTAACCCACTTGCGCCAGTCTGATAATTCGGGCCGCTAATTTTGTTTCTTGGTCTTCATGGAGAACACTTTTTCTGCCAAGTGATTGTTTTACGGTAGTATTTTTGATCATGTAACGATTAAGAGTTCTTCGTGGTATTTTATACTGCTTAGATGCTGAGTTTTTTGACTCCCCATTTTGTACAGCTCTTATGACGCGCATAAGTAATATTTCGTAATTTTTACCTCACTTCAGAGTGCACTAAAATCTAAAATATCCTTCCGATCTAACGTTACATATCTTCATTTAACAGCAAAAGCAGATTGAAAGGTAATACCAACTGATTTTGGCGATATCAACAATAAATTGCCAGCAAAAAACATCAAAATTGCGATGCGTAAACGCTCTACTGGAAGTTAATGGGTTCTGTCAGGAACGTGAAACCTTGGTTATCAATATTGTTTGATGAAAATATTCAGAACTTTTGAACTTTCGACAAATGTCTACATGCCTGGTAAGCTACAGATTACAAACCACCAACTGGGATTTTACCCCACGCCCCTGTCGGCTTGTACTCCCGAGTATTTATAGGTGGTAGAGAGGAGAGCAACAGAGGAAACAATGGAAATATGGCAGGCTTTTTATTGTGAATCTTAGCTAAGTACGGGAAGTAATGAATACGGAAAGAGCTGCCATTGCGATAATTTCTGTCAAGCACGCTTTTTCAGATAAACAAGTTGCTTATCATCGAAATGTGTGGCAAGTACTCTGAAAAAGTCATACAGAATAGCTCATTCATACCGAAGCGTATGCGGAGGGGGACATGCAGTTATGTACAAGAATTATTATTCCAGTAAAGGAAGAGCATTATCATTAATTTGTAGTTGATGTACGCGTTAATGTTTTCTTATACAGGGGTGGTCGACAGTTTTGTAGTCAGTGGACGTGTTCATTCTCTCAATAACCACCCAATACTATGATTAAATCAAGAAAAAACAGTGGTTGAAATAATAAAGTCATTAATTTTGTATGAGAAGCTTTATACTATTTTGTCTATCCATATTTCTACGGCTTGTTTACATTTTTTGAAGATCACTTGATTCGAATCATGAACCATAGAATTCTGACTCAAAATCAAAATATACTAACTTCATTGTCAGAAATCATGAAAACTTATGTACAAAACTTCATTCACTCAACAATAATTTCAAAATGATTTAAATTGGATGAATATTTGTAAATTCCAATGGTGATACTCCCTTTCGTCCACACAACAGCACAAATGAGAAGAAACACCACCACTATATGCGATCCGGTAGACTTGACAATATAGGTGGCTCATTCGCTATTTTGACTGCAGGAAAAACAATGAAAATCCCACAGTATTACCATATACTTGTTCTTGATTAAAAAAATTGGGAGGTACAAATACATTCGTGAATAGGATTACATGAGAATCCAGAACGTTATTCACTTTTTTTCTATATTCAGTTATATAAGAGACCAAGTGTTTTTACCTTCAGTACTGTGAATGTTTGAATGTATTGACTTATTTTCGATTGACAAAAAAAATAAGAATTTTTATGTAAGTTGTCAAATATACCTTTTCGAATTCGACGGAAGTTTTCATCAATTTTGAAGTAGCTACGAAATTCAGATATTCCATCAAACTGTCTTAAATAGAATAAACCATTTGGAGGCCCGGACGAGATAGCTGCTAACTGAAAACTATGTTGGGTAACGACGACTACAATGTGGCGATGGAGCTGCTGAAGACATCGTTTGAAATGTATTGTAGTGATCTGGAGCAAGCTTTAAAGCAACCGAACTCTGATATAGCTCAAACCCAAGGTACAATCAAATTATCAACGAAATTGCATGATGAATTTGAAGAAGAGTCTAACAAACTGATTCATTCGATGCTTAGCGCAAATAAATCCAAAGACGCTATAGCTAAAGTTATGAAAGACTCGCACCAAGCGATGATTAGATTTAGTTCTCTCGCTTTTAACATCGAACAGCTTATGACAGCCAATCATGAGAAGAATAGTTCTGTTTCTTCAAATAGACCCAAACTCAATCTACCTTAAAATGATTCTCAAAAGTGTGGAGGCGAAAGAAAAGACTGGCTGCAATTTTGGAGTTTATTCAAACGAATACACGACGATGATGATATGGAAACGATGACAAATTTCAATATTTACTGCAATCAACAATCCCCAATTCCAAGGCACGACAACTAATTGAGAGTTATCCACCAACAGGTGATAATTTTAACAAGGCAATCGATAGTTTGAAATCAATATTCGGTAGAGATGACTTACTTATCGAGTATTACGTACGAGAACTTCTGAAGCTGGTCTTCAATTATCTCACCACTAAAACCAACAATTTAACATCACTGTACGATAGAACGAAATCTCAGTTAAGGGCACTAGAAACTCTTGGTGTCACTACTGACAACTGTGCAGCAATGTTGTACCCCTTGTTGGAATCGTGCTTACCCGAAGAAATATTGAGAACAGGGCAGAGGAATTCCGAGTTTTCCATAATTGATCCCTTGAAGACACGTTTGAAGAAACTTATTGAATTTTTGAAAAGTGAAGTTGAAAATGAAGAACGGATATTCTTGACTACCAATTTTGAAATGATTAATTGCAAGAAAGAACCCGAACCGAAACCTAGTGTGCCTTCTGCAACTGGATTTTTTAATCAGTACCCGAAATGTAGTTTTTGTCGAGAACAGCACCAAAGCAACATGTGAAAACAAGCAATGGAGTTGTCACTGTAACAAAGAAAGAAGAAACGCAAATGTATCATGTTTTCCAAGCTGAAATGCGTTAAATGCGGTGGAAAACATGTTTTGATGATGTGTCCAAATGAAGACTCTGAAAAGCCCAGTTCATCTAAAAGTTTTCCTACACAAAAAGCATCTACAAAAACTGAATCTTTGGTAGATACTCTAGTGACTACAGGAATGTCTACTCAGACCAACAACCATGTATTTGTACAAACCTTAGCTGTTAAAATTGTTCACTAAGGTCAGAGTAAAAGAGCAAGAGCCTTACGCGACACTGGCTCTGAAAAATCTTACGTTTTGAGAAAAACAGCAGTAAGCATGCAGATGCAAGTTGTGAGAACAGAAGAGATGATGCACTCTATCTTTTGTGGTTACAATACAGATACAGAATACCATGACTGTAACAAGACCCAGTTGGACAGTTTGGATGGGAAATACTTTTGTTCATTAGAAGTCTATGACCAAGTTTTCATTTGTGGAAATATTGCCAGTATTTATGATGGTTGTTGGAATCAAGAGATCAAAAACCTGGGTATCACTATATCTGATACTGAAGATGGCCCTATAGAACTTTTGTTGGAAGCAAATGTAATTGGCAGTCTTTACACTGGGGCACGATACGCCTTGACATGTGGTCTAGTAATAGTCGAAACGAAATTGGGATGGACTTTGGTGGGTAGAATGCCAACTGATGTCACTGTCCCAAAAACTAGCTGCACACTTGTTACTAGCACGCTCGTGAATGATAAAATGGTGTCCGACCTTTGGAACCTCGAACTATTTGGTATCAATGACCCAGTCAAAGAATTAGCAAGAGCAGAAACCGAAAAAGCAACGATGGAATAATTCAAATCGACTGTCGGGAGAGATGATAATTCCAGGTATGAAGTTAGTCTCCCATGGAAAGAAAACCACCCAGTTCTCCCTACGAATTTTCACGTTGCCAAAAAACGATTAGATTCATTGATGAACAAATTAAATGAAGATGGTTATCGCAAAGATTATAATGGAGTACTACAAGAATGGCTGAAAGAAAGGATCATAGAAGAAGTTACCGTCCACACGAGATGTTGTGAAGTTAAATAGTGCTAATACCAAATTGCGACCCGTGTTTGACGCTTCAGTACAAGAAAATTCTCATAGTCCATCATTAAATCAATGCTTGGAAAAAAAAATTAATTTCATAGCCATCAACTTCAATCCGATTCAGACAATGCAAATATGGAGAGATATCAGACATTCGCAAAGCTTTTCTTCAAATTAGTCTTAATTATCATGACAGAAACCTCCTCAAGTTCTTATGGTACACTCCTGAAAATGAATTGAAGATATTTAGACACACTCGAGTTGTCTTTGGTCTGACCTGCAGTCCATTTTTACTTGGAGCAGTTATTAGCTCCACCTTCAGTCAGTGTTAGCTGATAACGCTAAATTTACACAAGAATTTCTAACTATCCTCGGGAGAAGTTTTTATGTCGACAGTAGTATCATGAGTTTCGACTATCAAGAAGAAATAGAGAAATTCAAAGAAGAAGCTCAGAAAGCGATGGTGTAAGCAAAGATGGACTTGAGATGTTGGGAATTTACAGAAAAACAGAATGTCATGGATGTCACGCATTTGACATCTGTTTTAGGATTGAAATGGGACAAATTCACTGATACGCTGGGAGTTTCACTAGAAAGTCTCCAGAATAGTACAATTACGAAAAAACTGACAAAATAGATGATTCTTTCTACTATGAGCATAATTTTCGATGTGATAGGCTTTGTTTCTCCAGCTTTACTCATCCCGGAAGAATTGTTACAAACTACTAGTAAATTGAAGTTATCTTGGAACTCCAGAGTACATGATGATATCAATCAAAAGTTTTTTGATTGGTTTGATGAAATTCCTTACTCAGACTCCGTTAGAATTCCCAGATGCATACGTCCAGAGGTAAAAAGCACTGCAAGCAGGGAAGCCTTCATTTATTTTGCGACGGCAGCAAACATGCATATGCAGCTGTGACTTTTCTGAGAGTGGAATCTTCAAGTACAACAGAGCTTAAGTTAATCCAATCGAAGAATAAAGCGGCACCTATCAAAGACCTTTCAGTTCCACGTTTGGAGTTGTTGGCAGCAACTATCGGTTCCAGAATTTTGGCATCGATTAGAGCAGAATTTGATATTGACATCCTTGTATATTGCTGGTCTGATTCTTCAACGGTTTTGAGCTGGATCAAACGCATAGAGAATTGAAAACCTTTTGTTAGGATCCGAGTCCATGAAATTTTACGACTAGCCACACGATAATCTTGGCATCACGTTCCAGGAGCCATTATTCCGGCGGATTCACCGTCAAGAGGATGTCTACCCAAAAAGTTGTTGGAATGTAAGTGGTGGACCGGTCCTGAATGGTTACTGGACCCTCCTGAAAATTGGCCTAACCAACTTTACGATTTTAACGAGCAAGTTGTTCTTGGAGAAAATTAATCAGAAGGAGTAACGTCAATGGTGAATAAGGACAAAAATCGAATCGCATGGTTTACGAACAGTTTCGGAAAATTTGCGAATTACAAGACTATCATAAGAATAGTAACTCGGATGATGCGATTTATTAGAAATTTCGCTATTAAGAAAACCAAACGATTTGGACCTATATATTTGAACAAAGAATTGACTGTAGAAGATGCCGAAAAAGTCATAATATGGAATACTCAGCAAGAGAATTTTGAACAAATCCAAAACATGTTGAAGAACTTCAAACTACGAAAAAATGAGTATGGGATTTTACTAGTAGAAACGAAGATTGGCGAAAGAGAAGACACAAGATCTTCCAAATTTCCAGCAATTTTACTAGGAAAACACCCAGTCGTAAGGTACCTTATCAAAGAGAGACATGTCAAACTGTTGCATGCTAGAGTTCAAACTGTTAGCAAACCTTAGGGAAGAATTCTGGATATTAGGAACAAATCAGTTAGAGCTATCATTTCAAGATGTGTTGTTTGTCAAAGACACCATTCAAAGCATCTCGATGCAGTTCAAGTCCCACTACCAAGAAATAGGGTGAGATATGCCTCCGTTTTTGAAATCATAGTAGTAGACGCAACAGGTCCTGTGGTATCAAGAGATAAGGGAGAAGTTTGGATACTGATTTTCACTTGCGCCATTTACAGAGCCGTTGATTTTGAGATAATTACGTCGATGTCAACAGACTGTTTTCTATTGGCTTTTCGAAGGTTTTTTGCCAGAAGAGGACGCCCTCAGTCATGTACAGCGATAATAGTACCAATTTCATTGTAGCCAAAAATGCTTTAGCTGTCCTAGACTGGGGAGAAATTTCGAAACACACCACTTCAAAGAATAAAATGGAAATTTAATCCGCCAAAAGCAGCCTGGTGGAGTGGTTGGTGGGAAAGTTTAATTAAGACTTTGAAAAGATTGGTGAGAAAAGTTTTGGGAAGAACGTCATGAACATCAGAAGAACTGGGGACGATTGTATGCGACTGTGAAGCGGTTGTGAATTGACGCCCATCAACAGGTTTAACAGAAAGTCCGGACTGGACTGGACTGGACTGGAGAACATTGACACCTGTAGCATTTTTGCAAGATATCCCCGAAAACGGAGTGCCAGATTCAGATAGTATGGAAGCTACGTATTTGAGACGGAGGTACCGGTATAGACTGAAAGTGAGAGATGAATTCAGAAGACGATTTCGCAATGAGTATCTTGGTACTGTCATTATAAAAAACGAAAAAAAAGTGACAAGAAAACAAGAAAATCCGTTTCTAAAGTAGGAGATTTAGGATTCATAGAAGTAGAAAATTCCAAGAGATTTGAATGGCCTCTAGCACGAATCCAAAAGGTGATTCCAGGAAAAGACGGTGTCATAAGATTACTACACCTAAAAATTCTATCGGGTAATCAAATCCTGAGGCCGATTCAAACATTCTGCCCATGGGAATGAAGAAGTGGAGATCATGAAAGAGAAAATTGCAGAGCAGACAGAGAATGAAGATCCAAATCATTTTCCTGTTCTACCTGAACCAACTACTGGTCAACCGAACAAAGAAAATCATGAGCTAAAGAGAGTCCCGTTCTGGGAGAGTTGTTAGAACGCCCAAACGATTAAGTTTATGACTAAAACAAAACGTTTTTCATAGAAATTATTTTGTCTAGGCGGAAGAATGAATAGGATTACATGAGAATCCAGAACGTTATTTAAAAAAATTCGAATTCGATGGAAGTTTTCATCAATTTTGAAGTATCAACGCAATTCAGATATTCCATCGAACTGTTTTTGATAGAACCATTAGTGAAACTTGAATATCCACAAGTAAAAACTTGAATACTATATGGGACAAATAAACAAGTTAATTACCACAGAAAAAATTGTGTTCCTGGAAATGAACACTTACCACTACTAACCAATTTTGATATATTTCAGATTAATACCCTTTATTGTCCACTTTACTGATGCCAAATGAATTGTTCACTTATGGGTAGAATATAGGTGCATTATTATAAGTACGTTGATCAGTAACCCCAAATGAACTCAATCTATAATTTTTCAGCCTCTACTTTGTTTTTGACCTATCTTTGGTATTATTTTCAATACCCAGTAAATAAGCAGTTCTCTTGTTATTGGTGTATTATTTACTTACTTGAATCGTTTTCTCTGAGTAGCCTTCAAGGTCAGTTTCAAGAATGTGTAAGTACTGTAAGTGGATGAAAATTTCATCATTGAAAAATATACTTTAAATCATTTCAAAATATGAAATAATCGAATGACTATTATTATCAAGTATGATTTTCTCCTATCTTAGACAATAGTCCTCGACATACTAGATTATTGCATGATTCTGAACAGTTCAAAGTATAATTTGTGATACTTACAATTTTTATCCTTATAATAGAAATAATTGAAAATTACCACATAGGCTATACTCACTGGAAAACCATTCATAAATAATACACTTACTAGGATTTCATTACTACAAACATGCATAAATGTGATGCCGGCAACAATATCACACTCATAACATGACGGTACATGTGGATGAAATGACGAAATGACGCCGTGGCTTGTGAGGCCGTTTTCGCAACAGAATAATTTTGCAGAAACATCCGAAAGTGCCCGAACCGAAAAAGTTAACTAATCATAAGTGAATTGTTCACAAACCCAATCGACTTGATCGATTGACGTTATTATTGAGATGGCTTCGACCAAGTGAAGTTTTTTCAGACAAACGATTTAGTAGTGGTAGGTTTCATTATACCTACAATTAGTTTAGTGTACACCTATAAATATCGAACATGGAAAATATTTTGATTCGCTTATTATTCTGATGAGTTACGGTAGGAACTCACTTTCAGAAACATAGTTTCGCTTATTATGAGTTTCTCATATTCCTACCGTAGGTGAAAATTTAGTACCCACAATTGACTTTTTTTCAAGTAAACAATTTACTTGGCCGAGTTTTCTCCCTGCATTTTTTCAATCAATTCTGTGAGACTGAACATGTAGAAATCGTTTCTAATACTTTTCAAACACGAAAACGATTCCTATCAATCCTTAAAAGTGATTTCTAAGGCTTTGGATCGCAAAAACTTTATTACTCCAGTAGGTGCTGCCTCTGCTGGAAAGAAATGAATGCAAATAATAGTGCTACTGTCCACATGTATCGCATCAAAGAGACTAAACTAACAGGAGGGTTTAATAAGCTCTAGCCAATCAGAATCTTGTAACATCAACGCGTCATAGTGACGTACTTGGACATGAGTACAGAGTCGAACTCGAACCAAGCAACATAACTGTCAGCAGTAACTCTCATATACCAAGAGCTAGTCCGTCACTGTCTATGGAGAACGGCGGCCATGACATGTCCAACTACTTCACATTTCGTCACAAATTTTCTTTCATCTCTTTCTATTTGTGTCCCCATTGTCTTATGGGGATTAGACTCTCCTATTAAATAATGTCTCCTAGGTATCGCACTAGTCGAGCGTTGCGCAACCATTCATTGAATACAATGATGCCAATATTTCTAAACAAAGACTACCAATAAATGCTGTTTCTGTTTCTAACAAATTCTCATATCAGAAAATCATAGGATAGAATGAGATTTGGGCTAACTGTTGAAAAAACGGTACAGTCGCTTTGTTAGAAGCGAAAGGTGTACAGGGGTGTCCTGAATATGATTACGGGAAAATATTGACATGCAAAAATCAGAGTAATCAACATTTATACTAACCACACAAGGTGAGGCAAAAGTATAGTGGAAAAAGATTGATAAGCAGAAATATTGACATGGACTATAATGGGTGTCTCAAACTTAAAATGTAGGAAAAGTTTTCAGTTATTAAAAATTACTTTTGTTTCACGAAATAGCTATACAAAAAGTAGAAATATCGACATGGGCTTTATAGTTAAAGAGCTGCCCATATGATTTACTAACATGTCCGGAAACCGTCTGCTGGGCATAAAATAGCATTCTTCGTGTTGCCCCAAGTCACCTGGAAGTATTTTTAGAATTTCTCCAGGTCAAGGTCAATGAGGAGGGGGGGCGTTTAGAAACCAGTCAGTTCGTGACCGTTTGATGGTTTCAAATTTTGGTAGATATGATGCTGAAACTACCTTCTGTCAAGTTTGACCCGCGAACGATGTCAATATACAGAGTTACGCCAAAAAAACAAAAATGACAGTTTTTATGGCATAACTCTGTACCTTCACCTCGTACGCGGGTCAAACGTTAGAACGCCCAAACGATTAAGTTTATGACTAAAACAAAACGTTTTTCATAAAAATTATTTTGTCTAGGCGGAAGAATGAATAGGATTACATGAGAATCCAGAACGTTATTTACTTTTTTTTCAATATTTAGTTATCTAAGAGGCCAAGTGTTTTTCCCCTTAGTATTGTGAATGTTTGAATGAATTGACTTGTTTTTTATTACCAGAAAAAAAAAAATTCGAATTCGATGGAAGTTTTCATCAATTTTGAAGTATCAACGCAATTCAGATATTCCATCGAACTGTTTTTGATAGAATAAACCAATGCGCATTCATCATTACACCAAGGACCCCATCATCTGTCACTCTCTGTCACTCCAGCCTGTGTTCTCCGGGGAAACGTTCATCATCAGTTGACGAGTATACTCATAAAATCGGAAGAAGATATTATTCAAGTGTGGATGATGTAGAAAAGATAAATGCCAAAGAGACAATTTATATGACTTATTTAAAAGAAAAAAACTCTTATAGACTACAATACACCTTTTCTGATATCAAAAAAATTGCTTCCTTCCTGAAACGAGAAAGTGATATGTGAAATGTGATACCATCTATAATTATTGGAAGGTGACTGAACATATTCTATTCATTATAAATTATCGAGTGATTTTGATAAGTGCATATCTAGGAATTGGAGGTTTTAAATCATTATTCTGTAAGGTATTAGGATCAGAAGAAATGCTAGTTGTGAACTTTGTTCTATAGTTGTTTATCAAAAGAACAGTTGCAATAACTGTAAGAATTTTATGTTCAAGAGAGAGAGGTCGGCATGAATTCCGATATCACACTTTTCATAAATATCGAAAAGCACGCTTCTGTAAAATTGGAAGAGTCTGCAAACGAGGACTACTGCAAACTCCCCAAAATGTTGAACCATATTGCAGATGTGATTCAATAAGAGAATAATATAACTCTCAATGCGTAGTAACCCGAATTGCGTTTTTACGGTCAATTTATGTTGCATAATCATTATCATAGTCATAATCACTATCACAGTCCCAGTCGCTGTCTTGAGAATTTTTTGTATTTATGCACCACAGTCATTAATTCGAAAATGAAACATTGACAGATGAGAACACTGTCATTAGTGTCTTTTCATCCCAAAGGAGCAGATATTTTTCAATCATTTCAATAGAAGTACCCTCTTCGTGTCTCGTTTTTTTTACGAAACACAATATACAATAACAAATGACAAGGATAACAATTCAAAACAAATAATTATTTATGTCATTTGTGAAATAGGTATCGACGCGCATGCGCGTTGTGCATGTCGTCCGAATCATGAGCATAAAAATTGGAAATTGCCAACTTTGAATGTCAAATTCTTATGATTATGATTGAGACTAAAACTGAAGAAACTGCATAAATGCTTCTACTGAAATGTACAGTTTCAATTTAATTCCATGATTATGACAGTGACTGTGATTTGGACTATGATAATGACGATGATGAATAAATTGTCCCTTACATGTTGTTTGAATTTCATCGAATTATCCAGCAATTAAGCAGAAATGAGTCGGTTGATAATAATTCGTTTGTAATGATGGAAATAATTACGTGTGAATTCGAGGGTTGAGTTGAGTAGGAATTGACTAGATTCGTCTAGTCATGACTACACTTTGCCCATTTGCCCTCTGTACTTATTTTTTTTTTTTTGAGGACAAATAAAGACAAATTATTATTATTATTATTATTATTATTATTATTATTATTATTTATTTTTTTTTCCTTGGTGTTTTGGCATCGACTGCTATGGTCATTAGCCATGTGTTCTTTATAGGCCTTGTTACTAACTCCATACGCCACTTTAGGAGCAGCACTGTTAATTTTTAACGCAACAGTGAATCGTGGAGGATTATTCCCAGCCGACACGAGCCTCAGTCATTCAGACTTTCACATCTGAAAATGAAAAAAGATCGCACCGTCTGGGAATCGAACCTGCAATCTCTCGATTACCAGGCGAGCGCTTAACCACTGCGCTAATCCCCGCCCTATATTATTATTATTATTATTATTATTATTATTATTATTATTATTATTATTATTATTATTATTATTATTATTATTATTATTATTATTATTATTATTATTATTATTATTATTATTATTATTATTATTATTATTATTATTATTATTATTATTATTATTGTTATTATTATTATTATTGTTATTATTATTATTATTATTATTATTATTATTATTATTATTATTATTATTATTATTATTTCGATCATACGAATTGTTTTCGCAAGTAGTACACTCATACGAGGATATATTGAAAAATTCTTAGCCTACTATAGAACCAAACAAAATTTCAAAGTCAAAATATTTTATTACTCAACATATTCTCCTCTTAATTGGATACATTCATTACAGCGAACATGCAACGTCTCTAGACCTTTCAAAAAAATTGTTTCTTCTTGCTCTGCAAACCAGACCTCCACAGCTTTCATTACCTCCTCGTTGGAAGAAAATTTACGACCTTTTAAACTTTTTTTCTGTTGAGGAAAAATATGATAGTCGGACGGAGCCAAATCAGGTGAATAAGGGGGATGTTCTAGTAATTCAAACCCTAAATCACGAATTTTGCTCCAAATAGCCCCATGAAAAAGAGTCTGAAGGTGTCAAATCTGGCAAGCGGGCTGGCCATTCCGTAGGACCTCGACGGCCAATCCAACGACCGGGGAAAGTATTATCCAAATAGCTTCTCACTTATCTGGAGTAATGAGGTGCTCCATCGTTTTGAAATACAATATTTATATCGAATTCATCGGGATTCGCTCAGTAGATTTCGTTGATTAGAGGGTCAACAGTAGTTCCCAGCATATTCAAATAAAGTTCCCCTGTTATATTTTGTTCAATGAATAGAGGTCCTACAATATGGTTTCCCAATATTTCTGACCAAACGGTAATTTTTTCTTGATATTGAGTATGAGTTTCCCGGAAAATGTGGGGGTTGGTGTCACTCCAATTATGGCAATTTTGTCTGTGAACATTGTCGTTGAGAAAAAATGTACAATCGTCACTGAAACAAATGTTGTGAAGATAGGTAGGATGCCTTGCAATGGTTTCTGTCATAATTTCGCAGAATTCTGTTCTTCGATCAGGGTCATCTCCAGTTAACTGATGTACCATTTTGATTTTGAATGGATGATACTTATTCCTCTTCAAAAGTCTCCACACAGTAGCAGGACACACCTCACAAACATTCGCGACGGAGGAAGTAGACTGTTGAGGATTTATTATCATCTCACCAATTATTTGAACTTGCTGTTCTTCTGGAATGGACGGATGACCTAGGGTCTTTTTGTTCTGTACACTACCGGTAGTTGTGAATTTAGATACAAGTTTTCTTAAATATTTTCTACAGTTAGGACAATTCGGGATACGATTATTACGATTATTAAAAATTATTTCGGTTTCGTGAAAGTTATACGTCTCACCGTAACTAAAAATCGCTTCGATTTTGTCTTCTAATGGATATGAATTGACTAATTCAGAGATAGTTCACCTATCTACTAGTATAACCGAAAACTGAATGAGAATATTTTAACTGAACAATGATGTTCGTAATGATAATTTGTGTCTTTTTTTATAAACAAAAAATAACCCATCAAAGTGTATCGGGTTGTTAGTATTACCATATGGCAGAGAAAAGCAAATATTTCTAGAAATGTGGATAGCAATGTGTTTGTATTCAGGTAATTATTAAATGTTCTGCCATTTTGTAGTAGGTGAAGATATTTATATTCTATGGTTGTGAAGTACTCGTCCTGAGCATCAGATGGATGTTTCACAATACCCCCCTTTCCTCATAATTTTTTCCCAGATGGCGCCCAGTCGCCATCGTGAGAGTTTCATCTGTCAATTTTACTCCAAACTATAGTATACATGCATGAATTTCTTTATCCCAGGTTCAAATTTTCTGAGTTGACCCGTTAAAAAAAAAAAGCATGGGGGGACATCAAAGAAACGCACTGTATATTCGTATGTTGTTAAAGCAGACTAGTAATATAGTTTTTTGCTTTGGGTATTTTCATGACCAGGAAATTTATGATTTAGTTAGCTTCTGAACATTTAGATATAAAGCATTTGTCATTCCAAGGAAAATACAGCATTTTTCATTTGATGGAGCACCTTGTAGGTTATTGAATAAATACAGGTCATAATAACACCACTTAAAGATACTTTTTCATAGTGCTCTTTCCAACCAAATAGGTTAAATACAAAAAAAAATCACAATTTTTCACCAAATGAATTATTTCATGAATTTTTGTGCCAATTGATATAAATTGCCGTCCACATATATCCCTTCCCCTTAATCAGACTCTGAACTGACAGCAAAGCTGAAGGGGTTAGAAGTGAGGTTTTTGATTTAATACACAACAGAAAATGGCAAAAATGAATGAATTATTTTAGCAGAGCTACACAGTACCTAGTAATAAACACTTGAATAAAATTTTCGAATGTTGTTTTGTTGTAAAAGCTGACATTTATAGAACATTTATAAAACATTTATAGAACATTTATAGAACATTTATAGAACATTTATAGAACGAAACGATTATAGAGGAGGATTTATACACCCCCCCTTCAATGTCTCTACTGCTACGGTAGCTGCAACCGCAACCGTAGCGACAGCGCCTGCATCTCAAACTATAACCAACTTTAATTGATTTTCGAATTCCAGACTGGATTTGAGATATGTTCTTGGTCATAGATGGAAGAAGCACATCATATTTCACCGAACTGTCGAATTTGGTGGTGGCACCATTCTTGGTTCTCAATATATTCCACTTGAACATGGCAAAATCGAATAAAATATTGAATATATTTTCGACTTTCAGACCGGATTCGAAATATTTTTTGGTAGCAGATGGAAGGAGCACATCATTTTCCATAATACTGTCGAATTTCATGGTGGCACCATTCTTTTTTCTCGAGATGCACCACTTTTCGACTTTCAGACCAAAATTAAAAACTTTTTTGGTCATGATTGGAAAGAGCACATCATTTTCCATCAGATTGATGAATTTCGTAGTGGAACAATTTTTGTTCTCGACATATTCCACTTGAAAATGGCAAAAACCAAATAAAAATGGGAATTAAATTGATTGTCGACTTCCAAACCAGATTTGAAAAATTTTCTTGATCATGAATGGAAAAAGCACATCATTTTTCATAAGATTGATAAATTCCGTGGTGGCACCATGTCTTGTCCTCGAGATATTCCACTTGAAAATGGCAAAAACCAATTAAAAACGGGAAATAAATTGATTTTTGGCTTTCACACCGGATTTGAAAAATTTTCTTGGTCATGAATGGAAAGAGCATGCACATCATTTTCCATAAGATTGATGAATTTCGTGGTGGCACCACTTCTTTTTCTCGGGATATTCCACTTGAAATTAGCAAAAATCAAATAAAAATGGGAATTAAATTGATTGTCGACTTCCAGACCAGATTTGAAAAGTTTTCTTGGTCATGAATGGAAAGAGCACATCATTTTCCATAAGATTTAAGTATTTCGTGGTGGCACCATTTCTTGTTCTCGACATATTCCACTTGAAAATGGCAAAAACCAAATAAAAACGGGAATTAAATTGATTTTCGACATCCAGACCGCATTTGAAAGATTTCCTTGGTCATGAATGGAAAAAGCACATCATTTTCTATGAGATTGATGAATTTCGTAGTGGCACCATTTATTTTCTCGGGATATTCCACTTGAAATTGGCAAAAATCAAATAAAAATGGGAACTAAATTGATTGTAGACTTCCAGACCGGATTTGAAGAATTTTCTTGGTCATGAATGGAAGGAGCACATTATTTTCCATGAGATTGATGAATTTAATGGTGGAACCATTTCTTGTTCTCGAGATATTCCACTTGAAAATGGCAAAAACCAAATAAAAACGGGAATTAAATTGATTTTCGACTTTCAGACTGGATTTGAAAAATTTTCTTGGACATGAATGGAAAGAACGCATCATTTTCCATAAGATTGATGGATTTTGTGTTGGCACCATTTCTTTTTCTCGAGATATTCCACATGAAAATGGCAAAAACCAAATAAAAATAGGAATTAAATTGATTTTCAACTTTCATACCCGATTTTAAAAAATTTCTTGGGTATGAATGGAAAGAACACATCATTTTCCATAAGATTAATGAATTTCGTGGTGGCACCATTTCTTTTTCTCGAGATATTCTACTTGAAAATGGCAAAAACCAACTAAAAATAGGAATTAGATTGATTTTCGACTACCAGACCGGATTTGAAACATGTCCTTGTTCATAGATGGAAAGAGCACATCATTTATCATGAGATTGTTCAATTTCGTGGTGGTACCATTTCTTCTTCTAGAGATATTCCACTTGAAAATGGCAAAAACCAAATAAAAATGGGAATAAAATTTATTTTCGACTTCCAGGCCGGATTAGAAACATGTTCTTGGTCATAGATGGAAGAAGCACAGCATGTTCCATGAGGTTGTTGAATTTCGTGGTAGCACCATTACTTGTTCTCAAGATATTCCACTTGATAAGAGCAAAATCAAATAAAAACGGGTATTAAATTGATTTTCGACATTAAGACCGGATTTGCAAAATTTTCTTGGCCATGAATGGAAAGAACACATCATTTTCCATATGATAGATAAATTTCGTGATGGCACCATTTCTTGTTCTCGAGATATTCCACTTGAAAATAGCAAAAACCAAATAAAAACGGGAATTGATTTTCGAATTCCAGATCGGATTTGAAACATGTTCTTGGTCATAGATGGAAGAAACACATCATATTCCATGAGTTTGTTGGATTTCGTGGTGGCACCATTTCTGGTTCTCAAGATATTCCACTTGAAAATGGCAAAAACCAAATAAAAACGGGTATTAAATTGATTTTCGACTTTCAGACCGTATTTGAAAGATTTTATTTGTCATGAATGGAAAAAGCACATAATTTTCCATAGAATTGGTAAATTTCGTGGTGGCACAATTTCTTGTTCTCGAGATATTCCACTTGAAAATACCAAAAACCAATTAAAAATGGGAATTAAATTGATTGTCGACTTCCAAACCAGATATGATAAATTCTCTTGGTCAATAGTGGAAAGAGCACATCATTTCTCATGAGACAAAAGAATTTCGTGGTGGCACCATTTCTTGCTCTCGAGATGTTCCACTTGAAAATGGCAAAAACCAAATAAAAACGGAAATTTAATTATTTTCGACTTTCAGACCGGATTTGAAAAATTTTATTGATCATGAATGGAAGAAAACACAATATTTTCCATGAAACTGATGAATTTCGTAGTGGCACCATTTCTGGTTCTCAAGATATTCCGCTTGAAAATGACAAAAACAAAATAAAAACCGGTATTAAATTGATTTTCGACTTTCAGACCGGATTTAAATAAATTTCAAGGTCATAAATGAAAAGAGCACATTATTTTCCATAAGATATATGGATTTCGTGGTGGCATCATTTCTTGTTCTCGAGATATTCCACTTGAAATTGCCAAAAATCAGATGAAAACGGGAAATAAATTGATTTTCGACTTTCTGACAGGATTTGAAACACGTTCTTGTTCATAGATGGAAAAAGCACATCATTTTCCATAAGATTTTCTAATTTTGTGGTGGCACCATTTCTTGTTCTCAAGATATTCCACTTGAAAATGGCAAAAACCAAATAAAAACAGGTATTAAATTGTTTTTCGACTTTCAGACCTGATTTGAAAAATTTTTTCGGTTATGAATAGAAAGAGCACATCATTTTCTATAAGGTAAATGAATTTCGTGGTGGCACCATTTTTTGTTCTCGAGATATTCCACTTGAAAATGGCAAAAACCAAATAAAAACAGGAATTAAATTGATTTTCGACTTCCAGACCGGATTTGAAACATGTTTTTGAACATAGATGAAAGAAGCACATCATATTTCATGAGACTGTTGAATCTCGTGGTGGCACCATTTCTTGTTCTCAAGTTATTCCACGTGAAAATGGCAGAAACCAAATAAAACCGGGTATTAAATAGATTTTTAACTTCTGGACCGGATTTGAAAAATTTCCTTGGTCATTACTGGAAAGAAGACATAATTTTTCATGAGAGTGATGAATTTCTTGGTGGTACCGTTTCTTGTTCTCGAGATATTCCACTTGAAAATGGCAAAAACCAAATAAACACGGGAATTAAATGGATTTTCGAATTCCAGACCGGATTTGAAACATGTTCTTGGTCATAGATGGAAGGAAAACATCATTTTCTAAGAGTTTGATTAATTTCGTGGTGGCACCATTTCTTTTTCTCGAGATATTCCTCTTGAAAGTGGCTAAAACCAAATAAAAAAGGGAACTAAATTGATTTTCGACTTCCAGACCGGATTTGAAACTTGTTCTTGGTAATAGATGGTAAAAACACATCATATCTCATGAGATTTTTGAATATCGTGGTGGCACCATTCCTTGTTCTCAAGATATTCCACTTGAAAATGGCAAAATCAAATAAAAACGGGTAATAAATTGATTTTCGACTTTCAGACCAGATTTGAAAAAATTTCTTGGTAATGAATGGAAAGACTACATTATTTCTCCATGAATTGATGAATTTCGTGGTGGCACCATTTCTTGTTCTCGAGATATTCCACTTAAAAATGGCAAAAACCAAATAAAAACGGGTATCTAATTGATTTTCAACTTTCAGACCGGATTAAAAAAATTTTCTTGGTCATGAATGGAAAGAACACATTATTTTCCATAAAACTGATGAATTTTGTAGTTGTGCCATTTCTGGATCTCAAGATATTCCTCTTGAAAATGGCAAAAACAAAATAAAAACCGGTATTAAATTGATTTTGGACTTTTAGACCGTATTTAAAAAAATTTCTTGGTCATTAATGGAAATAGCCACATCATTTTCCATAAGATTTTTGAATTTCGTGGTGGCATCATTTCTTGTTCTCGACATATATAGACCGGGATCCCACGCCTATTTTCAAAAATGATTAATAACATGCTGAATCTTCCTGAGTAGCTTCATTTTGCCGGGACGTCCAAATTTTTCCTCTACGAAAATTCTCGATAGTGGTATGGATAGTAGGACTGAAGAGTCCCCCACTCATGTACCATTGACGTGGTCATAAAAATTCATTATTAACCATCGGATTTTTTACCGTTGCTTGGTTGATATTTGTATGATTGAATGGTCATATTGTCCTACAAACTGAACGGTAGGTGTTCCCAGTCCTACGCTCCGAAATTGTCAATTCCACGGTAAATTTTTTTTTATTAATAACTGTAGGACAATGATAACACATGAAAGGTAAGTGTATTCTTCACCTAAATGATACAGTGTCCTACAAAAAAACGGGTATGTATCGCTAGTCCTACAAAAATTATTCAAAATAAAGAATTATTTTGAAATTGTGGTTTAGCTAATTTAATATACTTTTATTCGTGAAGTAATGTTACTTTCAATGAATAATTGTTTGTTCGATTCAAAAATATCATAATTTAAGTGAAAAGTTTATGAAATAAGTGGGAAAATTTGTTTAGCTTTCATAATTTGTATAAACATATTGAAAACAACAATAACAAAGTAAAAACATTGAAATAATCAATGATGTCTCATGCGCTTCAACAGATGCAGGGAAACCCGGAAAAGTCTGCAACACCACATAGTCGTCTGAAGAGCTGAAATTTATAATTGAAAACTTTCAAAGATGTCAGACGAACTATGAAATTCTGCTCTACGGTAAAACAGGATGTATGGTATCTCCAGAGGCCTCAAAAAGTCCAGCTCGGAAGAGATATTATGTTTTACGGGTTCAAGTGGCCAAGTAGTATGGAAATGAAACAAAAAAAACGCATCATGAATATTTCATTTACCTGAATAGGTATTTCCAAATTCATTTCAGTTTTCAATTGATGTGTTCACAAAAATAATATATAATTACTTGTTGATGATGTCAATTCTTGGCTTGCACTTGTATCGACTTCTGAGGGCTGCCCTTCGTAAGGAGACGACATCTGGTTAACGGAAAAACAATTTTAAATAATGAGGAAGGGAAGGGAAAGGAGCGGGAGAGCATTTTTCACCAGCTATTCAAGGAGATATCACAAGAACAGGTTTCTGAAAAATGTAATTGGATGCGGGTGGCTGTGAATCAGAGAGTGACGGGTCTTGCTGGAAATAAGGGGAGTTGATAGGAGGATTATTTCATGAGTATAATTTCACTTCAATTCTCATATCATAGTAACAGATATGGACAATTCGTTATGATTATTTCATTTTGTTGCTGAGATATAGCTTTTTAAGGCATTCAAATTGTCACTGTGGGCATGGAAAACTGTTGAACTAGCAATCATAATATGAATCCTCATGTAATTGATGAAGACCCATTCTTTTTCAAAGAATTTGTAAAATAAAAATGATAATGGTATTGATATTCATCTATATCTTTGAATAGTGTCTTGACATGCTATGTGATGCAACACCCTTTGTGAAATATAATTTCTTATTCGAATGGAGGGACGAGGGACGAGGGACGAGGGACGAGCTACAAATTAGATTTAATGTTGTGGAACACCCTGTATATGGTGCTACACACGAAACGATACGTTGACGAGACAGCGCACTCTCATTTTGACACTAGACTAATTGGGTGTCAAAACAAAAGAAAAACACTGATACGTCGCAGTACCGGGAAACCTTCTTCGAGCGGTGAAAGAAAGTTTCACTGATTTATTTTATGGTTCGTCTCAACACGTAGTATAGAATGCTTGTTAATATGAGAAGAGAAAGAAAACTCAATCATTGACATAACTAAAATTAATTTATTAAAAAAATATAAATATATACATTTATATATATATATATATATATATATATATATATATATATATATATATATATATATATATATATATGTTCACTTGTGCAAACCCACAGGAAACGTCTTGTATATGATCAGACAGACAGTGTACAGGAACAATTAACATGCACACATCCCTGCTATAAATAGCAGCGCATCAAAACAAATATTTGCAAATATGAAATAAACATAAAAGAAAAAATGTTCTTTCAATATCTAATACAAAGCATAATGATAAAAACACTAATTTTTAAACTAGAGCAAAATCATCGATTAATCATTCAGTTAAAATTCAAAAGAAATACAAAATCATTCAATTTAAATTGATAAACAAATACGTGGAAAACCCGGTGTAAATCTAACACAAAACATCGTGTATTTTGAAGTTACAACACAAACGAAGGTAATATCTCAAAAAAAACTCAAAGGCTTAGAACATCTGGCATATACTGCCTTGTGTATGAAAAAAACTATATATACGAACTCGAGGATTAACATCTGTTATTGACACTTTGAAAACAAAGGAATTTGTTATCATTACTTTAATTGTCATAAGGACCTCATTTATACATATTTCGTGAAATACCAACAAATCAGGGTGATTATATTCATGTCTAGAAAAATAAAGTCAAATAAAACACATTTACATTTGTCGCTCGGTCCAAAAAGGAAACATCAGCTGATGGCTTCGATATCTTGAGAGTTACGAAAAACATGTGCGAAACGCCGGGGCTCGCTACGTTAGGAATGATTTATTAACAATCGTAGCGGATAAAATTACTTACATCCGAAATACATTCTGGTGAGGTGTTGACAACTATCTCAACTGTGAGAATTTGTCGTGTAGAAGAAAACACCTCGACAGGAGGTTTTGAATAAACCCTTTTCGGTGATGACTACACGAATTAGTCGACAGGTAGAAATTCCTGCTCTCTTCCGTGAAAAACCTTGATATCTTGTAGAGTCACACACAAGTACTTTGGACAATAATTTTCTTTTAGACTTTAAACGGTAGGCAAAAAAACTTGTAGCTGATACTACATGCTAATTTTCTATGCAAGTGAGAAATAACTTTTCTTTTCCCATTCTTCCCGTATTTTCTTCTTAATTTCTATACTTTAAATTCTTTAGCATTCAATATTCGTACCATGTATTACACATCTTGCACTTAATTTATCCTTAAACTTTTTTATTTCTTCCGTGCTAAAATACATGGTTAATCTTCCACAGGTTCTTCTGTCCTTGTTTCATTACGTGTTGTTGGAAAACACTTTGTATTTATATATGAACAGTTGTCAAGATGGACAGTTGTCAAGATGACAGTTTTAATCTTTGATGTTTTTATGATTGATGTCACATTATCTTGCTATTAAAAAGTTGTCGATTTTTGAATTAGATTTGGCTATTATTTGAAAAGGTGTGTACATACTGCACAGTAGTGAACTCTACGAGACTGAAGAAATAGCAGTTTCAACATTTTGGCGACCGTGACAGGACACTACCGTTAAAAGTATGGAAAAGACCAAGAAAGCCTTAGCTCTACAAAGAACAGCTTTTGCAAGGATATGTTCGAAGTTAGAAGATGATTTATCCAAAGAAAGACACAATTTCATTCAAATACAGAGTGCTATCAAAGTGTTGGACGGTAAAATGCTACAAATGACCGAACTGAATCAACTTATGTTAGATTTGATGCTTGATTCAGGAGATGAAGGAGCGGCTATGAATGCAGAAGTCGAATTGATGGATGAAATCAGTCTTCAATATCATAAATTGAAATGTAACTGTGATATGTTAGTCAGTCAAGGACATAGCTCTAAGAAATCAGAATTCAAAAGCAAATTGAAGATTCCCAAAATTGAATTCAGGCAGTTTGGCGGCGATATAAAAAGTAAGCTTGGTTTTTGGAATCAGTTCAGCAGAATTGATGAAGATTCTGATATAGAAGAGGAGGATAAACTGCAGTATTTGGTCCAAGCTACGACTCCAGGTTCTCGAGCTATACAACTCGTTGAAAGTTACCCCGCTACTAAAGGAAACTATGTGAAAGCAGAAGCCAGTTTGAAGCAAAGATTTGGAAGAGAAGATTTGTTGATAGAAGTCTACGTAAGAGAACTTCTCAAGTTAGTTTTAACAAATCTAAATGCCAAGAATAAACTGTCAACATTTTTTGACAAAATTGAATCCCAGTTGAGAGCATTGGAAAGTTTAGGTGTGAAATCTGATACCTGTGCTGCCATGTACCCTTTGGTAGAGTCTTGTATAGGGGAAGATTTGATACGAGCTTGGCACCGAAGTCAACTTTATTTATCAGAGTCTAGTTTGAAGAAACGTCTTGATGCTCTGATGGATTATCTCAGACAGGAAGTAATGAACGAAGGAAGAATTTCTCTTTCTGTTTCCAGTTTTAAGGACAGACGGAAGCCCGAAGATAGTAGAAATACAGCTAGTAGCTCTACTGTACCCACTGCATCCGAGTTGTACCATAAAGGAGCCCCACGATGTGTATTTTGCAAAGGTTCACACACATCAGATCAGTGTAAAGAAGCATTGAAACTCAGTTTTGCGGAGAGAAAACAGAAGTTGTCAGATTCTGCTTGCTGCCATCTTTGTACCAAATTTGGTCACATTGCCCGGAGATGTCGTTTTAGGGAAAAATTTTCCAGCTGCCAAGGGAGACATTGAAGTATTATGTTCCCTAAAAACGATATTAAGACATTAAATTCCAATGATACAAATCTGAGGGAGCAAAAACCCCAAAAAGAAGAACATAATCTGACTAACCATACATATCCTGAGGTTTTTCTACAAACTATAGTTGTTGAACTGAAAGGAGAGAAAAAGTCACGTCGAGTGAGACTTCTTTTTGACACTGGATCTTACAAATCGTATATCACAAGAAGAATTGTTGAACAGATAGGAAATACTCCAGTTCGAGAAGAAAAACTGGTTCATTCACTTTTTTTACTGAAACTGTTAGTCATACGTGCTATAAAATTCGTCTCTACAGCCTTACCGAAGAATATTGTTGCAATTTTGAAGTCCTGGACCAACCACTGATTTGTAACCACGTGAGTTCAGTGAAAAAAGGGCCCTGGCTGGACGAACTAAAGCAAATGGGAATAGAAATGAGTGACACTGCATTTGGCCCAATTGATGTCTTGGTAGGAGCTGACATAGCCGGAAAGCTGTTTTCTGGGCGTAAACAGGATTTGAACTGTGGATTAGTAGCAGTTCATACATTACTAGAGTGGACACTTATGGGAAAACTGACACCAGACTACTCAACTAAGTCATCCTTGCTAGTAACTTCATTGTTTTCTGAAGATGTTGCCATAGCGGACTTATGGAGTTTAGATGTTCTTGGTATTCAAGATCCCGGAAAAACAAAATCTCAACAAGAAAAAGAGAAGCTAGTTATGGAACATTTTTCACAAACAGTTACACGAAAAAAATAGCCAGAGATATGAAGTAAGCATACCTTGGATCGAAGGTCACCCTCCTTTATCATCCAATTTCGATTTATCTTATAAAAGACTCGTCAACACCACAAAAAAGTTGAAGAAAGATAATTTCTATAACATCTACGATGAAGTCTTTGATAATTGGTTAAGTGGAGGAGTCATATAATGCTTGCCAGAAAATGAACCATTTGAAACATTATCTCAATTCGGTCATTTTTTACCTCACCATCCAGTGTACAAACCCGGTAGTACTACAACACCCGTACGTCCAGTTTTCGATGCTTCGTCCAGAGAAAAGAACCAGCCGTCTTTGAATCAGTGCCTAGAAAAGGGCATTAAACTCATTGAATTGATTCCATCTTTGATTTTACGTTTCCGCATGGAGAGGATAGGAATCACAGCTGATATAAGGAAGGCATTTCTTCAGATAAGCCTACAAGAAAGCGATAGAAACTTCCTAAAGTTCTTGTGGTACGATAAGGATGGAAAATTGAAAGTTTTTAGACATGCACGTGTTGTATTTGGAGTAACGTGCAGTCCATTTTTATTGGGAGCAGTCTTGGAATTTCATTTGAAGGAAACCCTAAGAAAGTCAGTTTGTAAAGAAAACTCTTATAGTTCCGAAGTGATTTCAAAACTAATGAAATCTTTTTACGTCGACAATGTCCTAGCAAGCGTACCAGACAGAGAAGCTCTTAACTTATTCATTGAACAGTCAACACAAATTCTGGCTGATGGAAAGTTTGAGTTAAGAGGGTGGGAGCATTCTTTACCAGAAGTTACTGAAGTTGAAGCAAAAAGCAACATCCTTGGTCTCATTTGGAATCGTAACCTGGACACCTTGGAACTATCTCTGGAATGGTTTGACAGAATGGATATACGATTGTTAACCAAACGAACCATGTTATCTGCAGCGCATAAACTGTTCGATCCCATTGGTTTTTCAAGTCCAGTAGTCCTGATACCAAAACTTTTACTTCAAAAGACTTGGTCTTCGAATTTAGGATGGGACGAAGAAATTGAAGCAGAAGTTCGAGAAAAATTTCTGAAGTGGTTACAAGAACTACCCTATTTGGCATCTGTCAAGATTCCTCGATGGATAGCTTCCGATTTCACAGTTTCGTTCACCCAATCTGCACATGTCTTTTGTGACGCTTACGCATCTTGTATTTTTCTAAGAACAGAAATGAATGATGGTCAAGTGATTCTAAGACTAATTGAAGCGAAATCTAGAGTAGCACAGGTTAAAAGATTAACTATACCTCGTCTTGAACTTTTGGCTGCAACAATTGGAGTGAGACTATTTCAGAATTTCCAGAAGAACTGTAAAGACAATCTTCAAGTGTATTTTTGGTCAGACTCGTCAACTGTTTTATCGTGGATTAAAAGAGAAGACCACTGGAAAACATTTATCTGGAACCGTATTAAAGAAATAAAACGTTATTCCAAATCTCTAGATTGGTATCATGTTCCTAGTGAAATGAACCCAGCGGATCTTCCATCACGAGGCTGTTTAGCTAAAGCACTAGCTGATGGAAGATGGTAGGAGGGTCCTAGATGGTTACGTGATCCAGTTTCACAATGGCCTAGTCAGAATTTTGCATGTAATGAAGAAGAAATCAATTGCGAAAAAAGAAAAACTGTTGTTTCTTCCTTGTCGGTGCCTAAAGATCATTCATGGTACTACAAGTATTTTTCGAAATTCAGCAAGATAGTCAATATGATTGCCTGGATCAACCGATTTACCAATAATTGCAAGAAGCAAAATGCTGAATACAAAAAATTCCTGACTGCAGAAGAACTAGTAGCAGCAACAAAACTTGTCATTCGTTTCATCCAAGAAGAAGCTTTTGAGTCAGAAAAGGATCCTAAACTTTCATCCTTGTGCCCTTTCGTTGATGATGAAAGATTGATACGATTGAGAACCAAAATATCAGATAGAACTGATACCAATATCTTTCGCATGCCATATATATTACCCTCAAACCACGAAGTTGTCAAACGTTTGATTTTTGAAGAACATTTGAAGTATAACCATGTTGGAACACAAGGTTTGATGAGTATACTCAGGGAAAATTATTGGATTCTTCAATGTAGACGCACTATTAGATCAGTTATTGATGGATGCACCACTTTCAGAAGATTTAGAGGTAAACTGCTTGACACTCCTGCTATATGTTTACCAGAAAACAGAGTCCGTGATGCTGCTGTGTTTGAGGTTTTAGGTATAGATTTAGCAGGACTTTTGTACCTCAAATCGAATGAAAAAGTGTGGGTTGTTTTATATACTTGTGCATTATATCGTGCTGTGCACCATTAGTTAACGTCATCCTTGTCAAGCAATGCATTTCTACAGACATTGAGAAGGTTTATCGCTCGAAGAGGTCGACCATCAGTAATATATACAGACTGCGGCAAAAATTTCGTTGGATGCGCAAACGCCTTACAAGATATAGATTGGCTAGAAGTAGCTGAGACTTGTACCACAATACACCGAATAGATTGGAAAATGAATCCTTCAACAGCTGCATGGTGGGGAGGTTGGTGGGAGCGCCTTATTAGACTGATGAAGGAGTTGTTACGTAAAAAATAATTGCAGACTGTTCTTTGTGACTGTGAATCAGTTTTGAACGCCCGCCCACTCACATACATGTCCGAAGATCCAAATGATTACATTGTTCTTACACCAGCGATGTTCTTACAAGATATCAGAGGAGTTGGAGTGACTGATCTTGATTTTGGTTGAAGCGAAAGATTTGAGTAGACGTTTCAAATACCGTTTGAAATTAAAGGAAGATTTGAACAAGAGATTCAAGTCAGAATATTTGGGCCAACTTACTCTTTTCTCGAAGAAAACTTCTGATGAGAAAATCAAAGTTGGAGACATTGTTTTGATCTCAGATTTTAATAAGAAGAAATTTGAATGGGTCGTGTAGTTGAAACCATTCTTGGACGTGACGGAAATGTTAGAATAGTTAAGTTGAGAACTGCCACCGGTGTATTGCTGAGGCCAGTTCAACGTATTGCTTTGCTGGAAATGGAAAAATCAAAGGATTTGCTTACACCGACTCTGTCAAAGACCAGAACGGCTCATTCGAAAGCTGAAGAAGGCAAGTTACCGAAGAAGTTGAAAACTAGAGAGCCTGTAGCGAAAACAAGTTCTGGGAGACCTGTAAAAGTCCCTGAGAGATATCGAAATTGATTGTATCATTACTCCAATGTATTAATGACACAAGGTGGGAGTGTGTTGGAAAACACTTTCTATTTATATATGAACAGTTGTCAAGATGGACAGTTGTCAAGATGACAGTTTTGATCTTTGATGTTTTTATGATTGATGTCACATTATCTTGCTATTAGGAAGTTGTCTATTTTTGAATTAGATTTGACTATTATTTGAAAAGTTGTGTACATACTGCACAGTAGTGAACTCTACGAGACTGAAGAAATAGCAGTTTCAACACGTGTAATACAAAGTGACATTTTTCCGCTGATTTTCCTTTGTTTATTTCTGGCGGATTTCATTACCATTCTCCTGCGTTCCCATCCTTTGTATCCTACTTTCTCAACTATTGTTTTACCATCTGATGGAATTCTTTCAGGACTAGAAAAATTTTTGCCTTCTTTGTATCCGGGCAAATCTGGTAGAGACGGTATTGTGTTTGTCGAAAATTTCCCTGTAATTATTTTCTTCCAGGAATTTAAACTCTCCTCAATTCTTTGGGCACTCTCTCCAATTTTCCTGTTTTCCTTTCGCCAGTTACCTTCTACCGGGCTTATTTTATCAAATTAGTAGTAAATTTGGATGAATCAACCACTACGAATACATGTTCAACTATTAACCTGATTTACTTCCAAATCCAATTCCACAGAACCCTTATTCGGTATCAATTTACCTTGTATACCTTTGAGAGTATAGTTTTTCCCTCAGACTATCTTTTCATCCAATACACCAGAGACACTTGTGCGCCGGAATCTACTAAAGCCTGTCCTGGTATTCCATTAATTTTTAGGATTAAAGTATTCCTTTGTTCTTCAAATGAATTCATGCGTATCAACATATGATTTCCAATTCCTAAACTTCCGTAATTCCGTGTTTTACTCCTTGTTTTTCCTTTTACTCTTACTTCATCTTCATTTTCACAATTTGGGTATTTCTCTGCTTCCCTCGTATACTGAACTTCAGCATTTATGATTTCTTGTATTTTTCTCTCGCCTTCAAGATCAAGATTTACTTTTCTCACTTTTGAATTCTCGAAATTTCCATAATCAATACTTCCTTTATTTTTTTCTGATTTCTTTTTGTACTTGCATCTTTTTGCTTTATCAACTCTCGAATTCTCGTTTTCTTTACTAAAATTTTCTGTACTTAGGCTTGGGCAATTTCTTTCAACTTCTTTTAACAATAACTCTCCTTCGTTCCTATTCTCAGGAGGTATACAGCAACAGCTTCCTAGGGGTTCTCTCAACCCAAATTCTATCTCTTCCACATCCACATTTGCGCATGTTCCCATTGCGGGTGGACAATGCTTGAACAAATGATTTCTGAAGGACTGCTCCGTTGGGGGAATTTTCATGCCCATTTCAACTTCTTCTCCGTTTACGCCGGTGCTCGGTCCCGTCGCGGGATGACGACGCAAAACCAAACGTTTCTCAAAAGATATTTCGTCTACATTAACACTTGCACATGCTTCCATTGCGGAGGGGCTATGCTTAAACAGATGCTTTCTGCAGAAATTTTTAGTTGAAGGCTCTCCCATAATACTTCCAACTTTACCAACAATCATGCCGGTGCTTGGTCCCATTGCCTGATTACAATGCAAAACTGAACGCTCCTTATTTCCTGGGGGCTTCTGTGAGCTTTCCCCGAATCTCTCGCTGGCGCAAGCTTCTATTGAGGAAGAACTCTGCGGCTCCAAGCGGTCCCTATAGCCTGGGAGCTTATCTAAGCTTCTACCAATTCTCTCGCTTGTGCAAGCTTCCATTGAGGAAGAACACTGCGTTTTCAAGCGGTTCTCAAAACCTGGGGGCTTCCCTAAACCTCTTTTAATTCTTTTGCTTGTGCAAGATCCCTTTGAGGAAGAACACTGCGTTTCCAAGCGGTTTTCAAAACCTGGGGGCTTCCCTAAGCATCTCCCAATTCTCTCGCTTATGCAAGCTTCCATTGAGGAAGAACACTGCGTTTCCAAGCGGTTCCTAGGCATGTCCACTTCTGGGGACTGCCATAAGCCTTTTCTCGAATCTGGACTGGCGCATGCTCCTATTGCAGGAGGACAATGCGTATCCAAGTGCTGTAAGAAAGTATCCTTTGTACGGGGTAAAATAAACTCCTTGTCTTACTCTGGACAAAATACATTCCTGGTAACTCCCAAATCCTGTGAGCCATCAGGTTTCCCAATAAACTTCCTTGAAGGGTCAATCGGAGGTAATTCTACAACCGTGGGATCAGTAGAGTCACCACGCTCTGGACATCTTTGGTAGTGGTGATACCAAATTTGTCAGAGAATTTCCTGTCGAAATCTTCTTCAATAACTCCTCAACCTCCCGTATACTTTCTTCCATGACATCCATACTTTTGTCAAATATTCCTTGCTGCTGTGAACTTCTAAGGCAAACCGGTTCACTTTTCAAATCAATTTCTTCGCCTAACAAGTACATTTTGTTGTATTTGCAGTTTAATACTACCTGAAAACGGCGGATGAAATCCATTCCAATAATAAATTCTGTAGAGAATTCATCAGTATCTACTACTAAAAACGTATGTGTTATAACTTGCCTATTATTCAACTTAATCTGCAAATCTGCAGATCCTAAATAAGGGATTATTTTTCCCTGAACATCCTTGAGGGCATAATCTATCCCTCTGTATATTTTCTCACCTCTCACTACACCTCTCTTTACTAGTGATAACTGGTCTCCAGAATCTAATAATAAATTTCTTAGGGTTCCATTAACTTTTAACATCACAGTATTTTTCTGCTCTTCATTCTCTGAACATGTAAATACTGAAGCCCATTCCCCGAATATTAATTTTCTATTTCTTCGGCTCCTTTTGGGGGACTTCCAGAAGCCGCTTCTTCGTTCAAACGGTGCCTACTATTACCACCTGAATCCTGACGTCGAGAATTACTATTCCGGCATTCTCGAGACCAATGTCCGATGGACCCACACTTAAAACACGTCGTTTTCTTCTTAAAACAACGCTCTACTGTGTGCCCTTTCATATGGCAAAAACTACACTCCATAGTGCTGTTTGACGGTCCTCTTGGCTGTCTGCACTGGTTTCTAGAGTGTCCGAAACGTTTACACCCTTCGCATCGTACTTGAGTTCGACTTTCTCTTGTATATTCTTGGCTTTGGCGAAAATGCTTATTCACCGGATTAATTAATCCTTCTATTGTTTCTTCCTTCTCAGCGGATTAAATCGCTTCCTTAATTGTTGTAGGACTGGATGACAAGATCTTCCTTCTTATGGGATCCAATAAACCCATAGAGAATTGAGTAATTAATTTAAAACTGCATCTACAGCGTCATCTCCTGTCCACACTGTTATTTTTGCTGCTAAAACTTGTAGCCTAGCTAGAAATTGTCTCCATTTTTCGCCTTTTTGTTGCCTGCATTCTGAAAATTTACGCTGGTCCTGTCCTGGTATTTTCAATACTCCAAATTGATCGAGTAATCCCTGTTTCAAAATATCCCACTGTTTGGTCGATTTTGAAATTACGTCTGAATCCACGAGGTGTTTCGCTATCCCTCCTAATCTTAGACGGGCTAAGGCTGTTACTCGATTTTCTGACCAACCAGCCAGGGCAATAGTATCATCGATCGTTCTGACAAAATCAATCACGTTAGAACTGCCATTACAAATCGGCAGATTGTCTAAGCTCAAATTTAATGGAGACGTTGTATCAGACTGAACCAACCTCAACGGTGGCGTTACTGGAGGAGTTTGAGTCATTTTTGAATCTCTGACTCTCCCAAATTACACAAGCATTAACTTAACAAAAGGGTAATTTTGTTTTCGTGTCGTGAAAATTCCGAATAACTGATATTACAAAAAATTCTAGAACATTAGACCTATGTCATTCAACATTTTTGAATAATATCAGGTAACAGAAAAAGACCCATGACATCTGACACCATTTATGTGGAACACCCTGTATATGGTGCTACACACGAAACGATACGTAGACGAGACAGCGCAATCTTATTTTGACACTAGACTAATCGGGTGTCAAAACAAAAGAAAAACACTGATACGTCGTAGTACCGGGAAACCTTCTTCGAGCGGTGAAAGAAAGTTTCACTGATTTATTTTATGGTTCGTCACAACACGTAGTATAGAATACTTGTTAATATGAGAAGAGAAAGAGAACTCAATCATTGACATAACTAAAATTAATTTATTAAAAAAATATAAAATATACGTTTATGTTCACTTGTACAAACCCACAGGAAACGTCTTGTATATGATCGGACAGACAGTGTACAAGAAAAATTAACATGCACACATCCCTGTTATAAATAGCAGCGCATCAAAACAAATATTTGAAATATAAAATAAACATAAAAGAAAAAATGTTCTTTCAATATCTAATACAAAACATAATGATAAAAACACTAATTTTTAAACTAGAGCAAAAGCATCGATTGAACATTCAGTTAAAATTCAAAAGAAACACAAAATCATTCAATTCAAATTGATGAACAAAAACGTGGAAAACCCGGCGTGAATCTGACACAAAACATCGTGTATTTTGAAGTTACAACACAAACAAAGGTAATATCTCAAGAAAAACTCAAGGGCTTGGAACATCTGGCATATACTGCCTTGTGTATAAAGAAACACTATATAAACGAACTCGAGGATTAACATCTGTTATTTACAATTTGAAAACAAAGGAATTTGTTATCATTACTTTAATTGTCATAAGGACCTTATTTATACATATTTCGTGAAATACCAACAAATCAGGGTGATTATATTCATGTCTAGGAAAATAAACTCAAATAAAACACATTTACATTTGTCGCTCGGTCCAAAAAGGAAACATCAGCTGGTGGCTTCGATATCTTGAGGGTTACGAAAAACATGTGCGAAATGCCGGGGCTCGCCTCATTAGGAATGATTTATTAACAATCGTAGCGGATAAAATTACTTACATCCGAAATACATTCTGGTGAGGTGTTGACAACTATCTCAACTGTGAGAATCTGTCGTGTAGAGGAAAACTCCTGGACACGAGGTTTTGAATAAACCCTTCTCGGCGACGACTACACGAATTAGTCAACAGGTAGAAATTCCTACTCTCTTCCGTGGAAAACCTTGATTTCTTGTAGAGTCGCACACAAATACTTTGGACAATAATTTTCTTTTATACTTTGAACGGTAGGCAAAAAAACTTGTAGCTGATACAGCATGCTAATTTTCTATGCAAGTGAGAAATCACTTGAAAAAAAAACACTAAGGTAAGACTTTGATCGGCATCTAGAATCTAACTATAACTATCTTGAAAATACGCCGCGGTGGGTTTTTATATCACCGCAATGCCGATAATTCATCTGTTATGAACAAGCAGATGGTCACACGTCGCGTATACACATCTTCTATAATTAACTTTTTGACTTGAGTGTTGACATGAATACGATGATTTTAATCGCTTCTCGGGCAGTTATACCGCGCATAACTCTTCTTTTATTGACGTCTAACGTCATCAATGCCCGTTTCGATCTAATTTATGATGCATAATTTACTTTCTCGCGACATATATATCTTTTTAAATGGGTAGTTTGCGTGCAGGTGCACTTCACCCGAAACATATGGCATCCAAATATGTTTGTAATATGAAAACATTTGCTATTTCATCATCGTTTATTAGTTTCACGATGGGATTTCTTAATTTCGCGAATTCCTCTATAATTTGGGGTGAAATCGCGCTTTGATTATAAGATCTATCATTGGGGAGCTTTGCTGACCCTCCACAATGTGTGTATTTCTAAAAAAAAAAAAGATTTCGAATTAAAGTAAGAAAATCAAATCGATTCATAATTCGCAAAACAGCAGTAATGGAATTTTTGACACCCTGTAGCTCGAATACTGGCCATAGGATTGATCTGTGAACTGAACAAAGTGATTAGGATGGCAGGATCAAGAAAATATCATCTCAAAAATGAGGATAAATGTGCCTAATTACAAAATATTTTGATCATTTTTTATTTCAGAATGTATGATCGAAATATCTGTAGGCTAGTTAAGCCCGTGGCTTACGGTCAAATGAAGTTTATTCAATTGGTTTGTTTCACCATGAACCAAGAGCTTCAGATTTGGGTAAAACTAACAGTTAGCCACACAATTTTTGCTTTCACCAAATCAACATGACTTTCGCCTACGCAGTTCATTAGCTATTGATATCGAGAATTTTCGTGGAATTGACAATTTCGAAGCGTAGGACTGGGAACACCTACCATTGAATTTGTAGGACAATATGAGCATTCAATTATAAAAATGTTAACCAAGCAACGCTAAAAAAATCCGCTGGTTATTAAAGAATTTTTATGACCATGTCATTGGTACATGTTGGGAGTGTGTGACTCTTCAGTCCTACCATCCATTTTGTAGGACCAAAGTTTTTTCGAGTACTTCATCGAATTATCTCGAGGTTCAACTGGAATACTAACTGTTATTAATGAATTTTTTGCACTCACCAAATCGACATGTTTGACGCCTGCGCATTTTATTAGCTACCACTATCGAGAATTTTCGTAGAGGACTAGTTGTGCATTTCGGCAAAATGAAGCTACTCAGGAAGATTCAGCCTGTTATTAATGATTTTTTTTTACCATGGAATTGACAATTTCGGAGCGTAGGACTGGGAACACCTACCATTGAATTTGTAGGACAATATGACCATTCAGTTATACAAATATTAACCAAGCAACGGTAGAAAAATCTGCTGGTTATTAATGAATTTTCATGACCACGTCATTGGTACATGTTGGGAGTGGGGGACTCTTCAGTCCTACCATCCATTTTATAGGACAAAAGTTATTTCGAGTAGTTCATCGAATTATCTCGAGGTTCAAATGGAAAACTAACTGTTATTAATGAATTTTTTGCGTTCACCAAATCGACATGTTTGACGCCTGCGCATTTTATTAGCTACCACTATCGAGAATTTTCGTATAGGGAAAAGTTGGGCGTCACGGCAAAATGAAGCTAATCAGGAAGATTCAGCCTGTTATTTATCATTTTTGAATATAGGCGTGGGATCCCGGTCTAATACCCATCAATATTGGTAAAAACAATAATCAAATGCAATGTTTTTCTTCGATCTTGAGTTACTAGTGTTACTAGCATGTAAATTTCATTGACGATTTCTAAATTTTCGTAGTTTAAACAGAAATATTCTATTTACTCAATTTTGGTGCATAGTCTCAGTGGCTTTCATTATATTATGTTCTTTCCTTACTCTATTTGTGAGATTTCTCACCTCGAGAACCACGAAAAATTAATTTGAGTTGCATGAAATCCGCCCTTATCAAATCGTTGCTGTCAACGATTTTTTCAGAAATGTTGCTGACAAATTCGTTGCTAACTTCACACACATACGATTCAGAAGGTTAAAAGTCTCTATCGCACTCATTGAGTATATGGAGAAGTTTTTTGGCCATATCTCCGCAGCCGTTTGACATAATCCCATCATACTTGGTATCACTGGATTTGTAATGACGATCCCTAACCAAATATGGACACATAAACTGGGTGTCCCATTTAAAAATATCACCAAAGTCGCTTCTCCTCAAATGCAGATAACCCTATATATTTTGGGTGAGGTTCAAAATTTGGCCCGAGGATTTTGCCGATATATCTTTATATTCAGAAATAATGAATTTGTTCCATAATTTAGCGTCGCACTGTATAATAACATTTGAAATTACTTTTGTCTATATGCAAAATTTCGAATAAATTGCATTATGTCTCAAAAACCGACAACAAGTCTCTCTGAATCATATAATTTTCTCAATATTTTCGAAAGTTGTAAAAGCCAATAAAACTGATATTGATAAATTAATGTTGTACTGTAATTATGTATTCAAATATTTTGTTATAAATAATTAAATATAAACTACTTTTTGTTATGAAAATAAAAATATCGAAAATCATTGAAAATATACAGAAAATTATATTTTTTCTCAATTTTAAGCGGTTTAACGATCATTGAATCACCAAGTTACATAGACCGTTCAAAAGTGGACATTCCAACAATTAAAATGATCACTTATAGACCTTCGAAATACAATAAAACAATTGTTCGTGGAAGATAAGGGTATTTTTTTCGAAAAAATTTCATAACTCGAAAACTAGTCGTCTTCTGAATTTAGAATGAATCACGCTAATTCGACAATATTCCTACAAATTTTCACGGAAATTGAATCATTTATAAGCAAGAATAAAATTAAATACTGAAAAATCTGGTTTTTGCCATTTTGACGGTCAATTTGAGGTCATGTTGAAAAGTGTTGGATACAAAAGTTTTCGATTTTTTCAATCTACAACTTTTTCATTGAACATTTTCCGCTTAAAGGTCACGTTTCGCAGCAAATTGCAAAAACAGTTTTCAGCCCTCAAACTGCATCCCCATTTCACCATTTTCACTGTTTTCGTGTATAAATGTTTTTTTCTACGATCGTGCGTTTTTACCCACTTTCCCGCACTCATTTTAGTTTAGAAAGTGTCACTTTCCCGCACTAGTGCGGGAAAACTCGCTTTCCCGCACTAGTGCCGGCTATTCTGACGCATTTGCAGAATGCAACAAATTGTGTTTTCAACATTAATAATAATTAGTGGATTTTCATGGAATGTTTTATATGTTGAAATAAAATATATATTTTCAATGTACTTTTTGAATCTTTATGCGGTCGTAGAAGAAATAATGTTCCTAATTCATACGTAAAGTGTCTTTCCCGCCCTTGAAACTGCTTGCCCGAACTCCGCTTGGCGTCGTTCGGGTCAACGGCAGTCGCGTGCGGGAAAGTATCACTTTCCGCACTTGTTAGGAAAATAACTATTTCCTCAAAGTTGAAACCTCTAAAACATTCCCTACCTAGTCTTTGCCTGTTACTTTTTTTCTTATTTTAGGAGTTTAAAATTCGTTTTGGTACCAGCCTAACTAGGAGCCACCCACCCCCTTTCCGATTACTTCAAAGAGGTTCGAGAAAAATTATTATTTTGCTGCAAAGAGAAACTCCTAATTCAGAGCATGAAAATATTTCCACTAGATTTTGTGACAAACACACAATTTTAACACAAAAAAAAAATTGAAAGAAAATTAAAATGGTTTTTACGATTTTTCCGGAAAATTTGAGGTTATATGGAAAAATCTGGCATACAAAAGTTGTAGATCTTTTTATTGCCAACAACATTCTTCTTTAATTTTTTTTTTGTAGGAGGTAAATTTTCGATCCAAATCGTGAGAAACCGTTTTCACCCCCAAAGGTTCAACTCCTTTCGCCCTTATGTTCTTGTTTATTATTTGTACCTATTAGGTAACATAAAATTAATATTTCCGAAAGGTTTCAACTGGTGATTTCATCAATTTTGATAAATAAAAATGAGTTTATAACAAAAAAATCGGTTTTGAAAATTTGTTTTTTAATTATTTTGCGTTTTCTGGAAAAACTCATCCCACAGTAGTGCTACTCTTTCATTACATAATCTAAAAGTATTCGCCTCAACGGAAATAATAGCGGCTAGCGAACTTGAAAATACGACCATTACCAATGAGACCTTTTGGAATTTTCGGAATTGGTCAAAAAAATAGGAAAAATCTGTATCTAGTCACAAAAAAATGTCTACCTAATTGAAACATAATAAGTTATTTTTCCTCAAAATTTCGTGAAAAAAAAAGTTTTGCGTCAGAAAAAAACTTCCCCAGCATAATAACCTCTGATACACGGCGTATCGTATCTCTAAGGAAACACTGAAAAAAATCATTCGAAGGCCTCCCCAGTCGGCTGAACTGTAATGTCATTACGAGGCGGTATTGTGCTGCTCGATGGTGTAGAAAAAATACAAGTAGTGAGATAGGGGCGTGATCGGAATTCACAAGATAAATAAAAACTTCTGTTAATAGTGGATCACGGTTGTTGCTGAAAAAAATTTCAGAGTATTGGCAGACTATTAGTTGACATGAGGCATAGAATGAGTAGCTTATCCAACTGAAGAACTTTCTACTGGAGTCTCCAGCTTTTCGACTTACCTCTATTGACCTTTTTGGTAAGTCTATCAATTCTGTAAAGTACATTGCACCGTTTCAATGGAATTTTTTTTTTTGTAAATTTGCACGAATTTTTCATATATTGTAGAACTTGTGATGCTGATCAAATGTCTCTTTTGCGCCAAAGCTCAACATTTTGTTCAAATATATGAACGAAATCAACTATGCATCGATTATTCATATGGCCGATAAAAATCCACTTTAAAGTATAATAATTCATGCATATAACACGATATACAGGGTGAGTCCAAAGTTAGTACGTATTTTAGTGATTTCTAATAAATTGACGGTGGAATTCCATTCATTTCCACATATTTTGAAGGATACAAAGATCAAATCCAATTGATCTCCTGAATCAGACTAACATATTATATACAAGATGTTCGATTTCTCATAAAGCAGCATCCGTCCTGCTTGTAAATATATCCAAATGCCTGAAATTTCTGATAACCCGGTGATAAACTAGATCACTCATGATGGAAGTTTACTCTGTAGATCCACCAAATATACAGGGTCTATTGAAAATAGTGATACCTGCTAATGATTTCTTTGAAGTACCTAGTTGGGCTTGATTGAGTTTATTTTCATGCATTTCCGTAAACTCATTTGTTCGACAAAAATTCTCTGAAATATTTTGAACACTTCACTGTGAAATATTTTATATTTGCATAAATGTATATTTACTACAAGCAGTAGAATAATTTGAGTAGCGAAGGTGGAATATTGCAAAAAATTAACTAATACACTGAATTACAATTTATAATAGGTAGGTAACGAAATATACTCATATTATTACAACATACGTTTCGTACACATACAGAGTGTATCCTATTGGCGTAAAATGGTATACGTAAAATTTGAATGAACCATAACATTTGTATCTACATACTTGAGTTATGCAAGTGTTAAATGAATATGGATTATGTAGAAGAGATTGGTAGGAACTGAAGAACAATTCCGCATACTTTAAGATCGAAACTGTGAAATTCTATGAGAGGAAAAATAAATCATGACAAGATAGCAAAAAACTACGAAGGCGTAGAATGGCCACGAACAATTTTTTTTTTGGAATCCCGACTTTAAACTTGGACCCCCGATTTTAATCTCGGACCCCCGACTTTAATCTCGGGGGTCCGACTTTAATCTCGGACCCCTGACTTTAATCTCGGACCCCCAAGATTAAAGTCGGGGGTCCCAGATTAAAGTCGGACCCTCGAGATTGAAGTCGGGGATCCGAGATTAAAGTCGGACCACCGAGATTGAAGTCGGGGGTCATGATATGATTACAACTTGCCCCTCTCTATGTGCAGCACCCTCTGGGTTTCATGCAGTGTTTACCTCTCATTATTTTCGAATATTTGTACCAAAACAGTTGTTTTCTTGTTTCTCATTGTACTTTTCTTGAATTTTTCACAGCAACGATTTGTAAATAAAAAAATTCGGATAAGTTGCGAAACAACCTGTTTATGGGCCTCTTGTGGTTATCTATATACATAGAGATGAGATTGAACTGTTGAATTTAAAGCGTGTGTGCAATAGTTTGATCAGCATCATAAGATCTAAAATATATACAGGGTGGGGCACCGAAAACGAAACAGATCGAATCTCTTCAAAACGCATGTGTTCTAAATGAAATGCAAAAACAGGTCGATTTTTAATGCAAGGGAGACATCTTCCTATCATAACATCAACTGTCATACCTCTCCCTCTACCACTTGGGCACTATTACCCAAACAATTTGAATAGTGAAAGTAGTAAGTGTGACACATCATTGAAAATGTAATTTCATAAGGAATTCAGCCATGTCAATTTTTGCCACCTAACTATTTATTTTTGCGCCCTCTTGCGGGAAAAATAACTGTTCCGTATTCCAAATTATAATACTGCATTTGGAAGTTATTTTGACATAAATTCGGTGACAGTGCATTATGGATTTTTTCTAAGAGAAAAAACAAAATGGCGGCTCCAATATGGCGGACATGATTTGCAATTATGTTCCGATTCAATTCAAAATTGATATGTGGTGGTTTTCAAGGTCGGAAATTAGGATTTGTTCGTCATTGCAGAAAAACAAGATGGTGGCTCCAAGATGGCGGATGAAATTTGTAATTCTGGTCCGATTTGAATTAAAATTAGTATGTGAATATTTTCAGGGATTTTCAGGCGCGGTAAAATTCTGATTCTGTTACGCACAGAATAACCTACGTCACACATCTAAATAAAATATTATTTCCTAATTTGTATAAAATATTTTTTTCATCAATTCAATTAATTCACTGTAGTCATACTGGAAACTTGAATCGAACCACAATTACTAATTTCGTCAGCATATTGGTTTTTTGCATTGACAAAAATATCCTAATTTTTTACCCTGAAAATCCCCACATATCAATTTTGATTCGAATCGAAACACCTGATATTAATGAATTTTTGCACTCACCAAATCGACATGTTTGACGCCTACGCATTTCATTAGCTACCTTTTTCGAGAATTTGCGTAGAGGAAAAAGTTGGGCGTCTCGGCAAAATGAAGCTACTCAGGAAGATTCAGCCTGTTATTAATCATTTTTGAAAATAGGCTTGCACAGAGAGAAAAGACTGCAACAGGTTCATGCACAACGTTGTGTAAGATATTTTACACAATTATCCATTCTTTCATAACACGCGTTTTGTGAAATTCAAATAATATTTGTGCAAGTCAATTTGTATAGTATTCATGCACTTCCACATTGCCTAAAAATACACAAAAATATGCACATCTACCATAACACAATTAATATGGAAAATATCTACAACGCATTGAACTCATTTTACACCCGTTGTGCATTTTCTATTTGATATGCAAAAATTGTATACAATTTCAACACAATTGTGTAATTTGCCACAACTTGACCAAGGCGTCGTCTCACCCAACTAAATACGCATGCGCGGTACTCCAAATGTCCAATCCATCATTGTTTGGTAGTTTTATGCTGATCGAAGGGCGAAGCTGGTTAAGTGTACCTACCTATTATTTATTATTTACTGATGTGTATGTAGTTTTGTGTCAAATGGAAGTGTTAGAATATTTGCAAACTGATACCAATATTAGAAGGTTTGTATGGCTATTAATTTTTGTTATTACATGAAACCTACAAACTGACTCATTTTCATCATTTTTAATGGTTTGAAAGGTGCATCCTCGTACTTACTTCCTACATGAGTAAATATAGTTTGACACGAAGATTACTTGTGTTTGGTATTTTGTGTTTCCGTTATTTTATTTGTAATTAGTAATTAGAGTTTTTAGTTCAGTTATTTTTGTTATTAGTTCTTTGTGATGAAATAAACATTATTTGAATGAAATTTAATTTTATTTCAACCTTCTGGAAAATGAAGCTTATAATTTCTGAACAGAATAAGATATGAAGATGCTCGCTTCTTTGAACCTGATGCTTATTCTTAACTTATTCCGTTTGGATGTTATGTGCCTCAAGTGTACCCTTTCTTAAAATTATAAATGGTACCTATAATTCATGTATGCGGAGTACACAAATTTGTGACATTTTTTGCATCCTATATTTAAAATACCCACACAATTTGTACAAACTAGGAACACAAGTTGTTGCCATTCATTACAATTTATGCCTAAATAGTGCACAAGTTGTTACCATTCGTTACATATCATAGTGATTAATTTCGTAAATTTTGTGTATAAAATTAGAACAAAACTATTCATAATGATACAACACTGTAGTGTATCGTCTATACACAATATCTCTAATACAATATTATAGAAGAAAAATTAACAAATTGGTGCTGTCAACTTTTTAGGAACAAATAGTTCTGAAATTATTCACAATTGTATTTCTCTCTGTGTGGGATCCCGGTCTAAAAGTTCGGTATCGAAGCTAGTGAAACACTACTTCTATTGAAAATTGAAGGATTGAAGAACAACGTCTTTAAATTAGAAAAGGAGAATAGTGAACTCAAAGAAGAGGTGGAATACCTTTAGAGAGTTCAGAATAGGAAAAATACATTGATATTTGGGCTGAACAAGAGGAGAGAAGAAATTGATGCAGAAAATTTGTGTAGAGAGCTAAGTAACTTGCTGGGAGAGAATCTCGAAAAAGGCGATTATAGCGACGTCTACCCTTTGGGAAAATCGAACAATTGCCCCATAAAAATTGAGTTTGCTATTTACCTCAAAAGAAAGGAAATTAAAAAAAATTGCAATAAGTTGAAAGGAACAAATATTTCCATTGCGCATGATCTCACACCTGCACAGAGGAGTGAGAACAGATTACTCAGAAAACACCTCTTTATTGCTCAGCAAGAAGGGACTTACAAGGAATGTTTTATAAGAGGAAACAAACTTATTGTGGACAGAACATCATACGGGATTGAGGAACTGGAAAGGAACGGGAGAACAGTAAACAACTTCAGCAGCGCTCCTTCTACCCCAACAGTGGATGCCCCAGAAGAGGCATCATCTGAACTTCGAAAAGGCCTTGGTACCCCGAAGAACCCTGCCACGGAGAAACCGGTGCCCAATGCACTACAGGAGAAACCAAGAACCCGATCGGTGAACAAGATGTGAGACTTCTGAACGTAAGACAGCTTTTTATTATAACACTTCGCGTGTGATATGTTGGAGATTATTATTTTGATTTTGATATTGATATTTAATAATATAATTAATATTTAATTAATTAATTAATCAATATAATTAATTAATTGATATAATTTAATATTTTTACACAAAAAGGGTTGTGACGGTGAAATTTTCTGAAACTTTACATATTGCTCTTATTATCATCGTTGTTCTTTGCCTTGCCTGAATTATTCTATTTGTCTATTTTATGTTATGGGTAATCATTATATTGAACAATCTATACAAAAATTAACCCTTATGTGAGAGACTTTACTTTTGAAAAAATTGACAATTTTGAACTTAAAGATGTTAATGAAACAAAACAGGTACTGGACATAAATATAAAATTCGCTAATTTCAAAGTCATACTCACCTATATCAGAAGCTTGTCAAAGAACCTAGATGTATTTAAAATCTTTTTATTCGAATTGAACTCTGGTATAGTTTGTATTGTATAACAATGGAATATTAAATCGTAAAATCATCAACAAAATACCAGAGGTCACAACCTTCATCAAATTCCGTTTGTTCACAAATCAATAAGCCAGAGGACTTACAGTTATCTAGGACCAAAGGTTTTAAATGCATTACCAGAAAATCTGAGAGACGAGAAGCAACTGAAAAAATTCAAAACTCAAATAAAAAAATACATCCTTGAAAACCCTAGACTAAAAATTCATGAAATAATAGGAACATAAAATAACAGGAATATCGTATTTCCAAACTTCTATACTTTTTAAATTTTTCAACTTTATATGTCTATATTTTACGAATACCCATATTTTTTTTTATATTTCATCTGTATTGTGTATATTTTAAAATTATAACTGTTATATGAATCATATATCTACATCTACATTTTTAAATATAAACACATGAAATGAAATATATGAAATTTTTGATATTTCAACATTTAAACATTTTTAAATCTCTACATAGGTATATTTTATTTCATATTGAATATCAGTAGACCCCAAATTTGTACATAAGTAGGTATAGTATAGTATATCGATTTTTTTTATTTGTTCTACTTGATTGTGATATTATCACATCCTGTATTTATTTTATTTTTATATTTTTATATCCTTATATTGGTTCATCACATATTTATCACATATTTTACACAAAGTTTACATATGAACCTCTTTTGAATACGTCCTCAAACAAGCAGTATTAACTGCTTCGAGGTATATTCTTTAGTCATAACCATATTGTATGTTGTATTGTATGTTGATGTCAAATCTGTATCTTTGCTTGTGAATAAATTATTATTATTATTAATAATATAGGTGTTCCGCAAGGAAGTGTTCTTGGACAACTACTTTTCATTTTATACGTAAATGATATTGATCTGTTTGTTGATGTAGATTTTGTGAATCTATTTGCTGATGATACACTATTGGCTTGCTATGTCAATTTGGACAGAGCACTCTACGAGTATAAAATGTATAAAATGAATACTGCTCTCATTTCAGTTAATGAGTATCTAATGGCGAATAAACTGAAATTAAATACAACCAAAACGAAAGCTATGATATGTACAAGTAAAAATGAATGTCAATCGATAAATATGAAAGATGTAATGCTAACAATGAATAATAAGCCAATTGAAATAGTTTGTAACATGAAATATCTGGGTTTCCAAATTGACAATGTTCTTACTTTTGATAACCACTTCAATTACATTTATAAAAAATTTAAAAAAACTCTTCTTCTTCAGCAGAGTTTTGCAACATTCATCAACTCAAACCAAAATAACGGTGTACGTACCCCAATTTTGTAAACGTTTATTGGTAACAAAATGGACCAACTACAAAAATTACAGAAAAGAGGTATGAGAATAATTTTGAAAACCAATCGTTATACTCCTATCACATTAATGTTGACATCTCTACAATGGTTGAATGTGAAGCAAACAATTTTCTTGAGAACAATGTTATTTATTTACAAAAGATTACACAATCTTGCTCCATCATATTTCAATAATCACATCATTCATCGAAGAGATATTCATTATTATCCCAAACGGAATAATGATCTGTTAAATATAGCTAGAACTAAGAAAACCAGTACTATGAACTCAATATTTTTCAAAGGTTTTGATACTTACAATCAACTTCCGGAGAGTATATAAGAATCTTGAATCTATTGACAGCTTCAAGAAGAATGTGATTGAAATCATTCGTAACCAGCCATCAGGTGCCTTACGACATGTCCTGCATTATTTTTTGTTGTTGTTGTAGACCTTCAACTGCTGTGGTTACTGGCCTTTGGATTTAAGAATCCTTTATCCAAAAAGGATTTTCATAATTCGAGGAATATACCAATTTCTCGTATGTAGCTAAGAAACTATTCGCATCTGAGTAATACATGTTTTACAGTCTTTCTCCTTCCGCAGAATTCACATCTAGGTTGTCGCTCGCCACTGAGCATGAAGCTGCTATTATAATTATTATTATTATTATTATTTTTTTTTCTCCTTAGGAGTGTACCAGTCAGGCCCTGTCTCCGGTGCTCCGACCCATCCGGAGGGCGCGCTGGTGTCGTTAACCCCAACAACCACTCCCCACGTCCGTAGGTTGAGTGATTATTGGGTCCGAGAATCATGTGCCCTGAGCAGACGGAGCGAACCAAGAATAACGGCCTTCTGCATTCGTGCTGCTAAGATTTCTGCCATATTACGGCAAGCAGCTATTATCTTCAAATTGAAGAGCAGTGTGTCCATCATTCCACCAAGGACTCCTATGATCAGAACCACCATTTTGACAGAATGGTCCGGATACAACCTGCGGAGTTCAAAGAGAAGATCTCCATATTTAGTCCGTTTTTCCTCCACTTTTCGAACGATATTCATTTCGCCTGGAGCGGAAAACTCCACGACGAATATCGTTTTACTTTGGTGGTCGAGGAGGTCAACATCAGGCTTATTGGCTTGTATTTGCATGAGAGTGGGGAATGAGTAGTTCCAATAGATTCGGCACCTCTCATTCTCCACCACGGACTCAATATCCCCCGGAACATAAGGCAACACCGGTGTCTCGTCTATACCGTATGAGTGTCGTAGATGGTAGTACAACACTCGTAGAGCCGCGTTATGCCTGTGGATATAGGCTGAGACCGCATAACATGGGCATGCTGATAGCAGATGCATTACGGTCTCAGGTGCCCCACGACATGCCCTGCATCGGGTGTCAGGGACGTCTATACCCATCACGCGACTACGGTAGACAAGGCTGTTGAAGACACCATCCTGGCAAGCCATTATGAATCCCTCGGTCTCCGACTTTAGCTCACTCGACCTGAGGAAGGCAAAGGTCAAGCTTTTGGAAAAGCCAATGTCTTCGATGTTGTGAAAGAATACACCATGCATTGGCTTATCCATATGTAGCTGTAGCAGGACCTCTGTCTCCGCAGCTTTGATGTGAGCTTTTTGCTGAACGGGTCCCAACTCGGTGACAGAGTTTGGGTTAGCCCGTTCAGTGTCGAATACGAGACCGAGTTCATCGGCCGCACGGGTTGCTGCCTTAAAAAGAAATGATCCAATCCCTGCTTTTTCATGGTCGCGGACCATGCAGAGAAGGGGATCTGAACTCCGGATGACCTTACAGACCCCATCCAGAACCATTCTGTTATGCAGACACTCCAAACTCAAAAGTCCACGGCCTCCCCGTTGTCTGGAAAAGTATAACCGTGGAACGGACGATTTGGGATGCAAGCTCCTATTGAGATGCATCATTTTGCGAGTTTTAACGTCGAGTTGTCGCAGCTCTTCCTTAGTCCACTTCATTACTCCGAAAGAGTAAAGAAGGATCGGAACGGCAAGCATATTGGTTGCAGCAACTTTGTTCTTCCCCGACAGTTCTGATGACCAGATCTGTCGGAGTTTATGCTGATACTTGCCGCGGAGAGAGTTCTTAACTGTAAATACCTCTTGGGAGTGGCGTTGCTCCACCCCTAGGTAAGTATACGTTTCTCCGGCATCCAGATGATGTAGGATGCTTCCGTCTACGAGCTGGACATCCTCTCCGTATTCCTCGCATCGTCCTCTTTCAAGATGAACCGTGGCACATTTGTCGATCCCAAATTCCATTTCGATAGCATGCGTGTACTCTTCCACCACCCTAAGGGACTGATGTAGGTCCCTTTCTCCAAGGGCATATAATTTTAGGTCATCCATGTAGAACAAATGGGTGACTTTGTGCCTCCGGTTGCTGGGGGTGCCGCAGTTGTACCCACGGGTATTCCTGAGTACAACGGACAATGGCAATAGTGAGATGCAGAAGAGAAGAGGGCTGAGGGAGTCTCCCTGAAACACGCCTCTTCTAATGATGACCTGCTCTGTTTGGACTATTTCTCTACCCAATTTTATGGTGGAGCGAGTCCTCCAGAGCGGCATCAGTTGTCCAATGCATCCCACTATTTGACCAGGTACCTCAAGGCATCTGAGCAAATGCATGATTAACTCATGTGATGTTGTATCAAATGCCTTGCGGTAATCGATCCAGGCCATCGAAAGGTTACGCTTATACTGCAAGGAGTCGTGCGTGATACATCTATCGATGAGCAGGTTCTCCTTGCACCCAGCGACCCCTTTCTTTGACCCTCTTTGCTCATATATCCGTTCATGTACCGGATCAACCGCGGAGAGAATGCGCGTGTATAAGATGCGCGTTAACACCTTATAACACGCATTCAAGCATGTTATCGGCCTCTAATTCTTTGGATCAGACAAATCTCCGTTTTTGGGGATGAGCACGGTTCGCCCCACGACAAACCACTCCGGAATCTGCTGCTTCCCATCTAGCCATGAGTTGAAAATTCTGGCCAGATGGCGGTGGGTTGTTGGAAACTTTTTCCACCAATAGTTATTTAACCCATCAGGTCCTGGAGCAGCGAAATTCTTAGGGCCCCTCGTACTTCTTCCGTGGTTATCGGAATGCGCAGATCATTGAGCTCAGGCTGCCGAAGCCTCCTGCAAAATACCAATGTCCAATACATCCCACTATTTGATCGGGTACCTCAAGACATCTGAGCAAATGCATGATTAACTCATGCGATGTTGTATCAAATGCCTTGCGGTAATCGATCCAGGCCATCGAAAGGTTACGCTTATACTGCACGGAGTCCTGCGTGATACATCTATCGATGAGCAGGTTCTCCTTGCAGCCGGCGACCCCTTTCTTTGACCCTCTTTGCTCATATATCCGTTCGTACACCGGATCAACTGCGGAGAGAATGCGCGTGTATAAGATGCGTGTAAACAACTTATAACACGCATTCAAGCATGTTATCGGCCTGTAATTCTTTGGATCAGACAAATTTTCGTTTTTGGGAATGAGCACGGTTCTCCCCTCGACAAACCACTCCGGAATCTGCTGCTCCCCATTAGGGTGGGCCGATTGGTATAGGGGATTTAAAAATTTGTAAATTCTTGTGTCTGCAACTATAAGAATGTTGTGAAATACGAAAAGAAATATATGTCAATAATTATTTTTTTGATGTTTCTATTTTCTCAACTGCCACAATGACACTTGAGTTTTCATTTTGAAAATTTCATATTTTCAAAATCTGCAAATTCTTAGAGGTTGTATTACTTAAAAAGAAACAAATTTTCTTCAATATTTTTTTCTCTATTTTTGGAATTTGAACTGCCAAAACGGCATTTTAAGAAGTTTTCATTTGTAATTTAATCGCAATGGCAGTTCATTAGCATGCAACTGGCAGACAAACCACTGCAACGGTCTATTCAAATGTTTCTCCAATAGAAGAATTATTCCCGAAAGTTTTCCAACATTGACGTTCGTTCCGTCGCATCCTATTAGGTACTTTCATCTCATCTGTTGTAATTTGACGTTCGACCAAGAACTTCAAGATACATTTCATGATGTTTGCCGAAGTTCCTGATTCGGGGCAAATATGCCCCAAGTATACCGACTCTGGCATTCTTATGAGAGTAATGTGCTCTTCTCGAATTTTTTTGCCGACGATTGTCTTCCATCTTTAGCGTTTCATCTTTCCGTCCATCAAAAAACAAGCCACGTAACAATGAATTTTGTGTGTTATCTATTATATCTTCACGTTTCTCACTTCTAGCGCGACGAACCTTGTTCTTATCTATGATACTGCTATTGTCCCCTTTATTTAAAATACCAATGTCCTGAAGAACGACTGAAGCTACTGCAGCCCTAGCTCTATCAGAAATACCATAACGATCAAGTGTTCTCGCCAGCACGGGTAGTTGTAATGAACTTTAGCGGATTTGTGAACTTTCTTGAGGTACAATTATTGAGACTTGTTGAGGAGTACTGGGTTCTTGCTGGGATTTTTCCACTAACTTCCTTATATATGAATTTTTCCACTCCTGTAAGCTAGTTTTCTTCTTTGATTCACTTCTTGTTTTCAAATCGTTCCTTTCGACCCGCTTCTGATACATTCCAGTGGATTTTTGATCCACAGAACTAATTACCATATGTCTTACGGTTCTTTGATCTAATAAAAAAGAGCGTTCTACTTGTGGAACTTTCAAGACTTTGTCGCAGACACACGAAATAAATTCTGGGCATTTACAGGCAGCCACATCAAATAGGACTTTAGATTGTGTTCTAAAATCCTGCAACTGCTTTTGATAGCTTGTGACATCATTTCGTTGTTTATAAGGTTTTAATAAATTCCTTATTTTGAGACGATAACTTGTTATACATTTGATGATAGAATATTGAAATTTCTGCAATTTTTATCGCAACAACTTTAGTGGCTTCAGTTGCAGTTTGCTGTGGATTTGTTGATAGAGGCTTCAGCTGATATTCCACCCAGTTGAAATACCTATCTATATCTTCATATGTTGGTAGTACATTGTCACTTATACATTTGGAAGCTCCAAATATAGGACATTCCAAATCAATTCGGGTTTTACGCGACATTTTATTAGTCTAATCTCTAGTAGACACTCACGTCACTCACCTCCCTTAGTTAACAAGCAACTGGTGTTTGTCGTATTACCAAATTGTCACATTTCAGTGGGGGTACGGCGTTAGTGGAGGGCGTTGGTTGATTTTAAAAATTACAGCGAAGGACTGTGTCAAATGGAATGATATCGGTGATGTGGCAGTTTAAAACATGAAGATATAAAATAAAACTATCTACCAAAATGGTTCAGCATTTTTTCTTACATGTTTTTATCATTTGCAAATATTTAAATTTTAATTTTGAAATTTCGGCACCCTCGTGGCAGTTTGAATAATAAAAATATGAAATACTTTATTTAACAAAAAATGTTCACTTTTGAGTCTCAAACAAGTTTTGCATTTGCAGAATTAGCCATTTACAAAATTCAAACTTTTAAAATTAGCTGTCATTGTGGCAGTTGAAAACATGAAAAAATATATTTTCGTGAAATGAAAATAAAATATTGTTTCTTGGTTTTGCAACTTTTTTATACTCTCCCCATCTCCCCATCTAGCCATGAATTAAAAACTCTAGCCAGATGGCGGTGGGTTGTTGGAAACTTTTTCCACCAATAGTTATTCAACCCATCAGGGCCTGGAGCAGCGAAATTCTTAGAACCTTTTAGGGCCCTTCGAACTTCTTCCGTGGTTATCGGATTGCGCAGATCATTGTGATCATTCTGCCGAAGCGTCCTGCAGTAAGCTTCGAACTGCGCTAGGGCTGGAGTGTCTACATTGAGTGGTTGCGGAAACTCATAGATGTTCTTCCAGAAGGTTTCTACCCGATCAGCAGCCGGCGGGTTATCGACAACACGTGGAGGCTCTTGGAATAAGCGAGAAGGTTTATCGCGGAACTTTATGTTTTCCGCGATACTTCTCGCCCGCCTCACTAGTGACTTCTTTGCAGCCACTAGCATTCGTATCCTATCAAGACAGTGCTGTTTTATGGTAAACAGCACGCCTTGATTCAATGTGTGGTGAGCTCGTCTTAGCTTTGCAGCAATTCGCCGCACTGCCGGCGTAAATGGCCTATTGGCCGACATGTAGTCCACCACACACTGGATACGAGACGCGTGTTGTCTCGCAGACTTGATCTTAGCTTCCATCTTGTGAACGCGTCGCTCATGCCTCCAAACAAGAGCGGTGGTTTCCCTCCTCTCCGTCTGGGATTATTATTATTATTATTATTATTATTTTTTTTTTTCTCTCCTTAGGAGTGTACCAGTCAGGCCCTGTCTCCGGTGCTCCGACCCATCCGGAGGGCGCGCTGGTGTCGTTAACCCCAATAACCACTCCCTACGTCCGTAGGGTGAGTGATTATTGGGTCCGAGAATCGTGTGCCCTGAGTAGACGGAGCGAACCAAGTATAACGGCCTTCTGCATTCTTGCTGCTAAGATATCTGCCATATTACGACAAGCCGGTATTATCTTCAAGTTAGAGAGCAGTGTGTCCATCATTCCACCAAGGACTCCTATAATCAGAACCACCATTTTGACAGAATGGTCCGGATATAACCTGCGGAGTTCAAAGAGAAGATCTCGATATTTAGTCCGTTTTTCCTCCTCTTTTCGAACGATATTCATTTCGCCTGGAGCGGAAAACTCCATGACGAATATCGTTCTACTTTGGTGGTCGAGGAGGACAACATCAGGCTTATTGGCTTGTATTTGCCTGAGGGTGGGGAATGAGTAGTTCCAATAGATTCGGCATCTCTCATTCTCCACCACGGACTCAATATCCCCCGGAGCATAAGGCAACACCGGTGTCTCGTCTATACCGTACGAGTGTCGTAGGTGGTAGTACAACACTCGTAGAGCCGCGTTATGCCTGTGGATATAGGCTGAGACCGCATAAGATGGGCATGCTGATAGTAAATGCATTACGGTCTCAGGTGCCCCACGACATGCCCTGCATCGGGTGTCAGGGACGTCTATACCCATCACGCGACTATTATTATTATTATTATTATTATTATTATTATTATTATTATTATTATTATTATTATTATTATTATTATTATTATTATTATTATTATTATTATTATTATTATTATTATTATTATTATTATTATTATTATTATTATTATTATTATTATTATTATTATTATTATTATTATTATTATTATTATTATTATTATCATCTATTTTGAATTAAAATTCTCCAGTCGGACCCTGTCTCCGATGCTCCGATACATTCGGAGGGCGCGCTGGCAACATCATTACCCCAATAACCACTCCCCAAACTATGGGGTAAGCAGCTATTGGGTCCGGGAATCGTGTGCCCTGAGCAGACGTAATGAACCGAGGATGACAGCCTTCTGCATTCTTCCGGCTATGATTTCTGACATCTTTCTACATGCCGGTATGATTTTTAAGTTCGAGAGTAATGAATCCATCACACCGCCAAGGGACCCTATTATCAGAACAACCATTTTTACAGAATGGTCTGGATAGAGCCTGCGGAGTTCGAAGAGTAAATCTCGATATTTCGTCCGTTTATTATTATTATTATTATTATTATTATTATTATTATTATTATTATTATTATTATTATTATTATTATTATTATTATTATTATTATTATTATTATTATTATTATTATTATTATTATTATTATTATTATTATTATTATTATTATTATTATTATTATTATTATTATTATTATTATTATTATTATTATTATTATTATTATTATTATTATTATTATTATTATTATTATTATTATTATTATTATTATTATTATTATTATTATTATTATTATTATTATTATTATTTTCCCGATGGGAATGTACCAGTCAGGCCCTGTCTCCGGTGCTCCGATACATCCGGAGGGCGCGCTGGTGTCGTTAACCCCAATAACCACTCCCTACGTCCGTAGGGTGAGTGACTATTGGGTCCGAGAATCATGTGCCCTGAGTAGACGGAGCGAACCAAGGATGACAACCTTCTGCATTCGCGCTGCTAAGATTTCTGCCATATTACGGCAAGCAGGTATTATCTTCAAGTTGGAGAGCAGTGTGTCCATCATTCCACCAAGGACTCCTATGATCAGAACCACCATTTTGACAGAATGGTCCGGATATAACCTGCGGAGTTCAAAGAGAAGATCTCGATATTTAGTCCGTTTTTCCTCCTCTTTTCGAACGATATTCATTTCGCCTGGAGCGGAAAACTCCATGACGAATATCGTTCTACCTTGGTGGTCGAGGAGGACAACATCAGGCTTATTGGCTTGTATTTGCCTGAGGGTGGGGAATGAGTAGTTCCAATAGATCCGGCACCTCTCATTCTCTACCACGGACTCAATATCCCCCGGAACATAAGGCAACACCGGTGTCTCGTCTATACCGTACGAGTGTCGTAGATGGTAGTATAACACTCGTAGCGCCGCGTTATGTCTGTGGATATAGGCTGAGTCCGCATAAGATGGGCATGCTGATAGCAAATGCATTACGGTCTCAGGTGCCCCACGACATGCCCTGCATCGGGTGTCAGGGACGTCTATACCCATCACGCGACTACGGTAGACGAGGGTGTTGAAGACACCATCCTGGCAGGCCATTATGAATCCCTCGGTCTCCGACTTTAGCTCACTCGCCCTGAGGAAGGCAAAGGTCAAGCTTTTGGATAAGCCAAGGTCTTCGATGTTGTGAAAGAAGACACCATGCATTGGCTTATCCATATGTAGCTGTAGCAGGACCTCTGTCTCCGCAGCTTTGATGTGAGCTTTTTGCTGAACGGGTCCCAACTCGGTGACTGAGTTTGGGTTAGCCCGTTCAGTTATTATTATTATTATTATTATTATTATTATTATTATTATTATTATTATTATTATTATTATTATTATTATTATTATTATTATTATTATTATTATTATTATTATTATTATTATTATTATTATTATTATTATTATTATTATTATTATTATTATTTTTTTCCTAAGGAGTGTAGCAGTCAGGCTCTGTCTCCGGTGCTCCGATCCAACCGGAGGGCGCGCTGGTGTCGTTAACCCCAATAACCACTCCCTACGTCCGTAGGGTAAGTGACTATTGGGTCCGAGAATCGTGTGCCCTGAGTAGACAGAGCGAACAAAGGATAACGGCCTTCTGCATTCTTGCTGCTGAGATTTCTGCCATATTACGGCAAGCAGGTATTATCTTCAAGTTGGAGAGCAGTGTGTCCATCATTCCACCAAGGACTCCTATGATCAGAACAACCATTTTGACAGAGTGGTCCGGATACAACCTGCGGAGTTCAAAGAGAAGATCTCGATATTCAGTCTGTTTTTCCTCCTCTTTTCGAGCGATATTCATTTCGCCTGGAGCGCAAACCTCCATGACGAATATCGTTCTACTTTGGTGGTCGAGGAGTACAACATCAGGCTTATTAGCTTGTATTTGCCTGAGGGTGGGAAATGAGTAGTTCCAATAGATCCGGCACTTCTCATTCTCCACCACGGACTCAATATCCCCCGGAACATTAGGCAACACCGGTGTCTCGTCTATACCGTACTAGTGTCGTAGATGGTAGTACAGCACTCGTAGCGCCGCGTTATGCCTGTGGATATAGGCTGAGACCGCATAAGATAGGCATGCTGATAGCAAATGCATTACGGTCTCAGGTGCCCCACGACATGCCCTGCATCGGGTGTCAGGGACGTCTATACCCATCACGCGACTACGGTAGACAAGGGTGTTGAAGGCACCATCCAGGCAGGCCATTATGAATCCCTCGGTCTCCGACTTTAGCTCACTCGATATGAGAAAGGCAAAGGTCAAGCTTTTGGATAAGCCAAGGTCTTCGATGTTGTGAAAGAAAACACCATGCATTGGCTTATCCATATGTTGCTGTAGCAGGACCTCTGTCTCCGCAGTTTTGATGTGAGCTTTTTGCTGAACGGGTACCAACTCGGTGACAGAGTTTGGGTTAGCCCGTTCAGTGTCAAATACGAGACCGAGTTCATCAGCCGCACGGGTAGCTGCCTTAAAAAGAAATGCTTCAATCCCTGCTTTTTCATGGTCGCGGACCATGCAGAGAAGGGGATCTGAACTCCTGATGACTTTACAGGCCCCATCCAGAACCATTCTGTTATGCAGACACTCCAAACTAAAAAGTCCACGGCCTCCCCGTTGTCTGGGAAAGTATAACCGTGGAACGGACGATTTAGGATGCAAACTCCTATTGAGATGCATCATTTTGCGTGTTTTAACGTCGAGTTGTCGCAGCTCTTCCTTAGTCCAGTTCATCACTCTGAAAGAGTAAAGGAGGATCGGAACGGCAAGCATATAAGTTGCAGCAACTTTGTTCTTCCCCGACAGTTCTAATGACCAGATCTTTCGGAGTTTATGCCGATACTTGCCACGGAGAGAGTTTTTAACTGTAAATACCTCTTGGGAGCGACGTTGCTCCACCCCTAGGTAGGTATAAGTCTTTCCGGCATCTAGATGATGTAGGACGCTTCCGTCTACGAGCTGGACATCCTCTCCGTACTCCTCGCATCGTCCTCTTTTAAGATGAACCGTGGCACATTTGTCGATCTCAAATTCCATACCGATAGCATGCGTATAATCTTCCACCACCCCAAGTGACTGATGTAGGTCCCTTTCTCCAGAGGCATACAATTTGAGGTCATCCATGTAAAATAGATGGGAGACTTTATGCCTCCGGTTGCTGGGGGTGCCGCAGTTGTACCCACGGGTATTCCTGAGTACAACGGACAATGGCAATAGTGAGATGAAGAAAAGAAGAGGGCTGAGGGAGTTTCCTTGAAACACGCCTCTTCTAATGATAACCTGCTCTGTTTGGACTATTTCTCTACCCAATTTTATGGTGGAGCGAGTCCTCCAGTGCGGCATCAGTTGTCCAATGCTTCCCACTATTTGACCAGGTACCTCAAGGCATCTGAGCAAATGCATGATTAACTCATGTGATGTTGTATCAAATGCCTTGCGGTAATCGATCCAGGCCATCGAAATGTTACGCTTATACTGCACGGAGTCGTGCGTGATACATCTATCGATGAGCAGGTTCTCCTTGCACCCAGCGACCCCTTTCTTTGACCCTCTTTGCTCATATATCCGTTCATATACCGGATCAACCGCGGAGAGAATGCGCGTGTATAAGATGCGCGTAAACACATTATAACACGCATTCAAGCATGTTATCGGCCTCTAATTCTTTGGATCAGACAAATCTCCGTTTTTGGGGATGAGCACGGTTCGCCCCACGACAAACCACTCCGGAATCTGCTGCTTCTCATCTAGCCATGAGTTGAAAATTCTGGCCAGATGGCGGTGGGTTGTTGGAAACTTTTTCCACCAATAGTTATTTAACCCATCAGGTCCTGGAGCAGCGAAATTCTTAGGGCCCCTCGTACTTCTTCCGTGGTTATCGGAATGCCAAGATCATTGAGCTCAGGCTGCCGAAGCCTCCTGCAAAATGCTTCGAACTGCGCTAGGGCTGGAGTATCTACGTTGAGTGTTTGCGGATACTCATATATATTCTTCCAGAATGTTTTCACCCGATCTGCAGTCGGCGGGTTATCGACAACACGTGGAGGCTCTTGGAATAAGCGAGAAGGTTTATCGCGGAACTCTATGTTTTCCGCGATACCTCTCGCCCGCCTCACTAGTGACTTCTTTGCAGCCACTAGCATTCGTATCCTATCAAGGCAGTGCTGTTTGATGGTGAACAGCACACTCTGATTCAATGTGTGGTGAGCTTGTCTCAATTTTGCGGCAATTCGCCGCACTGCGGGCGTGAAAGGCCTATTGGCCGCCACGAAGTCCACCACACACTGGATACAAGACGCGTGTTGTCTCGCCGACTTGATCTTGGCTTCCATCTTGTGTACACGTCGTTCATGCCTCCCTACCAGAGCGGTGGTGTCCCTCCTCTCCGTTTGGGATAGTGCATGAGCGGCGTCGTACACGACAGAATTGATCTGCCAGATGTCAGCCTCTTCTGGAAAAACATCGCCAATCTCCGCATCCACCCGTGCCAGTTCTTGCGGCTTCAGGGGCTTCATATTGTGAAGCGCCCTGCGGGTTCTGACATCCTCCATCAGTGGAACAATGCGATTCTCCTCCACAGCCAAACCGACACGTGGCATATCTGCCACTTCGATAACCGGCTGAGGAGGAGCTCTAACGTAGCCTCGAGCCCGAAGATGGGATACATAATCCCTGAGATTTTGTGCGGAAAACGTTGCATGCTCTGGGTGTCTCTCACGCCACAGAGCATGCATTTTCGCCATGTATCCTCTCCGGGCGGGCTCACTACTATCGTAGCAATGCAGAAGTTCGTCTCTTAATTCGTCCGTCCACTCAAAGCGTCCGTTGTTATCGCGGTCGTCATCGTTTGGCAAATCATCGTTGGCCCCACCACCTTGCCTTTGACTCCTTATCCGAAGGGGTCGGTTGTGGGGGCCTCTTCCTCGATTGTTTGGAACCGAGTTGTAGAGTTTACTGGGGGGTTAACCCAGTTAACACACGGCCGACACCGGAGGGAAAGTTGCTTTTTGCCTCCTGGATGCGCATGAGCTGCCGGTCCGATTTTGCATCCTTTGCTCGGGTAGGTGGTGTCGCTACACACCAGGGCCATAGGTGTTGGTTGACCCCCTGCCTTTTATTTTTATTATTATTATTATTATTATTATTATTATTATTATTATTATTATTATTATTATTATTATTATTATTATTATTATTATTATTATTATTATTATTATTATTATTATTATTATCATTATTATTATTATTATTATTATTATTATTATTATTATTATTATTATTATTATTATTATTATTATTATTATTATTATTATTATTATTATTTTCATTATTAAAACTATGATCTTTGAATAGTAAAAATCAGTCACTATTACCGACTTTCCTCATCGGAGAAAAAGAAATTTTTCTCCGCTTACTAATTTCGAAACGGTTTTCACAGTCATTTAGAAAATTTTGTACAGAAAGTTTTCATGTATGAAAAATAATGAATGATTTTGTGTATTGCACAGAAAATTCATTGTATTTTTGATCAAGTATTCATAAAATCGATTTTCGTGTGCTTACATGACTCACACTTGCTAAACCTTAGAAGAAATTCAAAATGATTTCATCAAGAATTGTAGTTCTCCAAAATTCCAACAAAAAAGTCGAAAAGTCAAAAAGCGATGGCATATGTCTATATCCCGAAGTTGATTCACAGTAAAAAAAGTATATTCAAAATATCAATTGAAAATATTAGGTTTGGTAATAATAATGAGTGCCTAAACGTTATAAAATTAATATCATCTTGTTGAGTTCACTTTTGGGAAACGATGAACCGTCAATGAATAATATCTCAATTCTTGAAGATAAATCACACCTCATGTGAATTGCACACCTGCGAAGCCAGTCGGGGTGTGACATGGTGGGATAAAAAATCAGAACTTCTTTTCCAGCATTATAGACCGTCAGATAATGAAAGACTTTTCTGGCTACATTCCTTCTTTCTGGGATTTCAACGGGCGTGTGCTGGGCTTATGGAAGATTTATTTTCTTATTGCTAAAAATATAGTTTTTCGGCAACCATCTCGGACACTTTTTCCTTGGAAAAGTAGAACTTCCCGGCCTAGTCCGGGAAGTACGTACTACTTCCCGGCCAGGAAGTGCTCGAATTTTAATATAAATATTAGTATAAATAAGAATTAGAATGTTTCTGTTGTTACGTGCCAAATCTTCAGCACGTAACAAAATATAAAATTCAGCAAATTCATAGTCCTAGGCCACCATAAAATGATCATTCAAAGATACCAATATTTATTGTCAATAGTATCAAGGCGATATGCAACTAAAATTTGGCGAAGATGTATAGTTGGTTGCCTACGCATGGAATTTAATGAAATGAGGGCTGTGTACTATGTTATCAATTCTAGAGAAAACGAAATATTGCTACTTTATTCACAAAAATAAAATAATAACAGAACAAATAATAGAATCACATTCACACTCAGTAAGGGAGCACTCAGGAATTATCGAAATCAGGAACCCATACAGCAATGTCGAACACTAGCGAGAAACTGATGTTCACTGTGAAATATCCAATTTTTTCGTAATTCTTATCACAACAAAAGGTTGTAGAGCGCCTTGTCTGTGCCTTGGTAAATACTAATCGACCAGCATGATTTTGTGATGGTTTTCATACGTACATCAAAAATTTCCTATCGAAGTCCTTGGATTTTGTTTCTACAGCAGCTGCACCTGGAATAGAAAGAAAAATAATAATTTAGAAAAAGAAAAATCAAAGAAATTAATGTAATGAATATACTAAATGCACTAGATTCAATACTTACTTGATATTTGGTTGTTTAGTCGTTGTGTTGTTATTTATAAAATGTAAATATTGTTGTCCTGTCATTGGTGTTATTTGTCTGGTGTCTGAGATTCATCAATACGTCTTCGTAGTGAACTCGAGAATGTTCGGCTACGAGGCTAGTCGGATTCCACTTCCTGGCGGCAGTGTTTGATTTGGAGCAGTTGAAGGACGATTGGCGGGTATTACGTAATGGCAGACCGTTATAAACTCTTGTAGAGAGCATGGGAGTAATTGTCAAGTCTTACAGGAAAAAAAGGGAATTGGCTCAAGGTGGTTTTAAAGGAACAAAATGAAAAGGCGGAAATGAAGGGGGAGGTGGCCAGGTGAGAAGTGAGGACGAGGCTTTTCGACAAGTGATAGACGAGAGAACAAGAGGTCTTCTCTACATTTTTGGCGATAAATTGTGTTAATTATCGTTATCCAAGTTGATTTGGGTTTCAAGTGGAGTAGATCCAGTGATAAGCAAGGACAGGATGTCATCTTGCGAATACTTCGACAGGAGGTCGGATTTGGAGTTCCAGTCTAGGTTCTTGTGGCAGAGCCACCATTTTCTACCAGCTCAACAGGTTGCCACGGAACGACAGGCAGTTATTTGATTGGATTTCATCACCCTTCAGAGACAACGCTACGTGCCAGATAAGTACAAATTATCAAATTAGGCCAGGGGTGAGTCACCGCTTTTTCAATTTCTGCTTGCTGCAACCCTGCTTTCCTAGTAGAACAAAATTATACGAGTTGGTGATAGCTCATAGACGCTTGCTTACTTTGTAGTTTCTCAATAATTTCGCACGTCACGAAACCTAAAGACAGATCACTTCAAGACACCCTTACAGACGCTTTTTTTTGCTTGCATGTTGCACACATATCTTATATTGGTGGTTGGTATTTATTTGTTTCATCAGTGACTTGCACCGCTAGTGCTTCATATCGCTTATAATCACCGCTAGTGCTTTATTCCGCTGATGATTGCGCCAATAGTGCCTTACATAGGTACTGCAAATACGTGAGACGCTGTTCCTGTTTCCACGCCGGCTTCAGAACACTGAGGCACACCCCAAACGTATTGTTTTTCATTGTCGGGATAATCTACATTGTAATTATAACTTTAAGAACAGTTTTGTATAGAATAGCTTTGAATATTATCAAACAATTCGTGTGATCACACCATTATTGTCCGTAGTGAGTAGTCTGTAGGTATCATAACCGTTCCCATAAATATAAATTACTGAACCCCATGAAATTTAATGTTTTATGTATCTATGCTTTTCTTCGTATAATTTGTTAATGAAGTATTGTGAAATTTCATGAACTACACCTCAGGTGGATTCATTTTTCCATACCCACCCCCTACAAACTGTTGAGCTAGCCGAGTAGTCATTCTTATTCTCATCACCCTTATTTTCATCATAGGTTAAGAATGACCATTATAAATTAGTTTGTTACTATTAAATTTTTTTTTTTAATAAATTCTGGGAGAACCATTAGACCAATTTCTATTTCATAAAAATTTAAATAAATCGATCAAGCAAAGAACAACGTAACACTGTACCTATCTTCAGTTCGAATTTCAATATACAGGGTGTTTCTTAAGTACGTGTAGAAAATTTAAATTTAGGAGCGTATTGCTGACATCAAAATAAGAAGAAAAGTTCCTATAAACAAGTTATTCGTTTCTGAGATACAAAGTGTCAAAGTTGAATTCTAATTTTTATTTTTTGTGAATTATTTCAAAATAATTTTGATATTTGGGTAAAGTTTGGTATCTGGGAATATTTAGTATTTAGTTTGTGCAAAAAATATATTCTTGGTAGAGGTCACGGCGAGCAACTGTTTTCGAGTTATTGAGATTTGAAATAATCGATGCAAGTGATTTTGAATGACAAGATTTTTTAATTCAAAATAAATTCAATTAGATATTCGTTTTTTCATAATTAACATAAAATTTGATTTTGTCATTGAAAAATCATCCCAGATACCAAACTTCACTCGAATATCACAAATATTTTGGAATTTATTCACAAAAAACAAATATAAGAATTAAACTTTGACACTCTGTATCTTAGAAACGAATAACTTGTGGACATGTCTTTATAGGAACTTTTTTTCTTATTTCGACGTCAGCAACATGCTCTTGAAGTTTCTACACGTACTTAAGAAACACCCTGTATATTAAAAATAAGAACTGAAATGTTCGATATATTCAAATTTGGAATCACAGCAAGGGTAGTTTACTCTTGATCAAAGTTCTATTTTTTGTTCCCCCCTGTACACTGTTTGAAAATTTAGAAAGTTGATAACTCTAATACAGGTATTTCGTAATGCACCAATTTTTATGACGAATAAAATTTTCTGACAAATCGATAATAAAAAAGTTTCCATATGCTGCAAATTTTTGAAACTCACGGTATATAGTCATGACCACCTTTTGATAGGCAACCCATTTTAGGCGTATTGGTCTATTTATGTATCTTCATAAAATGTATGTTTCATCCAGTTAACAGATGGGTGAAGGTCGACCTCTCTTCGTTTCTTAGACTAAATGCGTCTCATTGATTTAATATTCTACATGGTTGTCGAAAAAATAGTGTACGCAAAACGCCCGAAAACAATTTTTTTGGACTCGCAGACTTCCAGGACTCGCTAACGCTCGTCCTAGGATTTGGTCTACTCTTCCAAATAAACAGTATTTTCCTGACTTGTTATGTGAATTAGTACGTACGATAAAATGAATAATCTAAACTAGCAAAACTAGCAAATTTTAATATATGATAAGGAAAGCCATTCGATTACACATTTGCTTGGATATCATCGGAATGTCACACAGAACACACTCTAAAACTAGTGAACATTGCGAATGTGTCAGTTCATAATGACATTAAAACACAAACCTCCTTTATTTAGAACTTTGGAATTATTTTGAGGGTCTGGAGGAAAATCAGGTTGATGTCCATATTCTAGCAAGCATAGCCATTGATGCATGTCTGCTCTTATGTTTACTCTCATTATGATTAATAACCCTCCTTACCAAACATATTTTCAAAATGTGGAAAGTATGAGACAAACATTGACAAAGGAAAGTATCACTTTTCTGGCAGATACCATGATGGGTATCGAAATAATCTGAGAGATAATTTTGCAACTTTTCTCAAAGAGGACACAATTGCGATTGCTCATTGTAATAAATATTATGAATTATTTGTTTCCGTGGTTGATTCTCTCCCAAAAACCTCTTGGACTCACTTCAAACTCTCTTCATGAAGACTGCTTGGCAGGCAAATCAAATCCAATATATTCCTTCAGATATGTATACACAGCAGGCACATCAATTAGAATGACTCGTAGAAACGAAAACGAAGGGAACTAGCTTGCTAGAGGATATATGTGCACGAAGAAAAATGGTCCGAGTAAAACATTTTCATGACTATTTTTTTAATTGTGGTAAGAATTTTAATAACTATATTTAAAAAATTACGATTTGTCTCTAAAAACATTAATTTTCCAAAAGACTGAACAACAGTTTTGTTTCAATGAAAATACTAAAAATTTACATATTTTTGTTTCCATTCTTAATCTTTTATTTTCAATTTTCAGAACGTTCTAATTTTACTTTATGTTATACATAACTTGGATTTATTATTATCATAATGAGAAAAGACATTAGCTTGTCTGCTTGTTCATTCATTCATACTGATGAATACAAACAGATTCAACGAAGTTCCAGAATTATTATTTATGAAACAGGTTGTACTGGGTGATCCAGTAAGGGTGGCCAGAGGCCATAATATCTTTGAAAGAACCGTCAAAATGTTGTATACTTCTTTCCACATCAACTTATAGTTCACGAAAAAATATTGTCATAAAAACGACAATCTCTATCTCCAGTTCTTCTTAAGAATGTAGTGTATTTTGCTAGCTTGTATATGCCGTCCAAGTACGTTTTGTTATATTATAAACTGAATCATCGCGTCCTTGGTGCAACCGAACCTTTCATATCATTTTAAATTCAAGAATGAAATGATTGTATTGAAAATAAGGCTTTATGAAAAACAAATGATCCTTCTCTGAAGAACTAATAACTCCAAACTGAGGGCAGGCAAGTGGACATTTCAATTGAGTCTGGTGTATCCTGATACCAAATATGGAATGAAAGCTATTAAAGGTAAGACAATAATAAACTACCCAAAAGTGAGTCATTTGATATAGCCAAGTAAACCAAAATTACTATAATGATCTAAAAATGTAAATGCAGTAGAATACTGTATAGTAGCAACTATTAAACTTTTTAGTAGATTTAAGTATATGAGTTATTTGAGAGTACATCATTCTTCATCAATGGTAGATTTACTTGTCACTAGTAGCTATCAAACTGAGCACCTACTACAAATAAAACGTAGATTGAGGCTAATAAAAAGAAATGTTTGCTTCCATTGAAGAGTTCAATATCGGTAGGTTACATTATATTCCTGAAATTACATCAGTAACAGCAAGTGATCAAATTCAGGAATCAAATTTTCCTTGTGGTATATAGTATGCAAATTTTCACTTGGTGGTATGCAAATTTTACTTGCTACTATTAATTTTTTTTTCGTGTGGAAAACGGATGACACTCCAAATTCAACCAAAATACATTCGTCTCAAAATAATTCATTGGTGGTATGACAGAATCATAAACGAATATTATTTCTACTCATAGTTTTAAAGAGACCTATTTTGTTGAGTTATTTAATAGGTACATTTCCAGTTGGAGAATTTTCTAGCTCTCATTCGGACGGCGTAACGTTGCGTTCAGATTCGTGTAACTCCATATTATTCTGCAACTGCACGGCTAACAACTTTGTAAATATTTTATTTGGGAAGTTCGTTAACAGCACTAATCAAGCCATTTCACACTTCAAGTGCGCTATGGTAAAATTTCACAGTCGACTAAATCTATTCTGTAAAAACGGCGGATATTGTTTGAGAATGCAAAGGAATTATAACTGAAAAGTTTTGATTTTTATCAGATTTTCAATGATAAATTCATTGTGTACATATTTGCCCTTCAGGAAATTTCTCAATTATCTAGCTGATGAGGAAATCCATAAGCTAATCTGTGGAATGAAAATAGTAACAACACTTTCTGATAATAATAATAATATAATAATAAAGTTTATTCACAAAGAAAAATATTACAAGAGTGTGTATATATTATTGATGTAAATAAACAAGTGGTAGGTACCACATAAGCTTTGGTTCGAAAGGAACCGTCGGTTGTGAGTGGTTTCATGTTGTGTATGTTCCATCATAATAAGTAGGATTCATTACTGAATAAACAAACAATATCCGTTATGAAAAGTAGTGACGTCGCGCCCTGATACAAGTGTTGCCTCATGATCGTAACATGTACATTAGAGAAGATAATAGATAGTGGTCGTTCTTCAGTTTTTTTCTTCAATATTCGTCTTGGTTGTACATTTATTGCACAATGAGAAGCCACTGCGAGTATAGATAAAAACGAATTCATCACACGACATAACCCAATTCCTCAAGATGATTCAATTGAGAACCCTAATAAACCTACGTACAGATTTTCGATAGGCAATCGTGCACGTACACATGTAACCCATAAAAATCATCATCAGTTTATTGGATGATCACTATAGACGTGATCGTATTTTGATGTTTATCGTGATTCGTTACCTTTCAGTATTGGTGTTAAAAAAATGGTTATTTCCATCAACCGATTGCAACCCTACGCACATCCCTCAGAAGTCTTCCAAAAACTTGAGTGAGCTAGGGAAGATGAAGCCCTTTCCTTTCAACGTGTGATGCCATGCACGAGACGATGACCATGCGGGGATTTGAACCCTCGACCCTTCGATTGAGAGGCGAACGATCTACCAGCACGACCACCACGGTTGATATTATTTCCAGTAGAACCGGAAGAGATAAACATGTTACAATTGATTTATTTGATAGCTTATTACATGATAGGAAACATAAGGTGTTCATTATAAACCCTGTATATCGACAAATGCAGTTGACATCGTGTTCGCGTAGAATATAATTGTAAATCTAATATACCTCTAATATACTTCAGGTGTAACATACTCAAATCAGCAAATTCTATCGATACCAAGAACACTAATGCAATTGCTATCCTGATCGCGTAGAATGCATTTATTATTCTCATTTACCTTAGGTATAACATATTGAGATTTCAGCAAATTGTATCTATGTGAAATTTGTCCAGCTGTGTGCACGTTCCAATGTAATTGAATGAAGAAAAGTTGTATTTCGTGCAGAAATTTATTTATAAAATCATAGCAGAGCGCTTTCGACTATAAAGTCATCATCAGTGCGTACCTGTAAGTAAGTGACATCGAATTGAATTTAAGAAATTTTGATAAAAATAATTTTGAAAATTGAAAAGTTACTTACTCGTCAGGTGTACAAGAGCCAGACAAGAGCCAGATTTTTATTTTTATGGTCTGGCTCTTGTACACCTGACGAGTAAGTAACTTTTCAATTTTCAAAATTATTTTTATCAAAATTTCTTAAATTCAATTCGATGTCACTTACTTACAGGTACGCACTGATGATGACTTTATAGTCGAAAGCGCTCTGCTATGATTTTATAAATAAATTTCTGCACGAAATACAACTTTTCTTCATTCAATTGTATCTATACCTAGAAACCCCCACATATTTTCTGTTAATCTCTGTATATCAACTAATCCAATTTTTATCGTGGCCACGTAGAATGCATTTGTCAATCTCATTTACCTTAGGTATAACGTACTGAGATTTCAGCAAATTCTATCGATATATCCAGAAACTCCTTTATATTTTCTATTATACTCTGTATATCAACTAATGCAATTGTTATCGTGGTCGCGAAGCATGCAATTATTAATCTAATATACCTTCGATGTAACATACTAAAATTTTAGCGAATTCTCTCGATACCTAGAATCCCCCCTATATGTGTGCCTAGTCCTTTATATGAATAACTCAAAACTTAAAAGAATCAATGAAGTAATAAATAATAATAGTTTATGCAGACATCAAGTATACACACAAAAGGAATATACTGCAACATAAATACAAACACCCTTAATTAATGACAATCAATCAAATACAATTGCTGTACAATCGGGAACATATACGTTCATTTCATAACCTAATATTAAGAATGAGTTTTGAAATTTGAAACTGATACATTCTTGAAATCATTCAATGAATTTGATTCTTTGATGGAGGTCGGTAATTTATTGAACTCATTGAGGCCTCTATAAAATAGTAATTTCATAGATGAGGACACATTCTGTTAGATAAGAACCGTACCGATTCATCCCTTTTATTTCGCAATTAACGTTCAACGTTCTGAATCTTAGGAAAAACTGTGCAATTTTTATAATTTTATACAATAGGATATGTATATTTATGAAACCTTGTTGATTCACCAACATCTACACTACATGCAATTTCTGTATAGCTTTCTGAATTTGCATCTGCAACTTTCGATAAAACAAATCCTAAATGCTTGAGTACCTGCAGAACACGGTAATCATACAACACTCGAAATACAATCATTGTTTGGTATTTCATGGAGTCGTTGAACTGACGGTACATCTGATATATGAATTTTTTACAGTAAGCTTGCACATTATTCGAGGAAAACAGACGTTTGCGTGTTTGAGTTGAAAATGCATGGAAACTGAAGATAATAGAGTGCGATAAAAATGAAAATTATTAACTCTGTTCTCACGGTACAGGAGCCCAGCTAGGTATATATTATAATTCTCTTGCAAAGGATTCAGTCACATTGGAACACTCAGCGATTATTTAAATAACATAAGTTTTTACTTTGACTTTGCTTTGTGGAGGGTAGCTATTGTTATTTCTAAATACAAAATATTTACAACCTAATAATAATAATACATGTTTATTCACAGAAAAAAAAATACATGCAAAAACATTAAAGTTTTTGTAGACTTTGTCTGTAAATACACTGTTCATTTCCACAGAAGCTGATTTAAAGGGTCAGTTTGTAAGTGAAGTTTGAATATATTAAAACCTAAAAACTAGTAAAATATGAAATAAAAGGTACTTTATATAAAATTACCAAAAAATAAAAGGACTTTTTCTAAATCTTTAGAATTTGTGTACATATCATTTATACATAATCAATTGATCTAAGGGGGAAATATTCCAATTCGGGTAGGTATAAACCTTATAAATCGGGTGGTTAATAGTCATAGATAGGGTGGTTGAAAGTCATAGATCGGTGGTTGATAGTCATACATCGGGTGGTTAATATCGGGTAATTGTCATGGACTTTTTATTTAACCCATTTGAACCTACAGACCTTTTAAAAGGTCGATGAAAGTAATCCAATTTATCGGAGTTTGGAGAAGTTTCAGCTTCTAGCTCTTAGATGGCGTCACTTGATTTATAAAATCATATAAAATGAAATGTATTTCACTACTTTTGTCATGAATTGAACTGATATTTTCGGTGTTCACATATCTTGAGACAACATTAGATCTGAGTATCAACTTTGTGTAGTGAATATGAGTGATAAACATCAAAAGAGGTGGGTTTAGCCATTATTAATCACATTCTTTTTGTATTCTACATTGAAAGTAAATGTCATTTATCCCTCAATACTCGAAAAGGAGGCATGTATATGATCACGAGTCAGGTTATACGTCCGCTTACTGCTAGTTCCTTTTAAAAGGACGATAGGTTTAGGGGATACTATATAATGCGTATTTTTTATTTCATCAGTTTTCAGTACAGTTTGAGGAATGTACTGAATTGTTTCAGATATTGGAATAATCATCTGACGTTGAATGAACTTCTTGAAGAAATTGAACATTTGGATAATGTTGCTGATATTCCTGATGAAATAATTTTATTTTCTCCGGTGAATGCCAATGAATATAACACGGATGAAGATTCTGGAGATGATGATAATGTTATCCCAAATAACCTACCAGGATCTCAATTACTAGGTGATGTGGAAGTTTCCATGAGCAAATATCGAGTAGATATATCTGGTGAAAATTTAGTAGATGCGACGGTAGAATGGGACAGTGAAAACGACTTGCCGTTGTCTACTTTCAGAAAAATAAAAAAAACTAAAGAATTCAATTATTCCCTTGGAAAGGATCTGTTGGAAACTTTCCCTTTATGGAATTCTGTTTCTCACATAAGAAACAATAGCTCTCCTCTCAGCATATTCAAATGTTTTTTCGACAAAGAACTGATCGACGGAATTGTTCAGTATACGAATCTATTCGCTAGTCAAAAAAATCGACCAGCTCATGCAACATCTGATGACATTTATTGTTTCATTGGAGTACTCCTTGTGAGTGGCTACTGCTCTGTGTCAAAAGAAAATGTACTGGCAAAATTCTTCGGATAGCAATAACACGCTCATTTCATCTTCAATTTCCAGAGATCGTTTTCAATATCTGATGAGCAATTTTCACTGCGTCAATAACAATAATTTGGACAAATATGACCGGTTTGCCAAAATACGACTAATGTTCAAAGCATTGAACCAAAAATTCTTGGAATTTGCTCCAACAGAAGAAAACCATTCCGTCGATGAAGCCATGGTGCCGTATTTCGGGCGCCATGGCTGCAAACAATTTATAAAAGGAAAGCCCATAAGATGGGGGTATAAATTCTGGGTTGGAACTACTCGGTTGGGCTATATTGTATATTTCGAACCTTACCAGGGCTCAAATACCATTTTGTGTGAAAAATACAAAGAGTTGGGTCTCGGTGCATCTGTAGTTTTGCAGTATGTAGAATCAACGAAATTCACTAACTTCCATATCTTCTTTGACAATTTCATTGTCACTTATGAAAGAACTAACACGTCGAGGAGTGAGAGCTACAGGAACCATTAGAGATAATCGGCTACCAAAGTGTCCATTGACTAATGTGAAAGATTTCAAGAAGAGAAACAGGGGTGATTTTCAATATGCACTGGTAGACAACGAGTTAGTTATTTGCCGGTGGAATGACAATAATGTTATAACAATTGCTTCTAATTCTTCTTCCGTGTTACCCACAAGTAAAGTGAAGCGGTTTTCTCAAAAAAAAATAACATATTGTCATTGAGCAGCCTAAACCTATAAAAGGATATAATAATAAAATTGGAGGAGTCGATCGAAGCGATCAAAATATTGGACAATATCGCATTTCGATTAGGGGAAAGAAATGGTATTTTCCATTGGTGAGCCATTGCATCGATATGTCTATTCAAAATGCTTGGTATCTGCATAGATTCGAGGGAAGCAAACTTGATCAGGAGAGCCGTAGCTGTGGAATTGTTAGATACTCATAAGGTTTTGAGTAGGAAAGGTACTTCAAGAAGAGCAGGTAATTATAGAGAGAATTCCTGATATGATCGAATTGATCACAGTGTGTCATAAAAAAGCAAATTTTCGTTGTGAAAAATGTGATATTTGATTGCACCCCAAAGACTGTTTCCGTCATTTTCATACCACTTGAGTTTATTTTATGCTTATATCCTAGTAACGGTACCGATACATGTAATAAATGATGACACGTCTATGTTTTTTATAGTCGGATGTGATCCTACAGTACTTTTAAAAGGACACCATATCTCTCAAAAACCAAAACTCGAATATATTTTAAATATTTTTTTCCGACTTTTGACTCCATATAATTAGCCCACAAATAGAGTTATAGCTAGATTCTCAACAGAATCATATTCCCGGTTTATAAGGGTTAAAAACAGTTTCATATTGATCGTATTTCTATATTCAGTATATGATTAGATTCAAAATGTTAGTCATGTATTTATCATAATATGAACACCTTACGGTCTTCTGTCAACTGCCAATATTCAACAACTCTCTTGTATTGGTAAAATTTTCTTATGTTTTGTGAGTGTTTGGAAAAATGATTCTATAGTTTAGAGCTTATATAGTGGCAGCTGTGCTGGCCTATAGCATAATCGCATTTGTTCAGGGCCGTTTTGAATTATTCATTTCTAGTATCATATCCGTGGTTTATTGAATGTATTGAAATCTTTCCTTTATGTGAATTGATTAAAATTTTATATCAACTGATGATCAAATCTAGTAAGTGGTCTATTCAGATATTCCCCATTTTCGGTGCTTAGAGCCCTACAAAACATCATAAATCACCTTCACATTATCATGAATGTGAAGCTATTCTTAAATTTAATCAGATTAGGAAAGAGCTGAGTATGATATATGAGCAACTTCCATGATGAGAATAAGCAAATCAACCTTTTATTCATTATTTATTCGGTTTAATCATTCTAACCTAAATGTCAACATTAATGTACACAATGAAACTCAACATAGAACAATTCAAATTACAAGTGAACTACTTGATCATGATTTGAACTAATCTAAAATCACTGATCCAAGTAATATCATGAGCAAAAGAACCTCAACAGGACAAGTGACAAGTTGTCAGAACCCTAGACAGGAAAACCCTTTTTTGTGGAAATCCTTTTCAACCTTGGAGAGGCACATGGCTCTTGAGAGACAGAATTCCTCTCACCTTTGGTGGATTTGGCCATTTCAATTAGTAGCAACTGAATAAGATCTCCTGTAATCGAGAAGATTAGGAGAAACACTTAGGTTGATCTGTATTATTCCGTTCTCTAAAACGTGCTTCACTCCGAGACATCACTTTAGGCCACCCACCACCGCAGGCCTGTTAGTTCCGGTTCCCCCGTATAACTGGACAATTGAAGACCAAGCTTTATCAGCCCATTCAAGCCTACTGTATTTCTGGAAGGCTTGTTAATTACTCGCTATCTCCTCGAGGTCTCCTCTACGGATGCCGTGTCTTGCCAGAGACGAGCGAACAAGAAGACATCTATAGCTATCATTCAGGCGAGCTCTTTCCATTTATTTGCTTATCCGCTATACCATTGACAATTATTGCTACCTAGCTTCTCACAATATATTGCTCACTGCTATATTAAGGGCTAAGCTAACAAGTGTTGCTTACAGCTTTGGTGCTAGTTTAAGGTGACGGGTTGGTGCTGGAAAAGATATCACGATTGCTTATTTTGCTATTATCCAGAATTTGTAGTGCTTACAGTAGTTAAGTAGAAGTTGTGCACTCTTACGTATATATACATTCGGGTAAAGTAAGGACCTGGTATTAGGTGTATCAAACCATAGTTAAGCTTGCACTTATCTTGCTTCCTGAGCAAAGCATCTCTCACTAGTATTACCAGTCCTGAACTATAATTCTAAATAATTCGCTCTCTCCTCCCAGACTCTGGCTTCAGTTTATACCCCGAATCATATTGTGGAAATGTGCTGAAAACAATTACATACCCAGCTTTAGATTATTATTGAGTATTATTCCACTCCCAATCTACCACTGAACTAACCGGACATTTTTCCCGTTCCACCTATTTGTGTTGCCCCAATTTAGCTCTCCCTGTAGCAGGTCTAAACGAAGGTAACAAATATTCGAACCATTTTTTCATTTCCCTCATGTCTTGTTCTGCTTCCTCTTTGAACAAGTCCCACGATTTGTTTTTATAAAATATCACCGTATCATCAGCAAAACTCATTCTACTGAAGTAGACTATTTATTTTTATTGTGAATAAAATGGGACCTAGTACAGTTCCTTGCGGGACTCCGTACTCAATTGCTTCAGTTTCACTGATATTATCGCCTATGCAAACTGCTTGCTTTCTATCTGAAACGTAATTTTTCATGAGTCTATAAACATTGTCTCGAATTCCATATGAGTGTAGCTCACTTGAGTTTATCGTGACAGACAGTGTCGAACGCTTTAGAGAGGTCAATAAATATAAAGATAGCTGGAGTTTTTTTGTCTAATGAGTTCCTTCTCTAAAGCCATACTACTTGTCACTCAGTGCTCCGTTTTTGTTGAAGAAGCTCATTTGTCGGTATCTCATAATCTTCTCTATAATTTTGGCCATGTAAGATATTAGAAATACGGGTCTATAGTTTGAAATTTCAGTTTTTTTCTTCAGCTTTATACAGCTGTTTTACCAAGCCTACTTTGAAAGTTTTTGAAAAAATTCCTGTCTCAAAGATTTTATTTACAAGGTAACTAAGAGGTTTTTTTATTTCTTCTGATACTCGTTTCAGTGTTTCCGATCTTATACAGTCTTAACCGGAAGAATTTTTATTTTTGAGTCAGTTTATTACAAATCATTCACTAGGGTGCAACATCTATGGCACATGAAATATTCGTCATTCAGAAAAAAGCAGTAGGGTTAATGATAGCAGTAGGTCTGAGAGAACATTGCAAACCACTTTTTGTGAAAATTAGCATAACTCCGCCATGTTTGTTCATATATCACAATAGGTATTGTGTATGTAAGAAAAAACATTACTAACATTCCTACTTTTGGATAGTCTCATGACTATCCAACGAGAAATAGATATAAACTGCAACAACCACTCAATAGACTATCAGTGGTGCAGAATCACCAGGGATTGATTTATAATGCTCTTGATGAGAGTATCAAATCCGTCCCTAGCTTGAATTGCTTTGAAGCTAGTATGAAAAACCATATTGTGTTGAAAGCACACTACTCCATTGATGAATTTTCCCAGAAATGATTTTTTGTATCGATTGTCCGAAAAGACATTTGCTTTTAATATATCCTGTTTAGTACAGTGATAGTTATTTATTGTAATATTTTTCTATATACAAGGTTTTTAGCTTCTGCCTGCGTTACTCGCACGGTGAGCGCGGCGCTCACTTTTTTTTAAAATATGCGATAACTTACACAATTTTCCAATACTGTACGTATCCATCTAGGTCCTAGAAACATATTTTCCAAATCATTCGGTCTCGCTTAGGCCGTAATAAATGTATGTAGTGTCATTTGATATTTGTTTGAAGTAATGAAAGTGAGCGATCCGCTCACCTGTGGGTAGCAGTGGCAGTATATTTTTAGTAATTTTTATAAAAAAAATAGAGTTCAGTGAGTAAATATAATTGTTATAATAATTTCATACGGTGATTTGAATATTATTATAATGGATTCAAAAGAGGAGACCAAAACCAAAGTGTACAAAGTCCAATATTTATCTGATTACCTTCTGTTAATATTTTCACCTTTTAACGTTTTGTTTTAGATTTACATAATGAAATAATATTTATTTTTATTTTAGAATATGGAGTATTTTATTTTACCTAAATGATGTAGTGAGTTTTTTCATATTTGCGTCATTTTATGTGATGATCTAAGATTTTATGTAAACATGAGCGCAGCGCTCACTTGCGGGCATTATACGTAGTGTTGGCAATGCAGGGTTAATTTCGATGTTATGTCAATTTTCTGTTTTTTAGCTCATCTGACGTGTTACCTGAGTTAGAATATTGTAATGTAGGCTACTGTATTGTAATTGAACAATTCTGTAACTGATGAATTGATTGACAAGTAATCGTCAACATCGGCACGTTGTGGCAATTATTCTTATCTTACCGAACAGCGAATGGCAGCTCTTCGTCTGGCGGCACTAGGTAGTGCTTCATATATGATTTAAAGGTTCGGAAACGTTGAAAGTAACATCAAATACCTTGATGTTATGGAATCCAGAAACCTTTGAATTATTTGAAACAGAGTATCATGAAGTAACAGTCAAAAAATCCCCAATGATATTATATTGTTCAAAAACGAGCAAAGGATGATTTTATATAATGATGATTAAATGACAAAAAAATATGTACTTATGTGATTTCTGGAACTGTATCCAGAATGATTACCCACAAAAAATGTAAATGAAATTTGATCAGTTTCAACATGATTGTGAACTCTAATATTACCTATAGGTACTGATACCTATTCTTGAATGTATAATAATATATGGTTATGTGAGAAATATTCACAGTAAAACACCTAAAATTCTCCACTCAAATATCTGTGCTGGTTCCCCCAGAAACAAAAATGAAGTCACAATATATGTTACCAATAGTCGAAAAATGAAAAAGACGTCTTTCTCACACGAAGATAGAATGAGAAAAGTACGGAACACCTATGAATATTGGAACACGCCTGTGTTCACACCGAGCAACCAGATAGATGATGAAAGGAAACCATTGGTGGCATGTTCGCATAAACAGCTGATACATGCCTATTCTCTGAATGTAGCAAACTATTGATCATATTAACCCTCTGACAAATGAAAACACAAAATTACCATCACGAAACATGATTGAAATTAATAACAAATATAACGAATAAGAAACAAAGACATATTATAACAAAGTAAATAGACAATTAACAACTAGGTATTAAGATAGAGTGGTGTTGGTTACTTCATCTAAGTCTGGGGTTCTACCGATACAAGGAGAAGGGAAGTACTAAGAAGTAGGTGAAGTATTCACTAATCGTACCTGCAAAACGGAAGAAAAGGCTGAGCAGACTTCCGAGGACATCAGGAGAAGTATGACCGATTCATGGATAGGATGCTGTATGTTAAACATCGATAGGATAGGAGCCACATCTCTAATGTCCATACCACCCTCAAGGAGCATCGTAGTTTCTACTTACAGAACAAGGAGAAAGCATTGGATACTTGGTAGACAGGTGATCCAACAGCTTGACTTTGCAGATGCATGATAGTTGAGTGATTGGCCTGGTGTACAGATTATACATCTGTGGTTGAAGTATATACTTTTCTCGACAAACTGGACACCATGTGGACCACTCTTCGGGGCGAAAAGGGGTACACAGGAGACTTTTCTGAAGATGTGTACTAAAGTGACATATGTCAACGACCCGGTTTTTTCAACTTTCAGGAGACTTTGTTCATGAATAGGGCTTCACGCTGGTGTGGGGGCTGTCCATATTGGAAAATGAGTTGTCTTGTCAACATTTTCTATTCCGGATTCATGTGGATACAAAGCAAGATTTAATTTTTCGGAAAGTTACATCGAATTGCACACAGCGAGACGGTGTCTATGGCAACAGTATTTTTCCTATAAATACCCGGATGGAATCCAGGAGAAGTCAGTTTATCCGGGACCTTTAACGAGACAACAACTAGAATTGGAACTGAATTCCTCCTCGGTAAGTATAATAATTTGTGGAAATGAGAAATTTTTGTAACTTTGAACTTTGTTTTTTATAAATCATCCGCACTGATTATTTTTCGTATGAATACTTCTTATATGGTTTCTTTCAGGTTAATTTGATTTATAACCGTCTGCTTTGATTTATTTCTATATTTGTGGTTTTAATATTGTTTCTTTCGGTTTGATATACTAATCATAAATTCTTACATTTTATTCAATATGATCTCCGTAACTCCACCGTTGAGACAGTATTGATAGAACAAACATTAAATTCTATTCAATATGATCTACGGAACTCCACCAATGTGATCTCCAGATCTCCACCGTTGAGAGAGTATTGGTAGAATAAACTATACACTATTCATAGACATGTTAAGTATTCAATACGATCTCCAGAACTCCACCGTTGAGACACTATTGATAGAACAAACTCTTACACTATAATAATATGATCTCCGGAACTTCGCCGTTGAGACAGTATTAATGAAGCTCACCAACTCTCGCACCCTGCTCATAATATGATCCTTTTATTACTTTGTAGAAACTAAAAAATAAATGATTACTTGTTCGTTGTTGTGTTTTGATTCCTCAAACGTTAGTCGAGATAAATTGTGTGGAATATGTGGTATCTTTCACAGGTACCAGAACTGACGAGAAGATGGAGTCATCTATACGTTCCAATAGAACGCCCTCAGATCAAGGAAGCACAGGTCCGTAAGAAAATCGAGCATCTGGAAGTTCGCATTTCATTTCTCTTCAGTTGGGTAGAACTTTGTATCCTGGAGGAACTAAAAAGAACAACGTGGGAAAACAGGGTGTTGGATTGGAAAGAGGCTTTGATTCATAAGGCTGCATGCTAGGGAAGGATGGACTTCTTTCATGTAGTATGCTGTGTGCTTACTACACGGAGAAAATTGACATTTTCCCAGAGCAGCCGAAGAGCCAGACGATCAACAGTCCAGTATTTTTTTGGTGACAATAATATGATTATACAGTGAGACAATAAAAAATAAATTAGTTTCATTTGTTGATAGAAACAACCTCAATATACTTCATTGTTGTTCAGTTCAGGATTGTGGTACAAATTAACAAATTTGTGTACTCTACAGAAAAGAATAGTTTTGATAAAAAAATTTGGTCGCTGAACGAACAGGTGATTGGAAAAATAAATATACCGTGGGTGAAAACTTATATCTAAATCTGGTTATGATGGACCTACTCAAAGTAGTGATGAAAAACTGATAATTCAATATAGAACTGGAACATATCCATGAAATGAATGGAGTTAATCGAGTCCTGTGGAAAATTATTCCATTTTGAGAAGTCAAAATACAATTGAATGTAGTTACAGATATGAAATTAAAAAATATGGTATCGATAACTCGAATAAATAATCATATCGATCACCGACAATGGAAATAAGAAGTCGTTGTGTTATAGTAGACACAGGTTATGCCAAGTAGGTATGAAAACAATAAACAGCATTTTGATATTTTAGTTGAATAAACTGAGTGAGATAACGAAAATGCCTATGCCTTGACTTTGACCTTGACATTAACGTTTGTTGCTTGCATATTTATTAGTTCACATAATATTATCAAATAGTTCAAATGGTAGCTACTGTAAGTTGATATTTTTTTGTTGTAAACATAATATGAATCTAGCATAGTGGTAATCTAAACACTGCATTGCAGGACATCAAAAAATAAATAACGTGGTAGACACCTCAAACATGGAACCGCAGAATGGTTGGCGATCTGTCTCTGTTTCACAGATATTTTCGTGGGTGATGTTCTTCTGGAACATCAATCGTTTCTCCGTAAGCAGTCCAATCGATGCTGGCCCGTCAGCCTCAGTCTTCACATCTGGAGACATGCCAAGAATATCTTTCCCATGGCTCGTTCTTCCAACAAACGGTGAAGCTTTGGATTTCTTTGCATCGGGAGGTATTCCCTGAGGCGTACAGCCTGCAGAAATTCAAAATAACACCAATCTCCATCAGCCTTCGTCTCTCACAATGTTCTTCGAACACAGGAGTATCCTGTTCGTGAGGAACAGAACATGATAGAAAAGTTGGTTTTCAAACAAATCCTCAGATGATTTCTGAACGCATCCTAAGATGATTTTTGAACGAATACTATGCACGTGTACGTGATGTCGTTCTCAGAAAAAACCCCATCGCTTCTAGAAATAGCATATTTCATTAGGACAGATGTTTCGCCAACTCGAGTGGTTAGCATTCTCAAGAGATATTTTCAAAGTTTCTGGTTTCTTAAGTCGCTGTCAACTGCTTGACATTTGTTATACGTTGTCTCAATAAATACCTGTGATTTGACGTTCTTACATCTAATTGATCCATAGCGTCAGCTGACATCATAGAATCGTTCCAATCGTTCGTACCGTTATTCTGTGGGTAGGGAACTAATTGAGAATTTTTGAGAACTGGAAGCCAAACCTTGTTCATATGTAGTCCTTCTTCGGTTCTGTTGAAGTTGTTGTGGTGTTTCTGAATTTCAATTGCTTCCCGGAAGAGTCTTGGGTAATAGGCAGATGTTGAAGAGATGACTTGGGTTTCTTCAAATTTCACTCTATGGTTATCGTTATTGAGAGTATGTTCTGCGACAGCGGATTTCTGTGTGTGCCCTAACCGACAGCAAGTCTAGTGCTCTTTGATTCTTGTTTTAACGGAGCGTTCCGTATTTGTATCATTTGTGGACAATCCAAAGAGACAAACAAAATGATTCATCTATATCCAATACCGAGAGTGATTACCACCATATTATGAAAATTAACAAATAGTATCTTGTATTATTAGAAAACATTTCAATGAAAATAATGGTACGAATATGTCTCACGGAATCCTGCCATTCCTGATTATATTAGCACAAGATTGACAGGTTCTAATAGTGAATTTTCATGAAGCTTAATTTTTATACTTCCAAATGAAATGCGTGGTTATTATTGTAGTTAATTGCATTTCAGTAAAAAATTATAAAATAAGTCGAAAATGTAACAAATAAAACTGATTGGTGATAGTGATTCAGTAAATTTCAATAATTAGGTTTCTTCATTCAGTTCATCCGTCGACAATACTTGAAAACTTCTGTGCTTGTAAATTTACCCTAACAGGAAAACCGACCGTGGCGGTACACGCAAATGCGGAATATTTGGAAACCAGGTCACGATTTCATTTGTTTTATCTTAATTAAGCTGGCGAATTGTGTCCCGTTTTATCCCACAGTTTTGCAGAAATGAGTCGACACACTATGGTTTTTAGACATCTTAAGACAACGTATAACAAATGTCAAGCATTTGACAGCAACTTAAGAAACCAGAAACTTTGAAAATATCTCTTCGTGTTGGCGAAACGTCGAGATCTTCTCTAATCATACGTTGGCCTTACAACCCAAGGAACCACCATGTAAGTGACGAAGGCCGCGAAAGCCTTTCACAATTTATCAGACGCCTCTACGGGGAGGAGATAGTAGGTATCCCTTTGTCGAAGATTGGACCAGCTCAGGAAGAAGAAAGCCCAACTACTATCATCTTTAACTTTTCTCTCTCGTTGTCGCGATGAGAAATTGACCCCCAAATTCTTTAAACTCAATTAAAACATCAGATCCACTCAAGCTCGAAGAATATATACCAGAACAGAGCATGCCTCATTACGAGAACGAATCCACTACACCAGGAAAGTACTAGCCCAAACAGACGAAGAATTATTGGACATCAGTTATAAACTAGCTAACAACATGCATAGGTATGATTGGGACAAAATCGATGCAATTTCATATCGAAATATAGAAAATGAACTCATTAGAAACACTGATAGATAGAAAAGCAAGTTCGAGAAACTTAGAAGAGCTGACAATGTACTTATAAATAACCAACAGAAGGTAGACATGTCACACACTGTAATCAATTTATCTGACCGCACTCTCTCTTCCACTGAAATCGCCGTTCTTTTCAAAGGCGGAAACTTCGCAATATCACAAAAACGAATACCCAATGAAGACATAATAGCCAATATTGAAACTGCTATTAGAACCTTTCCCGAAGAACAGGCAGAAGAAATCCGCACAGAATGTATACAAATACTACGTGAGGCTAAACCACCTAAGAGTAATTTGTCGAAAACCGAAGTGCAGGCCATCAGGGAATTGAAAAGAGATGAGAAAATTCTGATTATACCGGCTGACAAAGGTAATGCAACCGTTGTCTTAAACAAAGAGGGCTATTTGAATAAGATAGATGTTTTACTGGAACCTTTGATATACAAAGAACTGAATCGGGACCATACACAAGCAACCGTCCAAATTCTAAATCGCTCTAATGACAACAACAAAAAACGACTGTGTAGAAGTAAGGCTCTCATTCGTAGGCTGTATGGTCTACCAAAAATTCACAAAACCAACCTGCATTTTTGCAATGCACTTTTGAATGTCACCGATGACTTGTTTCGATCTGTAAAAAGAGGTGAACTCTCGTGAATTACGTACCGGTCACTGTCCGCTCCGTACATTCAACCATCCAGGAAGCGTCGACTCAGCAGAAGCAGATATATTGTATTTCAGTAAAATGTTAACTTCATATTTTTCATTCTGAATGCGAATGAACTTTTTATTCAGTCTTGATATAACCTTTGAATTGTAAACTTGTTCAAATAAATTATTTTTTGTCTTTTTAAAAACGTTATTCGTTATTTGAAATACGTATTTGGCGCAGTCGTTGTAGGATCTCGAAGGCATCTATCGCGTAGATATCCTTGAGTTTCAACTCTTCGTCGAGAAGAACCGACAGAAAAAGTTCGTGAACCAGAAAAACAAAGTTAGAAAACTGTGAAAGTACCATTATTGGATTAGCCGCAGCTGGAAGGCAGATTGCAGAACTTCAGCTCCGTAGATCACCACCAGCAGAGGATGAAAAGAATTTTTTCGTGAGTTACTCATTGTTTCCTTTTTTCATTTTCATATGTCAGATTCCTCAATTTTTCCAGTGATATTGGCGCAAAAATTGAGATAGATTTTGTTTATTTTGTCTTCAAAGGTGATGTTTGTGGACTGTAGTGGATTGGATTTAGACAAATCAACTTCTTTTTTGGTTTATTTTTCGAGTAAATTGACAAAGGTTTCGAAATATCAAAATTGTTATATCTAATTACAAAAATCCATAGTAACACATATTCAATTCACATGAAACAAATAACTAATGTCCAAATTTAGCTACAGAGTGATTCACTTTTCTATCTAGTTTCCAACATGGCCCCGGCCTTGAAAGGAGTCAGGGACACTTTCAACATCCTGTCATATCTAGTTTTCATCAGCCAACGGCAAACGACATAACTTGGCCATTGAACGCTTGGTATATCCTGTGGTAGTTTTTATCGTTGCGACTCTCGCGACGCCATCTTTTCCAGGATGCAATTGAGTGACGCGCCCTAAAGACCATCTGAATGAAGGAAGGTTGTCTTCTTTAATCAGGACCAGATCATTGTCTTGTAGAGTTCCTTGGGTAGACGACCATTTGTTTCGTTTTTGTAGTTCGGATATATACTCAAGTGACCATCTGGACCAAAAGTGCTGTTGAAGTTGTTGAATTCTCTGATACAGCTTCAATCGATTCTCGGGTACTTGTAACAAATCAGGATCCGGAAGCGCACTTGCGGTACGTCCAATCAGGAAGTGAGAGGGTGTGAGTGGTTGCAGATCAGAGGGATCGGATGATAAGGGGTGCATGGGACGCGAGTTGAGAATACCCTCGATCTGGACAAGTAGAGTATATAACTGTTCAAATGTTAATAATGCATTTCCCGCAACTCGTAATAAATGAAACTTGACAGATTTAACTCCGGCCTCCCAGAGGCCTCCAAAATGAGGGGAATATGGAGGGATAAATGACCAGGAAACGCCATCGTTTTCTAATATCTCTGTTAAGTTTCGAGAGTTATCGCGTAAAAATTTTCCTAGACTCTCGAGCTCTGTTTTGGCTCCTACAAAGTTTTTGCCATTATCAGAAAAGATTTGAGAGGGTTTTCCTCTACGAGAAACGAAGCGCCTACAAGATGCGATGAAACCCTCGCTGGTTAGGTCAGATACTAGTTCGATATGTATAGCACGAGTCACGAAGCAGATAAAAAGACAAATATAGGCCTTAGTAATTTTGCAACCTCTTCCCTGTCTGTCTTTGACTTTGAAGGGTCCAGCATAATCAACGCCGGTTACATAAAAAGGAGGTGCAGGATTTACCCTAGTGACAGGAAGGTTTCCCATAATAGGAGTTATACTACTCGGTCGTGCCCTAAAACAAGTAATACATTCGTGAACCGTTTTTCTTGCTAAATTCCTGCCTAACAGGGTCCAAAACTTGTTCCTTGTGTGTGCCAGAAGAAGTGTTGGTCCCGCGTGTAACAATTTTCTATGTTCTCTCAGAAATAATAACCGAGTAAAGCGACTTTTATGACATAAAAGAATGGGAAATCTTTTATTGTACGAAAATGATGAGTAGGATAATCTCCCACCAACTCTAAGAATTTTATTATTGTCTAGGAACGGATTCAATTTCATGATTTTAGAACTTTTGCTGAGTTGCTTACCATTGTCGAGTACATTGATTTCGTTCTCAAAAGACTCCTTTTGAGACAACCGAACTAATATCATACAAGCGTTGTCGATTTCCTTATGGGTTAAAGGACCTAAGTTTCGATTTGCCCCTTTGCTGAAACAATTTTCTTTAAATCGAAGGCAATAAGCTATTACTCTTTCAAGTTTAGATAAACGTGAGTACTTTTCGAAGAAATTGATTTTTTCAATTGTTGCTTTGTTAACTAAAATAACCTTTTTTAGTTCGGGTAATGGTTCCTTACATTCTATTATTGATGGCCATTCATTTTCTTCAAACTGAAGCCAAGATGGACCGTTCCAATACAAATCGGTTGACTTCAACAAACTAGATTTGACACCCCGTGAAACAAAATCGGCTGGATTGTCCTTCGTTGGGACATGTCTCCAATTTTCAATGTGTGAAAACTGTTGAATTAAAGAAACGCGATTCGCAACAAAGACTTGTAGTGAATTTGGGATAGTGTTAATCCATCCCAGTACTATACTTGAATCGGTCCAATAAAATATATTGTCGATGTGCATTTTGAATGCCGAACAAACTTTATTTGTCAGTCTGCACATTAGCAAAGCGGCCATCAACTCTAATCTTGGAACAGTTTGTATTTTTATAGGACTGACCTTTGATTTAGCGCAAATCAAATGGATGAAACTTTCGTTTTCTTTATTCTTTGATTTCAAATAAATGCATGTTCCATACGCCTGTGTCGAGGCATCCGAGAAGGCAGGGATTTCGATAAAAATTGGATCACGACAAACTACGTGTCTAGGTATCATAAGCTCGTTCAAAAATATCAACTCATCTCGAAAATCTAGCCACCGTGTGTACAAATTCAAAGGAAGTGAATCGTCCCAATCGATTTTTTCTGACCAAATGTCTCTTAGGATGATTTTAGCTATGATAATGGTAGGACTCAAAAGTCCCATCGGGTCAAAGATTTGAGAGCTTTCTGATAGAACAACTCGTTTAGTAATGTGTTTATTGAAATCTGAAGTGATTTTGTAAAGAAAACAATCCGCAGTTGCATTCCAAATCATACCTAATGTTCGCGCATTTTCGTTAACGCCTAAGTCCATCAAATTTGTATTGCTATGTGATTTTATATTCTCAAGTACCTCAGGACTATTAGAAATGAATTTGCACAAACGAAACCCCCCATTATGTAAAACCTTTGATACGTCAATGGCAATGCGAGTCGTTTCCTCAATGGTAGAAGCGCCACTGAGCAAATCATCTACATAAAAATGTTTCTTTATGACATCCGATATGAGAGGATCATCACAATCTAATCCAAGTTGGTACAAACAACGAATGGCTAAGAAAGCTGCAGCTGAGGTACCAAAAGTGACAGTGGTTAATTCGTAGGTGTCTAAGGGATCGTTAGGGCTGTCTCTCCAAAAGATTCGCTGTAGCGATCTCTGTTCAGGAGTGACGAGACACATCCTGTACATTTTTTCAACATCTCCTGATAAAACGTAATTGTGTTCACGATAAAGTAACAAAATTGAAAGTAAGTCCGACTGAATTGTAGGCCCTACACTCTGAAGATCGTTGAAAGAGTAACCACTGCTAGAAGGACAAGACGCATCAAAAACTACTCTGAGTTTTGTTGAAATGCTATTCTCTTTCAAAACACCGTGATGTGGCATATAATATGAATATTTGGCCAAACTTGGGTTATCCACCTTCACCATATTCATTGATAACTCCGTGATACTTGAGTGCATAATCTGGATTTTTTGCAAATTTTCGCTCTAAGTTAAAAAATCTCTTTTTTGTTATCTCAATCGTGTCTCCTAAATTCTCTAAACTAGATTTCAAGGGAATTGAGACAATAAATCTACCGTGTTCATCGCGCTTTGTATTTTCGATAAAGTGAGCTTCTACAAACCTTTCTTCATCCGACCAAGGTTTGCTGTCTGGAAATTCTTCAATTTCCCAGAATCGTGCTACTTGTTGTTCTAAAGAGTCAAATTTCGAAATATTACAATGAATAGATTGGGAGAAATTACCCTGTATAGGGCCTCCAACCACCCATCCTAACCTGGTTTTCTGTAATGTGGGTCCGTAGTTCGAAAGCTTTATTTGACCAGTGCATAGAATATCGTAAAAGCAGTCTGACCCAATCAAAAGATCCACCCTGTCGGGTACGTGAAAATTTGGATCGGCTAGCTTAATATTATGGGGTATGTCTAAAGATTTCCGATCAATTCTAAAATTGGGTAACGTTCCTGTGATTTTGGAAATCACCAAACAGTTCAATTTCAATGAGAAGTCACTCGTTAGTGAATGGATATTGACAGAACATTTAAATCTTGCCTCGGAATGCGTTCCGTTTAGCCCGCTAACAGCTAAGCAAGTTGAAATTTTATCAAGATCTAATAGTTCGGATAAATTTGTTGTTATGAAGCTAGTTTGTGATCCTACATCTAAAAGACCCCGTACTAAATATGTTTTGTTGTACTTATCTATCACCCGCACTGAAACAGTAGAGAGCAAAATCTGATCATAATTTGTGATGTTTTGTGAAGTCAACACTACGTTTTGAGTTTCGGTTGAATTGTTTTCAACCAGAATTTCTTGGTCTGGTTTGGAATTACCCCTATCAATATGTAACAGTGTGTGATGGCGATGTCTGCAAACTCGACATGAACCTGATAGGCACTCTTTGACTAAATGTCCCGGTTTAAGACAGTTGATACACAAGCCTTTGCGTTTGGCTTGTTCTAATCGATTATTAACGGTCATTTTCAAAAATTCCGAACATCCTGAAATATAGTGTTCGCCTTTACAAATTTTGCAATGAGCAGTTGTACTGCCGCTAAAAGTAGCAAATGAATTAGTTGGCTTCACTTCTATCCTTGATTTATGTTTGTTTAAAACTTTATTGGATTCCCTGTTGTTTTCTTTTGATTGAAGATTATTTGCTCGCATTTTCAAGAAATCCAATAAGTTTTGCAGAGTGGGGCGTTTGAACGAAACTTTAGCTTCATCCCATTTGTCTATTGTGTTTTCGTCAAGTTTAACTATGATGAGAAATTTCAGCAAACTTCCCCATTGTTCAACCGGCTCACCTAAATTTTTCAAAGCCTTTGAGCGGTTTGATACAATGTCTATGATTTTTCTAAGAGCAGTTGATGATTCGTGAGTGACCTTCTCTAAATTATAAATTGCTTTTATATGTGTATCTATCAAAAGGCTCTCGTCGTTGAAACGTTCGCATAACGACTTCCAAGCATCTTGATAGTTAGCACTAGAGAATTCTAAATTTTCAAAAGTTTCCCTGAGTTTTGACCCTACTGCCGACTTCAAATAGTGGAACTTTTGTATATCACTGATGTCTACCCTGGTGTGAATTAGTGAATGGAACGTGTCCCTAAAACCTATCCATTGATTAGCATCCCCGTCAAATTTCGGTAAATCTATGACGGGAAGTTTCACATTTTTTACTTCTATATCACGAATAGGGAAGGAAGAAACGGAAACGTTATCGTGAATGTTCAAATCTTTCACGGAAGGAACATCAGCAACTGGCGCGTTTGCTGCCAAAAATGCTTTGGCTTTCGCGATACATGTAAAAAATAGCCTCTCAAAGTCTTCTCTTTCTGACATCTGTTTATCCGCGGTATCTATTTGCTCGATATCATTTTGAATGTTGTCAAAAAGTTCAATATAACTACGTGCACTTTCTAAACGATGCTCTAAATCAAAAAAAATATCGGTGTCTGTGATATTTTTGGTAGGATACCTTGTTTCTAATTCACCGATAAATTTTTTGAAAATCGTGAGTTTGGATTTTATTGATCCACGTTTCCTGGTCAATTTCTCCAAATTGTCACGTTCGGTTGACATCGTGTCTCTATGATAAGATTATGAATGAAGGCCGTATGAATTGAAAATGTCAAGTATTTGTCAAATATATCAAGTTATGAATTATTAGCAAACTACGAATGTGTAATATCCTCAAAAACTGGAAGAATACGACTACGTGATTCAGTATAAAAAGGGCAAGAAGAACACAAATGCAGGCGCCCTATCGAGAATTGAAATCCATGCCAATGAAGTAGAACCACAACCAAACACTTCGAAGGCCAGTTCGCAAGACATAGAAGACACCTCTCCGTTCCTTCAATATATGAAATAGTTCAATGTAGAACAAACTCATACACTGGAACCTGATACTTCATCATTATTTAATAACCTCGACGAAACCCCAAATGAAAATGAAATTGAAGTGGAAACTGAAACATCAAGTTCAAGCGAGGAAGAACCTGTTCAAGAAATCGTCCCCACTCCAAACGAAGAAAATAACGAAATAGTCCACACAAATGCCGAAGACCCTGTACAGGAAATGAATTCAAGTGAATTCCCCATCAACGTATTCCAAAATCAAATTTACTTATCAAAATCGGCATAACCACGAAAAACTAATAAAAAATGTTTATGGGAACAAAACAAGAAGAATATATGGAACATTTACATAGTGGAAAACGACCTTTCCCCAATTATCACATTTTTCAAAGACTTTGGACAGCCCAAAAAGACATACGCATTTTTTTCAATGACGACGAATCGAACAAACTATACGAAAGTCTCAGCATCCTTATGATGCAAACGTTCAGAAATTCAACATTCAAATTAATCAAATGCAATACTGAATTGGAAGACATCACAAACCTATACAGACAAAAAAAACTTTTAGTATACAATCATGAAACTAAGACAAATCATAGAGGTATTCAGGAAACCTTGCAACAAATCAAAAGAAAATATTATTGGCCAAATTGTGCTAACGATGTTAGAAACTACATAAATAAGTGTGATATCTGCCAAAGATCGAAATATGATAGAAGTCCACCGAAAATAAATTTTCAAATAACACCAACACCTAGAAAACCCTTTGAAGTAGTACATATCGATGTTTTTCAGGCCAACAGCCAAAAATTCTTGACTATCATAGACACTTTCTCAAAATACGCTCAGGCTCTACCTCTAACAGCAGCAAATGCTATCTCTATCGTTGAGAATCTAATCATATTCATGTCATTTCATGGACTACCCCTCAAAATCGTAGCTGATAGTGGAACAGAATTCAAAAATTCGACACTAACAGACTTCACAAAACTTCACAAAATTGATCTTCACCTTGTAACCCCAAAAAACTCTACTAGCAATGCCCCCGTAAAACGGCTTCATTCAACTTTACTCGAGCATTTGAGGGTTTTAAAACTGGGAAACCCCCGTGCAGAAGTAACGAGACTAATGCCCTATGCTATTTTTGGTTACAACCACTCCATACACTCCGTGACCAAACAAAAACCAATCGATATTGTGGAAGGACACCTCGACACAAAAGACCCCTTCGATTTAGACATACAGTACGAAATTTTAAATAATTATATACAAGAACATAAACAAAAAACGCTTCAGATTTACAATCACCTACACGAAATATCTCAAAGGCAGAAAGAAAAAAATATTGAAAAACAAAATTTAACTCGCGACGAACCAGCAAATTACACTGAAAATGACGAAGTTTATCGACACAACGTGAAAACACGCGGAAAAAAATTGAACATTCATTAAAGAAACTGTCATAACTGATGAAGGACTAAAATTAAAAACCAATCGTAATACTTACCACAAAAACATTTTCAAGAATCCTCGAGCGACTGTCACAAAATCAAATTTGTTACAGGACCCTCCTGCCCCTGACGATAATCCACCTGACGATTCCCAGGAACGTACGAATAACTAACTTGAAGGATAACCCAGGAATCTTACCCTTTCGGTTGGGGACAGCAAAAATTAAAGTAGCCACCCATACGTTTTTACACTATATCGATTTCAAACCAATATCGGATGAAATCCATACATTAGCCCAAAATTATAAAATACTAAAATCATCTCTAGCAAGTCATAACCTCAGTTCTACATATCTAACATCTCAACACGATTATACCGAACAACAAATAGATTATAAGATGAAATCAGTTAGGGAAAAATTTCTATCAGTCTATCCCATAACAAATAGGAAAAAAAGAGGCCTAATCAATGGTTTGGGTAACATTATTGAGTCTATTTCTGGCAACTTAGATCAACAAGATGCCGAACGCTATGATGCAGCAATAGAAAAATTGCAAGACAATCAAGAACAAATTGTTAATTCTCTGAATCAACAAATATCGTTGACCCACAAAGTTCCACAGAATAATAATGAGACATTTTCACTAATGGTTCATAACCAAAATGTTATCAGGGAAAGTATTGAAGAACTGAATAACAATAGTACATATTTCCTGACACTTGTAGACACATACACGCAAATAAAATTCAATTTGTATACATTGCTTTCAATTCTTACAAGTATCGAAAATGCCATATCATTTGCTAAGCTTGGTACTTTACATTATAGCATAATATCTATCGATGACATGAAATCAATATTTAACTCCCTTCTGGAACATCATTCTAAAGATCAGTTAATTTACTCAGATACAAAGGATGCCTATAAACAATTTGATATAACACCAGTAGACGCATATTTTTCAAATGCCAAACTAGTTTTTGCGCTGCATATCCCACTAGTACACCCTGATATCTTCACACATTACCACCTCTACTCAATACCCACACAGAATTCCACAACAATCATTCCCAAAAATACCTTTTTCACAATGAGTAATGATCTATTCCAATAAGACTCTGAGCCATGTCGTCACCTGAATCCGAACTACCTATGCCAGAACAACTACCTGATTGATGGTACCCTAAAGTGATTGCATTTTCTCAATTCTACAAGTAAAATACAACGAAGCTGAATGTAAAATAGTAACATACTTGTAAACAAGCCCCTAATTGAGGAAGTCAGCGAATCGAGTTATATCGCAATTTTCCCCCATGAAGAGAAAGTCCAAACCCGATGTGATGAAACTGACTTGTGATGCTCAACGGATCATTTCTCATCGAAATTCCGTACCAGTGCAGTATCCTAACCTCTGGACAGGGATACACTAACGAAAAGGGAAATGCCAAAGGAAAGCCACTGTTTCTTCCCGAAATCAAAATACGAAAGCAGATTATGGAAGAAAGCCGACTTCAGATAGATGACATTTCATTGGACCAACTACACGAATTGCAACTACAAGGGAGCAGACTTCAACCACTACAAATTGAAAGCCCGAAATATTCCAGCCATCACCCTTGGACGATTCCATTATACATAATCATCATCCTAGGAGTCATAGTATTCATCCTGAATAAGTTAAGGAAATCAAAGAGGAGGACCAAAGAAGCCACACAACCCTTGCAGTCTCCAGAAGTTTTGTTTGTCCCAACCAAAACTTCATCTTAGGAGGGAGGAGTTACGTACCGGTCACTGTCTGCTCCGTACATTCAACCATCCAGGAAGCGTTGACTCAGCAGAAGCAGATATATTGTATTTCAGTAAAATGTTAACTTCATATTTTTCATTCCGAATGCGAATGAACTTTTTATTCAGTCTTGATATAACCTTTGAATTGTAAACTTGTTCAAATAAATTATTTTTTGTCTTTTTAAAAACGTTATTCGTTATTTGAAGTACGTATTTCGTGTCTTGTTTCGCTTGACTATACTAAAGCTTTTGATACTACAGGTCATACGTACTCCGTTTAAAACTAAAATAGGTTCTTATAATTCCATCAGAGCTCAGTGGCCCTCATCGAAAATTTTCTCTCGTTTCGGACACAGTCAATACACTGGGTGGTGAAACTTCTGGAACACTACCTATTGAGTTCGGAGTACCTCAGGAGTCAGTCCTTCTGCCATTATTGTTTTCTTTGTATATTCGCGACTTTCATGAGACAATGGAGTACTGTAATATTCATCACTATGCTGATGATACCCAATTAGCTATTTTCCTAAAACTCTGAAATCGAACTAAACATTATTTTCATAAACTATTTTGCAGTTATAAAAAACTAGAGCGTTCGAAACCTAGAAAAAATTTGAATATGTATACTCTTGTGACGTAGAATGTCTTCACTAGATTCTAGTATTTTTTGTTGACCTGAGTTGATGCTGGTTGATGCAACTGATATGAATCTGACGATAATGGAACCGCTGACATTTGCTGACATAATTTATGTTGTTCTTGTAAGTCGTGAAAACGTTATCGGAAGATTACCTTTACAACTTGTGAAAATAAAGAGAAACTTTTTTATAGCTATCAGTGAAAATTTGGCACCCGTAAATTATATAATGATTCACGCATTTTCATCTCGCAATCCAAACTATTTGTGAGTGGAAATGAAAGGTATGAAAAAGATGAATAAAGTACTGTTTATTTGGAACTCATTCTGATAGCAGGAATATCCCTTTACTTAAAAGGTTTGTTTACAGTGCTGCTAGATCAGGCTATGGTGATGATGCTGTGGGTTAAATGCAGCTGAAAAGGGACTGTTCTATTTGTATCATCGAGTACCGTATAGTTCCTGATCACAAAATACGGAGCAAACCATATTTTGTTGTAGCTACTATTGACGAAAGTAATGATAAAATAAAAAATTTTGACTGTGAATGTTGTGTAGTATCCCAAGTTAAGTTTCGGTATATTACCCTTTTCGAGCATACAACATAGATTTTGGTATTTTTAGATGGATGCAAATATGTTATCACCTCTTTATACTCGTTGCTCTGTCGTACGGATGAAAAGAGTCCCAAATAAAGCTTTCGGGCCACGAGAAACTATTTTTAAAAAGACAAAATTTAACTTTACAACAAATAACTTTATTTGTACGGAGAGAGATGTGTCTCTTACAACGTCGCTAACAGAACTAAACTAATTATAAAGCATGGTCAATCATATTCGCATAAACCTAAGTCAGCACTACATAGAAGTACAAGCTAAGGGTTTCCTGAAGGTTTGTACATATAACTCCTCCATCCCTAAGACGAAAATAATACGGTAGTATTATTTTCGGAATTCAAATCTTTAGGTTTTGTATTATTACTTTTGAAATGTTTTAAAATATTATTTTTGTATTTTATAGAAAAGTTATAAATGAATACAGTGGCAATAATTATGATCAGAATAATACAGATATAAAGGGTTGTATAGGGAGTGTTGTTTTCTTCCAGGGCCTGGAGTCGGTGGAGTTGGGTTTTCTCGGCTAGTTTTTGGAGCTTCGTCAGCTCGTCCAGGTTGATCCTATCCAAAATCTTCAGGGGGTGGTCTTCATGGTTGGATTTGATGATTTCTACCCTGGGTAATTGCAGTGGGGTTTCCCGTATCGGAGAAACATTGTTGCTGTATTCTTCCCCATTAATGGTAACGCTGCATTTCTGGGGAATGTGGATCAGCTGTGGTTTGCTGATTTCTTCGTATCCGCTTTCTTTGCACTTTTTTTCGATAGTGGTTCGTCTGGCAGGAATGACAATGACATAGGCATCATTGACAGGTTCTACTACATCCTGGTCTAGGTGGACTTGCAGTGATTGACATGGCTGGCTGCTCTTTCCTTTCAGTAATTCAGGTAGACAGTCTTCTCTGGATATTTGATTTTCCAGGCGGAAAATACAGATTGTCTCGATTTCATGGCACGGGCTGTCCTCGTAGTGATGATAAGTCGAGTTCAGGATAATGTATGGTTTCAAGGGAATTATGGCATTATTGGAAATCGGGATCGGAAATAAATGATAATAATCGTAAAGATTTTCTCGAAGTATCGGTACGTGAATCGTAAATAGAATTAGATCGTTTTTGTAACGCGTTTCAATTTTTAGAAGTTTGTAATATGTTTGGATGTTATCGAAATGTGGTAGACTGTCCTTGTACATATTGAGCATTATTTCAATTAATTCTTTGAGCTCGGATATTGGTAATATTATGTTATGAATGATATTCAATTCACCGAATAGTATCGATTCTTCGATATTGTTTAGTGTTGACAATATATTTTGACAGTCAATTATCATTGTATCGAGGGAATTTCGGAGCCGTAAGAATAGCGTGTATTTATTCAGACTATTTACAATAGTCTCTATTTGTTCACCGATTAGTCGTTGGTTTTTGACAATTTGCTGCAAATTATTTGTTGTTTCATTGAAGAATCTTTTTGTGATAGTAACATAATTTTCTAAATCGTGGTGTAGCAATTTTTGATTGTTTGTTAGTGTAGAGATAGCCTGGTCATATTTTTGTTCATCTTCGTCATCTACAAAATTTATTAGGCCTCTTTTTGATCGGTTGAATTTTTGAGGTTTGATATTTGTTAATTTCACAGAAATTTGTTTGAGAAGTTGTAACAAATGGTTGTGCATATGATGTAATTGTGGATATAAGACGTCTTTTATTGAAATTAGGTCGGTTATGTATTTCGAATTGTTAGTCATCGAACTGTTTCAAGTCGATAGGTTTCAGAAATGTATGTTTTTGGGTAGTGATTCTCGCTTTTCCAAGAGAGAAGGGAAGGATGGGGTTAGATATTTCTGTCATGGTTAACTGTTGTCCATTAGTAGTTAGGATCCCGAGAAGTAGAAGGTACAGCGTTGTCATCTGGAAAAATTTGTTTCTAAACTTGTTTTCTCTGAGGTTTCAGTTTACTTTTATGATATTTTGAATTTTTTGTTTTTACTTTGATGCCACAATCTTTGATAGGTTGAATTTTTCTATACAGGGGAGATAATTTATTTCGGGACGATTCTTTGAGAAACGTATTTTCATCGATTTTTACCTCTGGTGGATCGTTTCTTTTGGAATTAATTTCAGTCAGATTCTTTGATTTTTCGTTATTCTGTTTGATTATATCATTTATTATCTTTTGATTTCTAGCATGTTTTTCAATGTAGTCAGAAGTTATTTTTGAAAATGTTATATCAAATGGGTTTTGGTGTTCAACGTTTCCTTTGATAATTTGAAAAGGGGTGAATTTAGTTGCGGATTGAATAGTGTTGTTATACCCTAATATTGCGTATATCATTTGTGTTGTTATTGGTCTGTCAGAATGCTCGAGTTTTAGTGTTCTGATTTCTTCGATGAGCGTAGAATGTAGGCGTTCTACAGGGCTATTGCTATTGGGATTTTTTGGGGTTATATGATGTAGGGTTATTTTGTGCAATTTACAAAAATCTTCAATTAGACTATTTTTGAACTCTGTTCCAGAGTCGCAAGTAATTTTATTCGGGATACCGTAGTGGGAAATAAATTTTAATAAACCATCTAATATGTTAGGTGCATTCAAATGAATCGGGTATGCTTGGGTAAAACGCGAGAAGCTATCAATAACTGTCAAAAATTTTTGTTTATCTGCCGAAAATGCATCGATATAAATATGCTCGAAGGGATATTCTCCTATAGGAGTAGGGTTGAATTTGATAACGTTAGGGCGGCGTTCATATTTTGACTTTTGACAGGTTACGCAAGTGTTTATATAATTCGTCACGTCTTGAACCATGTTTGGCCAATAATAAGTTCTAGATAGGGAGTCTTTCGTTTCATTTATGCCCCTATGAGTGGTTTTTGTTTCGTGATGGTGTTGGATTTTTAGTTTCTGTTCGTCTTTGTCTGTGATGTCGGTTAAAAGGACATTACTCTGGACCAGTTTGAAGGCAGAATGTTTAAAATGTTTTTGAATTAATGGGATTAATTTATTTTTCAAACGTTCTTTAAAAAATACGCCATGGAGTATTTTTGGTTTGAGATATTCTAAGAAGATTCTTACTAAGTCATTTTCGATATTTCTGCTTGACAGTACTATTTTTAGACGGGTTTTATCGAAAGGCTTTGTTATTCTCACTCGAGAGGAAATAGTGTCTACACTGTCGGAAAGTATAATTTGGTTTTTGAATTTATTTAACGGTTGGTCAGAAATAGGGATTTCGAGAATTGGATTTTCGTGAGAAGAGTGTTGAGTTTCATTGCTGTCGTCGGGTTCTTGCAGCTCCTGTTGTGCTGGAACTAAGACTACGTCTGATAAAACATGTATTCGTTTTTCTTTTTCTGGTGGTTTTTCTTTTTCCTCTTCCATTGGTTTCTTGCCAGTTCGCAATTTTCGTATTTCTTCGTTTAAGCGGTGGTCAAGATCTTGAAGGTCTTCATCGGAAATTTCTGGAATTTCTTCCTTGTTCGCTAAGTCCGCGAAGATTTCGGGAAAGTCCTCTTCGAATCGGTTGCTCGGTAGATCAATGTTTGCAATCATTGATTGATTTTCCAGTGGGTGGAGTTCTATTCTGGATAGGGCATCTGCGACGGAATTGTTTTTTCCTTTCCTGTACACGATGTTATAATCATACTCTTCCAGCTTTAGGCGCCATCTAACCAATCTTGAACTAGGGTCTTTGAGGTTGAAAAGCCATTGCAAGGGTTTATGATCTGTCACGATCGTAAATTGTTTTCCGAATGAGTACGGTCTAAAATATTTGGTGAAATTTATTATCGATAGCAATTCTTTTTCTATGGTGGAATAATTTTGTTCCGCGGGGTTTAGTGTTCTAGACGCGTACGCGATAGGTTTATCTTTTCCTATAACACCCTGTGATAAAACAGCACCAATGGCCACGTTAGAGGCATCGGTAGTCAGTATAAAAGATTTACTGAAGTCTGGGTACTGGAGTAGGGGTTCGTTTGTGAGTAATTGTTTACATGTCTCAAAAGTTTCCAAAAATTCTGGGGTGTGAGTTATTTTTTCACCTTTTTTTAAACAGCGCGTAAATGGTTTGGTGAGCTGGGCAAAATCTTTTATAAATTTTCGATAATATCCTAATACACCAAGAAAAGATTTAATTTCTCTAGCGGTAGTTGGTATGGGAAAATTTTGAATTGCTTTTATTTTATTTGGGTTGGGTTTGATGCCATCAGGAGTGACGACATGGCCTAGAAATTCGACATTTCGTTTCAAGAACTCACATTTGTCTAATTGCATTTTCGATTTAGCTTCGCGTAACGTTTTAAAGACTTGTTTTAGGTTGGAAACGTGTTCTTGCAAGGAAGTCGAAAACACGATAATGTCGTCCATATAGACTAGACAGATTTTGTTCCGAAGGTCCTTGAGGATGTGATCCATTACTCTTTGAAAACTTGCCGGTGCATTTTTCAACCCAAATGGCATACGAACATATTCGTAGTGCCCGTGCTCCACGTTGAAGGCAGTTTTTTCGATAGACTTTTCTTCCATTTCGATCTGGTGGAATCCAGATGCCAGATCCAGGGTGGTAAAATAATTGCATTTCCCCAATTTATCTAGGATGTCTTCTATATTCGGAATCGGGTATCGGTCGTCGATTGTTTTTTCGTTCAACTTCCTATAGTCTATCACAATGCGCCATTTTTTCTTTCCTGATGCGTCGGTCTTCTACTCCAAGCGGAGGATAATGGTCGAATAATTCCATCGGTAAGCATCTTCTGAATTTGCTTTTGGACTTCTTCTTTGTGGCAATGAGGAAAGCGATAAGATTTTGTATGTATTGGAATCTCATCTTTGGTCTTTATTTCATGTTTAATTTTATTAGTAAAAGAGAGTTTGTCATGTTCATCATGGAAAATGTCCGCAAATTCTTTATAGAGTTTTAAAATAGCTCGCTTTTCTTCTATATTCATGTGGTCTGTCCTAATTTTGTCAGAAATGTCTTTTGTCGAGTCATAATATTGAATGTTCGGTAGAGCGCTCTCGATATGGTAAAATTCGAAATATTCTTTTTCAATTCGGATAGCTTTGAAAGGTTCGTTCATCGTGACAGAAATTGTCCTATCTGTATTGTTGAAAACTTCAAAGGTAGCGCGATAGTTCGAAGCGCAAGTCAAAGTTTCCGGTATAAATAGTCCATTGAAATTTTTATTAGTGATTATGATTTCGCCTTCGTTAATATTGACGGGATATTTTCGTACCAAACTTTCGAAAGGCGGTACCTCGAAAGTGAAAGAAGTTTCGTGGGGTTGTCTGTAAAAGAATGGTATTTGTACAAGGTCATTATGCAGTAACTGATTGGTAAAATCGATATTCAAACCTAAGTTTTTCAATTCCTTTAATCCTAGAATACCGTCAAAAAATTCGTGGAACTGAAATAAAACATACTCAGTCTCATAACAACTCTGGAATTCTTTGAAAGCAGGGATAAGGGCTCTAAACTGAATTTCTTTTTCGCCTAAGGAAGTTTTTAATTGGGAAGGTTGCCTAAAAATTTTATCAGGGTAATATTTTTCGACAATAGATGGTTTCAATATTGAGGTGTGACATCCAGTGTCAATCAGTAATTTAATTGGGGGGTTACGAATTTTTATATATGGGAGACCGTTGACCGTGGCAGAATGAAGTTCTATCACGCTGTCTTGTTTTTTGGAGGCGATTCGTAAAAATTTTCGCCTTCAGGCTCGTGATTGTCGTTGCTGGGTTCATCTAATGGTTCGGGGGGTAAACAATGTCCGTCGGGGTGATGGCCAGTATAAGAATTTTCTTGATAGTGTTCAGGGTAAAGTTCTTGCATAGTGTCAGTTTGGTCATAGGTGTAATAGTCGTATTGGTAATTATTCGAATGATAGTTATGTGAAGCATCAAATTGATCGTAACTGTGATTGTACATTTCCTCATCGATGGGTGTCCATCTTTGGGGTTGTGAATGGGACGGATTGGCGAAAGAATGGGACATGGGTCTACGAACCGTAGGGGTTCTAGATGTAGTAGACATTGGTTCGAAAGTCCTTTGATCTGGTTTACCTGTCGGTTTGAATACATTTCGTGGCGGACCAAACACTTGTCTGTTAGTTGGAAACGTTTGTCTTACTGGTCGGGGTTGGACATTTATCGGTTGGCTGGGAAATGGGGGTCTAAAATTATTCTGGCTGTAGTTTGGAAATTGATTTTGGATTCTAGTGATGTTGGAAGGTTGGTTTTGGAACCCCGAGGCCTGATTTTGGGTGTTGGTTGTTTGAATTGGGGCCATGGGTTGAGAATTTGGAAAGCTATAATTTGGATAAAAGTTATTACGATTTTGTACAATTTGTCTATTAGGTGGTTTGGGTGCATTAACGTTCGGGCGATTTTGGAATACCAGATTTTGGGTGTGTCTAAAGTTTTCGTCCTCCTGGACGAAGTTCATTGCTGCTTCTAGGGAATCAGGATTTTGGACGATAACTTTGTCCTGTAGTCGAATATTCAGATTTCTCAAAAATACTTTAAGGGACTGGGATTCGTATTGTCGAATATGTATCGGTTTAGTAGCTTGGTCCATGTCGGGGTCAGAATTTATTTTGTAAGACAATTTACTGCGTAATAATTGGATTCGCTTTGCGAAGTCAAGGGGATGTTCGCCCCTATTTAGTGTAAGGGTAAACAGTTGTTGTTCGAGGTTATCAAGGCTTTGTCGGTCACCAAAAGTATTTCTCAATTCTAATTTTACTTGAGTCCATGTCCTTAATTCAGATCTTGATCCGATTAATAGCTGGGCTCTATCTTTCAATTTACTCAATAAAATACTCAAAATGCACTGGTTTAATGTGATATCGGCGCCATGATACCTTTTGTGAAATTGATCGGCGGCGTTAATAAATATTTCGAGGGTCTCTGACGAGCCATCGTATGTTGGAATAGTGTCCGAATAGATTTTAAACAATGTATAATTGATTTCCGTTGCCATATTCGAAACTCGCAATGAGCTTAAAGTATTTGCCAAACTTTCGATTATGGGATCGGTCATCAAACGCTATTTTGTGTGCTTAGATTTTTGTGCAAAATTTGAATAAGAAAAAAAAATCTACTGAATTTACCGAATTTATACTGAAATTTGTCACAAAAATATTCTTTGAACTAACAGAATAATTTCTTTCGAGAATTTCAAGATAACAATGTACAATACAAGCTATTCTTAGTCTTCTCACAGTAAGTTTTCAAACCGTGTAATATTTCACTCGAACAAGTGTCGTTGCCTTTTGAGATGGCAGCGAACTCTGATGAGTATCAGGTTTCGAAATGCGATTATATTTATTTAATGTTTTATTAAGAAATTCGGATAAGTAGTAAAATGCTTTGAATGTGATCAATAATTACTAATCTATGTGACTTCTATAGTCAGTCCACCAATTTCGATTACGATAAAATGAAAAATGATTGAATTTAATAATCAATATTCAACAACTTCTATCAAAAATCTTTACGATAAAGTCTTGAAGGCAGAGAGGAATACTCGACTTACCACGATGGTGAACCAGGTAGTCCTTTTCTGGAGTCTGCAGCGACTGGGTCTGCCGGTCTCTGGGTGGGCGATCGAAGCTGTTCTTTCGATAACGGATAAACAGTTGAAACTGACGAATTTCGCGATCGATATTCTTCCGTTATCCTACCGACTGCGCCAATAAAGCTTTCGGGCCACGAGAAACTATTTTTAAAAAGACAAAATTTAACTTTACAACAAATAACTTTATTTGTACGGAGAGAGATGTGTCTCTTACAACGTCGCTAACAGAACTAAACTAATTATAAAGCATGGTCAATCATATTCGCATAAACCTAAGTCAGCACTACATAGAAGTACAAGCTAAGGGTTTCCTGAGGGTTTGTACATATAACTCCCACATCGGTGTTATTCAAGAACTCATAGTAAATATAATAGCGGCAATGCCTTTTTCATCAACAGTAAGAGCTCTGACAGATCGTACATTAAATGACATTAGTGACTCACAATAGCGATAATACGCAATGACAATTCCAACGTTGTCGGATTGTGTCAGTGACGTAAAACGTCTGTGGCAGAACACTTCTAAAATCAGAATTCTCATAACTAAATACTATATATAAAAATTGAACAAATAAATATTTTGATATATTTGAGATATGAAGATTTCAATGACATTAATTTAGAAATTTAGGAAATAAGCGAATTATACGTCAGTTTTAATGTAAACAACGTCAATTCAACATCAGCACGAGTGAATGAGGATTTGACCTCTCCTTCCAATCTTTCAACCGCTCATAACCTAAAGAACAATTCTCGTAAGTACCATGCTATGATTATCGGACATAATTCTGAAGCAGTAATGGCGAAGCAGATTTTTCGCTTCACCTCTCAGATGAACAAATTCCATTTGTCAGCAAAAATTTGGGTGTCTGGTTCGATCATCAATTAGGATCCACAAAGCACGTTAGTCACTTATGTCAAAGTTCCTTCAATGTGCTGGAACAGTTGTACCCCTCTCGGGACATTTTACCCACTTCAAAACTCAAACTGAACTGTTGTGAATCCTTGACTAGCTCCAAGCTCTCATATTGCGACGCCGTCTATGGCCCCGCTTTCTTGCAGAGTGACGCCTCCAGATTACACCGAATTCAAAATTCCGGCATAGATTTTGCTCACGGTATTCGGAAGTATGATCACGTCAGTGTAGGGATTCTGGATGGCTAAGATTGGAAAAATTGAGGAAACTTCATTTGCTAACATTAACCCACATAATAGTGACAAATTCTACATCGGCATACCTAGCTGCCAAATTGATCACCTTTCCTGAATACAACACTTCAAGAACACGAAACAAGGACACCATGATCATTCCCAAATTCAAAACCAGTTTGTTCAAACGTAGTCTCTCATACACAGCTCCCAAATACTACAACTCTTTACATATTAATTTTCGGAACCATAATATGATCAACTTCAAAAAGAAACTAAAAGAACTAATGTTTAAGAGGCCATCGGCGCGATCATATTTGGGCCACCTTTTGACAAAAATGTTCCAAAAATGCGGTTACTTTGAAGCAATTTTAAGGGTAGATGAACAAATAATTTTTAAAAAACATTCGAGTACGCACATTGATCAACGTTTTACCTTTCTTTTGATACCAAATTCAATTCAATTGGATAAAGATTGCTTCAAATTTTAATGGAAGAGAAATACCATTGCAGCTACTTCGATTATGTGTGGAAAGCATCGTGAGGTGAGGAGAATAGAACGTTCTCTAGAAGCCTGTCTTTGTTTGAAATCTATACGACGAACCGTTTTTGAGTTATCGACTCGTTTACCAAAAAAACCGCCCCTAATATGATCGCGTTCATGGTCTTAACTGAAATGCTCATATTAGATATACTTCTGACAATGCTTGTTCAATTGATTGAATATTTATCTCTAATGATAGCTTCGAGATGATATAGTAGTATAAGATATCTTTGTTCCGTTCTATACAATTTTTTTCTTTCTTCTTTTATGAGTTAAGTTGTAAAACAGCATCAGCTGTCACTTCGCCCTTTCATGTATGTAACACCGTATGGTAATGTGTGAATTAATATTGTTTGCATGATGAATAAAGAATATTATTTTTATTTCCTTCGCAGGGTAGCATCAGATGTTTGAAAAGAATATTGGTTGGTTCATCAGAAAAGTATTTTCCACTCGCTATTCAACCTGTATTTATTCCATCAATTGCTTGGTCCTCCGAGAGCAGTTTTACGGGTAGGTATTATTGCAGAAAATATATCGTCCAAATATTCAAGGTATGCTATCTCTCAACTGAACATGCCATGCCATTAAATTTTCAATCATTACTGTGAAAAACCCATGCTATGAAAATAACGAGCGTCGAAAATAATGAGCAGAGAAATTAAATTCTCGCCAACCGAATCAATCACGCATTATCTCTCATCAAAAATGATGTAACGTCGGTCGCCCATGACTAAGTGAATTTTGCCCTCTGGATATTAGTAAGGGCAATAGAGTGAATATTCGTGATCCATGATACTAACTACTTTGGTAAGTTATAGAACAGCAAATCATTTGGCGATTGGCGTTTTGTAGAACCACAAACCTTTTTTTGGCAGTGGAAGGTCAAAATTCTAAAAAACGATAACAAATAAAATAACTCCCAAAAGTAAAACTTCCAATCAACAAGTTATAATATGAAGCTGGTTTATTTTTCATTGCATACGGTGCAGAATATTGTAAGTACAGGTTGTAAAATACAACCCAGTTCGTTCTAGTGGTTCCGGACCAATCAGAGAAGTTTTCGCTTTCGAAGAAAGATCAGTGATTCGGTAGACTGGAACGTACGATGAAAGTAATTTCAGTGTTATGGGTAGATTGTAGGGGGTTGTACAGATTATTCGACATCACAGATCTTTTGTCGTGGCCTGGGATCCCAAGACTCTCTATGAGGTTTATCAGTATCCTGCTAGCTGATTTCCTGAAGTTAGAGGGCGTTAAGTAGGCTCCTTCCAGGAACTTGACCGTCTTGCAGAAAAGCGCTGGGCATTCGCAAAGCAAATGTTCTACAGTTTCAGCAGTGTTCTCGCAGTAGTGGCAACTATTGGGAATTCAACATTGGCTGCCAGCACTGAGGTGGTGAAAGATCGAACTACTTTCGCGTACGCTGTGCCAACATAAGAACAGGACATTCACCATTTATTTGGTACAAATTAGAATAAATATTCTGTTGTTATTTTGGCACAACGTATGCGAAAGTGGTTCGACCCTCCACCACCTTGGCGCTGACAACAAATTTTGAATTCTCAATCACTCTCTGATTCTCTATTTTTTGAAGTGATACCTCCGAGTGCAGTGTGAAATGAGTAGTCCCGTTACCAATTTGAAGACTTTCTCAGTCAACTCGAGAATATATTTGGCTTTCTTTCGCGATATGCTCACTAACCTTTTCGCTTCTTTTCGTCCTGGCGCTTTATTCCAGTGAGTTTTCATTCCATCAGTTACCCACCGTCGGAATTCTCCTTTCAAGTGGGATTTGCAAAATCAAATTTCGATTTGATGGAGTGCATTCTTGATATCAAGCCTGGAGAAATATTTAGTTTCCGAAAATATGTCGTCACCGTTTGCCTCCACCACGCTTGTAATTCAGTTCTCGCTTGGCTTTTTCGAGAAGATTTTGTGCTATATGCACCCTACCCACATTCATCCAAATCATGTAAGAACACATTTTATTGAATGAATGATCACTGAATAATAATCGAGCGGACATGAACTGGCCTTAAGCTAAAAGTAAATAATTCCGCGGTATGAAAGCGTTATTTTGTAAACTTTCTTTTGGTAAGTCTATTGTTTTGTGTTTAGAACCCAAAACCGTAACAATTTTTTCTATATCTCTATTTTGTGCCATTGAGGTACTTCACTTTCGAATACTTGACCTTGTTTGTGTTTGGTTCGTCTTAGTTCGGTTGACAACAGTGAATCTATAGATGTTTTGTTCACCTGAGTTGTTGTCCAATTGTCCCAAGGAGTAGCTCCGAGTAGCTCGAGGTAGTTCCTGGACTGATCTCACAGACCACGAACAAGCAAGAAAGCGACTGTGTCTGATAGTGACAGTTTTCGACTTTGACGTCTGACTCTGAGTCATTTTGAGCGATGTTTTACGGTTCGATAGTTGAAGAGTGACATTTCAGCAACTAATCTATTTAGAATTTAAATTTTGATCTATTGTTTTATCTAGGAAAAATTCATATCTGGAGATTTTCTCATATTGTTACCGATATTTGACGCTGTATATTCTTTAGAAACTCTCTGTTTGCTACGCCGATTTTTGAGGTAATGGTCTTGTAGTATTATTCTTCATCGGTAACACCGCTGGAACCAGAAACTAGCTATCAGACAGCTAACAGACCAGCGAAGCTGTTAGCAGAACCCTCTCACTCAATAGAGGTTAGTAATTGCATTTGGGCTCTACCAATTGCCCCATACAAGGGTAATCAGAAGTCAGACTGGTATTGTTTATTCTAGGGGGCTCCGCTACTCTTCCGTTGTTTCCGCTACCTTTAATTGGTATTCTGGTACTGTTTATGACTATTCTGTGATTGTTTCACTGTTCATCTGTTGTTCATTACTCCTCCTCTGTTCTTTTTCTATCATTGGTGTTCCTTCCGATGGTGTTCGTCCCAGCTATGCACGTACTCCGTTGGATTGTGTCGTACCCACTGTGCTTACCCGTATTCACCAAGGCACTGGATTCGTAAACTATAACTGGTGGACTGGCCGTATTGAGAAAATCTACTTACTATCAGATAAGTTTAACTTTAGATTGTAGCCCCTAAGGCATATTAGTAATTGTTAGCTATCATCGTGACATCACAGAAATTGCCCTCACTGGAGGTTCAATATTGATATACTCAAACGATACAATACTCTTAATCATAGCGTATACAATAATTCATCTTGGTGGTACCATATATAAATTAATTTCATTTAATTTTGTATTTTGTGTCGAACGTTGCACATAAAGTGTGTGTAACATCAATCAATATATTTTATTAGTAAGGAACTTGACTATTCCTTTTATTTTGATCCAAGTTTTTCATGCATAAGGGAAGAAAAAACCTCTACATATTCATATTTTATTTTCATACCATCTAGGTATCTTTTGTTTGATATTTTAGTAATATTAGTGCAGTGGGTTGTCCCATTCCATCAAGGTGGTTTCGGATTTTTCACTTGCCATAAATGCGTGGCGCTCCGGGAAATGGAACCCCATATTTCAATCTTATCGAAATTAAATTTTAATGTTGAACCCACGCCAACTCAGCTCCCGGGTATGCTAGTGGCGTGAAACATCATTGCACATTCACTGCTCTCCTTTTCTGATTTTTCCCCCTAACAACCAGCAGAGCCAGAGATGAGGAAATGAGAAACATTCTAGTGACAAATAATAACCAACTCTAGATAAGGAAAAACTGATAATAATTAATGAAACGAAATAATCTTGACACCTCCCAATATTTGCAAGGGAATTTATGCTAATCTTGTATTTTTCTCCGGTCGCTGTACCGCAAGAAAATACTATTGAAGTATCAGTTCAAATTTTGATCTGTTTTATATTTCTGTTTTCAGTAACTGTATCAATTATGATGTCTATGAACTTGGAGAATTGAAATACGGAATTGTGAATACTGAGTGTTCAAATTTTGAAATATCGAAGTTAAGGTTCGGAGAACTTCAAACATTGGATTGAATTATTTCATGATTATTTTCAAAATTTTACAATACACTTCCCAAGCTTGTATCATAAATAGCTATTTAAAAATGGAATATGTACAGATTTTTTCCTTTCATCATTATACAGGATGATTTACTATAACTAACACAAAATTAATTGGGGTACTGGTATATCATGTGCGAAATCACCAGTAAAATTTGAGAGCTTTCCCTGATGATACAACCAATTTTTTTGTACGTCAAGCGCATTGAATACGCCACTGCATCATTGAATTTTAGTAACCGTCTGATCGAAAACATAATCGTGATTCTCTGAAAGATGTCATAAGAAGTAAAGCATTGCAGTCTTGCAATGTTACTATCTCCGAGTGCAAACTCGCATATGGTCGTTGTCTACTCGTCCCCGATTTGTCTTGGTTGTACACGTCACTTGATACAGAACGAATACCCATAGCGTATGTGGAAGAAACTAAAATCGTTCTCCGACATAACCCGTTTTCTCCAGCTAATTTAGTTATGAACCGTAATTGTTGAAATTGTAATAGTCCTAAGTACAGAAATTTGAGGAGATTTGTCACTGGTGCACTTATGTATGTCACCTGTCAAAACAACGTCAGTTTGAATTTCAACAGTGAGCGTATTTGACGAGTTTCGTAAATTGGTACTGTTCAATATGCCCGCGATTACCTTCATTGAATATTATGATATAATTGTTACATATTGTTGTTGTTGTTGTTAAAATTGTTATTTCCGTCAACCGATTGCACCCCTACGCGCAACCCTCGGAAGTCGAGAGATTTGTGTGAGCTGGGAAAGACGCAGCCCTTACCTTTCAACGTGTGATGCCATGCACGAGACCAGAAAATCGGTGGATCGAACCCACGCTTGCGAAGCGTACGCTTTTACCAGCCGACCACCACGGCCCATATGGTGCAGTAAATTAAAATGCCAGGGCTTGTTCTCGAGAATACGCAAGAAAACTTCCAAGTGGACGCCATCCAAACTTACGAACGATTTTGGGCGCTGTGCAAAGACTTTGTGAAACCAAGTCATGTTTTCTAACTCACGTCAAACCTGCAGTGAATCGTGCTGTTTTTGTTGATGAAGCAGTTCCGCAACTCCTCCATAAAGAATGAGACTTGGTTCAACGCAAACTGAGGTATGGCAAATAAGAGCAACATTCGAACATTTGCATTCAATTCTGTTGTACTGAGTTATGTTTGTGATTTGCAAAAATATTCCGTTCATTTTCGCCATTTTTTGATGTGAGTAACTTCCAAATTTCATTTCTAACTCCACCAGCTCTGCTGTCAGTCCCAAGTCTGATGGGAAGTGAGCATGCACGGTTCAACGTGGGCAGTTTCTATCTAGTGGCGACGCATTCCTGAAAATTGATCAGGTAATTTTTTTGTTTCATTTTCGTAATCCTTTTCGGTTTTTAACTACTTTTGGTGAGGAAAGCCCACTAACATAGTTGTTATAGTTGATGTCCTTCAGAAAGCCCTCATGGTTCGACTTATCCTTTGGAGCTGAAAGTGAACTACAAATTTTTTTGAAGCTCCTTTCAGATTCCGTGACTATTATCATACCTCTAACCGTTATTGTATGGGAAAGCTATGTTATTTTCACATTCTTGGAACAAACCCATCTTGAAGGTGTGTTAATCATGAAGAGAGGCGGAAAAAGACTTTTCCACCAAGGTTTCAGTGACGTTCAAGTCAGACCAAAATGACAAATTATTCCTGTGCTCCCATCATTCCTTTCAATGAATCGTTATCAGTGAAATGCAATTTGATAAAAAGAAATATTTAGAATGTATCGTTATCATCCTGGTCTCTCGGTTTTCATTTCCTGTTGGTGAACAATATAATATATGTATCTATTCGTTGGGATTTCTTTCGGTGGAACAACTGCCTAGGTTAACGATAAATCCGTGTCTATTTCCAGAAAAAATTATCAGTATGTCTTGTAGTGGAAAATGTGCCAAGAAATTCATCTTTTGTTATATTGGACTTTTTGTGGTGAGTATTTTCATTGATTGAAGAACGTTGTTTTCGTTTGAAACCTCATTGAGAAAATTAAGTTAGCTAATAGTTATCATATTCACAAGAGTCCACTAGTACGAAAGAATTCTGAAGGACATCGTGAATATAAAAGGAAGAAAATAGGTGAAATGTGTCATAATTCTGCAAAATTAAGATTCAGCTGCGATAATAATAATTCAGAGCTGTACCGAGCACTATACTGTACTTGTCTAAGCACTCTTAGCTATTTGATACTGTTCACTGTTCTTACGAGTACTCAGTACTGTAGACAATGCTCCCCTAATCACCACGTATTTTATTTCAAAAAATAGTATCAGTGATACCATTCAAAATGGTTTCTCTTCCATGTTTTTACGTCGAACCGTTCAAAAGTTAACAGGGGGGAAAGGAAATAAAGAAAGCAGTACTGTATACTCTCTGTAATTTTGATTTAATTTGATTATAAGGGGATACATAAATGATTATTCAGCTTGTATATTCACTAAAAGAAGTTACTGTGTTAGCGAAACATGTCGTGATTGAATAGTTTTTGAATATCGAATCGTTTTCGGTGTAGTTTGTATAATTTTGGATCTTCATCAAGTAATGGGCGAGTCAATCAGAAAAATATTGAAAATATCCCTAAAAATGTGGATTTTTGTAAAGATAATTAAATAAATCACAAAGGTTGGTTTAAAATTAATTAAATTAGATTTTTCTTTGTTTACCCTGTTGTAGTGCACAAAAGAAAAAATATAATGGATACGGAATCAAGGTGACATATTGTATTATCATACATGGTATTCCTTGTCGAAAATTTTGAGCAAAAAGCTTTACTCTTCATCGGTGTATTTCTAAAACTAGAACGCCGCTTTTTTTGTGCCCTTGAGATTTTCACCGAGAAATTCAAAATCTTCAACATACTGAAAATTCAGAAAATCTAATCGAAGCCATTTGTGAGAAAGAAAATCAAACGAATTTCAAAGTGAACTTTATAGGAAAGAATAATTCAGATTTGTGAAATAGGTTATTCTATAAGTAACATTTTCGAAAAATTTTGTGCATTTTTTTAAAGGACCCCGCACCATTCTTATGGGTTTCTGGGTCCTAGTGGAATTGGCTGAAACTGTACTATGTTATTCTCTTCATTATCCTGATCAAAAGTTTCTATGGGCCCAACTCGATCCTATGACTGTTTTTCGGAAGACCACAAAGATATGATTTTGTACCTATGAGTTTTGGTACGACAAAACATTACTTTATGTACCTGTGCCTCAAAATGAATTTTCCAGTATAAATTGTACTTTCACAATCATTTCGATTGATGAGTACTTGAATTACTTGAATACAGACCACAGGGTGTATACTAAATTCTGGACGATAACTTCTTCAATATCTTTTATTTTCGTTTAGCAAACAAAAAAATTAAACTATATTTAGATTGATGCACAATGAACAAATATAAGCTGAAAGTGACCAAATGTTCAAATTCGATTCACAAATGGCATCTCCGTATCATCGACTGTCGCAAGCTTTGGAATATCTCTGGTGTAAAAACTATAATTAAATGCCAATATTTTTCCTATTTCTATCAATCATTTGTTCTCTGTGCAAGGTTCCAGATAATTATTCAATCTAATGTTTTGTTTGGTTAACCAAAATAAAAGTTATAGTCAATAAATTGAAGTTGTTATTGTCATGAAGTCAGTAACACCCTGTGATCCAGTTCAAGTAATTTGAGTATTCAACGAACGGAATGATTCTGAAGCATACTGAAAACTCATTACGAGGCACAGATATACAAAAATATGTTTTTTCTACAAACGTCAAAAAATGACAAGGTTCGCGCATTGACAACAGTATGCGAAGTGGCACTTTTTTCATTTTCATTCGTTACCATGACACCGTGCGCGAAGTAATGTGCGAAATATATTTTGCACACTGCATGTAAACTATATGGGATTTTCATATTCTAACCTATGTGGTCCTCAACTGCTCAAGCAAGCAAAAAACAAGAAGTCGTTTATTTATTAATGTAGAACAATAATTAAGGCTTTCAAATTCTGAGAGATATTTTTCTGGCTTTATTTGCTTCACACCACTCTTTAACTTGCTGATATGCATTTTTTAATTGTCAACAAATGCCATTTTATTTCCATAGTTACAGTAATAACTTGATTTGGAAAAATTATTTAAGCCAGTTCAATACTATTTTTCATAGTTAGTACTTATTTTAGAACAATATTTTTGACGTTTGTAGAAAAAATTTTGTTTGCATCTCATGCGCGAAATACTTTGGTAATCTCGACTATTTTTTTTAACTCGGCTGCGCCTCGTTAACAGTTCTCGATCACCAAAGTAGCATTTCGCGCACTAGATACAAAAATAACTATTGTCGTACTTACACCTAAATGCACCGTTTGTCAATTCTAATTGTAGTTTCCCAATCCCGTTTTTGTAATCTTTGGCACGTAGCTATTCACCGTCAGCAGATTAAGTCATCCGTATTGGGAATCCGTCAACGTTAACATCGTAAGACTTTTGGCAGTTGGAGATGATGAAATGTCGTAATTGTCAGTTTAGATTTTTGATTTTCCATAATGATTCATTGTGAAGACACAAAATAATCCCCAATTTTTCCCCTGGAGAAAAGTAGAGTCTCATGAGAATACTCTCAGAACACGCTAATATCATCGAAGACACAAAGACAAAGTTTCCAATGATGATAAATCTCAAGCTTGGAAACGAGTTAGGAAAGAATTCAACAGCACACCAAATATACGGTAAAGCAAGTAGTAGAAAGGCTCTACGAAAAAAATTAAAATGAATTGAGGTAGGTAAACGACAAATAATTTTGGAATTCAATTTCTTCTTACATGTTATCCCGGAAGCTGAGAGCTGTAGGTTCAATCAATAACTTCTAAAAAATTAATAATTGTCCATATTGTCGAAATAATCACTCCTCTCGTAGAGAAAAGCCAAAGTTGACGATTTGGAGGTCATCATCAATGAAAATTTCGTCCTCCAGTTCAACCCGAAATGATTACTTTATTGCAAAGAAATTCCAACACTCAAAAAATCGCTCTCAAAAAATAGAAGTCGTTCGCTAAACCACGCTTCGTTGACGGATCAGATAATCTGAAGCTTAAACTAGATTTTCCTTGCGGTGCATAATTAACAATAATCTAATCCAGGTTTTCGTAACTAATCCGCGAAATTAGCTTACATATACAAGCGTTACACTCATAGATACAAAATCGTATCTTTGAGGGGCTGTATCTAGAAAACTATTCATATTCATTCGAGTTGGGCCCAAAAGAACTTTTGATCAGGACAATAAAGAGAATAACATACTACAGTTTCAGCCAATTCCATTGGGACCCAGAAACCCATAAAAATGGTGCGGGTCATTTACATCAACTTTTTTTCTCTAGTAATTTTACATGTAATTACTACGGGATTGACGATCAGTCTCTGAAGTTGGATAGTGAAATAGCGTATTGTAAAACTAGTTTGAAAAATAGGATATTTCAAACGAGTGTGACAAGATGATAAACAACGAGCCATAGACGATCTTTTCACACGGGTGTATGAAATATTCAGTTTTTCACTAAAGTATTTCGACGACTGACTTGAAAAACAAAATTCTGAGAGATTTTACTACTACCTACTACTACATTAGCAAATAAATTAGATTTTACTTAACTCCCATTATACCTACGAACACATAATTTGTATAGGGAAAACTAGTTCAATGATTAAGTGTGCTTCATTGTAGGAACTATTTTAAGTAATTTCTCATTTCGCACTAGTGCGGGATATGTAATTTTATGTGCTAGTTCACAGTGCAAAATGATCCGTATTTCAAGTAGGTCGTCGGAAAACACATTTTTGTCGTGTTGGAGCGACAAAGAATGGAAATTTCTTTTTTTTTTCAAAAGACTTTTAATAGGTTAAATGGTTCTCGGTGAAATTTTTAGTATGCGCTTCCGGTCAAACCGGAAGTGTCATATTTGGATTGATACTTGCTAAATTGTACATTCATAACATCAAATCGAAGTACCGAATTTCAAACATCCATACAAAATAACAACGAAGATACAGGGGGGTAAATTGGTTCCGGGTCACCCGGTATAGTGCGATCATGAAAATTTTCGATGATAAAAATGACAAAATATCAACGTTTCAGAAATCTCCCTGTAATTTACGATTAACTCGGTGAAATTCCTTTATTATCATTTGATATATTCATCATTCTCTCCTCAACACTAGTTTCATAGTTATTAATTGAGATTCTTATTAGGGGAGCGCGGGGAGGGTTTGGACACCGGGAAGGTCTGGACAGATCTGTTTTCCCCCTCTTTCTTTATTTCTTTCGAGCCTAACAGTGATAAACACGACAATTATGATTATATTTAGTGTTACCATGATCGCCGAGAGTGTTGGTTCATTTGAGTGGTGAGTATTATTTTTTTTTATATTTGCATGGTTAGATCTAAATTTTCGTCACGGAATTAGCAGGTTTTTCAAAGAATCCTGGATAGCTATTTCTTTGTCACTTTACCTACATAGTGAAAACATATTAAGAAACTGTTTTTCGGCTATTGCTTTGAAATATTTCAAACGTGAAAATAATGGTCAGCTATTTTTTCATTTGCTTGGTGTTAGGGAGGGTATGGACAAGTGACCAAAGGCTCCCACGTCTGTCCATACCCTCCCGTCTTCGTATTAAAATGAATACAAACTGATCACTTTATTTTCAGAAAAACCAGTATACCTATTATGCCTATAAATAAAATACAAAAGAGTAACAAATAGAAGTTTTTCAAGTGATACAATGAAAATGGCAGTTGAAGATGTTCTTTCAGGTTCATTGAGTCTTAGGAAAAGTGCAATACAACATAATGTAAAGGAGTCCACACTTGCAAATTATATAACCAAAGCTCGTAACGTTGGTGTTGAAAATGCAAATTTCTCTCCGTATTTTGTTACAACTCAAATTTTTACAATAGAGATAGAAAACTCTCTGAAACAATATTTGCTTAAATTTTCTGATAGGTTTTATGGTTCAACACCAAAAATAACAAGGCGACTTGCCTACGAATATGCAAAAAAGAATAGAAATAATTATCCAGATTCATAGAAAAATAAGAACATGGCTGGACGAGACTGGTTTACAGGATTTATGAACCGAAATAAAGATTTGACTTTGAGGTCGCCGCAAGCTACCAGCATTGCAAGAGTTAGCAGCTTCAACAAGACTAGTGTTACATATTTTCAAGAAAAGCTAGAGTCACTAATTAAAAAGCACAATTTCACGGCTACTGACATATTCAATTTGGATGAGACTGGTGTTACCACCGTCCAAAAAAATCAGAAAATAATTTCCAAGAAAGGGCAACACCAAGTGGGAAAAGTAACATCTCGAAAGCGTGGTGAGTTAGTTACACAAGTCGCAATTATAGGAGCAAGCGGAGTTGCTCTTCCACCAATATGGATAGTTTCCAGAGTCAAATATGACCAAGTTCGAATGATGGGCGCTGTTCCAGTAGAAAGTGGAGCTATGGGACTGGTTTACAAGACAGGATGGATGACCTGTAATAATTTTTTGAAAGTTTCACAGCATTTTGTTTCAAATATTCGCTGTTCAAAAGATAAAAGAGTTTTGTTAATCATGGATAATCATGAGAGTCATTTGTCAGTGGGAGGGATCGATTATTGCAAAGATATTGTTATTTTAACTTTGCCCCCTCTCACTTCAAACAAATCACAACCATTGAATAGGACAGTATTTAGTCCTTTCAAATGCTTTTTTAATCAGGCTGCAGACGACTGAATGCTTACCATATATAACCTACCATCTTTGTGTCTTAAAGCGTGGGAGAAAGCATCAACGCCTACAAATAATTAACCTGGTTTTCACTGTACGGGAATATGTCTTTTCAATAAGAACATATTTACTGATCAAGATTTTCTGCCTTGTTACCAAGATAAGATTATTAACTCTATTGAAGAGGCAAGTGAAGGCAGGCAACGAAGTCCACCAAAGACACCTCCGTTACAGGATATCAATATACTCAGTCATTAGGATATTAACTTACCCGGTTCTAGCACTAGCAATCCTGAAAAGTTTTCAAGTCCATCCAAAGTAATGCCATTTCCATCAGCTACCAAAAACACCAAATCTCGTAAAGGGCCCCCGAAAAAGACATCAATAATAGCTACAGACACTCCAGAAAGAGACCAGATTGCACAAAAAAAGGCAGAAAGAGAGTGGAAAAGGCAAAGTCAAAAAACGAAAATCAAATCAGTCAAGAGATCCGTATTGCAGGTAATGAGAAATTATTTTTCGTTGAATATTTATTTCAAATTTAATTTTGTTTTAGGAGAAAGAATCTACAGAGGGAATAACCCAGCAAAAAAACACTATTAAATGTGCTAATTTTCATCACAGGAAGAGACGCCTGTCAGAGGTATTTTGAATTTTTTTTATCGTACCTAACAAATTAATAAAATATCTTATTTTAGGATGAAATTTCGTCAGAAAATGATGATGACATTCCATATGACGATTCTTTTCTGGCGAAGAAACACTTTTAGAAGAGTTAGAAGTTGATGATTTTATAATATGCAAAGTCTTCAGTGAGACTAGTTTCAGACATTATGCAGCTCAAATTTTAACTAAAGAAATTGGCGGTGATACAGTGAAATTCTTGAAAAGACAAATCTGTTCAAATAGATTCGCAGTTTCAGGAGAAACCGAAGCGTTTGTTGCTATTGATGAAATAGTTTCGAAGCTTCCTGAGCCTATTGAAGACTCAAAAAAACGTTATCAAGATTTATTACATTTTAATTGCGATTTGAGTCAATACAGTCTTTGGTAAATGGTGTTTCTCCTACAAAATTGACTTGTACGTATTTTTAAATTTGTTTAAATGTAAAATTCAAATAGAAAATACAGATGTTTATTTTTCTCATTTTGACCTTTTTCGTTGTCCGGAGCCTCCCTTAAGGTGGGAAGGGAATGGACAATTGACGAATCACGATATTTCCAATATTAATTCCTATTCATAAATATATTTCAAAAATTAGATATACACATTATGTACCCTAAAGTCATACCTAGGGAATGCGTAACTTAATTAGAAATGTTTACTTTTCAAATCTTCTAAAAAATATATTTTCTAAAAATTGTCCAAACCCTCCCCGCGCTCCCCTACCATTTGCATGACGAGTTGAAGGAACTTGTTTACGCGAACATTTTACTAGTGGCCAAGATCTTTCACAAATAGTGAAACGTAAGAATGTGGAGATCAAAATAAATGTAACATTATATGACCAATGACGACGGTCCATCCAATTCCATCCACCATTTAGGAACTGATTGAGTATACGACAGATCAATTACAACTCAGGCATGAGCAAGATAAAATTCCTAATGCTTGGATAGTTTGACTCGCCCTATCGTGAATGCGCATTGGAAAAAAAACGTCGCTGCCCAGATTCAAATTCTCCCATTAGAAATAAAAGCGATCCATCAATCATTTTCACTTTTCCCAGATTGTTTTTTTTTTATTCCGACAAAGCTTAAACCAACAAAATTCACTTAACTATCTGTACCTTACATTATTAAATTCATATATCTGATGTGATTGTTATTTCTAATCTTCACCCTCTTTTACATTTATTTTGATCTCCACATTCTCACGTTTCACTATTTGTGAAAAATCTTGGCCACTAGAAGAATGTACGCGTGAACAAGTTTATTTAAATGGTACTAAGTTTCTCAAATAATAACTATGAAACTAGTAATGGTAGTAAACTGAATTTTTGGGACAGTGTTGGGGAGAGAATGATGAATATATTAAATAATAATCAAGGAATTTAACAGAGTTATTCGTGAATTCCAGGGTGATTTCTAAAACATTGATATTTTGTCATTTTTATCATCAAAAATTTTCATGATCACCCTATATATGCCAACGAAATCATGTTTATACGGTATCAGCTTTCTTAAGGAAGATGATAATTCACTTGAATATACAGGATGTGTACGAAAGAACCGGCCATATTTTTCACCAAATTTTCAAATCACCCTGTACGAAATGTGATTAATTGTGATTAATGATGGAACGAGAATAGTATATTGCATGCCAAAATAATTTTATCAATATTTCATTATTACATCGAATTTTCAGACATTACTAATATGTTTTCATTTTTCGCTCTGTACATAATGATGTAATCTGCACCATCTGAATTATATTCAGTATTATGAAAGAACGTTGATGATAAGAACGAAAAAAAAAATGGAGTTGGCACTCTCAAATCCCGAGAAAAAAATTACATAAAAATTACTGATTTTTAACTTGAACAGTAAAATCTATCTATCAACGAACTTTGCGATTCTGCACGTTTAATCAGTACATCGAATACTACAATACACTAAAAATTCAGACAATTTTACCGAGAACCATTTTGACTATAAAAAGTGCGGGGTCCTTTGTTTGCACGCAAGCAGAGTAGGAATAGAAACAAAAAAGAGGAAAACGTCTGTAAAATTAATAAATAGTCGACATGAAATAACATAAAGAATAAAAATATAAAACAACAAACATGAATAAATATAGTGTACATAGAAGCATCACACACATGTCACAAACAAAACCATAACAAATATGTAGAAATTTAACCCAGTTTAGTATTTAAAAGGAAATGTACACGTCATATTTAAGAAGTCACGCCAGGAACTCATCTTCGGTGTAACAATTTTTTGATAATAGCACCTCCTTCACTTAAAAGTGTATACATTTCCTGAAATCGTAATGTCCTCGGTAAGATTGTTATGCAGTGATATTAAAAACTTTTTAAATGGAGTGCACTGCGTTGTTGACTGAGCTTGTAAGTGGACATTACATGTCGAATAATTAGGTTTTTATTGACAGCCAGTTTGTTTTTGTTGCGGTATACATATTAGACCCTCGCAAATTTTCAGGGGGTAATTATATACACCACGAGTGTTGAAGTACTGGTCGAGAAACAAACTTTAGGCACTAGGCCGTCAATTTTCCGCGGTACAGGTGAGTGCACAGATGAGTTGAAATGTTATAAAAAAGCAGGTACTTTTTGATTGCATAATACATGACAGCACTACTCCCCAGTGCCGTCAAAAATAGAGGTACCGGAAGTCAGATTTTTTTTTGATATAGGTGATTCTACCCCCCTCCCCTGAATACTTGACGGCGTTGATTCAGTTAACTTTGCCTTTCCGCTCACGAAATTTGAGCCTTTTCGCGGGGATAGCTCGAACGGAGAGCGCCGGTTCACCGATATCCGAAGCCAGGGTTTGGATTGGTGACCAACGGACCTCCTTTCGATATTCTCCTCGGATCGTGCTAGGAATCGCACGTAAAAAGGTAAGACCTCGTTAATCCTTGGATCGCACAAGTTTCGACTTTTGAGGGCTGCCGTTCGTAAGGGGACGACAGCTGGTTAACGGAAAAAACAATTTTAAACAATTTTTTAAACAATTTTCCTTAAAAAACTATAATACATCTATGCCGTCAGAAAAGGGTCGTACATGGGGTCAGAAATAGCGAATCAAAACCCGATTTCTACCCTTTGTGGGGGTGGTCATTCAGAATTTGACTGCACCGATTTCTAACTTTGAGTTAAAATCTATTTATTGTTCTAAACATTGTGCCGTCAAAAAATTATGGTTCCTGCAAAAATAAATGAAAAATTACTAAAATTTTAGAGCAAAAAATCAATGTTTTCTTGTTGGTCATTTATTTAAGGACGGCATATGTTTTTTTTTAAGTAAAAACTATTTATTATGGTTTTATAATAATAATAATAATAATAATAAACGTCTTTATTATTTTCAATAAAAAATACAAATACTTATATTTTTAATTCAAATACTTTTGAAAATAAAGGGCGAAGTTTATTTTCAGTTGTACATTACTGCACAACAAAAAATATTCTTCCACTTAACCCAAAACATGTCTTGTGTAATTTTTAATTATTAAGTTGTGAAACATAAAATTGAATACATCAATAACTATTTCCAAAACAAGAGAAAATTAGATATAGTATTGAGCAATTTAAAGTTAATTCTATAAGAGAAAATATACGAAGCGAGACATTTTATGAGATATGATTTACAAAGTGGAAAACAAACTTACGCATTTACTTTTATAAGTGAGATATGACCAGGTAGATATTTTGCGTTACTGCTAAATTTGATTTTCAACTAAATATTTTTTAAGTGTTTTTTAAAATTTAGAAATAATATAAACCTCAAACTTGGCTGAGAATGCATTAAAATGAAAATAAATTTGGTATGAAAACTGAAAAACTCGGTCGTGAAATTAGAAACATTAAGTAAACCTCTTTTTCTACTATTCACATTATGCACATCTGAACGATACGTAATTTTGCGGTGTAGGTAGGAAGGTTTCTTATCTAGTATTATTTTATGGCATAAGGTAATAAAATAAAACTTTCTTCTATTCTCCATATGTAACCATCCAATCTCCTTCAATTTATGAGATACTCGCTGTCGTCTTCTTATACCGAAAATCATACGTAGGCATGAGTTTTGATCTTTTTGAATCTTATTTTTATATGAAAGGGTTAAATTGGGTCCGTACAAAGCATCAGCGTAATCAAATAATGAGAGCACAAGTGTTTCACACAGATGTTTTCTTACATGAGTAGAAAAAGGTGTAGATTACCATATATCATTTTAATATTACAATAAGCGCGTTGTTGCAACTTATTTATGTGTCTTTCAAATCTCAGTTCAGAATCTAATATAACACTTAAACTTTTTGCTTCACTCACAACCTCCAAATTTTCATCACCAATAGTAATATTTACTACTTTCGATAAATTCTGTCTATTACGTTTAGTGCCAAATAACATTATTTTAGATTTTGTTGGGTTTATAAGTAGGCAATTTTCAGTTGCATAACTGATAAATTCATACAACTGAGTATCATCAGCATATAAATGAACTTTAAAGCCCTGGATTTTGATTAAGAGATGTGACGCATATATAGAAAATAGTAGTGGTGCGAGGATCGACCCTTGAGGAACACCAGACCTTAGTGCGAGATATCCTGAACTAATACCGTTCATATAAACTTGCTGTTGCCTAAATTTAAGATAGGTCTCTATTAGAGAACAAGCATCATTAGAAAAACCCATATATTTTAAAATACAAATCATTAAATCGTGATTTATCGTATCAGAAGCTCGACTAAAATCTAGCATAACCAGCAATGTTGAATCACCCGAATCGGTAGCTTTGAAAATATCATCAATAACATGAAGTAAAGCAGTAGTACAACTATATCCTTTACGAAAACCTGACTGGATTGAGGGTAATAGTGAATGTATATGTAAATAATTCTTAATTTGATATTCTAAAGTTTTTTCCAAGATTTTTGACAACGCTGGCAGAATACTTATTGGACGTAAGTCTTTGAGCTCAGTAGGATCTTGTTTTTTTGGTAAAACTTTGACAACTGCTTTCTTCCACACCTCCGGTTTGACACTTTCGGTAATGCAAAAATTCACAATATGTGTAATGTACGAAATAATAAATGGACAGCACAATTTGATAGAGTTAATATTGAATCAATCACGTCCGGTAGCGTTTGTTTTACTGTCACAAATTGCTTTAAACAGAAGTATATTATTAGTTTCACTTAAATTGAAATAGGAATTATTAAGTTTATTAGATTTATAAAAAGACTTTAATTCATCCGACGATTCAGATTGTGGGATTGATTGACATAGATTATATTGTATCGAACATGCCACATCTTATTCAAACAAAAAACTTGGACCCGGGACTCTCGGATCATCATGGTCAAATAGCTATTTGCCAATTCCCACGATCTGCGGACCCAATAATTGTCTCTGAACGCTATATCCTTAGAAATATCACTCAGAACTCCATAGACAAGTTCTTATATCTTCTCTCCCGAACTGATTTTGACCGACTATGAACAAGACATTGAAGTAATTTTCAATAATTTTCTGGAAAATTTCCTATGGTGTTTCAATTGTTCATTCATTAAAAAATGCCAGACTTACAAAAAAAACACTATAATAACAATAATAAATTACAAAGTAACTTTTTCTCACCAACTGCTCGTAAAAAGGAAAGAACTCAGAGATATCGACTGGCTGAAAATATAAAAGAACGTTTTAAACAGCTAAGAAAGGAAGTTGATAAGCAGATAACGAAAGAAAAATAGGCCCATTACAGCAAAATTATTAATGAATCCAATAATAAAACCAAGACAGTATGGAATATAATAAGCAAAATACTAGTAAAATCAGGGAAATCTGTCACAACGGTGAAACATTAACTCAACCAGAAGACATGGCCGCTACCTTCGGAAACTATTTGTCAAACGTAATCAATGAGAAAATTACTGACCACTTCGGTTCAGAACCATCCATTAATTGCACTACAGGGCGGGCTACGCATGATACATTCTTTTTTGTTCCTGTTACTGAAAATGAAATCACTGAAATTATAAAACAACTACCCAATAAGAGGTCTACTGGCCCTTATGAAATCCCTGTATCAGTAATAAAAGCATGTAGAGCCATTATAACACCCTTCTTATGCTCCATTATTAACGCTTCGCTCACGCAAGGAAAATTCCCATCCTCTCTCAAACTAGCCTCTGTGATACTGATACATAAGAAGGACGATCCAAGCAATGTTGAAAACTATAGACCCATTGCTCTTCTGAGCATCTTCTCGAAAATCATCGAAAAGGCAGTTACAAAAAGAATTACTCAATTTCTCGAAACCTTCAATCTTTTCAGCGATAGCCAACACGGTTTCAAACTGGTCTTTCAACAGAAACAGGGACCATACAGTGTATTCAACACATCACAGATAGAACGGATACTAGGGAAATAGTGGTATCTATTATGTTTGATCTCACTCGGGTTTTCGACACCGTTGAGAGTTCATTCGTGTCGAGAGAATTATACCAACTAGGAATACGCGGCCCTATCAATGATTGGTTCATCTCATTTCTAGAGCGCAGAAAATTCATGGTCAAAATTGATGAAGTCATCTCGGACGAGTTTGAGAATGATATTGGCACTTCTCAGGGGAGCGTCCTCGGACCCTTGATTTTCTTGATTTTCATAAACGATCTTCCCCATCATATAAGCGTAGGAAAAATTCTCATGTATGCTGATGACACCTGCATAAAATTGTCTCAGATGCTTCTAAAACAATATTAACAAAAAAATCGATACTCTATTGAAAGAATTCAAAGACTGGTGTTTCAAAAACAGGCTCATTATCAACCACAACAAAACAGTGGGCATTGAGTTCTACAACAAGTACAGAACACTCACAATCGGCGGTCATTTGAATTATCCAAATTTACCAAATATTTAGGCACGATGTTAGACAGCAATCTCTCTTGGGAAAAGCAAATAGACAGCATATGCAGCAAGCTGAATAAATGCTACTATGCGATTTCGACAATGAAAAATATGCTTGACGTAGAATCACTTTTGAATGTATACTATGCCTTTGCATATTCAGCTATATCATACAGTATTGTAGTATGGGGCCAAGCCTCTGACATGAAACGTATATTTATTTTGCAAAAACGAATCATTCGGCGTATTTTCGGACTATCCTACAGAGCATCCTGCAAAGATACTTTCAGAAATTATAGTATTCTCACGGCACCATCCATATACATAATGAAACAAATGTCATACATTTATATCAACAAAAATAATTTTATCAAACATTGTGATACTCACGACCACAATACCAGAAATAAAAATAATATATTAATAAACATAGCAAAACACTATTTCCAAAAAAAAATCACCGATCTCTGTAGGTAGTTACCTCTTCAACAAACTTCCTTATTTTTTGAAGAGCTCGAAATATTTAGAAGTTTTCAAATGTCAAATAAAAAAACTTCTTATAAAAGAATGCTTTTACTCTGTAGAAGAGTTCGAAAGTTATATCAACGCCCATTGATATCACTGTGTACTTACTCTATTATTCAAACTTACCTCGCTCAGCGCCGCATAATTCGTATACATATTATTTAATTCTTGTCTATGTTCAGTATTGTCTTTTTACTCTGTTATATCTTTTATATACCCTTTACATCTTTATCCAAGAAGTTTTTATGACCAGTCCAATCTGTTTTTTGTGAATAGGAAAAAGACTCAATAAAATTTGATTTGATTTGATTCAATAAAAAATCTATTTACTTCATTTGGATACCTCAGATTCTCTGGTATATCAAGTGATTTGTCCGGTAAAAATTTATTAGCTCTCAAAGTTCGCCACATATCTTTTGGCTTACTGTTACTGAATTGATGGATGAAATACGCCCTTTTTTCTCTTTTAATAGATTGGAAAGTAAAATTTCGTATATTTTTATAATATTGTAAATTTGCTTCAGAACTCGTTCTTTGTCTCTTTCATCCATCATTTTCTTTATAGGAAATGTTATCCACGGTGCTTTAGGTTTTGTTACCCTGGAGGTAACAATTGGAGCATGCCTATCAAGCAAATTATTTAGACAATTGACTAAGTAAGAAACCTTCCCATCTACTGTTTCCTGGTCATATATCCTGAAAAATGACGTGTCAAAGAGATCACGTTGAAAATTATCATCATCAAAGTTTTTAAAATTTCTGTATGTAACAAGTTTAGGACCTCTCTGTTCATTAGATATTTTTAATTCACAAAATACCATTGAATGATCTGAAATTACTTGTTGCGTAACACCTTTATCATACTGAGTACCTTCGGGAATTATTACGTAGTCTAAAAGTGTTTCAGATGTCGCAGTGATTCTAGTAGGTTCATCAATTACCTGACATAGATTGAGTGACTCTAAAATTGAACTGAATTTTTTAACGTTCGTATTATCGTACTCTAATAAATTTAAATTAAAATCACCCATACAAATAATTTCAACAACAGTGGGATATATTGAAGCAAGACTATCTTCAAATTCATCTAAAAAAATATTCGTATTTAGTTCGTGCGGTTTGTGAATAATACCTACTGCAAATGATTTCTTATTTATAACTACCTTAACCCACAGTTGTTCCCAAATGTAGTCCAGTCTACTGATATTAATTATCTCGCTACGTATCTTATTTCTAACATATATACATACCCCCTTACCACGACAATTTCTGCCAGCTCTATACAGGATGTTTCTTGAGTACGTTTAGAAAATTTAGGAGCGTATTGCTGACATCAAAATAAGAAGAAAAGTTCCTATATAGATATGTCCACAAGTTATTCTTTTCTGAGATACAGAGTGTCAAAGTTGAATTCTTATTTTTATTTTGTTGTGAATAATTTCAAAATAATTTTGATATTTGGGTAAAATTTGGTATCGGGGAATATTTATTATTGTTTGTGTAAAAAATAAATTCTTGATTGAGGTCACTCGCAACTGTTTTCGAGTTATTGAGATTTGAAATAATCGATGCAAGTGATTTTGAATTACAAGATTTTTTAATACAAAATAAATTCAATTAGAAATTAGTTTTTTCACAATTAACACAAAATTTGATTTTATCATTGAAAAATCATCCCAGATATCAAACTTTACTCGAATATCAAAAATATTTTGGCATTTATTCACAAAAAAACAAATATAATAATTAAACTTTGACACTCTGTATCTTAGAAACGAACAACTTGCGGACATGTGTTTATGGGAACTTTTTTTCTTATTTCGACGTCAGCAACATGCTCTTGAAGTTTCTACACGTACTTAAGAAACACCCTGTATAAGCGATAATTACTAATATTTATAACAGAATTAATGACAGAATTTTTTAACCAAGTTTCGCATATCAAAAAAAATATCAAAGTCATTCTCTAAAATAGTTTGTTTTACATCAGTTATTGAAGGAACTAATGAATTTGAAAAATGTCCCTGAAGTAAAATAAAATAAAGTAACAAAAACCACTACCAAAGCAAATATAAACACCAACAGAACAAAAAACCACCACAAAGGTGTGAGTCAATTGCACACAAATTGCTGGTGCTGCAAAATTAATCCTATTATGAGTTAACGTACAAAGATTTAAATAATACTATGTAAATTCTTATTCTATGACGAATTATGAGAGGGAAATATCATATATTTAAATATCAAACAGATTTTCAATATATTCGGATCAATTAAATTGCATCAATGTCATCCATGGAGACCAACTTTATAATTTGATTGGCATCATTAAATTTGACAAACACGTTACCATGATGTGTCCAAATATTTCCATTTCTACCTACTTTATTCAGTGCAGCTTTCAAGACTTTGAGTTTATCAGGAGTAAGGTCTTCTCTTACGATAACTTTGGTTTGTATTAAATATTTCTTATTTTTGTAGACCAGTTCCTTATAATTGACGGTAGAAAATCTCACTAATATTGGTCTAGTTTTATTATTCACCTCTTTACCTACTCTGAAACATGATGCAATAACATCTTCACTGATTCTCAAATTCATTGTTCCTGTTACTATGTCCAATACTAATTTACTGCAGATTTCTCACTCTCTTTCTTGAACTCCATAAAATAACATGTTGTGACTTCTGGTAGCTTAATCTTGTTTTTCTTGCTTTTTCAACAGAGTTTCAATAATTCTATCCTGTTCTTCTACTCTTCTAGTGATTTGCGCATTATCATCCTTAAGTTTCTGAATGTCATCCTTAAGTGTTTTAGCAATGCTTTCAGACTTCGATATTTAACTAATAAATTCCTCTGAAGTCAACATAGTCCTGACCAAGGTTTTAACCAACGAGTGCAATTCGTCATCTCCCTTTGCTGGATTTTTACGAGTTCCTCTGCCTTCCATTATAACAAACAAGATGCCACAATACTTTGATGCAGTTTTGAACTTGAGTCAATTCAGCCACACATAAACACTTACAATTTACAAGAAACACTAATCAACTTTGCACGCTTGACTACGATTTTTTCGATTTTAATGCAGCACACTACAATAATACGTCTTATTCGTATCGACTCATACGCAAGACGACAATAACTCATGGTACCCAATTAAAATACAGAATAAATATAAAAATGAAAAATTAAAAAATTTTGAAAACTGCCTACACATTTATAAGAGTTTATTTTTGAAATATTATTGTGGATAGATAGCACTTCTTTAAACATTTAAAAACAGAAAAATCGGTGCCGTCAATTTTACCTTGTTATATTTTATGCATTTGACGTGAAATCTCTACTTTTGGCTTACTTTACCATTTTGGTCATAATTTTGGTCAAAAATCACAAGACGGCATTAACAATGTAATATTGACCATATTATATAGTAATTTAAAATTGTACGCACGTTGTTTTAGACTTGTCGTAAGAATAAGTGACCAATTCATCATTCTTTTTATTCACAGATTGTAGTTCTTTCCTATATACTCTTTGTTAACTTTTTTACATATCTCACTATAGTTGTGTTATTGTTTAATTATCTAGGGCATCCCGATTTGCTCTTCTGCTCTTATTAATAACGGAAGGTCTTACCTTCAATTTATTGGTTTAGAAAAATAGAACGTAAGAAGGATGCGATGAAAAACACCAAATTCAACGCTCAATTCCGTACTTGAGCCGTAATTCATTCACTGAATCATCAATTATACAGTAAATATTTTTTCAAACTCTTTTCCGATAGTGACTTAGTTCTCTCGAAATTTTTGTGCACAAATTAAACTTCAAGATCACGATGTTGCCAGATACTCATAGTGAAAATTCTTTGACCCAAAATAAAATGAATGCTAGGACAATAGTTGCTGTCGTTCTTTGCAACCTTACTGAAGAGTGATACTCTACTTTTTGAGTATTCTAGATCGGGGGACATCATAACTCTCAAGTTAGATTTCTTCCTAGGTTGCCCTGCAGATACCTTTCGTGATGAGTTTGACAATCCGAAGTAATATGTTAGAAGCTGAGTGGAAAGCTCCCATGCCAAGTGCTCTAACACTTCTACCCAGTTTTCTTACTGTATATAGTTACGAAACCTTATATTCTCATCACAAAGATCTCGGCAATTGAAAAATTTCTTGTACCTTTCCTTGCTGCCTTCATTTTGTGAGTCATAATCTGTTTGCAACTACTTTGAGTAATGATCAAATAGGTCTACTATTGCTACATTGTAGGCGTAATTTGATTTGATTAAAGAATTGTCAATACATGTCACAGAGTTTGACTTTACCCTTGTTCCTCAAGCTAGTACCAATCTGGTATCAATTTTATACTAAGAAAACAAGTATTTCAACAATGTTAGATTGGTTCAATGAACCCAGAATTTGACATCGAAATCTTCGCCAATAATTGAGGTTGTTGTTTCATTATCTATATTAGATAGAATAGCGCTGAGTAGTAGCTGAAATTCATTAAAATCACCGTCAGATCACAATACAGATTATGCTCCGAGTGATCAACTTTATACCAAGAACTTCTTGAACGACTTGTTTACAAAAGTTGGTCAGGTTCAGCTCACGAATGTTTTCCTCAATATTTTTATTTATGATAGATTTCAAGTCACGAAGCTATTATAGAATTACCTAATTGACAGCTTCCATTAATGAAATAATATGAATTCGGAACACAACCTGGGTAAAGTACAATAACACTGAATACGGAATGGTTTCGAGATTTTTTAAAAGAAAACATCTACAAATAAATGTTTTTACCAGCTGATGTCCGTCTGTAGTTAGATCAAAAAACTCAGTTTAATCTGAACTGTCCATATCGACGAAAATATTATATAACAGTACTTTAATTGGATTCCACTTTCGACGATAGATAGATTCCTCATTATTTCAAAATAGTCTTTCATTTAAACTGGATAAAATTAATTGAAGATTCTCTACAGGTTTTGGGAATCGTTGAGATATTCTACGGAGCTCTCAGTTTGGCTGTGATGAAAATAACCAAAACAGAAGATCTGAGGCTGGGCTACTTATTGTTGCCAGTACCACCCTTAGTACTAGTCATTGCAGGAAAAGTCCACGTTTTCTCAGTTATAATGGAATACAGCAGATTTGCCAAAAAGGTCACTTGTTGCGTCCATCTGGTGAGTACTGAAAGAAAGAACCTATGAAACAATGACAAGTAAAAAGTTATTTATAAGGGTCAGCAGATTTTTCTATACAAATTGATGATATTTTCATCTGAGATTCTTCGTTATTTTATTTTATACAGAAGCTTCTACACCCTTTCAAACTTGAAGTATAATCATTGAAACTGTGATTACATTATAACATCGTGCAGTAATAGCATCCTTCACTTCAACTTGGGTTTGAGGTAGCGGGAAATTGGAAACAATAATAAGTCGATTATGGCTGTTAAGGTATTTCCAATCCAGTTCCTGGACCACATCGTGGTCCACATTTGACCACAATGCGGTCCAGAAGCAAGAGTAAAAATAACTTAACCGCCATATCATGACCAGATAGGAAAACAAATTTCCGCTACCTCAAACCAATATTATACAGAGTGTTTCAAAATTAAGTATCGATATTTTAGGGGAATATTTCAAAGGTCATAGTTAGCTTTTTTTTTTCTCATGAATATGTGTACGCAAACGCTTCGTTGCCAATCTACAGGGAGTTGTAGTTTCGGGAACTTTAAATTTTTTTTGAGATTTTAAGATTTTAAATTTTGTAAATTAGGTAACTTTTTGAGGAAGATAATTTTTCAGAAGTCAATCCCTTTTTTTGCCCGAATAACTTTTTTGTAGTACGCCGCTGGTGGGTTCTGAAATACGAAATTGATTTGTTTGATTTTCAGCGACCATTATAGAGAAAAAACGTTGAATAATTTTATTAATTCATTTGATTAATTTTTTCAACAAAACAACATTACTCAATTGCTTTCCTTGAACATAACCCAAAGAATAAGAAACCTAACGAACCTTGACTTTTATATGAAAAGTGCTAGAAAAGCAATACAACCCTATACTGCTATTCTCATAGACTACCGTGTGCGTTCTAAAATTCCGGGAGTGTTTCTTACGGTTTGGAAGGCATCCACAATTCATTCAGTGAGAACTTCGATGGAAGGCACTGGTTCTGCACCATGAACTAGATCCTTTACATGTACCGTTAAATAAATGTCCAGCTGGTTGCCATTTGAGGACCGTGCATGTGGGCCAAGCAATTCGCTATTTTCCTAAAATTCCAAAGTCGAACTGAAAATTATTTTTAGAAACCATTTTGCATTAGCTTCCCACCTTGTGAAAGATTCAAATCAACATTCAGTGATAAAAAATTAGAGCCTTTGACACAGAAAAAAGCCGAAAATGTATACTCTTGTGACGTAGAATGTCTTCACTAGATTCTAGTGTTTTTTGCTGACCTAAGTTGATGGTACTGATATGAATCTGACAACAGTGGGGTCGCTGACATTTGCTGACAATGTTTATGTTGTTCTTGTCAGTCGTCAAATTGTTATTAGTAGATTACTTTTACAACTTGTGAAATTGGAGAATAGTATATTGTGTATCTAGTAGTAAAAGTAATACATTCCCGGACGACAATGTAAATTTTTGGCCGAGACGTTAAGCCGAGGCCAACAAGCATTGAAGTCTGGGAATGTGCTTTTACTACGAGGTACACATACTATTTTTTCTGAAATCGCAATCAGCATTATCAAAAACTGAGGAATTCAACATATTGTTTGCGTGAATTCAATAACTGTCTAAAATGTAAACAAGCCGTCAAAAATATTCCCGTATCGTTTTCGATACAGGAATAGTAATTTACGTAACAAGTCCGGAAAATACTGTTTTTTTGGACTAGTAGACCAAATTCTAGGACGAGCGTCAGCGAGTCCTGGAAGTCTGCGAGTCCAAAAAAACTGTTTTCGGACGTGTTGCTTAGCAACGGACTAAAATACTAGATTAGCGTATTTTGAGGCCTGAAGTTGCTCCGAGAAAGTGGGCATTCTTGGAAGATATCAGAAAAAGTACTTTCCCGTACCGTTTTGGTCCGAAAACGGTCCGGGAAAGTTCTTTGCTTAGCAACGGACTAAAATACTAGATTAGCGTATTTTGAGGCCTGAAGTTGCTCCAGGTAAGTGGGCATTTTCGAACGATTTCAGAAAAAAAACTGTTTTAAGGTTAGCAGTGAAAATTTGCCACCCGTAAATTACATGAATCGCGCATTTTTATCTCGTTATCCAAACTATTTGAGAGTGGAGATGAAAGGTAAAAAAAAGATGAATAAAGTACTGTTTATTTGGAACTCATTCTGATATCATAAATATCCGTTTACTTATGGTTCATTTATAGGTCTGCTAGATTAGGCTATGGTGCTGCTGCTATGGGTTATATGCAGCTGAAAAATAAGGATTCTATTTGTATCATCAAGTGCCGTACCCTGAGCCAAAGTACGGAGCAAACCAGATTTTGTTGTAGCTACTATTGATGAAAGTAATGATGAAATAAAAAATTGTGACTGTGAATGTTGTGTAGCATCCCAAGGTAAGTTTCAGTATATTACCCCCTCCGTGCATACAACATTCATTTTGGTATTTCTCTTTTTTTTATACTGGTTGCTCCGTCGTACTGATGAAAAGAGTCCCGGAAAAACTTGTGAATATGGACATTTGGCCAATTTTAACGAAATTTTCACAGATGCCTTAAAACAGCGAATAATTGATACCGAGATAATTTTTTTGCGGAAATCATGTTTTTTCTTTTCGATAAAATGTGTGGCAGTACATAACCTATAAATATATAAATTATAACCAGTTTGAATTGTAACGATTTTATATTATCATCAGTTTCAATTGATTTGAAATTGAAATTCATAAAAGTAATATTGATGCAAGTGTCAAATGTCAAACAAGCGAAGAGACTAAAAAGAGAAAAAAGCGACGTTGCCAGTTTTATTTTAATTCCTGCATACCGGGATCAGTTTGCATGTGATTCTTTTTTGGAAATATGTTGAAAATATCTGAAAAATTGTTGAATTTGAAGCTGTATTTTGTGTTGATGAATTGAAGGAGAAATCTTGAGCGTGAGAACGTATGCGGAAACATTAGTTTTCATTTTCTTTGCTCTCAGATCTTATCTTTTGAATTGAAAGAAGGTGGTGTTGGAGAAAGTTACTCACGATCCAATCACTTTTATGCGTTCAAAACGTCTTTGCGCTCATCGTCATTATGCTCGCTTTCCCCGCCCCTATTACGTCCCAAACCTTACTGAAGACAGATCTTAACTTCTAACGTAAAAGAAGGAAAAACAACAAAACCTAACTTTGGCAATTTTGTTACAGACGTTGCTTTCGATCCGTTTCCTTTTTAGCCTTGAATCCGTTGAGATAGTTGCTCGCTGCGCTCGCCGTCATTATGCTCGCTTCGCTCGCCCCTATTCCGCCCCGACAACTGCAAACAGATTCAACCTTTTTAAGTAAAAGGAAGAAAAACCACCAAACCTAACTTTTGCACTTTTGTTACAGAGGTTGCTTACGATCCAATCACTTTTTAGCTGCGCTCGCTGCGCTCGCCCTCATATTATGCTCGCCTCACCCTATTCGGCCCCGACAACTGCACAAATGTTCAATTTTCTGACGTCAAAGATGGGAAAACCACCTAACCTAACATTGGCACTTTTGGTACAGAAGTTTTGCTTACTATCCGATAACTTTTTAGCGTTGAAAACGTAAATAAAAGTAATTGCTCGCTGCGCTCTCCATCATTATGCTCGCTTCGCTCGCTCCTATTCTCTGCGACAACTGCACACAGATTCAATTTTCTAACATTAAAGAAGGGAAAACCACCTGACCTAACTTTGGTACTTTTGTTACAAAAGTTGCTGACTATTCGATCACTTTTCAGCGTTGAAAACGTAAATAAAAATAGTTGCTTGCTGCGCTCGCCGTCATTATGCTCGCTTTGCTCGCCCCTGTTCCGCCCCGACAACTACTCATAGATTTCATTTCCTAACGTAAAAGAAGGAAAAAAACGCCTTACCCAACTTTGGCACTTTTGGCACAGAACTTGCTTACGATCCGACCACTTTTTAGCGTTGAAACCGTAAATAAAAATAAATGCTCGCTGCGCTCGCCATAATTATGCTTGCTTTGCTCGCTTTGCTCGCTTTGCTCGCCCCTATTCCACCTCAACAACTGCACACATATTCAAACTTTCAACGTAAAAGAAGGGAAAACCACCTAACCTAACTTTGACACTTTTGTTACAGAAGTATCTTACGATTCGATCACGTTTTAGCGTTGAAAACGTAAATAAAAATATAGTTGCTCGCTGCGTTTACAATCATCATGCACGCTTCGCTCGCTCCTATTCTGCCTCGATAACTGCTCCCAGATTCAATCTTTAAACGCAAAAGAAGGGAAAATCACATAACCTAAATTTTAACTATACCGTTGGAAATATTCGCCATTTTTTGCGATTCGACTCATAGGGCGAAATAATAACTGTTATGTAGTAATATGTAACTCCAGATACTGAAAAATTATATGTTATCATTCATCATTCAGCGCAATTTGGCTCAACTTTCGTTTAGCTGGAATCAGTTACAGAAAAACTGTTGCCATGGCAACCTTTGCTAGGGTAATGAAATACAATAACCCGATTTCCATTGTGCGAAAATGCGTGGTTGCCAAGTTGTCTACTTTAGTTTAGCTGAAATCAGTTATGGAAAAAAGGTTACAATGGTGACCATTGTTAGGGTGGAAAGTAAACAAAAATGCTTTTCCCGTTTTGCTGACATGCATGGTTGCCAAGTTGGGCCAGTAATAGTTCAGTTGAAATCAGTTATGGAAATACTGTTTCCATAGAAACCGTTGCTATGATCACAAGTAAAAAACCTAATTCCCATGGTGCGGATATGCATGGTTTGCCGAATAGTCTGCTTTGCTTTAGCTCAAATTTGTTATGCAAAAAATGTTGCCATGATAGTAGTTAGGAGTGGACAGAGTGTTTAGCAGAAATGTGAGATTGTCAATTATCCTAATCAGTCGGTATAATTTCAATTTTACGAAACTTTATTAAGGTCAAGTTGGCTCGTTAGACTTGACATCACTGGAAATCTGAAGGTGCATCGTTCAAAAAGATTATTTATGTAAGTATTTACTGTCAATCTTACTGTGATCACAAATGAACAAAGCAATCGCTTGCCACACAGGCCACATACTTAAAAAGATCAAGAACTTTTTCATAAATTTGAGAAATTGGACAAAGTAGTAACATGAAGGCGAGCGGGTCCGGCCGACATTTGGCAAATCCGCGCGCGCGGATTTGCGAAATGTCAGCCGGACCCACTCGCTTCGCTCACGTGTCTTGTGATATAGTTGTGATATTTCAAATTACCGTATGATTCACAACAAATTCAACATATGACCGAAATATACATATATACTCCACCGTGAACAACTACAGCATCAAGTTTAAGTTTAGTTAGTTCAGGACAGTTGAGGTTGAGCCAATATATCTTCATTTCGAATATTTTTTTGCATCTCACTTTGAAGTGTTTTCGTATTAATTGGAGAAAATTGACAAAGTACTAACATGAACGCAAGTGCGTCCGGCCGACATTTCGCAAATCTGCGCGCGCGGATTTGCGAAATGTCCAGCGTGACCTTAGCCGGAGGAATAGTTGTTTTCTGTTAGATATTACAAAAAAATGGCCTAATTTTTATCGTAGGTTTTTTCCATTTCCAGAGGAGTCATGTTTATTCTATTGAGAATGTTTCCCTTTTCAAATTAAATTTATTTTCACATTGATAATTTGGCAACCGTGCATTACGGCACAACGGAAATCGGGTGTTTTTTTGTCACTCATCCTAGCAACGGTTGCCTCAGCATCTACTTTTTCTCAACTGATTTCAAATAAACTAAAGCATACAATTTGACAACCATGCGTTTTCGCACCATGGGAATTGTTTACTTGTGATCAAAGAAACGGTTGTAATGGCTAAACTATAACTGCCCCACTTGGCAACCATGCGTTTCCGCAAAACGGGATTAGCATTTTTGTTTAATCTTCAACCTAACAACGGTTACCATGGTAACCTTCTTTCCATAACTGATTTCAGCTAAACTAAAGTAGACAAAATGGCAACCACGCATTTCCGCACCATAGGAATCGGTTTTTTATATTCTAATTACCATAGCAACGGTTGCCATGGCAACAGTTTTTCCATAACTGATTTCAGCTAAACGAAAGTTGACCCTGCAATTTTTTCGCCGTGTAAGTCGAATTGAGAAGCGAGAATTCGCAAGGATATGAACGAGCCTTTAGGAGGTGGACGCACGCTAAGGAAGTCAAAGCTGGAAACGTTGCATTTGCATGTATACATCCGATCCGATCATGTTCATGAGAGCTGTCATTGAATTTGTCAAATATTTCTGAAAATCGAGTTTAAAATTAGAACTCCGTAATTTCTTGAGCTTCATTCAGTCAATTAATCTCCTTTATACTTCTGAGAGTTGATGCTTATAGTTAATGACCAGTTATTTGGATTGGAAATTACGTGAATTGTCTTGGACTGGGGAGTATTTGTAAAGTGACCACCATGAAGAATTTTCGCTAAAAAAAGGTTCTCACAGACATTGGTAAAGTAATTTTATCATGTTTTACACAATCTGTGCAAATTTCATGGAAATCGGGCTCATGTCCACATTCGCAAGTTTTACCAGAGTCCCACATCGGTGAAGTGTTATTCAAAAATCTACAGTAAATATAATATCAGCAATGCCTCTTACTTCAACAGTAAGAGCTCTGAAAGATCGTGATGACGGATTGTGTCAGTGACGTAAAATGTCTGTGGGAGAACACTCCTGAAAACCGAATTTTGTAACTAAATAAATGCGATAAACGATACGTGAAAATCAAATAAGTGTATTTTTCGATGTATTTGAGATATGAACATTTCAATGACATACATTTTGAAATGTAGGAAATCAGCGAATTGGACCTGCTCTGCCAATCCACCGTTTGGAAACCAATGTATCCAAATAATCGCAGACGATGACTCAAAATTGAGGAAGGGGCCCAATGTTCATTAACCACATTTTTTGACGAACTCGTTAGGCACGTCCTCAACTAATGCAGGCAATTCGTTCTGGAGGAAGATTAAATATGTGTCACTATTTGAAATTCTCGGTAAAATGAAGGAACCAATTAAAGTATATCCTACTATTCCTTCCCATCTGTTTTCGCTGAATTGTTCCTGGTGTCGAGATTTTCTGATCATGTTTGGATTTTCTAGTGCCCAAATACGAACGTTGTGGTAATGAACCAGTTTAGTGACGTTGAAAATACTATATTTGACGGACGCGATGGAATTAACCCTTAACTACTGTGGTACAAGTTTGATGACGGTGCGCGTGTGGTGACCAAATTATATATATACCATAAAAAATTATGTTATTGACTTTTTGCATATTATTTTATTGTAATAATATGAATTGAACATTTTTTGATGAAAATAAAATAAATACAATTAAAAATCGGGCATCTTTTTTACAAAATTTCATTTTCTTGGAAAACTGCTTCTTTTTTAACAAAATTGGATATTTTATTTATTATTGAACATTTAACATAAAATAATAATTCTAAATTGAAACTAGCAATATTTTTCGTAGGACAGAGTTATAAACTTACAAAAAAATTAAAATTTTTATTAAAATAAAATTATTTTCACAAAAATCACACGATGTAAAAAATTACAAATTAGACTTGCAGTTTATACAAATATATGTTGAACATTCACCTCAAATAGGCTTGGTACACTTGTAACACAAGTGAAAAGTTTTTCTGTATAGTCATGAAGGACAAGTGTAGCAAATTTTCCTTTTTTCAAGTTTCTCCATGGGTACTTCCAGACGTTCTTCAGTAACAAACACGGCAAGAATAAGTTACACTAATACTGTGCTGAGGTCACTATGACGGCAAAAAAATTTCAATTCAATGTAATTCAAAAACAAAAACGCGTAACACGCGACTACCTCGGCCGCCTTCTTAAAATGCTCTAGTTTGAAGGTACAGAGACGCCCAAGGCTATACAACTAGGGAGGAGCTTAATACTAGAGATGTTCAAATAGGCAGTAGTTAAGGGTTAAAATATAGATCAGAACTAGTGAATCAGTGTTTTTTTTAATCCATCAATAAATGACTGAGATATGGATCATTCAAATTTACGTATTTTAGCGCGGAAAGTCTTTGGTCTCCGGCTCGTCTGTGACGTCACGCCACATGTTTGAGATCGCCACACTACAAATAATTACGTATTAGATCCTTAGCCGCGCCAAGGCACACATATTGTAATACTTTTAGGTCCAACTAAAGGTATGGTTTCGCTTGTGCATATGGCGATTGAGTCCGAACGCAGACGCTGCCTGCAGCGACTGGAGGTGCGGTTGGGCGTTTTCCTTAAATTCGTCGGACGTTCTAAATCTTTGCAGCCTTATGCTGTATATCAACGTGTCAAGATAAATACACGCGTATTTGCTGCTCTGCTATTTAAAGAGGAAAAGGGGGAAATTTTCTTGAAATTATTGAAAAATAATGTCAGAAAACTCAAAATGTCTTTAAAAACGATCCAAAGAAGGCTACTTTGGTATCCTGATACAAAATCATCTGAATGAGGATGAAAATGAGTTGAGGACAATGGTCAGTTTCGGTTTGTGTTAAGCCTCGTAAAACAAGATCTTCGCAAAATGTCAACGTGATTTGTAAGGCATCCCATAACTACTGAAGAAATATCAGCCATTATCTACTTGCGATGACCCAATAATTGTAGCTTGCTGTCTACATCACATGATAAAATATTCGTATTTGGAAAAAAAACAGCCTATTATAATTTTGAACAACCGTCAACTTATATGACACCTTTTACTGGACGTGGAGGGTTTGCCCATGGAGATATATTTGGGGTACGAAATCAATTTATGATACTAGAACTAGCGGTATGACTTCGTATGAACTATAATAAAATAAAACGTTGTTACATACAAGCTTACCGTTTTCTCCCACATTGCATGCTTGATAACTAAATCTTTATAGTCCTGTTACTCGGGATCATGAATCGTACTATATTTCCTCACTTCCTCAATTAGTTTTTAGTCCTCTGTACCAGAAAACTTTTGCACAATAATTATAAAATTTAATAACGGCGTGTTGACTCCAACGTGCTCGCGGCCAGACTGAGACACGTCTCAGTAGATTGACAGACGCATTCCTCCAAACGTTTGGCGTTACGGCTGAGAAGCACAAGCAAACACGGTTGCAGGTAAATCCTATTGAGTCAGAGAGTTGCTGCCGGCGCCGGCGGTTGCGTAGGGAGGCCACCGCCAGCCTCACAAGCAAAACCATACCTCAAGTCACGCCTCATTAGTTTACACCATTTCTTCCTATTATTCATGTCATTTGGTACATGAAATAAAAATGTATCGAGGTTTTTAATTGTGCTTTTACACATAGGCACAATACAATATTTGTTGGATATTTTTCAATTTCCGTCATCGTGATATGAACAATACACGACACGAACGGCGCGAGTGATTGTACACCGATGAATTTGTAAGCACTCTGCGAATGTGCAAATACCAGTCATTCATATGGCGTGACGTCACACACTAGAGCGTTGCGTACTATGAATTTATTCTTTCAAGCGCAACTTTAAAGTCCCATTACTTTTTCATATCTAAAGATATTTCAATGATTCTTTCACATTTTTGTTTCATTTTACTAAAGTTTTTAGAATCAATCTATACTGAAAAAATGAAAACTAGTACATTCACTACTCCGCTGCTTATACATTGAGCTTCGTCGGTAAAAAGGATACCAAACAAAAATTCAGGATTCCTAGTACACTTAAGAAGTATCTATCTGAACTGCAAGCGCCGTGGAAAATCTCGAGGAAGCAAATCTTGGACGCGGTGGATATGACATGGGTATAGCATGTTCTCGTGTAAACCCACAGACCGTTGAATGGGAAACATCCGAATCCCGTGCCAATTGTCGAGGACTCATACCAGAATTTTTGTTGATAAGATTGTGAATCTCTTTCACTATTACTGGGTTGCGTGCTTGTCGAGGTCTGCCAGCATCGTGCCTTGTAGTCAGAAATCGCATGAGGATATATTCGAATATATTCGAGAGATCTAGGAGGCCATGAATTCACTGAATATCGTCCGATCCATCTACGAGGAAGCAGATGATCAAGATAATCACGCACTTCAACTATAGAGTATGCTGGAGAACCGTCCTGTTGGAAAAACATTCTTCTACGCAGGTTTAATGGCATAATGTCTAATAAATCAAGCTGATGAGTTTTGAGAAGGAGCAGGCACCTGTCAGAATGTAGGTTTTCTCTCGAAAATACTAGACCAAAGATTTGGATATTGAATATACCGCACCAGACATCAGTTTTGGATGAGAAAAGGGCACGTGTCTCTATGGCAAAGTGGGGATTTCCGTCTGCCCACCACCAGCACTCCTGAGCAGTAACAATTCCATTTAATACAAATTTACTTTCGTCGGTAAAAAGCCCATAATGGATGAATGATCCGAATTTCAAAAAAATAGAGAATTTTTATGAACAAATAGCTGATGAACAATAGTCACAAACTTGGCTCTACCGTCATAGTCAGGATAAATAAAACCTTCACAAAAACTATCTGAATGTCCAATATCGTATCTGCAATAATTTATTAGTTATTGGGATTTCAAATTAAGATTGTAGCGCTACCGGCGGCGGACGACATTGATTCATAACCTCACTTTTTCTTCCATATAGATTTCATCGTTTACTTTGTTTATTTCGTGTATTGAGTATTTGAAGCGTAGTTTAGGCACTTTAAACATTGTTAAAACTGTGACTTAGATGACTTTTACCTCTGGTTACTGTTCATTCAAATAAATGATTATTGGTGTATATACAGTGTAAAGGAGTTAATAGTTAAAAAAAAAAGTTAGAAAAAAGCTAATGATGAAATACTTCAATCGTATTCTTATTAACAAAGACAAATGGTCCAATTAAAATTAAGTTTATTGGAATTTCTGAGGTATGTTGAAGGGACCGAAAGATCTCGGTGTGTAGTAGAAGGCGAAGAAGTCCTCAATGCAGACCATATAATATATGGAAAAACTGAATGGAACTCTTCAGTAACAAAAATGTGTGCCCTCTGTCTCCAGATAAGCGCTCTGCAATCCGAGCCTTATCAAGTGAGTGGGGAACTCAGAATTATAGACGGTTATATTAAAATTATGCAAATGTAAATGAGTAAATGAAAACAAAATACCTACTACCTTTGTTAATATAATCTTCTTGCTTGAAATAGAGCGAACACACTTTCATAAATTTGATTATTGGATCAATCAGAATGGTTTGTTGATCGACAAAAATATTATGAAGCTATGAATACAGAGTGTTTGGAATATGGAAGGGTCTATGTTATGAATATAAATAAATAATTTCAGTTCAGACAAATGAAAAACATGTACATACTATTTATAATCGATATAAAACTGTTGTTAAACTAAGCGTTACCAAAATCCGTGCATAAATTGTCTATAATACAAAAGAGAACGAAACTGTCTTTCTATAGGGTACTTTACAACATACTCAATTTTTAGGTAAAAGAATTCGACTGTTTTTAGGGGCGACTGTATACTGGGCCGATTATCAGGTAATGTTCACTAACGAGTATGTAATCTCGGCCGTCCAAAATTGTGTACCTGCTTTCGTGTATGTAAACTCGGCCTCCTGTAATAATTATATAACTATTTATAATTAATATGTTTTGGAGAGTTGAAAATGGGCGAGATGAAGTAGAGTCGCAAACAGCCAAATAGCCACGCATTCAAATGTCAACGTAAGGTTATTTCGTTCTGTTTCGATTATACTAATTAATTACTTCTCAAAAAATGTGTGTAGGTATTCAATTTCCACGTATTCGAATCTCTACGGAAGGTTAGTTCGTTCTGGTTCGATTACACTAATTAATTACTTTCTTACAAAATGTGTGTATTCAATTTCCACGCATTCAAATACCTACGTAAGGTTATTTCGTTCTGGTTAGATTATACTAAATGAGGAAGATGAACCCAGGTTTGGTATCGGCCGAGATTACATACCGTATTTTAATGTGTCCTTTGATTGAGAAGAATAAAAATCCTTAAACGGCCCAGTTTACATGTGCCCGTTTGTAGACCAAGCACAGGTAAATATGAATAATCCCAAATAACTTTTTTCAAAACAACGTATCTCAATTCTCACGGTGACGACTTCCTGAGAGTGAAAAAATTAATGACGGAAATAGTTCAGAGTCACCATCCTGTACCAGGAAAAAATACTACCGTAATGTCACCGCATTATAAGATATCCAACAAATTATAAACAATATACGTTCCTCTAGGTTTCATAATCGAAGGAAGGATAGTGCCTATGAATGAATTTTCCTTGAATTCAGATGGGTTCAATCAGTTCAGACATACATTCGACGGAAATATCTGAATATCAGACATATTTCTTTGAGTGACTAACAAAATCTATTCGTAGTTTATAGCTTTCTAAATCCTGCAAAAACACAAAATTAATTATTTGGCGCCTTTAGTTATTACGACATAGTTAGGTTGAGGACGATGACATGATTGAATCCTCGAAAAGAGTGATTGCTTATTCAAATTGAATGGAGCCTTCCTTGTGTGAAACACTATGTATTTCACTTGTTTTGAGAGATCAACTTCCATTCTGATCGATCATCAATAATAATTCACTTAATCATCTCATAGTCTCAAATGTGACTTTTGATTATATTGGAAACTACCATGTAGAAAATACTTTTTTTTTGTTTTATAGAAAAATCATTCACAATCTTAGAAAATCTCAGTTGAACAACAGTTTTATATCGATTACAAATAATAAGGAATTGTTTTTCAATTATCTGATTTCATTAAAAATTAATAAAATTCGTGATTTGGAGTAATTACATATATATAAAACATGAACCCTATCTTATTCCAAACACTCTGTATTCATAGCTTCATTATATTTTGGTCGATCAACAAACCATTCTGATTGATCCTTAATGATAAACTGAATCAACTTTTATCCACGTAGGTGAATTCAATCACTGAAGAATTGAGTACTTATATTGTTGACTACCATGTATAAAAACAACGGCGTATTTTTTCTCTGTTTTATGGAAAACTATTTCTCGCGAACATTAGGAATGTCCAGTCGCACACAATATTGAATATAAATGAGATATTGATATTTTTTCATTCAGTTGAATTTCTCCAAAAATCACAAAAATTTTGATTTGGCGCCGTCTAGATCCGAATGTAGTCATACGATCGAGTTGGGCCAATGAAGAGTTCTACTCAGAATGGTTCCAGCTACAACATATCAAGAATTCAGCCATTTTCACCAAAAGACTTTTTCCCATAAGTTGTGTGCGTGGTCCTTTCCTTCTCTTTACGGAACTTTTTAAAAATTTCCCAAATAGTAACGGTTTTTGAGAAAAAACTAAAATAATTTTAAAAAGCGGTTAAATCCTTAAAAGCCATTTTTCTAATAGTCATTCCGAATCCAATGAGCTATCGCTTATATTTTCAGGAGTTTTATCTCTATTTTTCACATTTTTCAATTCGTTAATCAGACTATAGAGTAGGTGTAACAGTCAACAACTTAAGTTGATAGACCTATTATAGGTAATTATGTTTCGATAATTCGAAACATAAGTTTCAACCCATGGTTTCATCATTTAATAACAACTTATTAGTCCACATGACATTTTTCCCCTGATCCCTCATTTACCGGATCCTCTAAACAAGTAATATATTTTACATATCTTCACTGCTCTTCATGTTTTGTAGAAATCATCTATCCATCTTGGAGGTATTCTTGTTCTCCTAGACCTTCGTATATCTTGCAAAGTTTCTTCCCCAAGATTTCCATTTCCTCTCTCAGTTTCTTCTTCAAAGTTTCCATTTCCTCTACCACCATTTTTGTAAACTTCATCGTCATCATCTTCTTCTATAAAACCTTCATTAGCCGTATCTTCTTTCACTTTTCGCAAGTGTATCTGATTTCTTCTTATGTGGCCCCCATCCTCATCTTCCACAATATTTGATCTAGGAGTTCCATCAACGTCCAAAATCTTCCCCCGGATCCATTTATTTTCTTTCCTCATCCAAACTCGATCTCCTATTTTGAATTTGTTAAATGAACACGTTCCCAATCTATTATAATACTTCTTTTGACGTTCTTGATTCTTTTGTAATTTACTCATTACTAATTTCTTTTGTATGATTCGTGGTTCTAAAGAGCGATTTGAAACTGACAAAGAATCTCGCAATACACGAGATTGCAGTAATTGCGCAGGAGAATATCCAATAGGTACTAAAGTATTTATGTATTGAAGTAAAGCCGAATTTTTGTCTAAATTTTTCCTCAACAAATTTTTGGCAATGAGACTGCTTTCTCAGATGATCCATTAGATCTTGGGTATCAAGGACTTGATGTTATTATCAATTAACAAATATTTCTGGATATCCAAATTGGGAAAAAAAATTCTTTCAGGATCTCTATAACTACTTTCGGAGATTTTTTTTTCAACAAATCCTGAAAATGCATCATAAACTACTACTTTACTTTGGAAATTCAAAATATGCGATGAAATTCTCTGCCATGGTCTTTCAGGCAAAAGATAAGGTATCAGTGGTTCTCTTGCATTGCAGAATTTGAATTTACAACATATTTCACATCTGTTTATGAACTTTTCAATTTCCTCTGACATTTTTGGCAAAAAAATACTTGTTTTGCTCTAAATTTACATATCTCAATTTCTAAATGACCCTGATGTAACAATCTATCATTGAAAAACATCAAATCTCCATGAAGTGATAAAAACTGCTCGTAACATCGATATAAATTGGTTTCACCTTTAAAATTCCTATTTTTGTCTAGCCAACCATTCTTGCAGAAGTTTATTGACAATTTTAGGTTTTCATCATTTCTAGTGGCATTTGGAACATTTTCTTCTTATTGTCTGTCATAGGCAGTTTCTTGGAGATACTGTGGATTATATGATGCAGTTCTGGATCATACAATACGTTTTCCTTTGGGTAATTCCTTGATAATCTGCAATGACCATATCTTCACCAGGTAAATATTGAACGGTTATATTATATCGAAACAATCTCAGCCGCATTTTCTGCAATCTTGATGGAATTTTGCAAAGATCCATTTTAAATATTGTTTCAAACATATGAGTTAAACAATTTCTATATAAATATAATAGTGAAATTTTTCAGTAGCGAAAACAACAGCCATTAACTCTTTCTCAATTTGAGAATAATGAGATTCACAACTGGTCATAGTTCTTGATGCGAATGCTACAGGCTGTTGATTTTATAACAACACAGATCAGAATCCTCCTTTAGAAGTGTCAGTCTGAATTTGTATTGGAATTTTATGGTCGAAAAAACGTGATACTGGAGCATTTCGACTTTTTGAAATTCACTTTCATGATTTTTGTTCCATTCCCACAAAACATTATATCTGGTCAATTGTCTAAGTAATGTTGATTGTTGCCTTGCATTAGGAATGCATCTATTCAAATACTTAATCAAACCCAATAATTGTAATACAGCCTTTTTATCTTTGGGTTTTGGTTACTTCTCAACGGCTTGTTTAGATTTGTCATCTACTGCAATACCTCTATTCAAAATTTTCGTTCTAACATAAATTACTTCTTTCTTCTTGAATTGCAGTTTATCTTAATTGAATTTAACATTACATTCTCGTGCTCTCTTGAATAATGTCCTCAAATTATTATCATGAACTTCTTTATTATCTCCTTAAGATGTCATCAAAATATATTCCTACTCCTGGCAAATCACGAAATAATCATCTGTTCATCTTTTGAAATACTTAAGGAGAGGAGCAACTTCCATATGGAAGTACATTAAATTTATATTTTCCGGAAGGTGTATTAAATGAATACATTTCTGAACTCTCTTCATTTTAATTGTATATGCCAGAAACCATTTTTCATGTCTATTACTGTGAAATATGTTTTTTTATTCGAGTTATTGACCAAATCTTCTACAGTGGGAATCAAATAATGTTCTCTTCTAATTGCCATATTCAAATACTTCGGATCCAAACATACTCGTAGGTCACCATTATTTTTTTCACAATGACTAACGAATTTACCCATTCTGTAGGCTTCTCAACTTTTTCTATTATTCCGTTCTTTTTTAGTTCATATAACTTCTTCTTCAATCTCTCTAGTATAACAGCGTGTATTCTACTTGGCGGTTGAATGGTTGGGACAGCATCTGAATTCAGAACAATTTCGTAATATCCAGGAACCCAAACCCTTCGAAAATCTCTTTGAATTCTTCTAAAATAGGATCTTATACAATATTTTCGATTCTATTGACACAGTTTGGTCTGGTAACCAGTCCTAGCTCAATACATGTTTGAAATCCAATGATAGGTTGTGCCACTATGTCTGCTACGACAAAACGAATGTTATGAATTGATTAATTTTACCATCTGCAAGGTAAAGTCACTTCTCCTATGGCTGCAACTAAGAATTCTGTTTTTCCTTATGACTTCAATACAATATTTGATTGTATTAATTTGCCTATTGAAATATCTCGAGAAACTTCAAATGGTAGAACATTTACTTCGGCACTTATATCCAGTTTGAAATTGATAGAAATGCCATTGATGGTAAATGTTTCATTCCAACAATTTTCACCATTAAATGTGATTTCATGTATATAAAATTCAATATCACTATCATCAGATTGCTTCTCAAGCTTATATTCTTTTTTATTACTGATCCTTTTGTTTGAGTCTTCCTGATGTAGTGCATTGATTTTCTTTTTATTTCTTGTTGAGCATCCCTAAGCAAAATGATTATTTTCTTTACAGAAAGCACAAACCTTCCCGAATGCGGAACATGCTTCATAATTATAAGTATAACAGCACTTTTTACAAAAGAATGCATTACTTGAACTATGTTTCTTTTCATTCAACGACAAAACCTCTAATTTAGAAGGTAAATCTTTCTCTTCTAGTTCTTGCAGATGTCTCTTGCTGAGTTCACATGAGCGACAGTAGTCGATAATTTTTTCAAGATCCGGATTGTTCCACAGCAAAATTTCTTTGTCATTATTATTATTATTTGATCTCTTATAATATTATCTTGGAGATCACCATATCCACACATCCTTGCAGCTATCTTAAGTTCCATGACATATTGATCAAACTGCTGATCTGACTTCTTTCTAATACTCAGGAATTTGAATCGCTCCATGCATACATTCTTCTTAGGGACACAGTGAGTGTCAAACTTTCAAAAATATCTTTCAATGCAGAATTTTTATAGTCTAAACTTAATGATTTGAAAATATTTCTTCCTTCTTTGCCAATACAGTTGAGAAAAATAGCAACTTCCACATTTTCATTATTATATCCACAAGCAAGGAGATATATCTTGAATTCCTGTTCCATTCTGCCCAACGTTTTCCAATATACTCATCAAAGACCAGTTCATCTGGTCGATCGAAATAGGCTTCAGCCATACTTAAATTAGGTTCTTTTTAACCTGACACCATGTAACAGTCAACAACTTGAGTTGATTAGGGCCAGTTTCACCGGTTCCAGTTAAACCCCAGATAACTAACTGATAGTTTAGATGGTGTAGAAACGTTCACATTCTAACCATCAGTTAATTAATCTGACGCTTAACCGGAACCTGTGAAACTGGCCCTTAGACCTATTATAGGTAATTATGCTTTAATAATTTGAAACACAAGTTTCAACATTTAATGACAAGTTATCAGTCTACATGACATTTTTCCATTGATCTCTCATATACCGGAACCTCTTAACAAGTAATATATTTTACTGTAGGGATTTAAAAAAATTCAAAAGTTTTTGATCAATTTCTTCCTCCGTAGAAAGGTCTGAACTCATTGAATTATTCAAGTTCCGATTTGGTCAAGTGAATTTTTTTCTATTCGACTTGAATAAAAAAAATTTATCCAGTCAATCTTTCCAAAGTTTACTTTTATATTGATGATTTCTTCGTTTTAGTATTCTATCATACTGCTAGTCCTAGCAATTGTACACATCTCAGTGGGAATTCTCGCAGTTCACCCGACTATGATATCGACTGATGGGAAAGCTGCTTTGAAGATTGAGCTCGATGAACATTTGAGCAAACAGCAGACGATCAAATCTACAGCGCTTGACAACATTCAATTTCTGGTAAGAACATAAAGCTATGATTTAAAACAATTTAAATAGTAGTAGTGATTGTCAGGACATCAAATTCAGAAAGCTACCTACTGAGGTCCTTCAGCCAGGTTTGTTCTGGGAAGGCTTTGTTACTAGCGCCATGCGCCTTATTATGAGTAGAACTAACCACTATTCAGTAAACGTAACAACCGTTATCATAATACTGTTTCGATTCATACAATTATTCACGTGGTGCGAATACTATTGGACAAACAATTTTAAAAACAAATGTTATTTTAGGATAATAGAATAACCTCTTTCAGTGGATAATAACGAAATCAGAAAAGCAAAAAGTACATGAGAACTCTCTTTGAAAATTATATTTTCAACTTTCTTCTGGATCTCCAGGATATTTGATACCCATAAATTTCAAATGCTAAATGAATTTAGGAGCTGGAATAGTTCTTGTCGGACTGTCAGTTGAATTCAAATTTGACGTGACTTATTTCAAAATGATTTGCTTCTCTTCTATCAAGTCCCGCATAAAAAATAACTTCTTTTGCTGCTTCAGTGAGTGCAACAAATTCGGATTCTACTGTGCTTAAGGAAACACATCTTTGTTTTCGGCTGCACCAACTTATTGTTCCACTTCCAAGAATAAATACTTATCTGTTCATGTTTCTTTTATTTTTATTCTGACAGTTGTCATGTTAACAGATGCAAAAAGTTTGTATCGCAATAAACATTCATTGTTACTGATGCAATAATTCCGATTCATTTCAAAGAGATGGATCAGAATAAGAAAACACAAAAACAATTTGGTCCTTCGGGCGAATAGTAAAACTTCCGTTATATTGATGAGCATCTGGATTTAATTTTTCTTGAAACTCACGCATTTTGACCTGAACAAAAAATCCTAATGAAATTTTTGGCGGTCTCGAGTAACTGGCATTTTCTAGCACACGTTTCTCCTTTGAGAAACATACTCAAATGCCTCCTCATATTCACCAGCACATTATACACAACTTAGTTCACCAGTTTTACACTTTTTTTTCATTTCATTGAAAACAGTTATTCATCAAGAAACTCTACCTTCTTTTACCAAAAACAAAATAAACAAATTCATACTGTTTTGTTTAGTGAATATCTGTCATGTCAGGATTGTCAGGTTGGTAACTTGGAAATCACTCGCAGCCAACTTTTCGAAACAATGGAATTACGTAAAGGCGAAGTAGGAGATTTGAGCCGGTTCTGGGCCTCCCCCCTCCACTATGACGTCATCGTTGACCTTGTGGTGACCTTCAGGGATGACCTTGGTGCATAGGTACCTTTGTGTAGGTCTATGACCTTGGCATGCCCTAGAGATGCCTTTGAAATTTTGTGTTTGACCTTGATTTATATTGTTGGGAGAGGTGTTCAGGGTTTGTGTTTGACCTTGAGATGACTTGGAATTTTTTTCATACACGGACAAGTACTTTTTGTAAGTACACATATTTTTTTTTCCTCCATGTCTTGCATGACCTTCATGTCTACCTACTCAGGTACTGTGTATGATCCTTGTAGAGTGCACATGAAAAGCTATACCGAAGTATGGAGACGGTACACGTCCGCACACCACGGAGATCCAGCCCGATATGTGAGCTCTGATTCCTCTCCCGTGATGTATACCTTGCGATGGTGGTGGGGGGAGAGGTCGCGTGACGTCAGCGCTAAGCGCACGACGATCCACTGATGTGTGTCAGACCCTCGCTCCTGACACGGTGGATCCGCTGACGTCACACACCCATACGCTGAGGCGATGTAGCGACTACTATTAACTCTCCGTCCTCTCTGTATTGATATGCTGTTGGATGCGTTAACTGGTGGGGAGGGCTCTGTGACGTTGCATGAGTAGTCGATGCAGAGAGAATTTGTTTACCCTCTCTTCCACTCATCGAAATAATATTTAAAGGTGGTGAGAATGATTGTGAAATCAGTATTTCATTGAGTTTTGTGCTGAAGAGACATCGAGAAAATGTATTCCTGTGGATGTGGTAAATCGTTCACTCGTAGTGATAATCTCCGTCGGCATCAACTCCAAAGTTGCCAAGGTGGCCCTTCTGTGAAAAGGATTAAGTTAGATGCGGCAGCATCGACACCAATGTACACATGCAATTGTTGTAATGTGTCAATTCCTGCTTCCCAAGTTAGTTCTCACAAAAGAACTCTCCAGCACAAGAACAATGCATGTGTTCAAGTGAGTGATGGCATACAAATTATAAGGAATGCTTTCAAGTGTAGAATTGTGAGCTATCGCGTGGAAAGTCCAAATGTTTACACTGAATATATGCCATTCTTCAGTGAGATCAGAGAAAAAGTTATTGGATTACTTGAAGAGGCAATAAAGGTTCACAAGATCTTTAAAGTGAATATGGAAGTATTTGGCAGCTACATTGTCCAAACACGGGATTTGAGTGATACCAAGTCATTCAACTCACAAAATAAAATTGTGGATCAGTCTACGGATTTGGGTGCATTATTCGATGGATTCCGTGATGTCATCATTGCTCAGACTACGGAATTTGAAGAACGTGATTCAGGTATGTTTAAGGTTTCCTTCTAATTACATGAATATTAAATTATGTTTATGTTTCAGGATGGAGTTGTGAAAAAGTTATGTTCCTCGAAGTGAACATCAACAAGTATAGTCCACTCAGCGGATGTTCGTATGTGAAGCTGCCCGAATTCATTGAGACAAGAAAAGGTGTTGTGAATATTCGCAATGAAGATCAACATTGTTTTGCATGGGCCATCACATCTGCATTGTTTCCTGCGAATGGTAGAGTGTCAGAAGTTTCCTCATACCCCCACTATTCCAATGTCTTGAATGTAACAGGTATGGATTTTCCAGTTAAACTTCAAGCTATAAAAAAGTTTGAAGACATAAATGATATTTCAATAAATGTTTATGGGTTAGAGTCGAAACTTGATAAGGGTAAAATGAAATATGAAGTGGTTGGTCCGTTGCGTTACTCACAGAGAAGACTCAGAAGACATGTCAATTTGTTACTTATAACAGATGATTCTGGCAATAGTCATTATTGTTGGATTAAAGACCTTTCTAGATTAGTTTCAAGTCAACTATCTGCGCATGAGCATAAAAAATATTTTTGTGATGGATGTTTATTGTATTTCTCTCATGAGCGATTATTGTTACGTCATCAGTTGCATGACTGTAATCACTTGAGCACTACAACACCATCAGTCAAGTTCAGAATCAACAAATATGGTAAAATGTTACCGGGGAATACACTTATGTTTGAAAATTTTGAGAAACAGCTGAAGGTGCCATTTTTAGTTTATGCCGACTTTGAATCAGTTCTCAAACCCATTCAAACTAGTCAACCCAACCCTAAACACTCATACTCGAACAAAACATACAAACATGAACCTTATTCATTTGCTTATTCGATAAAATGTTCATACAATGATAAATTAACTAAATTTGTGACATATAGGGGTGAGGATGCAGCCGAGAAATTTGTTACAAAACTTGAAGATGATTTAAGGAATATTTATCACAATCATTTGAGGTATCCAATTCCTATGGCTGCACAAACCCCCTCGGAAGAAAAAGAGTTTTCTTCTACTCAATTTTGTGGTATATGTGATAAACCATTCTCGGGTGGTGATGTGAAAGTGAGAGACCATTGTCATCTCACTGGAAAAAAAAGATCACCTGCAGCACATTCTGTATGTAACTTGAATTTCAAACTACCTAATTTTGTTCCGATAATTTTCCATAACCTGAGTGGATATGATTGTCATTTGTTCATAAAAGAACTGTATAGAAACAAAGACAAAGTGGATGTTATCCCACAAACTAAGGAAAAATACATATCTTTCACCAAGCATTTATTTACTCACTCATACACTGACAAAGATGGAAAAGAGAAAAAGAATTATTTGAAAATGAGATTCATAGACAGTTTTAAATTCATGTCGAATTCTTTGCAGAACTTAGGTGCTAACTTAACATCCGATCAGTGTATTGAGATGCATAAACATTTTCCACAAATTGACAAATTCAATTTGATGAGACAGAAAGGTGTTTTTCCATATAACTTTGTTGATCATATTGACAAGTTGAATCATCCAACTCTCCCCACAAAAAATCAGTTTTATGACAATCTTAACGGAGAGCATATATCAGATAAGGATTATATGAGAGCGAAACGTGTTTGGCATTTATTCGAGTGTAAGAGTTTGGGAGAATACTCGGATTTATATTTGAAGTCTGATGTGCTTCTATTATGTGACATATTTGAGAATTTTAGAGACATATGTTTAGAGAAATATAAATTAGATCCGGCACAGTATTATACAGCACCCGGATTATCATGGGATGCAATGCTAAAGTATACAAATATTGAATTGGAATTATTGACAGACATTGACATGATACATTTTTTCAAGAAAGGAATACGTGGTGGAATAAGTCAGTGTAGTGGAAGGAAGCATATTGCTAATAATAAATTTTTACCCGATTATAACCCCAATGAACCTTCATCATTCATATCATATTTAGATGCCACCAACTTATATGGTCACAGTATGTCACAACCATTACCCACCAATGATTTTGCTTGGCTAACACCCAATGACATTTTCAATTTGGACGTAATGGCTGTGGCATCTGATAGTCCATACGGTTATGTTCTCGAAGTGGATATTCATTATCCCCAAGAATTACATGACAAACATGCTGATCTCCCTTTTCTCGTTGAAAGTTTAATACCTCCACATTCCAAATCGAAAATTCCTAAATTAATTCCAAATTTAAATGACAAGAGAAAATATATTGTACATTATAAAAACTTACAGCAGGCTGTGGCCAATGGTCTTATTGTCATGAATACACATAGAGTGCTGAAATTCAAGCAGTCATGTTGGATGAAACCTTATATTGATTTGAACACTGAAATGCGCAATCGCTCTAACAACAAAGCTGAAAAAGATTTCTATAAACTCATGAATAATGCAGTTTATGGGAAAACGATGGAAAACGTTGATAACAGAATAGATGTTAGATTGGTGACGCATTGGGAAAGCATCAAGAGGAAAATGGGTGCTAGCACCCTAATATCACGTCCTAATTTCAAAAGCTGTTCAATTTTTTCCGAAAATTTCGTTGCTATTCAATTGGGCAAAGTTAATGTATTGTACGATAAACCACTATATTTGGGATTCTGTATTCTAGAATTATCCAAAACAGTTATGTACAACTTCTTCTACGGATGTATTAAACGTCATTATGCAGAAAATGCTACCTTACTCTACACTGACACGGATTCTTTAATTTTGAAAGTAAAAACTGATAATTTTTATGAATTCATTACCAGCAATATAGGTGAGTTTGATACTTCCAATTACAAATTAGGAAACCAATTCAATATTCCCATTACAAAGTCAATTCTGGGTAATTTCAAAGATGAATTTCCGAATGATCCCATAATTAGCTTTTATGGTACCGGTGCTAAAGCATATTATGTTCAGTCTGTAGGTAGTGAATTCAAGAAAGCAAAAGGTGTCAAAAGATCCGTCATAAAGAATGAATTGACATGTGAAGATTATAAGAAAATTGTCGAACAGGGTGGTTTAATATTTAGGAAGATGAACTCGTTTAGAAGCATATTGCACGACATGTATACTGAATTGAAAAACAAAGTTGCATTGTCGTACCATGATGATAAACGGTTCATCATTCCCAATACGACACAAACTCTTCCTTGGGGTCATAGCGATATAGAATTCTACCAGAATGACCCAGAAGAGAATATTCGTTGGGTTTCCAATATTATTCAATCTTTTTCCCAAGAGAGTCCTTTAGATCAATTACTTCATTTATTAACAGCTGAATTGAATAAATGAAATATCATTCAAAATGGAAAATTCACCACCACTATACCTATTTATTTGTATTTCATATGTGATTACGCTTATTATATAAAAATAAAATTGTACTAGTCAATTTTAGCTGATGTCTTGTCCTGTACCGAATATATTATATAGTACTCTTATTGTATAAAAGTCGAATTATACTAGTCAATGTTAGTTTATGTCTTGTTACCAAATATATTTTTTTGAATAAACATGTTTTTCTGAATTCCTTTTGATTCATTTGAGATATCAACATACCTACACAGAGATATATACAAATGATTGTTTTAAAATCATCAGTATGAAAGATATCAAGGTGGGAGAAAGATGTCTAAGGCTATCGATAAATTCGGTCGTACACGAAAATGGGGTGCTGTTAAAGTTCGAGTTCTTCAAGGTTCTCAAGGTCCCCAAGGTATAGGATTCAAGCTTTCACCTGATGACCAATATGATGTGCAAGGTAAAAGACTGAAAAATGTTGGTGAACCGATAGATGAGAGTGATTGTGTAACCCAATTATATCTCAATGAACAAATCAAGGAGACGAAGGCACGTGTCCTCAAAGCCTTGCAGGCTGCCATACTTGCCACAACGGCTAAGATTGTACCTGATGCCCGTCTAGCATTCAATGAAAAAATAGAGGAGGTCACTGATGATCTAGATCGCAAATATAGTAATCTAAAAAGTGATGTGGATATCAAAGTATGGGATACCACAGCTACAATTACACGAAAAATAACAGAGTTGACTAGTGACCTCGATCATAAATGCAATCTGATGAAAGAGGATTTTGAAGTTACATCTGCAATGATGCAAAAATATGATGATTTGGAAAAGAGGTTAGCTGTATTAGAGAAGAAACATCAGAGGTTAGTCGATTTGGAGAGGAAACATCCTGATATTTGGCTCACACATAGACCAAAACTTTGGGCTCCAGGCAGTGATCCAGATCCAGCTGTAAATTGGTCTCCAGGCAGTGATCCAGACCCAGCTGTTTGAAAAATGAATTTGTATTATCATAAAAATATATAGAATAAATTTTGTCATACTAAAGTTATTTGTATTTCAATACCATAATGTTACTTACACATTCACATACACTGATCTTCTCGCTAACACTGTTTGGGAGACACGAGAGCTCTATACTCTTATGCAGAAGAGTTATGGTGGTGGTATCCCCCCTACTCTGAATGGAAGATATAAAAGACGGGCAGGTCACTGAATACTTCATTCGAATCTCATAATTCGAATATTGTGTTGTATATTTCATATTTATTATAATTTATTGATACCTGTGTGAGCGATGGAGAATTATATGGAAGTCCTGACGAGCCTGTCCCACATGGACGTCAACAACTTCGAGGAGGAGTGGGAAGACGACCTAGAGGTGGAAGTACCAGCGGTCCATGAGCTGGAGGAAATGGTGGACCAGCTGGTGTTCGTGGACTTGGTGGAACTGGTGGAGCCGGAGGACCCTGAGATGGATGCCGTCGACGAGGACAGCGAAGATGATGACGTCGATGAAGGGGTTGAGGTGGATTCTGCCAGCGACTTCGACTCCATCATAAGTCGTACCATACCTATCAACATGTCGGAGACGTTGAACAATTTTGCAACTAATTTGTATTGTTGCACATTAGCCTTCGTTGCAATTGATACCGGTGATGAAGGCCAATTCTTCGTCTGCCACATGTGCTATTTACGGTACTGTGGTATGAATGACAATGGTGGGTTGTATGCTAATCACCATTCACATACAACTGTTGAGTATGCTGATACTCCAACTCACCATTGTCATGCATGCCAAACTCCCTTATTTCAACTCACTCCACTAAGTACATGTATTTTTTGTAATACTTAGCGTTGTTGAAATGCGGGTGGGGTTATGATGGGTTTGATTCAGATGGTACCAGGGGAGGGATGTGCGCAATGGTCGAAGTAGCGTTTCGAGAGGGAGGGGGTAGAGTGGGAGGTGGGCCGATGGCTTAAAAGGAGAGTTCCTCTGAATATTCTTCAGTTGACTTCGAGTTCTCCAAGCCAACACCACCAGCACCAGCAGCAGTTTCTCGTCCAAGTTCCATATCTTCAATTCTAATTGGTGAGTACTCTATCTTATATTCATTATTTTGTTTAATTTTTTTTTTCAATGTACAGCGATGGCTCCAGCTCCACCGGCGACCAACCTGTTGATGTTCGCAGCATTGACCAATGTCCTGGTCGACGAAAATAGGCCTCAAGGACCATCTCCGCCGCCTTCACCAGGACCATATCACTCGGACATCAACGAAGCGGACTTCACCAACGCCCTGGAGAGCCTTAAGGAGGACATGGAGATCCCTGAGCCGTTGACGCCGATGGTTTCACAGGAGCAAGGTGGGAGTGAACTTAAGCGACAAAGCGATTCCGTTGACGATGTTGCTCCCAAACAGAAACGTAAAATGAGGGCAAAATCGTCAATGATATGTAAGCCGATTGAGATTGTGGATAGCGAGGATGAGTTCGAGCCGACACCACCACGACCAAGTGGTAGCGGCGTGAAATCGTCATCGCGGAAGCAATCGGGCAAAAGCAGTAGGGTTGGTGCTATTTCCGCATATCGGAAGAGATGCGATCAAACCAACCCGTATCAAGCAGGATGGCCATCATCCTCAAGAGCTGCGGTCCCTGTTGTGACTCCTGTTGCAACTGTAGTGGCACCTATTGAACGTATTCAAGAGGTTGCACCTATAGTTGTAACCGTGGAGCCGACAGTCGTCGACTTACCGCGAGTCGCAGAAGTTGTACCACCACGTGCTGTTGTGCAAATCATCAGCGTTGATGTCGTACCACCAGCGCCCGCTGTACCTCCACCAGCCCCTATCGTGGAGGTAGTTGCCATCATCGATCCCGTCGCCGACGTCGCCTTGGAGGCCATCGCTCCCACGTTGGAAACGGATGTGGACCAGCTGATGGGTGTGATAGCCGAGGCTCAGCGCGACTTCCAGCTGAGCCAAGTAGCGCGGGCGGAAATTGCCCGTCAGCTGGCTGAGCTGACTGAGCGTGACCGTCAGGAAGCCATCCTGGAGGCCGAACGCTTCACCAGGTTGGAGACGGCCAGAGCTCAGGTGACGGCATTGACGGAGAGGATGATGGCAACCCTCCAACGACTTAGAAATAGTTAGATGTAAGATATTTTTTATAGGTTAAGTTATTTGTAAGTGTTGTAAAAATTAATTTAAATATAAGTTGCATGTGTAGAATTAGTTATTGTTAATAAAAAAAAGATCAAGTGACAAAGGAGTGTACATTAAATTTGTTGGGTGGTACACATTGGGCAATGCGATGTTGGGGCATTGCCTATCACTTTATCTCAATTGTATTTTAATTCAAGTTGTATATATTAAATTAGGTGTTAGTAATAAAAAAAGAATAAGTGAAAAAAAAGGAGTGTACATTCAATTTGTTGGTAGGTACACATTGTGCAATGTGTGGTTGGGGCATTGTTCATCACTTTATTCTAATTATTGTCTTTCATACTTATGTTAATCAATGAGTATGTAAATAATCTTTGACTCTATTTATTATTTTAACCCTTTGATAAAATATCATATTGTGTATTTCTCCTATCACACACTCTTCAAAGCCCCACCCTTCTCTCCCACCCTTCTCTCCCACCCTTCTTTCCCACCCTTCTCTCCCACCTTTCTCTTCCTCTGAACTACTATAAATTCAATGCCAGCTCATATTATAGTATCAGTCTTCCAAGATGTCTTTCCCAGACTCCACCTCATCTCCGAGACGCATCTGGGCATTTGAAGATGATGAAGTTCTGGATTTTCTTCCTCTCCAGGAGAATGTCGTGTACGAGGGGGAAAGGGGTCACTGGTATAGACCTTCCAGAGGCCCTATCCAAGTAAATGAGGTGAGCGACTCCACGGATATTTGGGATTATCCATCGCCGTCATCGCCATCATCAGAGGATGAGATGGACGTTCAACCGCTTTACTGGGAGGACCTGTTTTCATCCGATTCATCGGAGGATGAAGCGGTGGTCGACCACCAGGAGGAGGTCGTGCATTACGGCATCGAGGACTTGCACCTGCTGGTGGACGAAGACCCTGAGGAGGAGGTCGTGCATGTCGGCATCGAGGACCTGCACGTCCTGGTGGACGAAGACTCTGAAGAGGAGGTCCACATGTTGGTGGACGATGACTCTGACGATGACACCATCATCGTGGTGTCATCAGACGATGACGATGTCATCTAAGCCCATTCCGTGGTCGTCGCGCATAAATATGCGGGATGACACCCAGCTCTCCGGAGCACCCCAACGGCCCTTTTCAGGGCCACAAAAAGAACACACACACACATTTTCACCACTTAATGGTAGAAATGTACAAGGTCGTGGTGGGGGAAACGGAACCGGCGGTACACACCTACTGTGCTAGAATCCGCTGAGTACTACTACTTAGATTTCAAAAAGTGTTTGAAAAAATTTTTCCAATCATTTTTCCAGTATAATTGAATATTTCAAACCTTTTATCTGGTATGAAATTTTCTAATAAAACTAACTATTTCGTTAATATGAAACAATTCAGAAATTCCACCCACCGCTACGCCAATGCTCTAACAAAATGGATGTGACTGTCCATACTCTCACAGCTGTGTTGGAGTATTTGCCACCAGATGGAACTGGTCTTCAGTTTTCAAACGTTAAAATGAACACTCGTATCAGTGTTGCGGTATTTGGCACCAGATGGTAATAGTCTTCAGTTTTCAATATTAAAATATTGGATGTCTAACGTAATGCTAGTTGTATACATCTTGGCGAATGATATAAAGGCTAGAAGATATTTTGGACTTTTATTGGCAACCATAATAGACCGATGTGTTAGTTTGTGTGGAGGCCCACGGAATCGACTTCCTATTATAATGGTTGGGAGGTGAATAATAGGAAGTCTATTCCGTGTTTTTTTTAATTTGATGACCTTTGACCTTGAAATTTTTTTGAATGTTTTATATTCGCGTTAGGAAGAGTTTTATCAAAAAATTGCATACTAGATAAATGATTGGAAATGTTAAATTCTATAGGAAAAAATATTTGAAAATAATTTTTAGAGTGTTTTTGAAAATAATTATTGGAATTTCTGAAATATTTCATATAACCGAAATGGTGAGTTCTATCAGAAAATTTCATACCACATAAAAAGTTTGAAATGTTGAATTCTACTGGAAAAATGATTGAAAAAAAATTTTCAATCACTTTTTGAAATCTTAGTAGTAGTACTCGGCGGATTCTAACACAGTAGATGTGTACCACCATTTCCATCACATATCCCCACTCCGATCACTATAAATACGGTAACAACCTACTCAAAGTATCATTCAACAATTCAACATGTCTTCAGCAACAGCACAGGAGATCCCAACTACCACAGCGCCACCGCGGCACTCAGCAGAAGAGCATGGGTCCGATGATGACAATGATATCGGAGATGCTACAGAGTTTAACCGTGTGTGGGCGGAGACGAAGGAGCGGGCTAGGGCATTCTATGCTAGGAATGTTGGCAATGTCGGTGAAGACTCAAGCTAATCAGTCTTCACCCAATTCCCCTTGGCTCTTTGGAGCAAAACAGCCTTTTTCAAGGCTACAAAAAAGAACTCACACTTTCTATTGGGAATCATATTCGTCACTATAATTATATGCAATACGTAGGTGTAAATCAGAACTATGACTCACTTTGATCATTTAGTTCTAAATCACACTTTCGCATTATGTTACGAAATGATTTCCATATTTATAGTTAATTGGGCAAAGCTTATGTAGGTGACATAGAACTATATACACATCTGGAGAAGACATCGGTTGGAAGAATACTGTGTGTTCTCAACACTTCCCATTACTATGAAATTTGTAGAGTTAACTCATGGGATATTCACCCCCTCTCCTTTTACGGTGGTTTGTTGTCATGTTCATGTGCGCATGTACCATGCGACTTGATTGTATAAAACGTGAAGTCGCATCAACATCAGCACCATTTCTATCCACATCCCATTGATATCACACATTCCTCCGAGCTAAATAATCATGAACTCACTACCAAATTTATCTGTTGAAGAAGGTGCAACAAATGGTGAGTTTGGTTTTGAAAATATTCCGGTATATCACTTGTCATCCCAAGATTCCACCGATGACTTCAACTTCGAAGCTTATCTAAAGATGACAGATAAACCGGAATCTTCAGAATGTGCTGATCCAACCCTTTCACAGCTGTCACTACCCGAATGCCCTCCACTCCTCTCTCCTCTTAGTGTGGATCATAAACCGAAACAATCTAAGAGGAAGGGTACATCTACTGTTTCTAAACCCAAGAAAATAACTAAGGGTGTACGGAAACCCCGTAAGAAGAAGGTAGATGACACCTTAAAGAAAGTGATGGGTGATTTGGGAAATGTATCGCTTCATTCTTTCGGTCCACTGCAGTGCTGTGGGGACATGTTGAAGAAAGCCAAATGCCGCATCGTAAAAGCGAAGGCCACCATCGTCAAATGCGATGACGATATTCAAAGTAGCAGCATAGACGAGGTGGCTCTTCAGGAGCTCGATGCAAAGATTGCATCAACAAAGGTTGAACTGATCAAAATGTGTGAAGATGCAGATAAACTCCGTAACAAAATCACACAGAATAATGAGTTCACCCATTGTTTGAAAGTGCAAGCTGAGATGGAGCTTCAGGAGTCCACTAAACTTTTCGATACGGCAGCATCTGTACGTGATAAGTGGAGAAAAGAGTTTGATCACGCTTTTCAATATGATACTGATTAGCTCTGAGGATAATGGAATGTCATCAATGTTGTGAGTTGAAAATATATAAGCGGGAATGGGGTATGCATTTAAATTGGTTTGGCATACACAGAACGTTGCGATTGGCTGGGGCAACGTTTACCGCTACAATATTTTTTCAATTCAGTCTACTTGAAATGAAAACTCAAAATCAATTTCACCACTTTATTAAAGTTAATACATATTTAAACCATGTCACGTTTATCAATCCATGAATTGTGTTCAATGGGAAGACCTAACCACTTCACATATAGTTTATCTTTTTTACTCTTCAGCACCTTCTCGACGAGATAAATGTCAGGATTTTCCGTTTTCAATAACTCTTCTTCATAAAAACATCCTCTAATCGGTTGGCCATCCATATCTTCAATTATATACGTTGTGGGATATGTCCTATTGATTTTAATGATTTTGAATAATTCAGTTGTGAAATTTGCAGTATATCCTTTTTCGAAAATATTTTTGTACTTGCTTATACGAACAATGTCATTCATTCGGAATTTGGGCAGTTTTTGTTTTCCTCGAATGACTTTGGCAACTTTAAATTTCAGTTTTGTTGTTGGTGTAACATTGATTGGTTCTATACCAGTTGTACGATGCACTTTATGGTTATATTTTCTTGTTATAATAGGAAGAATGTCTAACCACTTGTTGTGTCCCATCGCTGAAAATTCCCTATAAAGCCACGTCTTTATTGTTCGAATTACTCTTTCTGCTATGGCCGCCTTCATTGTGCTGAATGTTGAATAATGATTGATTTTATATTTACCCATTAGAGATGAGAAAGTATTGTTGAAAAACTCTTTTCCCTGATCGCTTTGTAGATGTTTCGGAGAATAGTCGGCTTCTTTCAGCACATCTTCCATTGCATCAGTTACAGCACTACCTGTTTTATTTTTGATCGGTTTTGTCCATAGATATTTTGAGTAGCAATCAATTACTACAAGGACATATCTATATCCTTTATTATGTTTAGCATAGGGTTGTAATTCGGCAAGATCAATTTGCCATAGATCTGCAAAACCTTTGAGGGTGGTGGTTCTTCTGGTGAAATTACGTCTTGCCGGTGTATGTAATTCATTGACAACTTGTCGTTTGAGATCACTTATTCCATTGTCCATCCTCTCACAATGACTGCTTCACTTTGTTTCCGTGTACAAAATGATCATTTTCTTGAATGTTTCAATATATTATACTTTCCTCACGTAATTCTTCAATTATTGAAATTATTTCATTGTCGTGTCCAGTATGTCCAGCTGATTTCGAGGATATCAATAGTCGTAAACGAGCGACTAACTCTTTTGGTGAATTCCAGTATACATAATTCGCAGGTTTGGGATCATACCTTTTTTGTATCCGATTAATCCCTGCACCTTTTTTTGTTCTACTTCTCGTTGTTAGATAATGTGATAAGTTTAGTACTGGTTTAATAACTTCACGGAATTTTTTTGATTTCGTATGTTTGAAACCATTCCTCAGTTGATGTTGTTTGTATGGTGCATTCGTGACTCTCAATATTTTAGCATATGTATGAAGAATTCCATCATCACTGACTTCAGGTGGGTTTTTTAAAAAAATCATATTATATAACTCCGGACTACTTGGGAATTCATGTTTTTTTGTTTTATTGGCATTCCAAAATAAAATATTTCCACCACTGAAATTTACATTGAGACTTCCCATTTTGAGTTTTCCCGTAGCAGGATCTGAACGGATACCAAATATTGTGTCATAGTCACCATTGTTTGTTTTGACATTTTCCAAATGCATCTTCAAAATATCTTCAATATTGCCTTCAGAAAGGGAGGAATAGTCCGAGTTACTTATTCGAGATGATGATGGTGTTTCGAATATAGACGTTTCACCGAATTCTTTGATGGTGTCACTGTCAGCAGACGAGGTGTCACTACCAAATTGATTCTTTCCCATAGGAGTACTCCTAACTAGAGTAGAGTGTGAGTTCACTTGCTTCGTCATTGATTGTCGTAGTGGTGGTGGTAGTTGTTTCGTTGCAGCAGCTGAAGATAGAACGTTCAATGGCTTCATTAGGGGATCGTAGAATTTTTCAAGTGCTATTCGATTTTCAATAAGTCCACTCTTGATAGAGTTAAATTTCTGGCGTACAGCTTCTGTTGTCTCAACTAGTTGACGTTTCAAATTCAATGCATTGTTTTTATCATCAACAACTGAATCGTTCTTCATTTTGTTCTACAAGAGAGATTACACCACTGAAGTAACCTGTGTGCAATCCAACGATCGATTGAATGTGGATTGCAGTGTCATGGATATATAAAACTATCAAATCCCATGCGATATCTACCTTCGTGCATTTTTCTATCTTTATCAATGACCATAAATCCATATTGATCCTCCCAACATTTAACACACATCAGTTGAAATTGTTTGAATGTTACGTCGGGTGACACGTGATCGGAATAAATATGGTGTAGATTCGTTTCATCTTGTTTGAACATTACGATAAAGTTGGTATTATCTCGCACTAACTGTTTGGGCACTCGTGAATATGTTTGAGCAAGATAAAAACAGTCAACATCTTTATGGCGTCCCATACAGAAATATGATCTTATAATGTCCTGTTTTTCACATATTACATCATCGAAAATGAAAACAGAATTTGGTTTGGCATCGGACGGTTCCACTATTTCTGCATTATTACTGAACGTAAAAAAACCCAACCCCTTTATAGGTTCCAATACATTCCGTAGGAATTGATATTTGGGTTGATTGAGTGATTTCGAATAGAGATAAACGTTTGTGAATCGCAGTCCTTGTGGATGTGTTAAGAGAGAGATCATGGCATTCGTCTTTCCACAATTCGACGGTCCGATAATGAGTCCTCGAACAGATGATGGAAGTAGCGGACCATGCCGCAACACTTTCTGTCCATTCAATCCACAACCGAATTTTTCATCTAAATTATCTACAGCAAACTTTTCTTTCTGCTTCACAATGCGCATCGTACCGTGGTTGGAGACTATGTAAGCGATGATATGTTGTGAACGTTTCATTTAAATGAGTACCATCAAACGAAACGGATGTGTTCGTGGTAGATGCAGAAAAAACGGTCGTGGATTCGTTAATAATTTGATAAACAAACTTCCGTTCGAATTACATTTACCTGGAGGATATCAGTACTGTGGACCTGGTACAAAATTGGAAAAACGTTTAGCCCGCAAAGATCCTGGAATCAATAAATTGGATATTGCATGCAAACAACACGATATTCAATATTTGAATCATCTTACTGATCTCACAGCGAGACATACGGCAGACAAAGAACTCGAATACGCAGCTTGGAATAGGGTTAAATCGAAAGACGCTGGTATTAAGGAAAGAGCAGCTGCCCTACTCGTTACCAACATTATGAAAGCAAAGAGACGTTTTGGTATGGGTTGTAGTACTACTATGAAGGGAAAGAAGAGGAAGCAACCGAAGAAAAAGAAAAATAAACTCAGAAAAATCGCCTTCGGTTCTGGGGTGGTTCATAAAGTGCGGAATGTATTGAAAACAGCTGGGGGTGAGCAATTTGTTACGAATAATAGGAAAAAAGCTACCGTAGTGGCATTGCATGCGGCACGTAAATACCTCAAAGCTGCCGGTGGGAAGAAAACAATCCGCACACCCCGCATAATTCCAATTCCTAAGGTTGGGGGGATTCTACCTTTGATACCAATTTTTGCAGGATTGTCCGCGCTAGGAAGTTTAGCGGGTGCTGTTGCAGGCATCACCAGAGCTGTGAATGCAGCAAAAGCAAGCAGAACAGCCCTGATCGAAGCGAATCGTCATAATAAGAAGATGGAAAGTGTGGCATTGGGTAAAAGTGGTAGTGGTATATACCTTAAACCATACCGTAAAGGACTCGGACTATACTTGAAACCATACAATCCAAAAAACTAATTGATTCCCTACCTCGAAGACCTCTCACCGACATCGATCTCAATTATTATGCCAAGAAAATGAAAATTCCATACTTTCGCGGTATTTTCATGCGTGATACATTACCCACTAGAGGTCCACGAAACTACGAGACCGCTATTGTCAATTTAGATGGAATAAGAGGATCGGGAACACATTGGGTGGCATACGGCAAATGAGGGAAAGACATTGCATACTTTGATAGTTTTGGAGATCTACCCCCACCAATAGAGTTGATTCAATACTTTCAGAAATGTCCGAAAGTGAAAATTATATATAACTATGATCGCCAGCAGAAGTTCAACACAGTTTTCTGCGGTCATTTGTGCCTGAAGTTTCTCTCTGAATCATTATAAAATGGATACAACTCCAGCAATGACGCGAGAGGCTATTAAGGGAATGGGATTTTCACTCAAGATGTATTCAAAATATCGCACTTTGACAAAAATGGATCGAGTGATGCTTGCAACTATGCCGAAGGAAGTGATGCTTGCATGTGCTGCACATGAGATTGCTCATGTTTGGGAAAAGTTACCCAAAAGTCTACAAGATGATGTCGACATAATGAAATATAGATATTGCAATGAACACCACAATCTTGACGGTGACAGCATTCCAGATTCTGATGTGAATGATGGTCCTACACCTCGAAAAATATTCTGCTGTTATTGCAATATAAACGATATGAATATTGGTGCTAATAAAAATGAACTGGATATTGATGAACCATCTCCGAAAAAGCGTAGGTTGTCTCAAGTGTGTTGTAGACAACAATAAATTGAAGTGATATTCATAAAATGTATCAGTCATGTCACGGAAGTTCGAACTACAAGCTGTCGGGACGAGTGTCTTGAGTGCAGACTTTTTCCCACCCATTGAATTGGATAGAAACAGTCGTTATGGATTGGGACTTTCAGGATTCTATGGATGCAACACAATCAATAATATAACTGAAAAAAACAATGTAATCAGTTTTAGAATCAGTGCTGACAGTTCACCAATACTTCAGAAATACACAATTGAAATTCCATGTGGTGCATATGAAATAGATGAGATCAATGCAGTTATTCAGAAACATATCATGTTTAGATTATTTTCTGGTAATAATCAAAACGATACCAATGCAGATGATATATTCTACCTACATGCCAATAATAATACTTTCAAATGTGAGATGCGATCAAAATTTGAAATTGATCTTACCCATCCGAATTCCATAGCAAAGATGATGGGTTTCAATTTTGATAGATTTCAACCGAATCAGATACATGAATCCTCACTACCGATAAACGTAACAACTGTGAGACTCATCCGCTTAGATTGCAACATTATATCTGGTTCATACATAAATAATGAAGAATCACATATTCTTTTTTCATTCGATATCGATGTGGAGCCTGGATTCAATCTCACGAAAGAACCACACAAGATTATATATATGCCAGTCAGTCCAGAAGGTCGTCAGTTGATTCACAACATCACAGTGCGTATTTTGGATCACAAAAACAATATTATTGATTTTGGAAGTACAGAAGAGATTGTTATTATTTTGGAATTGACGAAAATCTAATAACTATTATGGGTTTTTGTTATAATAGACAGAATCGTGGAGGATTTCAAATCATTCCACAAACCGCTAAAAAGGAAGGTTCGACTAGAAAAAGGCTCATTCCAAAAGTGTACGCTAAACAGTTAGCACACCACGCTCTGTCAGTGAGAGATTTCAAATTTTTGAAATCTATTGGACTGAAAGTAAGGAAAAATGGTGCTCGAAACAAATAGTGAAAAATTGAATATATTCGATGAGCCGATGATCGATCATTCCCTCACGAGTTTACATGAGCACACATACAAACCATATGGATCACCATTGTTTAGGAATTCAGATGAAATCCGAATCGCAATCAATAATCAAGACGTTATACTCGACATTACTGAGAGTTTCATTTATATAGAGGGTAAATTCACACCTAGGGATGAAACGCAATCATGTTATCTCTCGAACAATGCAATCGCTTTCCTTTTTGATGAAATTCGCTACGAAATGGGTGGTGAACATGTTGCTGTCGTCAGGAAGCCGGGGATAACATCTACTATGAAGAATATGATTTCATTTGGACAATCACATGCCAACACATTATTAACAACTGGATGGGGACTTTCGGAAACGAAACAGGATATCTTGGACACAACCAGTCATGTATTTAGTGGTAAATTACCACTGAAATATGTGATGGGTTTCGCTGAAGATTATAACAAAAGTATCTTGAATGCCAAACAAGAAATAATTTTAATAATCGCTCGATCCTTCAAGAACTCATATATTGGTGCGGTTGATGCTGATTTGGAAATCAATAAAATTGAGTGGAAAATAAGACATATAGTGCCAGAAGATAAACACAAGCTAAAACTTTTGAATAGAATCAACAAAAATGGTCTGAATGCTAAAATCAAGTTGGCTTATCGCATGTGGGATCTCTATGAACTTCCATCACTACGTGGCACATCTTCAGATATATGGGCTATCAAGACAACCAATGCACTTGAAACACCTCGTTATATCATCATTGGGTTCCAAAGTAACACCACTTGGGAAGATAGGACAAAGGATATCACTAAATTTACAACTGCTGATATCAATAACATTCGAGTGTACTTGAACTCTGAAGTATACCCATATGAACGTTGGAATTTGGATTTCGATAAAAAACTCGATACTTCAGCTTATTATGCCTATGAGAATTTTCAAAGAAGTTATTATGATAAAGATATGAGTGAACCTCTCATGGACATTGGGCAATTTCGACAAAATCCACTATTCATCATCGATTGTTCACATCAGCCGACTGCCACAAAATCATCAACGATTGATATTAAGCTCGAGTTTGAAACCAGGAAAGCCAACTTCCCGGCCAACACCAAAGTATATGCACTCATTCTGCATGATACGTTTTTGAAATACAATGCATTGGATGGTTCAGTTCTCAGCAGATATTGAAGAAACACACACACATATTATGTATTTTTAATTTTTCTCATTTGTATTAATTTCTTTTTCATTTATTTATGTAAAAGAGGAATAGGTAAATAAAACATGACTAAATAATATTACGTTTTTTATTCAAATATCGCTAGCTTACAATTCAATTAGTTTTAGGTATATGCAAACAATCTAAAATTATGTCTCCTTCTTCATCACTATCTTCTTGGCCGTCTTCGATTTCTTCATCGCTATGATCATCCAATTGGTACTTTTGGATGATCCCTTCAGGTAGATATGGTAAGAGGCGATAAATAAATCTTCTCAACTCGCACGCAATCATACTATTGCAGAGTTGATCTAAATCCAAAGCACCATCTGAATATTGTTCGCAAAGATTCGCACCCCTCTTGTAGTTCTCGTAGTCTCGCAAGCAGTATTCAATTTGCTCTTCATCATAGCACACGCCCAAGTCGTAATTGGTGGCATGGTGAGCGTCCTCACCTAAAGCATCCAGTTCTGATGACAACCTTTCAACGGCTGAAGAGATATCTGTGGCTTTGGTCCAGTATTGGCTGGCATATTGCATCCACATCTTTCAAGAATGAAGCTATAATCAAGAGAAATTATTGAAATAACTATGCTACAAAAATAATTAGTATTACTCACATTAGACTTTTGATTATGTCTCTACCGAAGAGTGTGTTTAACAATGTATGAAAAGTTTTATATTTTCCTTACAATTATCACCTATAATATAAAGAATCAGAATTAGCCTATGACAAGTGGAAATTATATATTACTATTATTCAGTGAGATCAAATTTGACCAATGATCTCGTTTTCATGCCAACAATAGTCTGTTGACTTTGACCCAAATATGCTATCGTATATTTACCACCAGAAGAATTGATATAAGTAACATCAGCATCCGTTAATTGTGCTGAAACACGTTTTGGTAGCCATGTTTTGAACACTGTATCATTACTCACATCCACCAATGTTAATAGGATTGATTTACCAAACCGAGTAGAACAAAATGATATAGTCTTAATTGGGAAAGCTTCATTCAGTGGCAAAGATGATATTACTCTTTGCTCTAACACTTCCATCTCTTCTTTAATTATAGAATTGAGCTTTTGTAAATCCACCTTTGGAACTGACATGATGAAAATATATAAGGAAAATATAAATAATTTTCAATAGAAAAACACACTCACTGATCTCTCTCTCTCTCTGTGTGTAGGCACTGAATAACTTCACTACTCTTGCTGACTACTCAACTGCTAGGTATACAACTTCTGATTTCATATCACCATACCCACTTCTTTTATAATAGATAGTGAAGCACCCCCACCACAGACTCATGCACCGCGTGTGTGTTGCAAAGACCCCACCATGCGCGAGTTTGCATCGCATCGATAGAGGACGGAGAGTAAATAGTAGTCGCTACATCGCCACAGCGTATGGGTGTGTGACGTCAGCGGACCCACCGTGTCGGGAGCGAGGGCCTGACACACATCAGTGGATCGTCGTGTGCATAGCGCTGACGTCACGCGACCTCTCCCCCCACCACCGTCGCAAGGTATACATCACGGGAGAGAAATCAGAGCTCACATATCGGGCTGGATCTCCGTGGTGTGCGGACATGTACCGTCTCCATACTTCGGTATAGATTTTCATGTGCACTCTACAAGGATCATACACAGTCCCTGAGTAGGTAGACATGAAGGTCATGCAAGACATGGAGGAAAAAAAAATATGTGTACTTACAAAAAGTACTTGTCCGTGTATGAAAAAAATTCCAAGTCATCTCAAGGTCAAACACAAACCCTGAACACCTCTCCCAACAATATAAATCAAGGTCAAACACAAAATTTCAAAGGCATCTCTAGGGCATGCCAAGGTCATAGACCTACACAAAGGTACCTATGCACCAAGGTCATCCCTGAAGGTCACCACAAGGTCAACGATGACGTCATAGTGGAGGGGGGAGGCCCAGAACCGGCTCAAATCTCCTACTAGGCGAAGTTAATTCTGCGACATTGCCAATGTGATTCCAGAAATATTTGATTCACGTATCACATGGAATATTTCAGTGAATGAGTATGAAAAATGAGTTGATATAACCACTACATTTTCCCATCAACACTATAACTGCACGTTTGAAATAATGGTAATTATAATGTTCCTAATTGACTAGCAAATTTTAAAGGACGGGACATATCACGAACATGTGCGTATACATAATATGAATACACATGCACACAAAAAAAAGAAGCACTTTTTACATAAAATAACCTACTTCAGTGACTATAACTTAACCCGACCGACCCGATCTTATGCAAACCTAACCGAGCTTACCCGACTGTACCTACAAAACGGTTGGTTAGGTTGCGTCTTTCTCTATCTATTGTGCACATACCAAAAATGAATATTTGTGATTTGACACGTATTTTAATTAATTTTTTTTTTCGCAAAAAATGCCTCCTTCATGCTCTGTCTATTTAAAAACTATCTTTTGTTCATTCAACACATTAATATCAATAATATTTTTTTCAATCCAGTTATCTTACAACTAAATGGCCCCCTTCATAACAAAGAGAGGCCAGTATCAACGTCTTTCATTGAATCAACAATGAGTGTTAATAACTGTATGAGAGTACAATGCAACGTTGTCAGATTTCTTAAAATTCCTGCATACTGAATAATGATAAATATGAAATCTTTGAAATGAATAGTTTTCAGACGTATTGGCGCCCTAGAGACTGACAATTTTTTCATCAATAATAATAATAGTAAATAATAATATTACTTTCTCATAAATTCTCGGAGAGTGTACCATTCTTAGTGAAGATATTCAGCAAGAAATACGCAAGCGAAGCAAGCATGAGCATTCCTACTACTACTTCGTAACTTATGTATCCCTTACTTCTTGGTGTAGATATCTAGCAAGAAAGATGCTAGCGCGCACATGCCCATCACTACTTTGTCAGTTTCTGTCAACTTTGAGTAAAAACTTTCATCCCTTATTATTTGTTAGTGAAGAACAAGACCAGAAAAATGCGAGCGCGTGAATTCCAAACACTACTTTGTCAGTTTCTGTCAACTATGAATAAAAAATTTCTTCCCTAATAACTTGTTAATGAAGAACAAGGACAGAAATACGCGAGCGCGCGCATTCCCATCACTACTTTGTCGATGTCTCTCTACTTTGAGTATAAACTTTCATCTCTCGTTAGTTAGCGAAGAAAAAGACATGAAATGCACAAGCGAAGCAAGCACGCTCCTTTCGCTAACGTATTTCTTGCTACATATCTTCACCAACAAATAGGGTATGAGCGTTTCTGCATAAATTTCAGAACAATCGACAAACTATCAATTGGAATGCGCGCTTGCGTATTTCTTTTCTTGTTCTGCACTAACAAACGAGGGATGAAAGTTTATACTCAAAGTTGAGAGAAATCGACAAAGTAGTGATGAGAATGTACGCGCCCACTTCGCTCGCGTCTTTCTTGCTATATATCTACAGAAAGAAGTATGGGATGAGTTACATAAGTTAGAAAGTAGTAATAGGAATGTGCGTGCTCGCTTCCCTTGCGTATTTCTTGATAAATATCTTCGAGTGTTTATGACGAAGTATTATTATTATTGATAAAAAATTTGCCAGTCTCCAGGGCACTAATACTTCTAAAAACTATTCACTACAAAAATTTAAAATTTATCATTATTCAGTATGCAGGAAGTTTAGGGAATCTGACAGCGTTGCATTGTACTCTTATACAGTTATTAAGACTCATTGTTGGTTCAATGAACGACACTTACTCTCTGTTATGAAAGGAGCCATTTAGTTGTGAGATAACTGGATTGAATATGAAATTCATGAGATTAATATTTTGAATGCACAAAAGATATTTTTCCAACAGACAGAGCATGTAGGAGACATTTTTTGCGCAGGAATAATAACTTAATAAACGTGTTGGATCACAAGCAACCATTTGTGGTATGTGGTATGTGGTACAGTTCGGCAAACATAGCTGAGCTTGTGACATTCTCACTTCTTGCGCGAACAATCACGTCAGTATCACTAGATAGTCCGTCGTACGACTAATGCCCATCAGGAGCGTGAATATTTTCACAATTGCAGCTATGTTAGCCAAGCTGTAAGCTCGGTTAGGTTTGCATAAGGTCGGGTCGGTCGGGTTAAGTTAGTCACTAAAGTAGGTTAATTTTTGTGAAAAAAGCCCTTTATTTTTTTGTGCGCATGTGTATTCATATTATGTTTGCGGTCATGTCCGTGATCTGTCTCGTCCTTTCGAATTTTGCTAGTCAATTAGAAACATTATAATTACCATTGTTTGAAACGTGCAGTTGAAGTGTTGACGGGAAAATGTAGTGGTTATATCAACTCATTTTTTATACCCATTCAGTAAAATATTCCATGTGATACGTGTGATTTAAATATTTCTGGAATCACATTGGCAATGTCGCCAAATTAGTTATGCCTTCACGGTAATCCATTGTTTTGAAAAGTTGGCGGCGAATAATTTCCAAGTTACCAACCTGACAATCCTGACATGACAGATATTCACTAAACAAAACAGCATGAATTTGTTGATTTTGTTATTGTTAAAAGAATATAGAACAACATGATAAAAAACTGTTTTCAATGAAGAAATAGTGAATATACATCCGATGGAAAAACATACCTGATGTCATGCAATACTTCATTGACTGAGATCGTATCGATCCTTAAAAAATTAGTTTGCAAAATAAATGATGAATAGACTTGTAAGTCTTTCGATTTCAATGAATGGAAAGCTGAGAGTCGACTGAAAATAATAATAATAAAAAGATGTTGACTTATAAATGGTAATTCATATATTCAATAAATACACGGGCTGAACTTTGGTTAACTGGAAATCTGATATGGAAAAAATAATTCAACGTATCAATAATAGTAATTGCCAATTGTAATGGTACCATTTTTGTTTTGCGGAAATGCCCTGTTGCCAAGTTGACCTCTTCGAAATACTGGAAATCCGGTATGAAAAAATCAGTTGAACGTCTCGATTAGTGACCCTCAACCGATTGTAATGGTACAATTTTTGTTTTGGTCACTTGGGATTACTGAAAATCTGATATGAAAAAATATGGAAAAAAATATGGAATATCTTGATTATGGACCCTCAACCTATTTAAATGATTCTATTTTATTGCGGAAATGCGCCGTTGCCATGTTTTGGTATCTTTAGACAACTGGAAATCTGATATGAGTATAGTTCTGAGTGGATACCATACTATTCAATTAGATGAATTGCGCTATGAAATGTGAACCTTGCAGAAATGCGCCAATGTTGCCAAATCGTGGGCGATGAAAATCATTAAAAAAGATTCAAGGAAATTTTGCTCGAAAAGTATCATTATAAATATTTATCCATATTGATTTTTATGAAAATACTTTTGGGTATCTGATGACGCATGGTCCAGAAAACCATTTTTAGTTCATTAAGATTATCTCTGAAGTTCAAATGATAAACGTTCTTGAAATAACTAGATGATAAGAAACAACGTTGTAATGCTCAAGTTCTGGATTTTAAGTCACAAATTATCATACCACTTACAACTCACGGGCTATGAATGGTCAGTAGTTTGACATCAACTTCATTTCCATGGCAACAAAAGTTACAGCGTGTCTCTTTCTGCTGGTAGTTTATAAAATGCAAGCGCAGCGAGCATCTGCTGTAATGTCACTTTTTCGTACTAATCAATGATCGAATTACCAGCAACTTGGATAGCTAGGTTAGTTTGGTTAGGTTAGGTTGTGTCCCTTTTTTATAAATTCGGTCTGTGTCCGACAACGAGGGCAGTCAGAAGGCGTGTCTCTTTTTTCTGGGAATTAATAACAGCGCATTTCCTCATAACAAAAATGGCGTCATTAGAATTTATATTAATACTCTCCATTGAAAATTTCTATAAAGCTTCTCTGAATGATTTCTTGCATCTATTACTTGTCAACAGCGCATTTTCGCGAAGTTAAAATGTCATAGCAGGAACCACCTGATTGAATAGAATAATGTCCACTTCGATCCATCTTCATATCAGATTTCCAGTAATCCGATGTGACCAACTTGGCAACAGAGCATTTACGCAAAACAAAAATGGTATCTACTATTAGAATATCATGATGGCACAAAATGGTGACGTTCAATCATTTTTTCCATGTCAGATTTCAATTAATCCCAATTGACTAAAACTTGGCAACAGCGCATTTCCGCAAAACAAAAATAGTACCATTAGAATAGGTTCAGGATCTTTAATCGAGAAGTGCAACTGTTTTTTCCATATCAGATTTCCAGTAATCCGAAGAGGTCAACTTTGCAATAGGGCATTTCCGAAAAACAAAAATGGTACCATTACAATTGCATTTTTTTTTTCAGAACAGATTTCCAGTAAACCAAATTTTCACCGACTTTGGAACACTTTTTCAACCAAGCTGCTTTTTCTGTTACATCAGCTGGAAATCTAAAGATAAATCCAAATTTTGATAGACGTTCCTTCCACTTTTTGGCAACCATTTTTTAAATGCATCAAAAGACCTTATGAAGTAGTAAATGTTTTTAGGTGTCTATTTCAATATCCACATATGAAGGTTTGAATACACGCATCAATTTCATTTTGTACGACGAAAACAGATTGATATCCACTGTAATGCATATGGTACGTACGAATGGAATCTGATATTCGGGTTCGAACACATGGATTGTTTGCTAACCCAACAAGATTGTACTCTGTCTATTATAATACCACTACATAACACAAATGAGTTGGAAAAACAATATTTCAACAAAAATCTCTCCAAAAAGCAATGACGGAACTGTCAGAAGTTTACTTTGTGGAAAACATAAACATAAATATTCAACAGCGTTGACAAACGACCATACACAACAACCTCTACACAACCAGTTGAAGACGCAAGTATCATTTCTTTCGATAGTTTGGATTTTGAAACTTGTGAATGATACAGGTTTAAGTTGCATGATAATGTCATCATCACCTTTCTTCATTCTTCGATTGTTATCGAATGGAATACGTATAGTGACACAATTTTGTCTATGATAAAGACTTAGCACCTACGAGATGTGACAACGCCCAACTCAATATCACGACTACAGATTATGATCATTCACGACTTCAGACCAGAATGTAAACAGCTGGGTCCAGTACAATACTTTATAGGTCAGGCCCATGGTCATTACAGTTCAAGAAGTCAACAAAGTTTGTACTTCTCTAACTAGCTAACACCAGCAGCTTGAGTGAAAGTTCCCTTATTGTGTGAATCTCTACGTATTTTCTACCATTTCTTACTAATAACGAAGTTTGGAAAATGCATAATATCCACTTAGTCCAATTTATATGATGAGTCATTAACGTTTTTTAAATCAACAACGTTTTAATTACACTATGTTTCAGTTTCTTACTGTGCCCATGATAAGACTAGAAATGTTTATTTCGAAGTTCACTCGTTCGGTACGAAAAGAACAATGAGTATTTGAGCATGAATGAGTAGATACGTAGCAAATAGTATATTACGTTAGTACTGTGAAAAGTGACCCATTTCACATGAGTGAGATAATGTTAACAATCCCACGAGCGTGAAATGGCACTTTCCACAAAAGTAATGTACACTATATTTCCGACGACCACATATTAATGCATAATTGCAAAAAAAATTATGTATTTTCACTTTATTCAGAGCATTCGAGAATTTTACAAAGAAAAGTAATAATTGAACAAGATTACTCTTAGAATTGTAGAAATTAAAAGTAATATTATTATAATTAAGAAAAAAGCGTGATTCGGTACTTGGTACTTGACAAATTTTTTATATATGCTATAAAAGTTTTCAGTAATAGTGAACAGCATTTTTTTGTATTATTTATTCGAATGACAGCCGCAGTTTCCAAATCTTTAATGTTATTTATACATAACTGGGTAAGTTCTTGCTTGCGACATGCACCAGATATACCCATAACCAACACCATAAAAAACATAAAAATATATGTGTAGACTTTGTTTAAATACCGATGACTTACCTTCGTAAGTAAATGAATCTCATCGGAACCATTATTTATAAATTAACAAATTTCTTGTTGCGAAAAAATTTTAGCTTTGTTCGGTTCATATCCGTTCATATCCTTTTTAAAAATGCCTTGAGTTTACTTTATTTGGAAATATTTACATTGTGGTGAATGGATAGAGTGGAACGCAGCATAGAATTATTAGTCCATAATGTTGAGCATTGGATTCTAGAAAGTTCACCCATGTATGCAAGCAAAACGTTTTCAGAGAAGGAGCTTCTTATTTCCTTATTTCTTCACCATGAAAGAAATTGATCGTAAGCGTATTCGTACCTTCTTTTGGACTTTTCAGGCAGTAAATTCAGTGACGTTAATTTTGCGGCCTCTTCAATTTCAGTTGGAGTACATTGATCATTACTATTAATCTCTGCATCCATGATTTTCGGAATTTTAGATACTATTTTCACGGTTTTTTTATACAGTAAGATGCAAATGTATGGAATAAATTCATTATTTCTGAATATAAACATATATTGGAAAATTCCTCGATTTTCTTTTCCGATTGGCCAATTTTTGAACCCCACCCTAAATATATAGGGTTATCCGCATTCGAGTAAAAATTACTTTAGTTATATTTTTAAATGGGGCACCCAGTGTATTTTTCCATATTCGGTTAGGGATCGTCATTACAAATCCAGTCATACCAGGTTTGAAGGGATTATGTCAAACGGCTGCGGAGATATGAGCACAAAACTTCTCCATATGCCCAATGAGTGCGACAGAGACTTTTGACCTTCCGAATCGTGTGAAGTCTCAGTCATACTCATTGGACATACGAGGAAGTTTTTTGCCCATATCTCCGCAGCCGTTTGACATAATTCCATCAAACCTGGTATCACTGGATTTGTAATGACGATCCCTAACCAAATATGGAAAAATACACTGGGTGTTCTATTTAAAAATATCACTAAAGTGATTTTATTTCGAATGCGGATAACCCTATATATTCAGGGTGGGGTTCAAAAATTGTCCAATCGGAAAAGAAAATCGACATGTTCGAGGAATTTTCCAAAATATGTTTATATTCTGAAATAATGAATTTATTCCATACATTTGCATCGTACTGTATGGTAAGTATGATGCATAATATTTGCAAAACTGACACTTCTGAAGTTTATCTGGCGTTTTTGCAATATTAATTTTAAAGCACACTTCAATTCCATTATGCAATACATATTACCATTGTTTATATAGAAGTAAGATAGTTAGCCAACCTTATGGGATTTATATTGAAATAAAATGGATGCGACATGTAGATGGCGACAGTGTGATCTCGCATCCAAGTCATGTCGTAACTTCAGTGATCTGGCCTCCAAGTCATGTCGCACCTAGTCAGTCCCACGACCAAACTGGATCTCTATGCCGATGACAGCAATTTTTGCTGAGTCATCTCATGAGAGAGGAGTAACATCAAAGCTGCAACGTCAGATCAACAAGCTGGAACCGTGGTTCAATAGTTGGAATATCGGAATCAATGCAGACAAAAGCAAGGCCATACTGTTCACGAGGCGACGTAGGACACCCGAGGGCCATGACAAGAAACTCACGTTTCAGAGGCACGTCTCCCACAGATTAGCTATAGCTAAAGCCGCAAGGCATAAGCTATATCCTCTCATCGGACGTAGGAGCAATATGACACTCGAGTTGAAACTACGCCTCATCAAGACAATCCTCCTGCCAATCATACTGCACGCGTCCACTGCTTGGGGGCAATGCGCGAACAGTTATAGGCAGAGGATACAGGCCTTCTTCAATGTGTGCCTGAGAATGGCAACAGACGCACCACGATATATGCCTAACAGGTTTATATACCGAGACCTAGACATCCATCCGGACTACATCGACAGACTGATTAGACATCATGTGGGGACTACTCTAGACATAGTAGAGAACCACATAAACCCGCTGCTCACGGAACTCCTCAAGGACAAACGTGAGCAAGACGACAGAGACAAATACAGATGACCAGTGAACCAGGGAGACAACGGCACCCATGAAGAAGTAAGACGGAAGCAAGACCTTCGGCGACGCCAACGTCTACTTCAACATGCTTAAATTTCGATAATCATGTTTTATGTTTCAGATACCAAGAAGAACCGATCAACAGTTAAACTCAACTTAGTAAATTCACGTCACAGCACTTGGCCCTCAGCCAAGTGTTTTTTCAGGCTTTTAGCCAGTTTCAGGGGTGCACCATGCACATAAGTAAAGTCATTGTTAAATTCAAAATTCAACTTATGTCAGATATAAGAGAGTTTCAGGCCGAGAATTGGCCGAGCACTCCATATCAAACGATCAGATTTTATTCTGCTGATCGCCAATCAATAAGGATGAGGACCCGCTTTAACGAGCGGTGGTGGTGGATAGGGGGGGTAACCTTTCGAGTACGTACGAGTTAAGATGTCTAAATAACCTGGTGATTCTAACGATTCGATTTCGTTTTGATTTTTTCGGACGGCACCACCTGTTGGATTACGAGCTAGTTCCATAATAACCGCGCGCAGCGCTTAGGTCGCTGACAGAAACTGTTAGGCGGGCGACTTACACATAACGGCGTTTTGCGTTCACGACTCTTATTTTTATTATGTTTTCTGATTGGTTCTCTTCAAGAAGGGTTAATGTTGTCATACATTTGACATTATTTTTATTATTTTGGTATTCAGTCAGAGAAGATTCAGAATTTCTCATTTAGTCGTGATTTATTATCTTTTCGTATTCTTTACGGTGTATTGTGTTCGTCGTATTTATCCTGTTTTCCGTTAAAATTTGTTTTCCAGTTCTTTTGTATTGTTTCCGTTAGTTTTGTGTGCAGTGTTAATATTTTAGTTACGAGTTTTCCTTGGAGAATATACTTTATATTAGTACCTAGTGAAATGAGAATGACACGAATGTGTATTTTGTGTGGAGAGTCAAAGGAAGGAAATCCCTATATCCCAATCCAAAGGAAAGTTGAAATTATTATTAATAAATTATTCTGAAGAATATCAGATTGGTAGTCGAATGGTGAGGTGAAAATCATTCAAAAATTAAGCAGAGACTGTAAATACCAAGGAAATATTCTGGGTTGTTTTCATAGCACCATTACAAAATATGTAACTAGGAAGATTAGATGACTATCATCACCTTTTCTCATAGGACTGTCAACCTGTTGCACCCCCACGTGCAACAGAAGTCTTCGATATACTTGTGGTAGCTTGGGAAGACGAATCCCTTACCTTTTAACGTGTGATGTCATGCAAGAGAGACTGGTGACCAAGCTGGGAATTGACGTTGTGCCAGGCGACCACCACGACCCATTGATGAAATATCCAAAAACTTTCATGTACTGCTAGTATCAAATATGTACTATTGGTTATAATAATTTCAACAAATTAGAACTACGAATTCTTCACTCCACTGTTCCTACTATGAAGCATATTAGGCAAATATAGGATAGAAAACAGCTACTTCCTTGAATGTTACACAGTTTATTGAATCACTTCTGCCTGACGAATGAAATAAAATTCATAAGAAAAAAAGTTTATTGTTCTGAAAATATACAGAGAAAACTTGTTTCACTTGTAGAGCAATGAGATATGTAGCTAGTGTGCACTTGAGCTAGTAGTAAGTGGAGCTCACATACATATTACCTTATATTATGCTAAGACATCCATATTTCCAGAATGATTGACTCCAAACATGGATTGATGCCATTGGAAAACACCTTCCAGTTTCTGGACACCTGTGTTCTGCCAAAGAGAATATATTTGATAAATAAAGAGGAAATAAAATCTTCCAATTTACACAAAAAATATATACTTGTAACGTGCTTACAATTGTTTCGACATCATCATTGTTGTGTCATCATCTGAGCGAGTTATCAACTCGCGTGTGTCGAAACAATTGTAAGCACGTTACAAGTATATATTTTTTGTGTAAATTGGAAGATTTTATTTCCTCTTTATTTATCATTCATGATGAATTTACACATATTAAATGCCACCACGATAGAACGAGAATATGTTTGTCCAAGGAAGCTATTGAAAGGTACAGTACCGTCCTTATGACTATTTAAATTCAAATTTCTAACAGTATTCAGAAACTTTGCAACACTGAATTATCAAATAGTGTTTCTTTTACTCCAATCTTGTAAGCTCTACCTCATGAATAAGCAAATTGAACAAGAAGTGCAAAAACAAATCTGATAACTAGACACTGGAATAGTTGCATTGATTTTGAAACCCTCCGATAATTTCTTTCTCAATTCCTAGTGATAATTCATTGTATACAGTGACATATTTAGATACAAATAGAAAATAAATCTTATTCAACCCCAAAATGCATAAAAAATATTATTAAAAAAAATTACTTATGATTGCAGAATATGAAATATTGTATTTTAGCTACAAATACGCTGAAACACAATAGAAGATTTATGTATTAAGCTTGAAGATTTGCGATTTAGGATATGACTTTTAAAAATAAAACAGGACACAAAAAGAATTGAAAAATTGAATTTTACCAATAAGACTGTTTGTGTGGCGTGACCAGAATAACAATACGTTTCTCTTTAAAAGGAAATCTGAAATCGTAAAACTAAATGCTTAAAACAAAACTTCAATTGTAATTCAGCCATATCGAAACAAATTATAGCTGTTTTCGTTTACATTTTTTTCGTAAAAGTGGCTGATCAATCTACACAAAGATTTCAGTTTACTGGAAAAAAAAACTCTGAATCTAGTAATTGCTTTCACCCAATTCAAAATGAATGCATTGGCATTTTACATTGCCTCAAGAGGTAATTGATTTACTTGTTTTGCATTTTCAGTTTGCTCATGGCCAATGAAGTGGAGTAACTCCTCGAATCACATGAAATGTTAAACTTTATTTAAATAACAATGTTACTTGAAATAAGTTATTTTTTAAAGCAATGAAGTTTTTGTCTATTAATGAACTAATTTTCAATTTCAAGAACGTTTTCTTTGATACTATACTTTTGAAATTAAATCACTGATCTAGATCTAGGTAATAGACTTTAAATTAATTCAATGGATTGATGAAATTATATTTTATATATGTTACTGTATTATATATTTTCATCTGTGACAATGTAAATTAACTGTTTGTATGTGCTAAATAAAGAAGTTTATTATTATATTGTATCACAATAAATATGTAGGCATATACTAATTAATGTTTCTATATTAGTATGGCTTCCAATCTTTCGTTTCACTCCACTCCTGGTCCATCTTGTGATAACACTGTCTCCGACTCAACCACACTAGATATTCCTGTACCAAGTCCAATTACAGAAATACTTGACACTTCCGAGATAGAACAAAAATGTTCATTAACAGAAAAGTTTGATATAAGGACAAACCTATATTATTTAATTTAACAAGATAATATTAACATCGAGCTCCATGATAGATTGGGTTATCATAAATTAAAGGAACACGTAGTACTCTCAAAATTGACAGCAATGAATAATGATTTACCCTACCTTGAGCGAACAGTGGTTTTGAGGAATCACTCAATTTGTGCTGTTGCTTCAAACAAATTTCTCTATTTCGTAGACTTTGTCACTACCATTGAAAATTTAGAAGATTATATAAAAATAATAAATGAAAAATATATTTGCAAAGGATCAAGTCCTTCCTGTGAAATTTTCATTTCTACTTATGCAAATGAATGCTGATTCTGTTCAAAATACAGTAGTAAAAGTAAATGAGCGAAAAGAAAATGTATGATTTCTAAAAAATCTAAAACTAAACAACAGTTCTGTATCAGAAAAAGAAATCTATAATCTATCTAATCTAATCTATAATCTATAATCTATAATCTATAATCTATAATCTATTATCTATAATCTATGATCTATGATCTATGATCTATGATCTATGATCTATGATCTATGATCTATGATCTATGATCTATGATCTATGATCTATGATCTATGATCTATGATCTATGATCTATGATCTATGATCTATGATCTATGATCTATGATCTATGATCTATGATCTATGATCTATGATCTATGATCTATGATCTATGATCTATGATCTATGATCTATGATCTATGATCTATGATCTATGATCTATGATCTATGATCTATGATCTATGATCTATGATCTATGATCTATGATCTATGATCTATGATCTATGATCTATGATCTATGATCTATGATCTATGATCTATGATCTATGATCTATGATCTATGATCTATGATCTATGATCTATGATCTATGATCTATGATCTATGATCTATGATCTATGATCTATGATCTATGATCTATGATCTATGATCTATGATCTATGATCTATGATCTATGATCTATGATCTATGATCTATGATCTATGATCTATGATCTATAATCTATAATCTATAATCTATAATCTATAATCTATAATCTATAATCTATAATCTATAATCTATAATCTATAATCTATAATCTATAATCTATAATCTATAATCTATAATCTATAATCTATAATCTATAATCTATAATCTATAATCTATAATCTATAATCTATAATCTATAATCTATAATCTATAATCTATAATCTATAATCTATAATCTATAATCTATAATCTATAATCTATAATCTATAATCTATAATCTATAATCTATAATCTATAATCTATAATCTATAATCTATAATCTATAATCTATAATCTATAATCTATAATCTATAATCTATAATCTATAATCTATAATCTATAATCTATAATCTATAATCTATAATCTATAATCTATAATCTATAATCTATAATCTATAATCTATAATCTATAATCTATAATCTATAATCTATAATCTATAATCTATAATCTATAATCTATAATCTATAATCTATAATCTATAATCTATAATCTATAATCTATAATCTATAATCTATAATCTATAATCTATAATCTATAATCTATAATCTATAATCTATAATCTATAATCTATAATCTATAATCTATAATCTATAATCTATAATCTATAATCTATAATCTATAATCTATAATCTATAATCTATAATCTATAATCTATAATCTATAATCTATAATCTATAATCTATAATCTATAATCTATAATCTATAATCTATAATCTATAATCTATAATCTATAATCTATAATCTATAATCTATAATCTATAATCTATAATCTATAATCTATAATCTATAATCTATAATCTATAATCTATAATCTATAATCTATAATCTATAATCTATAATCTATAATCTATAATCTATAATCTATAATCTATAATCTATAATCTATAATCTATAATCTATAATCTATAATCTATAATCTATAATCTATAATCTATAATCTATAATCTATAATCTATAATCTATAATCTATAATCTATAATCTATAATCTATAATCTATAATCTATAATCTATAATCTATAATCTATAATCTATAATCTATAATCTATAATCTATAATCTATAATCTATAATCTATAATCTATAATCTATAATCTATAATCTATAATCTATAATCTATAATCTATAATCTATAATCTATAATCTATAATCTATAATCTATAATCTATAATCTATAATCTATAATCTATAATCTATAATCTATAATCTATAATCTATAATCTATAATCTATAATCTATAATCTATAATCTATAATCTATAATCTATAATCTATAATCTATAATCTATAATCTATAATCTATAATCTATAATCTATAATCTATAATCTATAATCTATAATCTATAATCTATAATCTATAATCTATAATCTATAATCTATAATCTATAATCTATAATCTATAATCTATAATCTATAATCTATAATCTATAATCTATAATCTATAATCTATAATCTATAATCTATAATCTATAATCTATAATCTATAATCTATAATCTATAATCTATAATCTATAATCTATAATCTATAATCTATAATCTATAATCTATAATCTATAATCTATAATCTATAATCTATAATCTATAATCTATAATCTATAATCTATAATCTATAATCTATAATCTATAATCTATAATCTATAATCTATAATCTATAATCTATAATCTATAATCTATAATCTATAATCTATAATCTATAATCTATAATCTATAATCTATAATCTATAATCTATAATCTATAATCTATAATCTATAATCTATAATCTATAATCTATAATCTATAATCTATAATCTATAATCTATAATCTATAATCTATAATCTATAATCTATAATCTATAATCTATAATCTATAATCTATAATCTATAATCTATAATCTATAATCTATAATCTATAATCTATAATCTATAATCTATAATCTATAATCTATAATCTATAATCTATAATCTATAATCTATAATCTATAATCTATAATCTATAATCTATAATCTATAATCTATAATCTATAATCTATAATCTATAATCTATAATCTATAATCTATAATCTATAATCTATAATCTATAATCTATAATCTATAATCTATAATCTATAATCTATAATCTATAATCTATAATCTATAATCTATAATCTATAATCTATAATCTATAATCTATAATCTATAATCTATAATCTATAATCTATAATCTATAATCTATAATCTATAATCTATAATCTATAATCTATAATCTATAATCTATAATCTATAATCTATAATCTATAATCTATAATCTATAATAACTAAAATGAGAAAAAAAATTGTTTACTCCAATAAATTGGAAAACTACATAAGACATCTCCTAGTGAATAGTCAAGAAATGATAAAAACATGTTGTATAGCTAGTCAATGCAAGAAAACAGGTGAAAGATATACTTTGGACTTGAATACCTGCAATTTGGTTAAAATCAAAAGTCCAAAATTATATAATCATATGAGGGAAAATAATACTACATCCATTGTTTAAATAGAAGATAGTCAATGCCTGTGGAAAAAGTATTGGACCCAAACGCGAGTGTCATCTAGCGTGATTAGTTACAAACATGAATATTTCACGTCATTTTGATGCAGGTTTCTTCAAAAAACCCTGATTTTAATGCTGTCCCATTGTTTCAATCAAGTTACGACATGACTTGTAGGCCAAATCACTGAAGTTACGACATAACTTGGATGCGAACTCACTATCGCCATCTACATGTCGCATCCATTTTGATCCAATTTTAATCCCATAAGGTGGACTATCTTCTATATAAACATCATCACCATCTCCTTGTACCCAGTCGAGGTGGGTATTGAATATATTTAAATCCTTTATTGATAAAATTTGTCTCATTGACATATGAAATAATCCCATTATCAAAGTTCCGGCTTTGAAGGCTTAGGTTTGTTAAAATACTGATGGGATATCAATTTAATGGTAATAATAATAATGGATTGTGATGGACTTCATGCATAGAGTAAAAAATCTACAAGCTAGCAGTTAATAACTGAATATTCTCCAAAGTTAAATCTTCTACTCAACATTAAGATAATTAACTCAGAATTATATTCTAGTAGTATTGATTTAATTGAAATATAAAATGCTGTTCAGTTACAATAAAAATATTTAAAATAATCAATTGGATAGCAGTATTAGGTATGAGCAAAAGCAATTTATTAGGGTGTAATTCTACTACCACATTCAAAAATCATTGTTTTTAAGGTATATAAGGAACCTAGATGGCAATTTTGTCATCCAGAAATGAGTAGGAGAAACATGTATCTCTTTAATGCAGAATAACAAAAACTAAAAAGTTTGTTAAAAGTCTGATGGATTTTATCGGATTTGTTGACTTGGGTGATGATACTCCAGAAACTAAGAAAGACAATCTTAGGGACCATGCATTGATTCTAAAGTAGAGGTGATGTCATTGAGGAAATTTTGTCCAAAATCATTCTTGAATGTGTTATTCTTTGGAATTGGAAAATATGGAAACATCTTGCTGTTGAGAATAGCCTGTAATCTTGGTGTGAGCATCCTATGGATGCTTCAAGGAATTTGAGATTGTGTTCCAATTTTCCACACCTCATCAAATGCTTGAGAAATAACTTGATGCTGAAAAAGAAATTCAGTACCAATCAATAAAATATACTTTATTGTCAAATATTACACATCTGTGGATAAAGCAATCATTAAAACTGAGTGTAAAAGGATTAAAACCTTGAAATATAACTCGAACAATACAAATACACAAAAAATACATTTTACAAAATCAGAAAACATCTCATATTCCTTCCACAAAATATTCGCGAAATACATAATAAGGTCTACAAACTAAAAATTCTATAACAGCTTTCCTGAATAAAACATAAGCTCCTTTATTTTTCACTGAACTTGGAAGGTGGTTAAACATTTTCCCTCCATTATAAAGAAATTAGCTTTTTACCAATTCTGACCAGATATGACTGAGTCTTGTATTGATTGGATTTTTCTGTCTGAATAGATGTTTATGAATAAGACATACAGTTTCCAATATATTATAAAGATTTGGTAAGGTTAAAATCTTGCCTTTCGTGAGTGAGGTCTTGCAAGATGTTTTTGCCATCTACTTAATAACAGGATGATATTTATTTCATAGTGCTACATTGTGAGTGTCGAATTTCAAATTGAGGACAACATTTAAACCAAGAAGATTTTTATTTTTCATTTCATGAATTAAGCAATCATCTACACTGATATTTCCAATGGTATCTCTGAAGGAAATTATATTGGTTTCATCGAAGGTAATAGATAAAAAGTTCATATCGCACCAGGCTTTGGTATATCTGCTTCGATTACCGTGTGTAGAACACACATGTTTATTGTGTTATGTGATAGTAGCATCGTGTGCAAATAGTGTAAAAGTTCCTTCAATGTCTATGTTTATCATATCATTGATGTATAACAAAAATAGTAAGGGGCCCAGAACTGAGCCTTGAGGCACACCGCAACACACTAATTTGAGATCAGAGGATGCATTCACTGATTGTCTTTGATTACTCAGGAAAGATTTGAACCAATCATAGGCATTGCCTCTAAAGCCATAAGCGTGCAGCTTCAGCAACAGCCTTTCATGATTGGCACAGTCAAAAGCCTTTGACAAATAACAAAAGTCTATTTCAGCTGCCTCCACACAATTCAAGTTGACATATTCTACTTCCAGAAGGTGGAACATCGCGTCAATAGTGTGCTTATGTTGATTTCATTAAAAATATGAACAGGATGTTCATAAAGTCAGTTGTGGAATCATTTGCGACTGAAAGACAAACTTTAGTCGCTATTTTCCATCGTACAAGATAACCTCTCTTGGAAGGGATTCATGTTATAAAGGGAAACATTCTCAATTGAAAATTTAACCAAAACATGACTCCTCTGGAAATGGAAAAAACCTACGATAAATTGAAGTAACTTTTTTGTAATATCTAACAGAAAACAACTACTTTCCCGGCTAAAGCCACGCTGGATATTGAACTACATCTGAGAGATATTGCGAAAAGACCCTATATAACTAGAAAGAAAATCTGAGAGTGAAAATTTGCATGTTCATTCAGATAGTTGAAAGAAAAGAAGCTATTTTTTGTAATATTTAACAGAAAACAACTACTTCCCCGGCAAAAGTCACGCTTGACATTGAACTACATCTGATAGATATTGTGAAAAGAACCTAACTTGAAAGAAAAAATCTGAAAGTGTTGATTATTTGTTAAATGCCCAGTTTCCATTGGAGATTCAATCTATAGATGAGATAGGGAGAATGTTGTTGAAAACCAAACTGTTGTGCAGTCAAGATTTTGTTTTTTATAATATACGAATCCAGTCTCTTTTTGACAAGTTTCTCGATCATTTTCGATAAGGCTGGTAATAACGAAATTGGTCTCAGATTGGAAGGTTCATTCACATCACAAATGCTTTTTATAAAGCATCAGAAAACAATCCATTCCCAAAGTGTTGATAATGGTGACAATACTTTCTAAGGTGCTAAAACGTGCTAAAACATATTTTGTTATTTTGAGCAAATATAGTATTCTAAGGCACCATCGGGCAGATTAGTGAAAATTATAATTGATGTCTTATCTGTAACACACGCATTTTTGTTTCTTATTTCAGATGAATTCAGCAAATTCACTTTGCTTGCCAGACATAGAAATCCTATCATTTTAGATTCCAGAAGGTTTAGTTTTGTTTTCCCATTTCAAAAACATTTTCGAATATGAATCAAAAAATGAATTCAAGATGGCTTTCAAGCTTATATAGTATTCAGCCGAAATATGGAGAAAAGATCTATACACTGCTAGCCTTTCAAGTGGGACAGAAGTTACAGAATACTTCGAAGAATAGACCAATGTCAATTATTTTAGTTATATAGCAAGTCAACAACATCTCTTGAATTGTCAGAATGTTATAATATTTCATTTACTTCAAATTGTGAGGCTGCACAGCCTGTACGACCCCCCTACAATCTACTTCAAATTGTACATTACTAATATGATTTTATTTGTAGTTCAGAGTTTCAATCGATTTTTTCCTTGAAGTTATACATGTGGTCTCAATTTTGAAAAAATCTAATAAATATAGTCGAAGTCAGAATATACTTTTCTGTCAGAAGTTTTTCAACTTATTTTCAAAGCATTTCAACTATATATCCAAACTATAATAGTGATGGTCTCCTCAATCTAAACATAAGTCCAGATTAAAAGGGGGTACTACCACCATCTGCCCTCCAGGGCCACTTGACAAAAAATGTAGCTCATTTGCTATTTCAACTTCGGGAAAAACCTACAGTACTGCCAGAGGAGTCATTGAGGCGAGAATGAGCGCATGCAACTTTACGAGAATAAGAAACAAACACTGACGCCCATCATCATACGTTCAACCCCCTTAATTTCTGCCAACTTCCTAAACATTGTCCCATTGTTCACTAAGGAAGCTTCTATTTTCCATATTTCAATCTTACATTCTTATCCTAAACATTGGTATTCTGAATACTGGAAGATAAAAACTTAGTTGTTGATTTTTAGAATTTATGAAATATATTTAAAATTCAATTTTATGTTAAAAATGTAATGTCTTAGAGTAGTAGTTTATATTTTTTCTAATGGTGATAACGTAAATAAATAAATAAGTCGGTTCTTGAAACATTCCTAAAAATTAAAAATCTCTTCGTTAATGTTGCTGTTGAATTTTATTCTCAGTGCATGATTGGGGTATTCTTGAAATGATGTTTCGAAAACTTTTAAAACATTTCAGCAATATTTTATATTTCCAGAAATGTACGTTTTTCCATTTCAGTAAAATGTGTGTCATTTCAAATTGTGAAATTAAATGATAGTTACCTCTGTTTTCATGTTTTTTGTTCCACTTTTCCCAGAGTGTGACAGCAACGTCGTAAATTTTCTCCAACACATCTTCGTATAAATTTTCTCATTAGGCCAACACCTGCAAAAAGTAGAAGTTTACTTCACCAAAAAAAAAGAAAATTTTAAAATTTGTTTTCATGAATCCTTCAGGTTTCCGGAGAAACCCTTTTGCTCATGAGCTTGTGTGAGCAAGGGATATCCGGCACTTAAAGCTTACATGAGAGTGGATTCCGAGCTATTCTAGCTCAGTGGCAGTCGGTGGGATAAGGGTGAGTGGCAAACCCTCTAGCACCACGACCACTTCTAGGAAGCCATTATATTAGCAAATCAGTTTTTATGTTGGTGATTTTATAAGTACATTGTTTCTTCATTTTCACTGATCAGTAAATCTTGTATACTAAGCTTTTTATTGGTGTCTATACAAGGTTTGTTACTTCTTCATAAAACCATTTCATTTTTCATATCAGTAATGAAAATAGTAACTTGATACTATATGTACCTAAGCTTCATCCCAAAACTTATAATTTAGAATTGATCAGTAATATCTCAAATCTTACTTCCAATGACCAAATGTTTACAACTTTGATAGAGTATTTTGTGCCATGTTGATGTATGAACCATAGATTTAGGTAGATAATAGTGCAATTGAGTTGTTAGAAAACATGTTTTCACATTCCAGTCATCAACAAAAATTTGAAGTAATGGAAGCATGCACGAATGATCGAATTCAAGAAAGGATAAGTTTTTTGGTACTTACCATAAACGTAAAACTGTTGTATAATTCGTTTTCAATCCTTCCACAACATGAGCATCACACAAGGACGGAAATAATAAGATTTTCACTGTTTTCCTTAGAAATTTCATCAACATAACCTCAGCACTTCAGCAGTCACAAAACGAACACATCCATCAACGGAACATCGAATCGAAGTCATTCCGAACGGTCACCGGTCGCTGAGGTCTGTGGTCATGCCAGTCATGCCACCCGGTCATGGATGAAAAATAGGCACGAAAATATAAATACCCTGGCGGTAAATTCGGAACTAGAACGTTATTGTCAAAAATGAGGCGGAATCAAGTAGTCTTCAATTTGATCCCACAGTTTTTCAGCTATACGTGCATACACCATGGTTTCTAGACATCTTAGTACGAGTGATGGGGAGTTCATCTTTCCGGGCCTCAACCTTAGGGGGTGCATGGTGGTCGTAACTCGATTGAAACAATGGGACAGCATTAAAATCAGGGGTTTTTAAAGAAACCTGCATTGAAATGACGTCAAATATTCATTTTTGTAACTAATCACGCTAGATGACACTCGCGTTTGGGTCCAATTCCTTTTCCACGGGCATTGACTGACTACCCACTAAGCAAAGTAACATTCATTCAATATTTCAGTAACCTTTCATGGTAATGTGTAATGTTACATCAGAGTTTTCTGCTACCATACTGCAAAGGTTCAGCAACTATTGAAACGGACGTTCAGCAATATTAAAAATGGTATATGCCATTATCAATTATTCCAGCTAGGTTTCTGCAACATTGCATATAATATACAGGAAAATTGCAAATTAGATATTGAAAATGACGTCTTATGACAATGTTGCAGCAACTACTGAAATGGATTGATGGATGTAATCTTTCATAATTAGTAATTGCAGCAAGGTTACCGCAACATAGAATATAAATTAGTGGAAAATAACATATTCAATATTTTTATATAGCAGCAACTTACCACCAATCTTGTCTATTCCTTTCCATAACATAACAGCAAGATTTCATAAATTACGTTCCAGTAGGTTTGTTCGCTACTGAAGAATTTTTGGATTTTCACTACTTGCTACTAATATTGATAGAAAATGAATACAATCTTCATGGGAGACAGGTCATTCAGTATTGATGTGTCCTCTATGGAAATCAGATTAATCATTTTCTAGTTTTAAGAAACAAGCAGTGACAACCCAAAAAATCTTCTGAAATGATACCTATTAATTTGAATGTCCATTAATATCTTGGAGATCAAAAAGACAAAAATTTGTTATTGAAACCTTTAATTAAAATATCACAAAAAAACAAATAAATACTCATATTGAAATGTCATATTTAAAATAAAAATCTGTTTGGCCTTATCAGGTACCTGAAACAAAATAATCATTGAATTGAATGTGCAGCTTAAATATCGACATCTCGATCTACTACCTAACCCTACAAGTAACGTGTTTTTGCGAATTGTAGCCAAGCCATCACATTTATTTGAAATGCATTATCTCTGATGCATAGAGATGAATTTCTCACTGCATCTGGAACAAAAATATTATAAATAAATATATAATTAGTCAACTCAACAATTATGGTCTTATTTCAATATAGAATGAACATTGAACTTGTCCATGAATATGACACTGTTGTGCTTACATATTTGCTTTATATTGAAATTGAACTGAATTGAATTTTAAAATTTGTTTAGATTTCAATTCTTTGATTCTGAAATTGTCTTTTTTGTTGATCCAATTGCAAAACATGGCACAATGATTTGTGAAAAAACGTTCAAGACTTGTTCCAACACAAAACTTTTCATTCAAGCCACCAATATATTGAAAAACCTGCAACTAAAATCGAGATGTAAAAGTATTCCACATCATTTACAAATGTAAAAGTACCTTTCAAATTGACACTATTACCAGATTTATTCGCGATATAAGGAAAAAAAACATTCCCCTAATAAACGCAGAACGAGCATACCAGACCATCCTAACCTAAAATAATATTTGATGTATCGCCTTACCTTACATGAAGATGCCTTAAATTTATTAGCATTATCCATTATCTGCTTCAACACTCAGTGAACTCTTAACCCATTAGCGCCCGAATAATTTTTTTTGGAAAATTAAGTTTATATTACGATAGTGTTAGCCTAAATGATGTTTTTAACAAAAGTCTCAACAAAAAATGTTCTTTCGGTTACCGCTTACGAGATAATGGCCGTTGCCATATGGCAACGCTAAGCGCTTTCATTGTCATGTGGTTACCAAGTGTCTGAACGAAAATAAAAATCATTCATTTCAAAAGAAAGCATAACGGCAAATATTTATTCAAAGTAGCATAGTTAACAAAAGCTAATTATTACATAGTTTTATTTCAAATAAACTTGTAATTATTTTGTATGAAAACTTTGGAAACAATCTAAACAGAGTCCGACGAAACACTTGGAACACATTGTTCTGACTATGGACTTGCACGTATTTTTTGCACATCTTCGCTTTTTATTATTTGGAGATTTTATAACCAAGTGGTCCATTCTGTCAAATCTAATGGCGTCTGATATGCGACTATCCGACGCATTCGAAGACGTAGCTGGTTTACCAAGACCCTTGCTTGGAGTTCCATATCGTTTTATATACGTCATCGCAATTTCTCGTTTGAAATCTAATTGTGGTACTTTCTCATTTTTACTTTTGTTGTGTAATATCCAACTATTTTGGAGAGCTACGTCAAGCATCCAAGTGAAAATGGGCCAATACCATTTTTTTGAACGCATGCTGACTCGATATGTATTGACGTTCTGATCCATCTGGTCAGTTCCTCCCATATAATTATTATACTGCCCAATTGCTCTTGGTCTGGATACATACACATGTCTTTTCTCTTGTTGGGAGTATCGTTTGACTTGGGCAGCTTCTTGAACACCAAACGATGTTGATAACATAGTGACATCTGAATTATCCATCCAACGTATATACAAAAGCCCGTCATTTTTTTCAATCGCATGTTCATAGTACCCTCTTTCTTTTTTTTAAAATTCAGTTCTGGTGAGCAAAGGACAGGGTTTAGGAATTCGATTATCTCGAATTGTCCCAACACAGTGATAACCGCGAAATCTTATAAATGAGAATAAAGCTGGCCCAGAAAATAGATTGTCCATATAAAAATGGTATCTCAGATTTCGCTTTTCATCTGGCAGCTCATCCAACATAACAAGAAGAGGACTGCTGGCCTTTCCAAATAATTTTTGATAATCATCGTTGGACTTGGGGCTTTTTCCTTGATATAGGTCAAAATTGACCAGATATCCAGCTCTTGTATTTATAAACCATACTTTGAACCCGAACCTCATTGGCTTAGCACGAATGAACTGCTTGCACCCATGTTTGCCAAAATATTTGATCATACTCTCGTCATATGCAAGGTTTTCTTCAGGTTGAAAATTTCGAATGCAACGATCCTTCAACATTTTCATTATTGGGCGTAATTTCCATGCCTTATCTTGTTGGCTTGGCTTTGTATTATCCGTAAAATGCAAGAATTGGCATATCTGCATAAATCTACCTCGGCGCATGGAATCAGATACAGCCAAATTTTTTAAATTCTCCCCAAAACTCCAATAATGTCGTTTTGATGGCAGGTCATTGTAACCACTAACAAACAAGATTGCTATGAAGCATTTGATTTCATCGGTTGTTATGTTGGGATCAGGGCAGTTTAGAAACAAAGCGTAACGACGAGTTTCTTTCACTAAGTGCTCAATAAACTCAACATCAATAAATTGTTCAAATATTTCAACCATAGTTAATTCTTTATATTTCGAATAGTCAGGGCTAGGAAACGATAATGGTGTTGTAACTTCCAAGTCCGCATTCATTATCCATTTCGGTACTGATATTTTTGTTGACTTTCTCTCAGAAATCCACCTTTTTGTTGCCTCAGACATAAGTTGATCAGCCGAGATCTCTTCGGTAGTTTCTAGTTCATCATAATTTACACCAAGTCGACTATTATCATTCAATCTTATTTCTGCACCGGCTGTCAGTTGGCGATGTGTGAGATTATCAACGTGGCTGTAAGTAGTAAAACAAAATTCATTTATTTACGTTCCTGATTACATTTTCAATATTGCTTACCCACTCTCTTCATCACCAGAATCTTCGTCTGTCTCAATATTTATTTCATGAGGCTCTATAAAAATGTCTCCATCGATGTCGTCATTTTCTATCATATCCAATGCCTCAGCAAGCGAAAAGCCTCTTCTGAAACAAGACATATATGATTAGCTCCTGTAAGCGCTTAGCTTTAACATATGGCACATCTACATTTCCAAGGTCACCGTAAATGAACTATAGACACTAATCGTTGAATAAATTCAAATAAAATTTCATTTAGGTATATATTACACTGTTGTAATTTTAAAATGATATATGTTTGTACGAGATATAATACTTACTCAAAGCGAATGTCCATTTTGTTCACTATTCGTCAATACACCAAATTTCAACACACCCGTACAACTCGACTATTCACTGGAAACTGTTGAATATTTATTTTCTAGCACTTCTGGCGTCTTGACCACCACTCCTTACCCTCTCCCTACTCATCTGGTCGCTACCTGACTCACAATGGAATATTATGTAGCAATGTGTTCGCTGTTGCCATATGTTAACGCTAAGCGCTAATGGGTTTTAATCAAAAAACAAAATTGCAGAATAATATATACTTTACTTAGGTACCTGGGTCAAGAACGAATGAAAGTATCCAAAACGAAACTAACGCAAACTGCAAAGGCACTTCACACAACAACAATATAATTTACAATATCAAAATGGCGCGAGGCGCGTGCTTGTCTGGGATCTGGGTTACTGGGTCGCCCCGTTAGGTGGCATCTCATCGAAACCGGGAAATTCAAAACTGGTTGGATTCCTGATAAATGAAATATTCTTTCAAGTTCCTTTATACTTATCATTTAAAATTATCCTAGCGTATCATTTTGTATATTTCTGCGATGATGCAATCGAAAATTGTGTTTTCTAAATATTGTCAATATTGTTTGTAGTTAGCTTATGTATGGTTGTAAATATCATGGAATTTCAAACTCAGTGCAACATTGCGATTTGAACTTGTTCGATTGTTCCAAATGTAACTTGCACTCACATTGTTCGTAGATAGTTTCTGTATTGTTGCATTTACAAAGAACTTTCATGGACCGAGTAACATTGCACTTGAAACTCAATCAATAGCTTGCTTTATAACTTACAAACAACTTGTCTATAGTTCATTCTGTTATGATAAAAACTTCAATATAGCATGGAGCTTTATGCAATGTTATATTTTTATTTTACGATGGCAAGCCATATATAATATTGTGGCAATATTTTTTAACATTACATGCTTAGTGGGTATCTTACCTCTATTTAAACAATGATATAACTATAGATACACATATCACTCTATAGAGAGTTATTTAAATTTTCATCTCTAGGGTGATATTTGTCATTTTCGAAATTACTAAATAGTGTGCTATATGTCATTTGTCATTGGTCGTCGGAAAAACTAGTTGTTGGTAGTTTTTTGTTTTAGGCTTTGAAGTTCGAGCCGGTAGCGTCGAAATGAACTGCTACAAATAGTATAATTTATAATTCGAGACAAAAGTGTGAATTGTAATGAAAGATATGACAACTCGTTTGAACAAAAAAAGTTGACATGGTAATGACTATTTGATATGTGACAAAATGTGGTAATCGCAATCAGTCATTCAATTAGTGTCAATAAACCATTGAAAAAATGTATGGAGTACGTTCTAGTTTTTTCCTCAATTAATAAAGTATATGACAAACGAATTTCATGGAATATATGCCACACACTCATTCATTACTTATCAATTTTCAGATGAGCTGTTGTGGAAAAACTTCTCCAAACGACACGATTCTTGATGTGAGTCATTCATTACCACAATCTTGCTGCGGTAGCAGTTATTTTAAGTGTGAATTGGAATCCACTAGCCTATACCAATCAGGGTGTACGGGGAAACTGATGGATTTATTTGTCCTTCACAGTAATATTGTCGGTTTGGTATCAGTTTCATCAGGAATTGTCGAGGTATGTACTTACAAAACTACAAGTAGATTCAAACTAAATGGGCCTGTAATATTTATTTGGTTTCTTCTTTTTAACCCTTTATAGGTTACAGGTCGATATTTTGACCGCGGCGAAAAATGATAGTCACCGAACAGGTACTGGTTTTGTTTCTAGCCAGAACACACTAAATGACATCTATTTGAAGGCGGCGGTGTCTATTTCGACCAGATTATAGCTCCTGCGCAGATGGTATGATTTGCGGCTAATATTTCGACCAGTATTCATTCACTTACAGGCGGCCTTGGAGGTTACGATTGTGCTTGTGGTGTTTTTTTCCATCCTATTGTTCAGTTTTTCTGGACAGCATTACTGCAGTTATGTAACATATATAATGCTTTTCATGCCGGAATAATTATAGCAAATCAACTTGTTGCCGCTAGGATGATATTCTCATTTGTTTTCGATATAACCTAAACTTGTGGTGAAATTACCGTGTGTGACCTTGAGAACGATGGCTAGAAGTACCTAGTTTAAAATGTTTCAAGTCTTTGTTTTTTTTTGTTTTCCGTTATATTCAAAACTACCTATTGAAATGTTTCTACAATTTTATTTTTATGTGTTTGATATTGCCAGTGTCTTCATGCAGTATGCTTGGGTAGGATTGGACACTGGTCGAAATATCAACCACCAAGAAAAAAATACTTTGAAGTGATGTAATATTATTTCATCATTTCATAACAACTTACATCGAGTTTCAGTGCGATTCAAAATAAGAATGCATTCTTTTAGCTCTCTATCAATTTGCCCTATGAAGGATTTTAAAGGACATCGCACCGTTTCAATCGGAAATTAGCTTTCAGTAAAGAAATTACCTAAAATTTTCCATATATTATAGAACTCGTGATGCTGGTCAAATGCCTCTGTAATGCCGAAGCTTTAGTTCCAACGGTATAGATTATACAGGGTGCTGAAGTTAACTTTCCCAGATTTGACCAAGGGGTTTTCAGAGCCTGAAACTTGTCCCTGTAACGCCTACTCCAGCCCTTTCATTCATCTTGGATCCATCAGTGTACGACCCCTTTCGAGTTGAGACCTGTTATTCGTGCAAGTTTGGTGGGCATTTCGAAGTCTCTGGCATGCTATCTTTGAGTTTAGACATGGTTTCAATGGAATTTTTTTGCAAAATTTCCATATTATGTTCGATCGGATATTCTGCTTTTGAGTCTGTCTGTCTGTCTCATTTTGATGGAACTGATTGCTACTTCCTTCATTACATATCAGTGCAATTATTGGGGATTACTTTCAATGCTGCAGTAGGGCACGTAAATATCGCCCCTGTGATTCCCAGACAAGTTGTCGCTGCACCTTCTGCAGCTTGACTAGTGCCAAAGTTTATGGCGACTTTGGCCACCATATCAGTTAAGCATAGTTAACTAAGAGATTTGTGACGTAAAACAGGAAGAAAATGTACTTATTTGTAAATTTACCTCCGCCTGGCCTAACTTTGAGTCGGGGCAGGATGTGGGTTCGCTAATCAAAATTAAATATTGCGAGCCTGGGGCACCCGCCAGCCATGAACCTAATAATTCAACTATAGAACTTGACAGAGAGGAAATGAGGAAAAATAAAAATAGACCTGATTCTATTTGAGATAACGTGTACTTTAAATACTTGAGACCAGAAGTGATCAAATTTCCAAGCAGAAATAATTTACAATATTACTCATAGTGACTACCCTAACCCCTTTAAAAATCTTGGCAATCCATCTAATGGACTTGTAGTAATAGTAGTACGATAGTTACGATCAGTATCGGTAATTTCAAACACAAATTTAAATTTTACACAAAACAGTTGTTTCGTTCACAGAAATAATCAGTAACATCAATTAATAGCAAAGCTTCTATGCTGGGTTGTTTTTATCGGCATCCGCGGGTCTCGGCGTTGAAATAAAAAGGAAGGTCTATACTCACAGTACGTTCCACGTTATTTTCATACTTCATACCCATATTTTATCTACGATCATCCTTGTCGGGAATTTATGGCTCCACAACCGTTTGGAAATTTGTACCTTCTCCTTGGTCGACTTCTTCAAAGTCACAAAAATTCGGGTAAAGACATAAGGCAAGGCACGTAATCCGATTGGAACCAGAGAAACTCGTAATACATATACGTTAGTTGAAATCGTCTCCAACGAATTTTTTGGAAGTTACGGTCTCCAAAAAAAGCCGAAAGAAAAAACCTGAAACCCACACAATCACTTAGAATGAGACTTCTAGTCTTGACTTTTGAAGTCAAAAAAACGACAGTTACTAAGAACATTACTAACCTTAGTTGTTATTAGCTTTCCAACTTTGAACAAGTTTTATTCAATTTGTCAATATTCTGACCATATTCACTTGTCACACGTGAGTGCCAAAACCGCAAAACCTCTCAGGTGCCTCCGTCCCATCGCCCTACAGTCGAGACTTCCCGACTTCAACCGATTCGCACTCACGCGTCGCCAATCGAATATGGTCGATTTTTATTTTTGAAAATTAGCCGCGACGGTATTTACACACAAAATCAATTAAGTGATTATTTCTTTTCTGTACGCCGAGTTCTTCTAGGTTAACAACCGAATAAACCCCGAAATCAATTCTGCATTGCGAATCGATATTATTCAGATTCTTACTGACAAAAATGAACAATTGATCAAAGTGAATCTTTTGCGGCCGTCTTGACCCATGACTGAAATATTTACTCAACCCGCTGCACTACTTGATGTATTGCTGTTGGCCTATATACCTAACGGGAGATTTATTGGTCCAATGGTGTTGGTTTCACTAATGCAACAAAATTGGGTAGTCTCATCGGGACTGAAAATCGAGAGCGTTACAGATTGATGGTCGTTTGGTATGACCAGTGGATTATTTCTAGTTTCAGATACTATGTTTTACCAACGACAAGTCCAGATTGCTGCTATAGCCCAGGAAATAGTCGATTTCAAGGCCCAGATATTCAACATCCTTGGAGAATGTTAGCTGGATCCATTTAGAGTTGGGGATTTGAGTTCGTACTTTTGCCACCTTGTAAATGGAACCAGCAAGCTGTTTTGCTGAGATTGGCGTTTAGCCTCTCCTGCTTGATAAACAAACTGTTCCTTTTGTAGCGGTATTAACTCACGGAGTTCGCTTCTAACATAACTATCTCTAATTTTCTTCAATACTTTTGGGGGAAAGAAGGTGAGACTGTCTGTGGGGCGTCTCTGGTATGAAGGCCACCTCAGCTTCTCTCCAAGCTTATGGTATGTAACCGTCTATAAAGCTGGCCTTGAATAGCATTTTCGAAATGGGCTCTATCATTTCAAGTTGCAGTAATGCGAGAACTGATCCGTCCTTTCTTGGCGACTCAAATGGTTTGAAGCATTTGATACTTTAATTGATTCATTGGAGTTGTGAAGATTTTTCCAGCTGGGCTCCAGCTGGACCTGTTGGGGTCGTGGAAAACTCTATACAGCCGTTTTAGAACCAGGAAAGTGTGTCTGAAGAAGAACACGTGAGATTTCCTCAGGGTTATCAGTTATCATCCTCTCGGTTTGTCAATCAGGCCGATGCCATTTGAATGTTCTTTTAGAAGAACTGTTTACGAAACCGCGTATAGTTTCTTTAATATTGAAATTGTTACAACCGTACCCTGTTACAACCTCACCCAGTCTACCTTATCAAGAAATAACAATATTTTGAGCAAAAAACTAAAAACTTTATGTAAAATGATATACCAAGAGAAGCCACCCAGAAGGTGGCGACATAGTGGAAAATTATTCAACTCAATGGTTTGATTAGAAAAATTTTTAACCTACAGAACAATGCAACGGTTTGAAATATGATATACCGGCCAAGGAAATTCTTGATTATGAGTGCAAGTATTACTGGTTTCACCTTGGTTGAAATCAGAATGTATAACTTCATTATGATTTGTGAAAACCATTTGAAAAAATTATGGTTCGTGATGGTGGCCAAAACGCAAATTTTGAACATGAAATTGCCAACGTTCAACGGGGAAAACGAAGGATCCAATAATTCTGGCAAAAATAGGAGTTACTTGGAAAAATTTTGATTTTTAATTACTTGGTTTTTCGAAACTTTTTACTGGCTTTACTCTACCTGCATTAACCTTATTCATTTCACTGGTAGTGTCCGACATCTTGTGAAACAAAATAATTCTGAAAAGACAACTATGTATGTTAAGTAGTGTTGTCTTTATTTTTTTATTTTTTGATTTTTTGGTAACTGCAAGCTTCAAAAGAGGTAAATTTTCCATTGAAGATGATGACCGATCGGAAGGCCAGTTTCTGTGTCAGTCCCCGAAAATATCGATGCAGTTCATGACACGATTTTAACAGACCGTCGAATTGGGCTAAAACGGATATCTGAAGCACTGAATATTTCATACGAACGCGTTCATCATATAGTTCACGTCAATTTGGACATGAGAAAAATTGCTGCAAAATGGATCCCCAAATGTTTGAATGTTTACCAAAACCGTGCAAGGGTAGTAGCATCGCGTACGATCTGTGCTCGATTTGAAAACGATGTAGACTCCTTAAACCGAATTGTTACTATGGATGAGTCTTGGGTACATTTCTACGATCCAGAAACAAAGCCAAAATCGATGGAATGACGACACTCCGGTAATCCAAGTCCTAAGAAGTTTCGTGTCCAAAAATCAACTGGAAAAGTTCATGCTTCAGTTTTTTGGGATTGCCTTGGAGTAATCATGATTTATTTTTGGATAACGGTAGAACAATAACTGGAGATTACTATTCGACATTACTCTACGGGAAAAAATTACAGAGAAAAGACGCGGAAAGCTATCCAAATGTGTTTTGTTTTTGCAGGACAACGCCCCTGCACACAAATCTCATGTTGCCATGCAAAAAATTCGTGATTTAGGGTTTGAATTACTAGAACACCCCCCTTATTCACCAGATTTGGCTCCGACTATCATCCCTTTGCTCAACTGAAAAAAAAGTTTAAAAGGTCGTAAATTTTCTTCCAATGAGGAGGTTATAAAAGCTGTGGAGGTCTGGTTTGCAGAGCAAGAAGAAACATTTTTTTGCAAGGTCTAGAGACGTTGCAGGTTCGCTGTAATAAATGGATCCAATTAAGAGGAGAATACGTTGAGTAATAAAATACTTTGACATTGAATTTTTTTTGGTTTTATAGTAGGCTAAGAATTTTTCAATACATCCTCGTATAAACTGACAAATTTCTCATTTATGACCTGTAAGATGGCGCTGGCGATCAATGCCTTTCAAATCGTAGCAATACCATTGTCTAATACTTCTTTAGACAATGGCAAAACATCATTGCAGCTATATGTTACAACAGAACCATTGTTTATATAGAAGTAAGATAGTTAGCCAACCTTATGGGTTTAATATTGGATTCAAATGGATGCGACATATAGATGACAACAGTGATCTCGCATCCAATTCATGTCGGAACTTCAGTGATCTGGCCTCCAAGTCACGTCGTAACTTGATTGCAACAATGGGACAGCATTATAATCAGGGTTTTTCGAAGAAACCTGCATTAAAATGACGGCAAATATTCATGTTTGTAACTAATCACGCTAGATGACACTCGTGTTTGGGTCCAATAGCTACTTCTTTAGACAATGTACTAACTATCTTCTATTTAAACAATGATAGAAACATTGTTTGTATAGAAGTAAGACAGTTAGTCAATGCCTGTATAATTGGTGTTGGACGCAAACACGAGTGTCATCTAGCGTGATTAGTTACAAACATGAATATTTGACAACATTTTAATGCAGGTTTCTTCAAAAAACCCTGATTTTAATGCTGTCCCATTGTTTCAATCAAGTTACGACATGACTTGGAGGTCAGATCACTGAAGTTACGACATGACTTGGATACGAGCTCTCTATCGCTATCTACATGTCGCATCCATTTCGATCCAATTATAATACCATAAGGTTGGTTGACTATGTTCTATATAAACAGTGATAGAACCAAAGTAATTACAGTTTTCATTGCTGCCAAATCTCAACATTATTCGAAGTACTGCAAAATAGTTCACTGGAATTATCTGAACGGAAATGTGGTTAAAAGTTCAATGCAATCTGTAGACAGGTATAACACGTGAGAAAAGGTATAGCCGAATTACTAATAATGATAATTATCACACTACTTGTTGATATTACCTACGCAAGAACCAAAAACATTCTAGAGATATTCTCAGTTAACATTTCCTGGATATAGGTATGTGTGGAAAATATTGACAGAATATGATCTATAATTTTCGTGGAATATTTGGAAAAACATTAAGAGAACATTTGAAATGATATTGATGAATATTCTGCTCAACATTTCAAAGGATGTAGGTTGTTAATTATCTGAAAATTTCACAATTTTCGACCAATTGAATGCTTTTATTTTGACATATTACCATGTCAACCACATCGATTTCCAGATTTTTTTTCCTCTAGGGTGCACTGGAAGTGACTACACTGGAAACTGTTTGACGTGTTGGGCACGTGACTTTTTTTTGGAAAATTTGGAAAAACCTGAGATTTCGGAGAAAACCCCTACAAAGCAGAGCTTGTGCGAGCAAGGGAGACCCAGGGCCCAGCACGATAGCGTGATTGGCAAAACTATGAAACTGGTTCGTAGGTGTTCCCCCATGTGGGTTGAGACATGTTTCAGCGTTGAGATTGGGAGAACATTGCAAAGTAGTTTTTGTAGAATACTTTGCCAAGAATCTGACCGATATAATGCAGTGGTCGTAGGGGGCAGTAGTTGTTTTGTGTTTGAATGTGCTTGTTATCATTGAAAAATAAACTAAAAAACTTCTCTACATTGGTGTCAGGGACAAATATTTTAGCATATGTGTTATAGCTGGACGCAAAGGCGAAAAAATGAATACACATCGTTGTAACAAAAATTAGTCTGGCTCATTACCCGCAATGGAATCAGATATTATTGTGGAAGGACTCAATCAAAGTGAATCGATGCAGATTCGAGTGTACAGGGTGTCCCAAATTCGAGCCTCATCATTGGGATCTCGGAAACCAGAAGAGATACGAGGTCGGTTAAATGGAGGCAAAGTTGCGCAATTTGGTGCTCATTGAAATGCCGCTCTCATATTTGAAAAATTCTGAATACTCCCGAAGATTTTTGGAAAAAACCGATTATTCGCGATTTCATTTTTATTTTTTTGTGACTCTATTTGAATAGATATAACAAAACAAATTTCACATTCTCATCGCTACTTTTTCTGTTCTAAAAGATGGTGTTATCAGATTTTCAAACAGAAGTTTCGTATTTGAACTGCCATCATCAACTTTGTTTTTTTAAATACGGCCCTGGATTTTTTATTATGGATTTTAAAATCTTCTAATGTCCCAAACCAAATGATGTATCGCACTTATTCAAAAAGTTTATATTAATAGCATTTTCCATAATAATTCATGTGTTAGAGAGAGATAGAGAACATATTTTTGGTTAGATCTTAGCAGGACATCATTGTTTTGAGGACCTCAGAAGCTGCTAAAAATTGATATAAAACAATGTGTGATGTTCAACAATAGGCATGATGTTTTAATTATTCCAAAAAAAGTTAAACAAAAACTATAAAATTGAATTCCCAATGAAAGTTAAAGCAAATATTCAAATTGTGATCCACCTGCTTGAATGCATTTTCGTGTCAGTCTGTGAAGTTTATGGATGGCACGCTGAATGGTCCTTGCAGGGATAGCCCTGATCTCCCTTATTAGGTCTTGTCGTAATACTTCAAGATTTTGTGGCGTGTTTCGATAAAGACGGTTTTTGAGAAATCCCCAAAGAAAGTAGTCTAGAGGGTTTAGGTCGGGGCTTCTAGCTGGCCAACATACGGGACCTTGGTTTCCAATCCATTTATTAGAGAATAATTCATTTAATAAATTTTTAACACATCTCCCATTATGAGGTGGTGCACCGTCTTGTTGCCACCATAGTTGACGTAATACCCCCAAAGGTTCTTCCATTAATGAATCCAATATATTGGTCCTTATTAATTCTGCATATCTATCGGAATTTTCCTTGAATAAAAAACGGGCCGATAATTTTATTGTGCCACATACCGACCCATACGTTAAATGATTGTTGTCCCTGAGGTCTTACTTCTTTATTCTGCCTTGGGTTTTCAATTGTTATGTCTGTTAAATAGTCCATCTGTTGAAAAACTGCATTCATCTGTCCATATAGTTTAATTTAGGGAGTAATCATTTTCATTAATTTTATTTTGCAACCAGTTACAAAATTCTAATCGTCTCTCAGCATTGCCAGGTATTAGTGTTTGACTAATATGGATTTTGTATGGTTTATATCCACGCTTATTTAAAGTTCTCCAAACTCTCATTCGCGGTAATCCTACCTCTTCTGAGGAAACTCTAACTGAAGCTCGAGGATTATTATTAGCCTTAAAAAATAATTTAAAATTATTCAGTTTACTTTCTACTTTGTAACAGTTTTCAACCTTACAGTGTTCAAGATAATTTGTTCCTCTTCTGGATCGATTCGTGTTCCATATTCAACCCTTGGCTTAACAAATCCGTACTGAGCTAAATTATTATCAATATTAGCAAAATAACTATAATGTGTCTTTCTGGATATTCCAACAAATAGCGCTCACAAGCCGTTTTTGAATTTCGATTCGAAATATAATAAATCCTTATCATGTCTCGTTTTTCTTCGTTAAAAAAAGTCATTTTCGTTTAATAAGCGTTAACGATTAGTGAACGAACAGTGAACTGTCAAAATATTGGATAATTTAAACATTAACAAATGAATTAAGATAGCCAGAATGCATGATGCACTTTGATAAAATGCAATTATTTTTGTAAATATAGCCTAGGGCATAGAGTTTGGGAGATGACACTTCAATTATATTATTTATTAACCACCCACTTTTATGTTAGTTTTTGAGTTTTATGCAGTGCGTTATTGCAAAAAAAGTTTGTTTTAACTCTACTAAAAATCTAATTTTTTGTTTGTTTTGGGACATTAGAAACTTTTAAAATCTATAGTAAAAAATCCAGGGCCGTATTTAAAAAAACAAAGTTGATGTTGGCAGCTCAAATACGAAACGTCTGTTTGAAAATCTGATAATACCATCTTGTAGAACAGAAAAAGTAGCAAAAAGAATGTGAAATTTGTTTTGTTATATCTATTCAAATAGAGTCACAAACAAATTAAAATGAAATCGCGAATAATCGTTTTTTTCCAAAAATCTACGGAAGTATTAGGAATTTTTCAAATATGAAATCGGCGTTTCAATGAGCACCAAATTGCGCAACTTTGCCTCCGTTTAACCGACCTCGTATCTCTTCTGGTTTCCGAGATCCCAATGATGAGGCTCGAATTTGGGACACCCTGTACAAAAAAAAAATCGAATGTGCGAAACATTCAACAAAAAATATAAGGAAGCACCTCCATGAACTGGCCAAAGAATCCTCCACTAACAAAACATTGTTGGCCATCAGTCACAGGATAATATTATATAGAAAAAAGCTGCAGAAAGCTTATATCCTCACACGCACGGAGAGCAACACCTTGTGTTGCAGATTTGAAAGATGATTTGAAGAATGTCGTCAATCATGTATTTGGAAATCATGAAAAGTGTAAAAAGGGCAATTGTTTGAAATCTGGTAGAACTAATGGAAATAATTTCAAAAAAGCTTCAACCGAAACCCAATTGAGATTAACGAAAATTACGGGTCAACTAGTAATAGTGCTAAGCAATTTATGCATCAAGTGGCTTAATTCAATAATGGAAAACAAACTTTTTATGGTCGCAGAAATGAATTCAACATAATATGTCATAGTGCAGGATTGGTAAATCAATTTGGACCTCGTTGGGTGATTGATGCGTTCGAGCATAAATTTAAAAAAAGCCCTTCAAACATACTCAAACGGTTGGTTAGACCAAGGTGTAAAAAACTATCCTTGCTAGATCGCGAAAACGCTTGTTCAGTGTAGAAGCTAAAATTCAAGAAAATAATTGTGAGTATGGTAACGCATGCAACTAACCCGACATGAATAAGGAAGAAATACATTCTGCGATAGAAGAACAAATAACCATTCTGAACACCACTTTAAAGACGCAGAAAACAAAAGAAAAATCAACTCATGGTCAGAGTGACAATTCTAAATAGCTAAAGGAAGGGAATCGTTACTGACGGCATCCAAGTTTGGAGAAGTTTGTAAACGAAGGATCAATCATGGAAGAGTCGTAAAAGTTAGGATTTACAAGAACCTTCCACGTTTGAAACAAATCAAATATGGAAAATTGAATGAGCTATAGGAGCATACAGTCTAAACTGAGGAAAACTGTCACTCATTGTGGTTCATTCGTTTGCACCGACGAAGGATACGGGTTTTTGTGTGCTTCTCTGGATGGTTTAGTAGGAAATGATAATATAATAGAAGTCAAATGTCCGTATTCAGCTAAAGATTATACTCATTTAGGAACCACTAAATACATGAAAAAATGTTACCGAATTTTATCTGATGATGGTAAAAGAATGAAGCTAGATAGGAAGCATAATTATTTTTATCATATACAAGGGCAGCTTCATATTTCTCGAAGAACATTTTGTGAATTTATAGTTTGGTCACCTAAGGGTTTTGATATCGAAACGATACGTGTTGAAGTGGAATTTGTGAAAAAAGTTAAGTCAAAATTGAACCTGTTTTATTTTAATCATTATGCTGTGGAGTTGGTTGATAGTAGACATAAGAGGAATATACCGATTTGATACCACTGTAACTCAGAGATATAAATACAAGGTGACTTTAACTGATTTGTTTCCCTTGCTGCAAACCCAGCTGATAGATTTTTCATTAATTTTAGTAATGCCAACAATCACCTTTTTAAATTATGTACTTCATATCCATTATCACTTAACTCCATGTTTATTTCTTACAAGTAGAGATGGTACGATCAGATGACGAATAATTATTTACCACCCAAGATGCCGACCATTTAACTTCGAAGTAATGAGTAAACTTTCATGTAAGTCATGATTTTTCTGACTCAGTGATTTTTATCCATATCAATAATTTCTCTGTAACTTCTCCTAGACAACCGTTATAATCCATGCCAATATGTCTGCTTTTGCGTATTACATTTTTTCCGTGATGTCTTTGAGACACCCTGTATAGAACATATTGACTATTCTGCTCTTTGCATGCAACATTTGCCTGTAATCATAGTGGGACACCCCTGATGTATACCTCTCACCTATAATAAAGTGGTAGCAATAACCTTCCTCCTATAAAGAATAAGTTTTCAAAATAAAGTGTTTCTGTCAGATTTTTGAAACACCAGTAAAGTCCATGTCGATATTTCTACTTTTTGTATCTATCGCTAGATTTTGCCGCTACATTTTTTGGAACAAAAGTATTTTCTTATTTGAATTTTTTTTCCAAATCGATAGTTTATCTGTGATGTCTCTGAGATGATTATTCCATGTCGACATTTCTGCTTTTTGGATATCAAGCTTTTCTGTGATATTTTATTCAATGTTAATAATTATGATTGTTGCATGGTATTATTTTTCCGTGTTCATTTTTGGGTACATACAGCCATGTATACCTATCGCCTCTAATAAGGTGGTAGCAACGTTTCTCCTAGCGAACAATTTTTCCACATAAGTATAGTGTTGTTTTGAGACTGTCAGTAATAGTTAAAGAGCTGCCTATATGATTTAGTGACAGGTCGGAAAACCGTCTGCTGGGCATGAAATAGCATTCTTGGTGTTGCCCCAAGCCGCCTGGATGTATTTTTAGAATTTCTCCAGGTCAAGATCAAGGACCCAGTCAACACAGAATGGTCTCAGAGATGGTAGTGGGAATCACATTCATGTTTCAGATCACACCAGTGAATCGCAAAGTGACTTACATTATTATCGCATAAACGTCTATTCGGTGTTCCGTTGGTCACGTCGTGACATAAAAATGTGATGCAAAATGTGACTTGAAATTAGCCCAATTTATACTTCGGAATCGAATGCACATCGAGACCCTTTCGATGTAACAATGTGAAATTGACAGGACTGGTACTTATTCAAAAATGCGCTTCACTTTGTGATTCTCCTGTATGTCAAGAATAAATCCTCAATGTTATTTATTTATTTATTCATTTATTGTAAACGGGTAACCCCAGTAAAATACACAATAAAAATCGTGATACAATACACTTAAGACTAACAATACTTAAATATAAACAAATACTAATATATTAAATTTGAATCTAAATAGATATTGGTTTTCGAATATAAAAAATGGCTTGAACGAAAATAGAAGTCTACAAGGATTTTAATTTATTCCTACTAATGAATTATGGTTCATATGGAATGGAATGCTAAGAAACAAATGCGTGAGTTGATTCCGTAGTATATACTCTTCACAAACAATCAAAAATTATCAAACTCTGTCTTAATCATGAAAAACAATATACAGAAATGTAGAAGAATCTATAATTCAACTTCAATCCTCTGGACAGCATTTTCTTTGCAGCAAAATCTGTATACCTCCTGAAAATGCCAAATTCTGTAAATCATTGAATTTACCACTCTACCTTTCTACTCACCTTTCCAGTTCTTGAAGGGATACAGTTCTAGTTAGAAATAGTAATTGGGCAATGTCAATAAACACATTTGATTTAGGTATTGAAATAAAAAGAATCAAACAGAACACTACACACTATCAGAAGTACCTATGGAATATCTGAAGGATTGCGTCAACCAAATACAGATTCTACTTTACTCTCGACTCGGCAAACAGGCAAACAACTCTGGCTGGCTATGGTGATGTCATGCTCAATTTTGTAACCAACCTGATTCCTTCTATACCGATAAAATCGCAATTAAATCAAAATTCATGTAAATGTGCTTTGTAATTTTCTTCACATTTTGTGGTCAAAGCGACACTAACGAGAAGAAAATTGTGAACAATTCATAACATTTGGCATCACTAAGTGGTAACAGAGATGTCTAAATGCAACTCATTTTGTTACCATAATAATCATGTTTGTGTTAACTGGGGAGGGGGGGCGTTTGGAAACCAGTCAGTTTGTGACCGTTTGCTGGTTTCACATTTTGGTAGATATTGTGATGAACATACATTCTGCCAAGTTTGACCCGCGTACGAGGTGAAGGTACAGAGTTATGCCATAAAAACCGTCCTTTTTGTTTTTTTGGCATAACTCTGTATATTGACATCGTTCGCGGGTCAAACTTGACAGAAGGTATTTTCAGCATCATAACTATCAAAATTTGAAACCATCAACGGTCACAAACTGACTGGTTTCTAAACGCCCCCCCCTCCTCATTGACCTTGACCTGGAGAAATTCTAAAAATACATCCAGGTGACTTGGGGCAACACGAAGAATGCTATTTTATGCCCAGCAGACGGTTTCCGGACTTGTCAGTAAATCATATGGGCAGCTCTTTAACTATAAAGCCCATGTCGATATATCTACTTTTTGTATAGCTATTTAGGGAAACAAAAGTAATTTTTAATATCTGAAAACTTTTCCTACATTTTAAGTTTGAGACACCCATTATAGTCCTTGTCAATATTTCTGCTTATCAATATTTTTCCACGATACTTTTGCCTCACCTTGTGTGGTTAGTATATGTTGATTACTCTGATTTTTGCATGTCAATATTTTCCCGTAATCATATTCAGGACACTCCTGTACACCTTTCGCTTCTAACAAAGCGACTGTACCGTTTTTTCAACAGTTAGCCCAAATCTCATGCTATCCTATGATTTTCTGATTTGAGAATTTATTAAAAACAGAAACAGCATTTATTGGTTGTCTTTGTTTAGAAATATTGGCATCATTGTATTCAATGAATGGTTGCGCAACGCTCGACTAGTGCGATACCTAGGATACATTATTTAATAGAAGAGTCTAATCCCCATAAGACAATGGGGACACAAATAGAATGAGATGAAAGAAAATTTGTGACGAAATGTGAAGTAGTTGGACATGTCATGGCCGCCGTTCTCCATAGACAGTGACGGACTAGCTCTTGGTATATGAGAGTTACTGCTGACAGTTTCGTTGCTTGGTTCGAGTTCGACTCTCTACTCATGTCCAATTACGTCACTATGACGCGTTGATGTTACAAGATTCTGATTGGCTAGAGCTTATTAAACCCTCCTGTTAGTTTAGTCTCTTTTGTACGATACGTTTGGACAGTAGCACAACTATTATTTGCATTCATTTCTTTCCAGCAGAGGCAGCACCTACTGGAGTAATAAAGTTTTTGCGATCCAAAGCCTCAGAAATCACTTTTAAGGATTGATAGGAATCGTTTTCGTGTTTGAAAGGTATTAGAAACGATTTATACATGTTCAGTCTCACAGAATTGATAGAAAAAATGCGATTATTGCGAAAAATTTTGAATTATGAGTGTTGTTTGTTACAACAAAACTGATATTCCATGAGACTTGAGATGAGATCTGTCGAACACTTTTTGAGTGAACCAAAAAAAATCTAAAAATGAAGTTTTCAAAATCTCATGAATATTTTGACCTGAGAAGTCACTTAAATGATGTTGATGATTTTTGAGCGACTGTTTTTTTTTCATAGGTATATTTATATGAACCTTAAATATCATCTTCTCGAAGAAATAATTCAGTGACAGTGAGGGAGAGCATCTTTTTCTGTTGGATGCTTGCATATGGTACTCTTTTTGTATGGAAAGTTGTTGGAAGATGAACTTTGAATACTTTTCCATCATTAATCTAATGGGCTAGTCAAACATTGCCAATAACCCCATTTTGAATGACAGAGAATTCTCAATATAATCAAGTTATGTAATAACAAAACAATTATATTTTTCTCTTTTCCAGATCTCCGCTGGAATTATTGGGATTTGTCTGAGATATCGTCGAGTTAGGAATGGCACATCTTCTTATACAATGTGATAAATAATTGGAGTTCAATAAAAAAATTATTTTTATGATTTTGAGTTTCTTGTTTACCGTTTTGGCCTGGAGACAATACAATTTTACAGCATAATTAGGCCAATCAATAGAGCACTTTTTCTAACAAAAATACTAGTAGAAAACCGAGTGAACCATCACGTGGAAGACAGTCCGAATTTATATTCTGATATGTTTTCAACTCGGAGCTGTCATTTATTAATTTGTTATAAACATTCAAATAACAAAAAACATATTTGTTTTAAATAGTTCTGCTTATAAGATGAAAACTACTGAAGCAATCTGGTCGCTCAAATGAAAAGAACTGCAAATAATTTAAATACGAACAAATTGACGACCCGATCCAAGCATTAGTAACGGAGGAAATTCATAACTCCACCATTTTTCAAGAAATAGGGTTGGCCCTTCTCATGAAAGTATTAAATCAGGTGTACTTTGTGTGTGCACAAAACTGGCTCTGACGGATCATTGGTTTTGGCACAATTACAATTTGATTTTTTTTGCAACATCTTGCAGCGTGCCTGGATGCTCTAGTGATAGTCCGATTTCAATTTCTAACACAGATTTTGAAAGAGAAGTCCACAAAATGTGTATTTTCATTTTGCGCTAAAATGCTGCGAAATGGGGCTGCGAAATGGGTGAACAATGCTTGCGAACATGACTGAAAACGGACGAGCTGGCGGAAGCGGTAGACTCGTAGGAGAGTTCATTAGAAGAATTATCCGCGGGGATAGCTCGAACGGAGAGCGCCGGTTCACCGATATCTGAAGCCAAACAACGCTAGGCGAGGCCGGGATTTGGATGGGAGACTAACGGACATCCTTTCGATATTCTCCTCGGATTGTACTAGGAATCTCACGTAAAAAAGTAAGACCTCGTTAATTCTTGGCTCGCACAAGTTTCGACTTTTGAGGGCTGCCTTTCGAAAGGGGATGACATTAATGGAAAAAACAATTTCAAATACAATTTCAAACTATTCCCCTCATCTCCCGGACTCTCCTACCACTCGGCAGCTAACGCGGGATCGGCCGTTTTTACTCATGTTTGCATTCATTCTTTACCCATTTTGCACCATTGTAGCGCAAAATGAGAATATACATTTCGTAGTACTATAGGTACTTCTACTTTTATAATATGTTTGAGAAATTGATATCGGGCTACCACTAGAGCATCTAGGCACGCTGCAAGATTGTGCAAAATAAATTCAAATTGCACTTGTGCCAAAACTAACTATCCGACAGCGCCTGTTTTGTGCACACAAGTAGAACACATGATTCAATACTTTCATGATAAAGGCCAATGCTACTCCTTGAAAAATGGCGGACTTTAATTATCTACAATTCTTTTCATTGGAGCAACAAGATTGCTCTATTAGTTTTCATTTTACGAGAAAAACAATTTGAAGAACAAATTTTTTTCATTCAAATGTTTATAACGAATCAATAAAAATAAAAGTTGCGAGTCGAAAACATGACTGAATACAAATACGGACTGTCTTCCATGTGATGGCATAGTCAGTTGCATGGGCAAGTTGTTTTGTATACAGATGTTATTCTGGAACAATAATATCAATTTGCGACAGTAATGCCAAACAGTCAATTTTAGCATCGAATAGTTTATGCAAGCATAAAACGGAAGCTTGATTTCTACGTTTTTCCAAAGATGCAACAAGTCAAGATAATTACAACCTCTTGGAGGATAAATCGTGCACACAAGACTATAAACTTGATATTATACCAAAACTTCAAACACCGTTTTTTTTTAATGAGATTAGCCGTTAACAGTGAGGCAGTACCTTCAGCACGACACCATGCAGTATACACCAAGCGACCAACGAGAGCGACAGAATGTTTCTGTTATTGTGTTCGTTTTCGGAGAAAACTCTTGGCACTAAACGATCTTCGTGTTCGTGGAGGGTGGAGGGGGTATTTTCCGATGAAATAACAGCGAAACATCAGATAACCACAGAAAGGTAAAGAATAATTGAAAGATTGATAGACTTACCTAAGGAAGATCAATCTCAATTATTTGAATATCGTAGTCCTCCTTTGGTTGATGATAGATACCATTATTTTGGTGTCGAGTATACACAATCTTGAAAGTATTCGGACAGTTTTTATCACTTCTCGAGTCCTGATATCTCGCCCAAGTCAGTCTGGATTTTGTGTTGGTGTGGTCGCAGCTTTTGCGGGATTTCATAGATATTGGTGGAGGGTGGGTTGCACCAAAGGAGGACTACGATATTCAAATAATTGAGATTGATCTTCCTTAGGTAAGTCTATCAATCTTTCAATTATTTTTCATATCTCCGTCCTCCTTTGGTTGATGATAGCTGTTGAGAGATGAAAAGTGCGACCTACTTGCAAAATGATTTAATAACAATAAGTAAACCCCATATAATAATATTATAACAAACACATATCATTTCAATATTTTGGAATTTCCAAAATTAGTATTAATTTTATAATTCGTAAATTATAATTTTTATTCATTTATTGAACCACTAAGTATATATTAGCTATGGTTTATAATACTTCTTACAAAGTCTGCCGATCTAGGAATCAATGGCTTATTATAAAATGTGTTAAACACTGTTGAAGATTCTTACCACCCTGCAGTTTTTCTGATGAGATCAATGTTTATGCCATTTCTATGTGCAGCCGAAGTGGCTGCATGCCTAACGCTATGACTTGTGAAAATGTTTGTGTCAATACCACTTTTCAACAGCATTTCTTTTATCCATCGACTGATGGATTGTGTTGTTGCTGGATGATAAGGTTTTCGGTGAGTCAAAATCAAAGTTGTGTTTGATGATCTGATTGATTTTGTTCTTTCAATGTATTTTTCAATTGTAAGAGCCACACATAATTCTGGTTTTTGTTCGAAGAAACACCATAAATGGTTGTGTTCTATTTGGACCTGACGTCTTTATTCTGTCGGAGATTTTGATCTCAAGTTGGTTTCCATTTTTTATTATATTATATAATGTGATTTTTGATAATGTTTGCACTCTATGGGCCGTACTGAGGGCCAATAGAGATACTAATTTCAAAGTTAACTCTTTAAAGGAAAGTTTTTCGAGTGGAAACATTGTGCTCAATAGTTCTAAAAATTGAGAAGGATCCCATGTGAAGGAATACTTAGGGGTCGAAGGATTGACATTGTATGCCCCTTTCAGAAACCGCTTTAAAATTAGTCGATCATCTGTTTTAAATTCAAATTGAACAGAAAGTGCAGAACGCATTGTATTCAAAGATGAATATGATGATGCGTCTTTTAACATTTTACTTAGAAATTTTAAAATATTTTCCAAGTTGTTTTCCAGAGGATCTATTCTTTGGCACTTACAATATTCCCACCATTTTTTCAAGGAGCTTGTGTATTGGTTCAATGTTTTTTGACTCCACGAAGCTATCATAATGTCTAGAGCTTCTTCTGGTACTTTTCGTGAAAAAACGGTGCGGATAATTTCCCTGCCACCAGGGAAAGATCCCGGTGAAGCGGGTGGCACTTCCTGAAAGGAGAGAGTAGAAGTTCTTCATTAGGTTGAAATTTCATAGGCTCTGAAACTAAAAGTTCCTGAAACCTGGAATACCAGGATTGTGTTGGCCAATCAGGAACTACTAGTATACCTGTAGCATTATCTAAAATAATTTTTTCCAAAGTTCGATGTATAAGAGAAAAGGGTGGGAATGCATAAAAATAATATTTATTCCAATTCAGTGTAAAAGCATCAGTGGCAATGGAATTAGGATATGGGCCCCACGAAACAAAAATTTTACACTTAGTGTTCAATGTTGTCGCAAATAAATCAATTGTTGGTTTTTCAAATTTCTTTATAATTTTTTGGAATACTTGAGGGTTCAACTCAAACTCGGTATCAATTGATTTCAACCTAGAAAGTCTATCTGCGTTCTTATTGTCCTTGGAACTGATATATGATGCAACAACAAAAATATTTCTGTTTTCGCACCATGACAACAATTTCTTTGTGATTGCATTAAGACCACTAAATCTCGTACTACCCATTTTGTTTATACATGCCACTGCAGTAACATTATCTATACGCAATAAAACATTACAGTTTTCAGAATTCTTAGCAAAACTTTTAAGAGCGAAACTTGCAGCACATATTTCCAACCAGTTTATATGCTTTTTTCCAATTTCTAAATCCCAAAACCCTTTTGCTTCTCTTCCTTCACAATATCCTCCCCAACCTGTGTTTGAGGCATCCGAAAAAATTTCGAATGCAAAACTCTCTCGTTTTATGGGTTTCATAGATTTAGATATATTTTTCAACCACCAGAGAAATTCATCATCTAAAGATTTTGGAATTTTCATTTTAGCTTGAAAATTTCCTCTGTTACTATGGAGTGCTTTGAGTTTCTCTATTTCAAAGCTTTTAGTATGAAGCCACCCATAAGATAGTGTGGGAGCAACAGAGACAAATTTTCCTATCAGAGAAGCGAATTCTTTTATTTTACATTTGTTTTTCATTCTGTATTTTTCAATAAGCTTCGTTATTTGAACAACTTTTTCCTCTGGCAAACTGATTTTCAAGGTTCCACTATTGAAAATGAATCCTAAATATTTTATTTCCTGAGTTGGGATAATAGTGCTTTTCTTGTAATTGACAATGAACCCTAAATGTGTTAGGAGCTTTCTCGCTTCATTAACATAGGTTTGACAAAGAGAGTATGTTCTAGGTAAGTGATTAAAGTACATCCCTTGTTTCTTAAATAAGTTTCTACTGGTTTCAATAATTTTGTAAACAAAAATGGGGCATAATTGATCCCAAATGGAACGCAAGTAAATTCGTACAATTTGGTTTTGAACTGAAATCTCAAATATTTTCTGAATTCTGGTCTGATTGCTAAGAGAAAATATGCGTCCTTGAGGTCTAAGCTACAGAAATAACAATCTGGAGTAATCAGTTTCAACACCGATTTATAACTCTCTAGTTTGAAATGGGGTGCCTCAATGAACATATTCAATTTTTTCAGATTTAAAATAAATCTATTTTTTCCATTTGGCGTCCTTATCAAGAAATATGAAGATATATATTGATTATCAAAAGGAATACAATTTTGAATAGCACCTTTCTTTATTAGGTTGTCTATTTCAGTTTCGTACTCATGGATTTTAGATGGCAGAATATTTACCTTAGGATTTTTTATTTGATAAGGCTTTGCCAAAAAAGGTATTTCCACACCTTCAACCCAATTAAGGACCACTATATTGTCTGTTAATGACGACCAAGCATTTCTGAAATATTTTAGCCTACCAGCATATTAAGATAATTTTACCTTAGCTAATATCTCGAGTTCCTCTCCTTCCGGAATCGAGATGATTGTTTTTGGGGTCGATTGAATGGTCTTGTGAATGTTGTCCTCCTCCTCGTTTCCTCTCTCCTTCCTTCTTTGAGTCTTGTTTTGTTGTACCCTCGCTTGTAGTTTAAATTCTTTTTGAATGTTGTTGGCTCATCTTTTGAAGTTACTCGTTTGATGTCTTGACCAGCTTTACGTATCGTCTGACAAGATTTCACTTTTTCGAGAAAGTTTGTGCCGAATAGACATTCGTCAATTTTAGACTGCTGAGATGCCACCTTGGTATCCAAATTAACAAATGGTATTATATTTGTTCTTCGTTTCATGGATATGGCATGATGAACGTTCGAAAACATTTTGGCGGCTTCGGCTATTTTTTGGGTAATTTCAGATGAATTTGATAACCCTTCTGTGGAAGTGGTTAGTAGTTCATTGAGTACTTCTCCTACGGCCACCAATCCAACCGCAACTTGGTCCTGAAGAGTTATTAGAAATTTTTCAGCTATTGATACTGATTCAGGAATAAGCGTTTTCAACTCATCGTTGAGCTTGGGAGGTATCAGGGCATCGCAATTTGATGGAATCGGGTATTTTTGTTGTAGTTCCTTTCGTGCGTCCGCTTGCACACCTTCCCGTAAGTAAGACGTCCACCGCGTTACTAGTGCCTCATTCAGAGTTATGCCAGGTCGTGGTGGAATATTGGGGTTTTCTCCAAGAATATCAGCCACTTTATCAACCGATCCTGTATGCACCTGGGCTGTAGTTGTTATGGTCACTGGGGCCTGTGGCCTGGACTGCCCCGGATCTCTGGATGAGTCGGAGTCAATGTCCTCCGATGAATTAGAGATACCTGAGAGACAATTTTGAATTATTATTATTAATAGTAATACAAGCACTGTCTTTGTCAGATCATATTCGTGGCTCGTGAAAATGACCAACCAGTGTTTCAATTTACGTGTATATGGACATAAAAACTATGCCCTGTTTTTGTGATGCCAAAGTCATCGTATAAAATTGAACAGTTAGGTATCGCAGTGCCCAATGTCACAGCTAAGGTCATAGATCGTGAACTATTACTGTTATTACGGATTGAAATTGTGCCCAATGTCACAACATCCATTGTTAAATACATATATTTGCCATTCAGCATTCGTGCCCAATGTCACGAGAATTTTGAAAGGAAGAACTTTGTTGGACTGTTTGAGTCACTCGGATCATCGGCAGACAACATGTTTTCCAATCTTGCCATTTTCCTCTGCAGAGCTTCGAATTGGTGAAAAACCTTTCGTTTTCTATCACGGCGACTCATTTTGCACACTTAAATATTATTCACTACCGTACACAACGACACAAAATAACAGACTGACTTGGGCGAGATATCAGGACTCGAGAAGTGATAAAAACTGTCCGAATACTTTCAAGATTGTGTACACTCGACACCAAAATAATGGTATCTATCATCAACCAAAGGAGGACGGAGATATGAAAAATAATGGTAGTGGGTTTATCGAATAATATTTTAGTGGCAGGTTGACTACTGTATTACCATAACCTGTTAAACCCCTACCCCGAACCACCATAAGTCTTCGAGAGACTTGTGCAAGCTAGGGAGCAACCATCACCTTTTAACGTGTGATGCCATTCATGAGACCGATGACCATGCTGGGAATCGAACTCAAGACCCAATGCTTGAGAGGCGAATGCTCTACCAGCACGACCACCACGTAAAAGGTAGTTTGAACATGACCAGTGAACTCAGCCTTAAGTACTTTTCGATTGGGTTGAGCAATAACAAAATTTTATTATTTTTGGAAATACGTGATGGTGATTTGATTCGTAAAAGAACACTGAAACGATGATTGAAATTTTTAAATTTGTTCTGGTGGAGAAATTATTGAGATACTGAAACGCTACTAACGTTTGTAAATAATGAAATCTGTAAATCAGGGCAGTTTCATGGATGCATTCGAAATGCGTGCATCTGTGTTTTAGTTGTCACACAAAAAAAGTACGTTTGTACGTTTGGTCTTGAGCAACAGCGTATGAACATGAATAGGAGATTGAAAAAATCACTTGACAAATAAATGAGTAAATTGACAGATTAAATGTGTCAATTGACAGATTAAATGTGTCAATTGAAAGATTAAATGTGTTAATTGACAGATTAAATGTGTCAATTGACAGATTAAATGTGTCAATTGACAGATTAAATGTGTTAATTGACAGATTAAATGTGTCAATTTACAGATGAAATGTGTCAATTGACAGATTAAATGTGTCAATTGACAGATTAAATGTGTCAATTGACAGATTATAAATGTGTCAATTGACAGATTAAATGTGTCAATTGACAAATTAAATGTGTCAATTGACAAATTAAATGTGTCAATTGACAGATTTTTTTTATTTTCGCCGTCGTATCTATGCGATTGTCCACATATAGTAAGCAAAAACCTTACAGTCACAGGCATGCAACCTGCCAGTGATTATTCAGCTATATTACACAGAGAGAAATGAATGTATGTTTTCTACACAAGTGTGAATAATTTCAGCACAATATTTTTCTAAAAAGTTGACAACACCAATTTGTAAAATTTTCTAATTCAATATTGTATTAGAGATATTGTGTATAAACGAGACACTTCAGTGTTGTATTATTCTCAATAGTTTTGTTTAATTTATCAACCAATATTATGTACTTACCATATACAAGGAATGAATAAAAACTAAATGATTTGTTCAAAAAGTATACACAACTTATGTTCTATTGATTTCTTTGGAAATATGAACAGGATGTTCATAAAGTCAGTTGTGGAATCATCTGCGACTGAAAGTTGGAATTTAGCCGCTATTTTCCATCGTACAAGATAATCTCTCTTGGAACGGATTCACGTTTTAAAGAGAAACATTCTCAATTGAAAATTGAATCAATACATGACTCCTCTGGAAATGGAAATAACCCTACGATAAAATTGAAGTTACTTTTTTGTAATATCTAACAGAAAACAACTACTTCCCCGGCTAAGGCCACGCTGGACATTGAACTACATCTGACAGATATTGAGAAAGACCCTATATAACTTGAGAGAAAAAATCTCATTCATAGATAAGAATCTCCAATGGAAACTGGACATTTAATAAATAATCAGCTATTTGAATGAAAATGCAAATTTTCAATTTCTCTCAAGTTATATACTTAGGGTCTTTCTCAATATCTATCAGATGTAGTTCAATGTCCGGGGAAGTAGTTGTTTTCTGTTAGATATCACAAAAATAACTTCTATTTTATCGTAGGGTTTTTTCCATTTCCAGAACCATGTATTGATTCAATTTTCAATTAAGAATGTTTCTCTTTAAATTATCCTCTATTGTTGCTCCACTTTCTACAATATTACTTGTGGTATACACAAAATATACAAAATTAATCGGTATGTTGTGCGACGAATGTAAACAACTGTTTACGCATAAATTGTATAAGAATGATAAACCTGGAATGTAATAATAATAATAATGATAATGTAATTCTAATTTTATTCTCAAAAAGATTGAAACACAGTTGAATTTGACAAATACAACATGGTTGTGAATAAAGAATATACCACGAAGCAGTAGACACTGCTTGTTTGTGGACGTATTCATCAGTGGTTTATATAAAAAACTATGCTAGATTATGTAATTTAATGATATATAAAATAAATGATCAGATATGTACATTGATATAAGAATATCAGGATGTAAAAGTTGCTATAACAGTGAAGTGAAAGAAAATTTAAATTCCATACTATTCTTATGAGACTAATGTAGGGTCTACTAATATTGGTTGTAAAAATAACTTATGTGAATATCTCAAAGAGAGAGGTATATTAAAAATGTAACAAAAAAACATGTAAATCACACAAAAGTGCGTAGAATAAAAAAAGACTTGGAGATAACAAAATGTGAGATGTAAGATGTGAAAATGTAAAATAAAAAAAATTTAAGAGTGAAGAACTGTACAAATGTAAAAATGATTGACTGTTAAAAACGTAAGAATTCTTGATTGTCTAAAAGTAAAAAGTGTGTTTGAAGATGAAGATATGATGTTCAAAAGTGAGAGTTTTTATTTTGAAATGTAGAATATAAAGATGTACCTATGATCAGTATAGAGATGTAGGGATTGAATGTTGAAAACTTTGAAAGTATAACAATGTACAATTAATTAATAATTTATTTTATGTAACAATGAGTTCATGAATTATTTGCCTAGGATTTTCTAGTACAAATTTCTTTATTTGTGATTGGAATTTTTTCCTTTGTTTCTCGTTTTCCAGACTCTCTGGTAATGCATTGAACACCTTTGGTACTAGATAACTATAAGTCCTCTGGCATATCGATTTGTGAACGAAAGGGATTTGGTAGAGGTTACGTCTACTGGTATTCTGCTGATGATTTTTTTAAATCAATTCTTGTTTATTTATGAACTGATTTGTTGATAGGCTCAAGAAGTATATTTTCCTTATGTCCATTATTTTGGTTTATAGATAAAGAAGTTCTGTGGGATAACATGTTGGATTTTCATATATTATTTTTATTGTTCTTTAGTGAATAACTTCGATATTTTTCAAGTGAACATTCGTTCCTGCACCCCAACCGATAATTCCATATTTTAAGTGGGGTTCGAAGAGCGTATAGTACACCATTTTCATCTTAAACGACACGCATCTTTGTTTCTTAAGGAGAAAGTTAATAAATTGGTCCCATTATAGGTGACTCTATTTTTATCCCTAAATATTTCATGTAGTTCGAGCAATTTATTTGAAAATTATCTTGCAAACTGATTTTACTGTAGTTGGGAAGTTGATAACTATAACTGCAGAAAGGCATATAGAACGTTTCTGTACATTAATTGTTATAAATCCATCTTTTGATAAGAGGGAGATCAGATTTTACTTTCCTTATTTAATTGCGACCATGATTCTTCTTCATATAAGATGACCGTATCATCAGCGAAACTTATGATGTTTCCTTCCGATTCCACCAAGAATAAGTTGTTGAGGTATATTGTGAAGAGAACTGGCCCCAACACCGTTCCTTGTGGTACTCCACATTCTACAATTTTTTTTGCTGCTGAACGAGTTTTGTATTTTTACTTGCTATGTTCTGTTTGTAAGGTATGATTCGAAGAGTGATTGTGCCGTACCTCTAACACTTATGCTAGTAGGATCTGATGGTTTACGGTATCAAAAGCCTTTGTCAAATCCAGGAATTGTTAAAATTGTTAAAATTGTTTTTTCCTTTATCCAGCTGTCATCCCCTTACGAACGGCAGTCGTCAGAAGTCAAAACTTGTGCGAGCTAAGGATTAACGAGGTCTTACCTTTTTGCGTGCGATTCCTAGCATTTTCTTGGGCCATCAGAAAAAGTTCTGCAGTCGCAAGGGGTTTGAACCTTTGACTGGCAGTCAAAAGTGATTGAAACAATGTCGCTTTAACCACTCGGCTACCTCGAAGAATGCTCCAATACATGTTTTTTTATTATCAGCTGCCTTGTATATCTTTTTGGTTAGGTGAAGAATGGCATCTTGTGTTGATTTTCCTTCTTGAAATCCATACTGTGACTTCGATATGACTGCACACTTCTTTAAAAAGTTGGTTAACCTATTTCTAATGATTTTTTTTTAATTTTATTGAAGCTAGAAATCAATGCAATTGGACGGTAATTTGTTCTTCCTGTGCGTTCTCCATTCTTAAATATAGGTATGACAGTTGAATTTTTGAAAAGTGTGGAAAACTGTCCTGATTTCAGTGAGTTATTTACAATGTGTGTTAGTGGCTTTATGATTTGTGGTATGATAGCTTTCATTAATTCTGATATTATACCTCCAGGGCCTGGTGATTTGCTGTTTTTAATAAATGTCAACAATTTGTGTACCTAGTGTCTGTACATATGTAGGTCTTTTAAATATAGGATGCACAAAAGTCACAAATTTGTAGACTCGGCATACATGAATTGTGCATATTGTACATATTTGTATACAAAGCATTGCCAAATTTTATAGGTGCCATTTATAATTTTAAGAAAGGATACACTTGAGGCACATAACATCCAAACGGAATAAGATAAATCAGTTTCAACCTGATCGCTTCTTTATGTCTTATTCTGTTCAGAAATTATGAGCTTCATTTTCCAGAAGGTTGAAATAAAATTAAATGTCATTCAAATAATATTTATTTCAACACAAAAAACTAATAAGAAAAATAACTGAACTATAAACTCTGATTAGAAATAAAATGTCAGAAATACAAAATACCTAACAAAACATAAATGAACCATGCATTTTGTTATTTTGAAACACGTTGAATAATAATAAAGTATGAAGTAATATTCGTGTCAAACTTTACTTATTCAAGTAGGAAGTAGGTGAGACGATGCCCTTATCAAACGTTTATAAATGATGAAATGGGTCCTTTTGTAGGTTTCATGATTTAACAAAAAATAATAGCAAAACTAACCTTCAAATATTGCTATCAGTTCGGGAAGTTCCCAACCTCGCAAATATTCTGACTCTTCCATTTTACACAAAACTTCATACACATGAGCAAATAATAAATCGCTCCTTCGATCAGCATTAAACAATCAAACAATGATGGACTGGACATTTGGAGTGTTTGGACTTACAAGATACAACAGGTGCACGTGTCGCGCATGCGTATTGAGTACGGTGAAACAACGCTTTGGTCAAGTTGTGGCAAATTACACAATTGTGTTGAAATAGTATTCATTTGTGCATATCAAATAGAAAGTGCACAACGGGTGTATGATGAGTTCAATGCGTTGTAGATGTTTTCCATATAAGTTGTGTTATGGTATATGAACATTTTTTTCTGTATTTTTCGGCAATGTGGAAGTGCATGAGTACTATACAAATTGACTTGCACAAATATTTATTGAATATCACAAAACGCGTATGATGAAAGAATGGACAACTGTGTAAGATATCTACACAACTGTGTCTTACACAACGTTGTGCATGAACCTGCTGCAGTATTTTCTCTCTGTCTAAAATTATAATTTTTTAATGAAATGACTCACTGTTTCAGACTGACTGTCTAATAGCGATAGCAGTATATACTTTCTCCACGATCATCACAGAATTTGCCAATTCTGAAATCAAATTTGATTACAGAATGTTGGAATTCTCTCTCTTGAGATTGAAGAAATATTCTGCAACACTTCTGCCTCCATGCAATTTAAATGTATTTCCATTCTCTCTCTTGTGATAGAATAATATTCTCACACTGGTTAGCAATAATAACATTAGCCTTGACGCAGTTGATTATCATCGTAGTGGCAAAATTTTAGTCAGTGTCAAAATTATTGCTGTCACGTTTTCTATCTTTGATCGTGGAGAAAGTATAGTCTGCTACTCGGTTAGAATTAAAATTCGTTATGCGCGTGGTACCTCTCGCTCGACTTCGGCTCGCGCCCGGAACTTTCCACTCGCATCGAATTTTCATTCTAACCTTGTTACAGAATATTATACTATTCTGTGACAGAAAAATCAACTTCAGCAAATCGTTTTCGCTGCTGTAGAATTTCAATAAGCTGCTTCTATTCAAAAAGTTATACTTATAATATTTCTTATTACGGTAGCAAAAAACATTGTTGCAAAAAATTCAATAACACAATTTTCCTCAGTGTACTAGTATGTTTGCTACAAAAAATCCTCATTAGCCTATTCCTTGTGTGGAGGAAGATGGAACATATTGAAGCTATGTTGAAACATGGTCTCCTGTGTATGTTCAGAACATTTCTCTTGGTCATTTCTAAGTTACGTAATTGTTTATTAAACATACAAAAAGGGTTTGATTGTCTTTTAAAAGCACATATTTTGTTTTTGTTGAACAAACTTCAGAAAAATACATTGTGGGTACGTCAGGTTAGAATGTTTAACAAAACATAATTTTCAACATTTTCTGTATATCACAGGTATTTATTTTAATCAAATGTGAAAAAATGACATATATGTTATATTCAATGTACTGCAGTCACGTGCAAGTGATATCAAAGTCATATCATCAATGAATATTTCTTCGTAACCAAAATAGAACATCACAAAACTGTCTAGTTATGTTATGTGCTTGTTGAGTTGTAAAATTTGTATAGCGTTCAATATGCTGTTTTAAAGAATTGTCATTATAATTTTTGGTGACAAACGTAATGAACCTACAAAGTTAGGGTTACCTAATATCTGCAAAGGAATTTGGTTATATATTCAAACTCTGCTAACAAAAAGTAATCCTAACGTACCGTCTTTTGTTCCTGTCTCTAACTTCCGAAATGAAGTAAGAAGCCATCCAACTAACTCAATGAATTTTCTGTAATTACTTTGATTCGAAAGCTTTTCTGTTAATCAAGAACAAAAGGGATCAATCAGGCGGCTTCATTGTCTCAACATCCTCAAGGTTTTGGCCAGGAGAGATATTACGCGTTTAAGATTTCAACAGGGGGGCGACGAACAGAAGACGTTACTGCTTCGTTAAAACAGGAAATAATGCCAATGCTGAGTTTTATATACGGGAGCATTGGCGTCCATCGGGAATTTAAAACGATAAATACCATTTTTATATTATCTCGAAGAAGGCTGACTGAATAAAAACACTGTTTTTGTTTCACATGTATGTACACTCGAACCAAAGTTGTGATGTAACTAACCCATGCTTATGCAGGAGGAACTATGAGATATGACGGGGATATAAAATGGTTTGCTAATCTATCATTTGGGAAAATACCGGTGAAACACTGAAGCAATCCGTGATGATTTACAAAATTTTTTGTCCGTCCACCTCCTAAAACGTGCATTCAAGAGCCATTCATTATGACAAAGACGTTGTGTTGGCGTAAGACACGAAAAACTCATTGGATTAGATCAGATACGTGCTAACATTTACTCCAGCTAGAATGTGAAGCTGTGTTGTGCTCATCATTCATTTTTTCAAATTCCTACTGAAACTTCATTTTAAATCACCAGCTCAAGTCCGCTAGATGATGAAGAATAGACAGGTATTCTGTCTGCCCGCGTGTTTACATCCAGGGGCCTGTGTTCCTACACATACAAAAGGATATTTTTGGTCCAAATTTACAAATTTTACTTCATAATTTTCCTCAATTGGTCGTAGTTCCTAATAATAATAATAATGAATGCCTTTATTCATTAAATTGAATTTAACAAACAAAAAAACTTAAGAACATAGAAAGTTAGGGAGAGATTAAGATCAGTTACCCTCACACAGATGTGTGCAGATAACTGCCTGTTCTTCCATCTAACCCCAAAAGTCTGCAGAGGAAGTTCAGAAAAAAAAAGAAAAAAAGTACAGTTTTCAAATGCATCAAATACAAGTCCGGCTCGAAGGACCAATATGTTGGGAGCCGATGTTTTTGCACACATCATCAGGGGAAAGAGTCTGCGAGTTTCACTAAACGATCCTGTAGCCCTTGACACAATATTTGGGTGGATAATGATGGGAAAGGTAGATTTTCCATCAGCTGAGGTCAACACATTTTTTACTAGTTGTGACAGTTCTCTAGTTTCAGTTAAACGATTCTGAGAGCTTGAGCAATTTCCTTTAGTTTCAGTTTCATCACCTGAGGATATACTTTAGCTGAAACTATATATAATCAAACCCTCTCTCGAACAAATACTGGCAGATATGTTGTTGCTCTTCCTTTCCGCTACTCCGAACCCACTTTCGAAAAATTTCGAGATGTCGCCGTGAAAACGTTTCAAGCCGACAGGTATGATGGGCAAGAGAACATTTTCTGCACAAAGAATGGTACAATGAGAGGCGGTATGTTTAGTTCCAAGGCAGTTTGTACACCACCTTTTACTCCTCACCAGATCGTACCTCTCTCTGGGGGAACTTGATAAAAAATTTGGGCAATTATAAATGTGGTGATCTTTATTACAACATTGTCAAATATTGGAATTTGGAGAAGAATTAACAACGAAACTAGCACTGGCGTTCGATTTCATTCCTTTATTGAAATCAGGGGAATTGGTTTTGAAATTTTTTTGATTAAAGTTGGGTTTGATAAAGCAACGTTATCCATTGCGCTGCATTGGTTTTCTAAAAAATCCTTCAAGGTTGCATAGTAATTGTCCACTTGCAAGTGTTAGGAACTTCCCGTATCAGGAGATACCCTGTATCCTACATAATAACGAAGTTACAGCGAATGATTCATTAACGATAAGGAATGACTATTATATTTGAGGATGGAATTGATAATTTATGCAGTCGATGAGTTGAGTTGAACAATAAAGGTTCAGTGTTTAGTATAATTAAGTGTATCAGTGTCTTCTACCCTACCCTACCTAACATCAGAAGTGGTTACGGACTCACATTGAAATGGGAAAACGTAGGAAGTCTTCAAGCAGCTCTTCTTCAAGTAGCAGTTCGAGTTCTTCCAGTTCAAGTTCCGACAAAAGGAGTAAGAGACGCAAAGTCAAATCAAAAAGAACCAAACGTAGTTCTAGAGAAGCGAGGGTAAGCCATTCTTCAATTCCTTTGTTGCATGAGAAAATCATGAGCACATCTATCGCGATACCTGAGTTTAACCCATTATCAGACAATGTTAGTGATTGGATCAAAATTATAGTACACCATACAAAGATATTCGATTGGGCCGAACATCAAATCATTCACCAAACATTGAATGATCTACAGGTTACAGCAAAAATATGGTACGAAAGTTTAGTATGAAATGATAAAGAATGGCCTAAGTATGGCTGGAGAGAGTGGAAAATTAAATTAACAGATACTTTTCACTCCAAACGACACATGTATACTCTTTTAAAAGACGTCGCAAATCACAAACCTTCAGATGGTTGTACTTTCTACGAATTTTTCTTTCAGCATTTAGCAAAAATTGATGCACTGAAGTTGAATTTTTCGAGTGAAGACAAAATTTCCTTAGTTTTGGGTGCTATAGGGGACAAGAATATCATTTCCGCAGCAGAGGCATCAGATATTACAGATCTGAATACATTAAGCTCTTATTTGCGCAATAAAGCGTCCTCTTCAACAAAATGGGAAAGGCAACAGGTGACATACATATCCAGATGATTCGCACTATAATAAACCTAGTTGTAGTAAAGATTTCAGTCATTCCGATATTACTGTCAGAACCAATAAAATTAAACATTTTGAGAAACCGAATACTTTTGCAATGGGTAAAAAGAAGAATAACAATTATTGCAACAGGTAGCCATAGTAGCGATAATTGTCCCCATCGATATAAAATTTGTAACAGTTGCAAAGCAAAAGGGCATATTCGCAGAGCTTGTAAGGTACATATAAAACCGGAGAGAGCATACGAAAACCAAAATAATAAAATGAAAATGTCAATATGATAGTCAAACACAATAAAAAAAATTCTTCAAATCAGTTCTCATGAATAATCAGTCCCTACAAGCATTTGTAGATTTTGGCAGTGACTGTCAAATAAGAGTCAAATAAGATTGAATTACACAATATCCTTGAAAAATTCCGCTGTTGCTTGTATGCATCAATGAAAAAGTTGAGCAAAGCACATTCTGTCATTATGAAAATAGACACTACTACGCCAAAACTCGTTACACTCCGGCCTTATAGACTATCGCAGTCAGACAAAAGTATTATGAGAGAACATATCGATGAGTTGCTTACTGCAAACATAATAAAAAAGAGTAATTCAGAGTATGCCAGCCCGGCATTGTTAGTAAGTAAAAGATATGGCAATAAGAGACTAGTAGTTGACAATAGGGCCCTGAATAGGATTACAGAAAAAATTAAGTTTCCCTTACCCATTATAGAAGACCTAATTGATTCTCTTGGAGGTTACAAATATTTTTCCACTATGGATCTAGCTGCGGGATACCATCAAATACCACTGTACCCTGATCATACGCACAAAACTGCTTTTGTAACTCCAGAAGGGCATTTTGAATATTTAAGAGTTTCATTTGGACTATGTTACGCTCCTGCTATGTTTCAAAAATTTATGTCTGAAATTTTTGAGCCTCTTAGAGTTGACGGAATTACTCCGTATTTAGATGATATTATTATTCCGGCATATTCAATAAGTGAAGGTATGGAGAAACTACAACGTGTTTTCAAAACTGTTAAAGAACATGGATTAACTGTTAAGTTATCCAAATCCCAATTTTTTCAAACTAAAATTACTTATCTTGGGTATGTTATTTCAAATAATAAAATATCCATCAGTAACGAAAAAACGAAAGCTGTTGAAAAGTTTTCATTACCAAAGACTATCCACCAGGTGAGACAATTTCTAGGGCTCACTGGATATTTTCGGAAATTTATAGAAAATTACGCATCCGAAACCAGCATTTTAACAGATTTACTAAAAAAGATACAAAATGGGAATGGACTACTAAACACACAGACCTAGTCAATCATCTGAAGGAGATTATTTGCTCAGTACCAGTGTTAGCTATATTCAACCCAAAGCTGAAAACACAAGTGTACACGGATGCAAGCCAGGATGGAATCGGAGACATACTTACACAAATGAATGACAACGTAGAGAAACCCATTGCCTATTATAGCAAAAAAACATCAGTGGACGAAAGAAAGCTACATTCATTTGAATTAGAACTACTCGCTATTGTTAGGACCTTGGAACGCTTTCGACATTATCCACTCGGAATTACATTCACTATATTCACTGCTTGTAATGCTGTGAAGAACGCTATGTCCAAACAGTCAATTATTCCTAGAATAGCAAGGTGGATATTATCGCTATAAGAATACAATTTCCATATTATTCACAAACCAGGTAAATTGATGCAGCACGTGGATGCTTTGAGTAGAAACCCAAAGGAAACGCAGGAGGGTCATAAAAAAACGGTTAAAATAATAAACGAGGAAGACTGGTTGAAGGAGGTACAGGGACAAGATGGAAGTATCAGGAAAATAAAAGATATACTATTGTCCAGAGATATACAAAGCAATAAGCAGATATTTGAGAAAATGACTTACGAAGCAACAGAATATTCAAAATTGCAGAGAGAGGTCGACGCTGGTTGGTTCCCAAAAAAGTCATATGGCAGATAGTTAAATTGAACCACGATGACATGGGCCATTTCGCCATAGAGAAGACAATAGAAAGGATTAGACAACGCTATTGGTTTCCCAAAATGAAACAGATTGTTCGCCAATACATCAAGTCATGTCTTAGATGCTTTAGCCACAATGTGAGCTAATACTTCTACTGATAATACTTGGAAGCGATAAAACAAGGATTGAATAGCACGAAACACAAGACAACTGAGGCTACCCCCGCGAAACTAATGTTTGGTGTAACGCTTAGAAGCCAGGCTGGCCGATTCGAAGAGGATGTGAACAATTTTCTAGATGTCACAGAATTAAGAAGGATGGCTAAAGAAGAAATGAAGGTGAATGGAGAGAAACAAACGGAAAGATTCAACAAAAATTAAAGATTAGCAGAACAGTTTGCAGTAGGAGATTTAGTACTAACGCGAATATCAAGCACGCCTACTGACAACACCCAACGTAAAAAAATTGGTAGAACAGTACAAAGGGCACTTCAAAATTATAGAAGTTCTCCCAAACTACCGCTATAGGGAGAAAGGATATATTCATGCAACTAGGTCCAAGAGAAATGTTTCTTACGAGGAAATTTACTGTGTAGAAGATATCAAGCCGTTTGTTTTCCGCAAATGAGAATAAGGTTAATGCAAAATTTATATAAGTATCGAGCCTTATAGTAAACTGAAGATATCAAATAATTATATTTATCAATGTTAGATAAAGAATCGTTAGTATGTATCATTGAATTATACATATCAATGGAAGTTTGCCATTCTTTCATACACCCGTCGAAAATGGAAAGTTCAAGTTTGGGAAGTTTTATGTTAGAATTTCTAGTCACACTAGCAGTTGAAGCTGTGTCAGTTTCGAATAACTGGGTATAAATTGCCTGAATCTGATAAAAATCCCCATCATTTTATTTGAGTACCCCAAGATGAGGTGTTGAATCAGCATTATCTCGACCAGAAACCTGACTCACAATATACGTATGAATTTTATGGAAATTATCAAACAATAATTCTTTGTCAAAATGGTTAAGGCTTTCGCGGCCGAATTGGTCAGTCACTCTTCCTAACTTTTCACTAGCAGGCATCAATTGCGTTCTCTTCAAAATGTTCCATGGTTCCATTTGATTTGAAACCGACCATGTGGCTACGTTACGTGGATGACACCTTCGTAATTTGGAGACACGGAAGGGACACACTAGACCGTTTCCTAGAACATCTGAAAGCTCAACACCCCAGCATCAAGTTCACCATCGAGACTGAACAGGAACAGCGGATAGCATTTCTAGATGTTCTGATCGAAAGATGTGGCGCAAGACTGACACATAAAGTATTCCGAAAACCTACGCACACGGACAGGTATCTGCATGCTCTTTCAAACCACCATCCTAGTCAGAAGCAAGGAATGATCTCCACACTAGCAGAGCGTGCTCGGAGAATATGTGAACCTGAGCATCTACAGGATGAACTAAAACATCTCCAAACAACGTTGAGATCGAACGGATATAGTGTACCCGAAATCAACAGGGCCATAAAACCGAGGACTTCCACGAGACAAAGTAGGGAGGAGGCTCAAATAGTTGCACGTGCGTATCTTCTATATATTCCTAAGGTCACAGATAGAATTGGAGAACTCTTGGGACAACACAACATAAAAACGGTCTTCAAACCCACCAAGAAAATACAACAAAGCCTTGGGTCGGCAAGAGACAAAAGAGACTATCTGCAGCGGGGGTATATCGCATACTTGCGGAAAGGTATACATCGGAACCACAAAAAGATCGATGGGAACAAGGCTGAAGGAACATCAGAGGAACTGCAGATTAGGCCAAACGGACAAGTCAGCAGTGGCAGAACACGCGCTCAGTGAAGGAAACCACAAGATTCTGTTTGAGGACGTAAAACTTCTTGCCCCCAACCAGGGATACCATAGCCGACTTGTACGGGAGGCAATAGAGATCCACAAACACACGGAAAATTTCAACAGATAAGAAGAAGCTGTTAACCTCAACCGAATATGGAATCCCATTCTTAGAAATTCCAGAGTATCAAAAGAAAACTACGGCATTGAGACAGCAGACAAAAAGGTGTCAATTAATGTTATCGAAAATATGCTCAACCCATATACGAGAATAAGTAATTCTGAAAGAACAAAGGATATAGACGACATTGAGCCGACAAGTAGAAAGGGGTCAATTAGGGTTAGCAAGAATCCAGATACGGTAATTAACGAACAGGACTACCTAAATCAGAATAAATACAATCTTCGTAGACAGAATCTCCAGTCATCTGAGATTAGTCATGATGTATAAGCCTCTGCAGAAGCTAGCCACTCGTGCTAGCGAAACGTTAGGAAAAAATTCCAAAAAACGACGGCCTTCAAACCCGAGTGAAAATTGTGATACTGAATAATTCTTTGTGTTTATAGCGGCAGTTGAAGTTTTTATGAATTGAAATATCAGTTATTGCTTTTTCCGCAACACTGTTTTATTCTTTAAGTTTAATTACTTCTGTATCTCTTTGAGCAATAAAAGACTTCAATTTCTTAGCTTCTGCAGACATAACGCAAAAGGTGATGACTAAACTATTATTTGAGATGAGTTGAGTTCCAATCCAAATATATTTGGTTGATTGGAAGAAATAATACGAAAAAAACAAGCGCGATTGAATTACAAAATTCCGCACACCAGAAAATTTAATATAAGAAAATCCAAATTTTTGCAGTCGAACTGTTTTCGGATAGCATTGACCTATTTAATTATTTACTGCGGTCAGCTGAGATCGCTGAAGGTCATTCTCAGGTATCGACGTCGGTGTGTGGCTCAAGAGCATGGACGAATATTATTCATTTATACGTCCATGCTCAAGAGGGGCAAATAACGAGAGAAATAGGTGGGCTAAATTATGCGCGTATGCGTACTTTAGGAAGAAAGGGGAGTATGAATTACTGAACGGCTATGAAGGTACTATAAATCAATGGCTGCCAAGGGACTTGACAAAAATTATTTAAAATTTATATTTTTGAATTTAATTAATTAACTATATGACCGTATGTTGCAAAATAGACAAAAATGAATCAGGATTCGAAAGGACCAAAAATATATTCGAAGTGGACTGTGATTATGAGAGAAATGTCGTTTTCGCTAACACGCAGAAATGATAAATTTCGTCACTTACCCGTTTGACTCGCAAATCCGTTCTTCGTTTGGGAAGATCTCTACTTCTAATCTTCCTGGCGGTACCGCCGCTAATCATATGCACTTCACATTGATTTGAATTGTTTTCTAATTAATGCATATACAGGGTGTCCGGTGAACCTTGCACAATATTGAAACTTGTGATAGACCAGGTCATGACCGTTCAGAATATCGGAATTTCACCTTAGGAAAAATCTCACCGTTTTCGAGATAATGAGCATTTTTAATTTTTTGGAAAATCACTCCCTCACCTTGGATTTTTGAGTGCCATGTCTACAGATTGAGACCAATTCAAATATCTTTGCTGCTGAAGATTACTGATGAGTGATGCTTTCAGACGTACAAAACAGTTTTTCAGAAAACTATACAATTTTTCAAGAAATTAGGATATTCATTACAAAAGAATGCCCATTTTGTCCAGACTCTACCATGGTATAAAACATACGATAATTATTTTTGGTAGGAGTAGAATTTCGATTATATTACAGTGTGATGTTATTCTGAGCTGAGATCAACTCCAGTAGACTTTGTCAGTAATTTCTTTTATTTTTATCGTATCAAGATGAAATGATTAAATAATTATGAGTATTAACGAATCAACTGCTAGAAAGCATTCAATGAGATGAGAAGAAGTAAATAATAATTTAACGCTTTTTTGAATCAACATATACTATAAACCACAATAACGATTATTCAACATCGCACTGAATAATATTACAAAAAGCTTATTTTCCATCAACTCTTACGCAGAGACGACATCTTTTCAAGAAGCACCTTTTCGAATGCGTTATACGTTATATCCCCCAAATCAGCGATTCTCTGAGCGGCATTGCGCAATCGGATATCGTTCTGCATGAAGTGCATATGCGCATATTCTCGGGGAGTATAACATGTGAACGGCGTGACAAAGGAATAAATACCACTGAATGAAACAAGCGGAATGATAAAAAAAAGTCACACGTTGTTCAAACAAAATGTGACAGCCACCTACTAGATTTTTTCAATTCTATTTTCAGAAGATCCGTTCATGCACAATGCTGTATTAAATTTTTTCATCCGGAAACTATTGCTTCTACGGACACAATACAGGAGTAAGAAAAGTTTTTAATTTTTGACAAGGATCCACCTCCTAAGAAATTATGCACTTATTTGTTACACCCTGTATATCTGTCGGTCTCTGAATCTTCGTTGGAATCTGGATGTTGGACAATTGTGACATTTTTCACAAGAATTTGTTTTGATCGATGCCATGTCGGATAATCGACATTTCATTTCGATAATTTTATTAGGCTTAATTACAAGAAAAGTTAATTTTATTGACATACTATTTAATGCTACCAAGCAGTCTATTTTTTATCATTAATAATAATTTCCACATTTTATATTGATAAAATCGAAATAAAATAATTTTTGGGCGTAAGTATGAAAATTGATGGAAGCCTAGAATAAAACCACGCCTAATTCAATGGAAATCACTTCCTCCAAAAATAATTATAGTTTGTTTAATTCCATGGTAGAGTCTGGACAAAATGACCATTCTTTTGAAATGAATGTCCACTACCAATTGGTTATGTTTCTTTCAGACAATAATGTCAAACTTTTTTTAAATAAATTGGTGAAACTCAAATCTGTAATTTTACCCTCATTTCTTGAAATTCTATTTCATTTTCTGAAAAAGTGTTCTGTACGTCTAAATGCATCACTCATCAGTTATCTTCAGCAGCAAAGATATTTGAATTTGTATCAATTTGTATACATGGCACTCAAAAATCTAAGGTAATGTAGCGATTTTCCAGAAATTCTTAAAATGCCCATTATCTCGAAACCGGTGATATTTTTACTAAGGTGAAATTCCGATATTCTGAACAGTCATGACCTGGTCTATCACCAGTTTCAATATTGTACAAGGTTTACCGGACACCCTGTATGATTCATGAGAACATTACAACAACCGACAACGAGACACACACCAAGTTTTGGTCATCTCTTTTTTTCTTTCCTTCCTCCCCTTTACTTGTCCTTTTCCCACTCCCCGGTGACTAGCTTACCAATCTGTGTGATAGTTCACGCGCAAAATCAGAATGAAGAATATACGAGGAAGTACACAATCCCTTGGCAACATTAAATAAGAAAAATTAAATTAAAATAAAAAAGGAGAAGGCGTTGAGACGCAACATATATACTTGTTATAACTTAATGTAAGTTGGTCATTTACTTAGTCAGTTGTTTCATCATCAAATATCTACTCAGTTCATTTCCGAAGGCTGTATGAGTAATTTTTTTTTAGTTCAGAGGGTAAGTCATTCATAATGGCAGGTGACTTATAAGAAAATGATCTCTTGAATACTTCTGTTTGGTGAATCGGTATTGTTAATGAAAACTTGAATCTGATATTAGGATTATGAATATCTGTTCGATAAGTGATCTTATTATACAGGGTGTTTCTTAAGTACGTGTAGAAACTTTAGGTGCATGTTGCTTACGTCGAAATAAGAAAAAAGTTCTCATAAACACATGTCCGTGAGTTATTCGTTTCTAAGATATAGAGTGTCAAAGTTAAATTCTTATATTTGTTTTTTGGCAATAAATTCCAAAATATTTGTGATATTCTAGTAAAGTCTGGTATCTTAGATGATTTTTCAATGAAAAAATCAAATTTTATGTTAACTGTGAAAAAACTAATTTATAATTGAATTTATTTTAAATTGAAAAATCTTGTCATTCAAAATCACTTGCATCGATTATTTTAGATCTCAATAACTCGAAAACAGTTGCTCGCAGTGACCTCTACCAGGAATATCTTTTTTACACAAAATAAATAATAAATATTCCCAGATACCAAACTTTACCCAAATATCAAAATTATTTTAAAATTATTCACAAAAAATAGAAACATGAATTCAACTTTGACACTCTGTATCTCAGAAACGAATAACTTGCGGACATATGTTTATGGAAACTTTTCTTCTTATTTTGATGTCAGCAACACGCTTCTAAATTTTCTACACGTACTTAAGAAATACCCTGAATAAGTAAGCTGGAGATTTCAAATTCATTAGCTTATGGAAAAAACAAGCAGAGTGGAGGTGTCGTCGGTTTTTTATATAAAGCAACAGTTCACTCTGTATACAGAGGTTTCATCTAATTTTTCATCTCACGCAACCAAATTTTATTCTTAGTTTATCACTTGTAATTGGATTGTTCATTATCCATTATTAATTATCGTCATTAACTGAAATTACTTATAGGGTTTCGAACATATCTGTTATTAAATACTTTGCATTTGTTACCACAAACATTATTAGAACAGGGTATTTCAAAACTCTGGAGTAATTTGAAGGTGAGCTAAATCTTAGCTTTGTTAATAATATTTAGTACTATCACACATGGAAGTTTGGTTGCCTATCTTGTACGATATCTTGTTCGAAATGAAAGCTCTGTATACATGTTTTGATGAGATTTACATTATTCAACTATACGTTTTTATGTTTTGGTTCCTACAAAGTGCACATTTCTGTAATGTTCAAAGAAAATACAAAAATTGTTATATCATAACTTTGCCGATCGTAAATATAGGTTATACCATATACCGCCATAAAATTCGGCACCTCACAGCTGATTTTTTCAGAATCGCGTTAAAAATATACAGTGAGCACGTACAGGTTAGAAAAAAATCGTTAAACGCTTGATACGGCCATCAGGGAAAATAATAATAATAATAATAATAATAAAATTTATTAAATCCTTTACGATCATAAAAAATGATATAGGATACGTCAGAACACAAATATACATACATACGTACAATCTACATTTATATACATAAAAATATAACATTTCCACAAAATATAACAGTTCCACAAAATAAATATAAATATATACAATATATAACCACATCATTGATTGAAATACTCAGAAGTACTATAAAAACAGCCATTAATCAAAAATTCTTTCAGCTTTGTTTTGAGAAGATTTTCCCTCTCTAGATTTTTCAAATCATCAGGTAAGCTATTATGAAATTTTGCTCCCTGATAAGATGGAGAATTTTCAAACAAACATGTTGAATGTTTCTGCAGCCGTATCAATTCACCGTGCCTAGTAGGATATGCGTGAAAGTCAGAATTTCGATTGTAATTCTGTATTTGTTTTTTGAACAACATAATGATGCATTTGTAAATATAAATACTAGGTACGCACATGACTTTATTTCTTATAAAATATTGCCTACAAGATTTTCTATAGTCTATTTTATAGATTAGGCGCAACACCCTTTTCTGGGAGACAAATATTTTGTTGAGTTTTGTGGAGCATCCCCAAACTGCAATATTATAAGAAATATGGGAATATACAACAGCAAAATAAACGTTTAAAAGCTGGGCTTTATTTTAATAGGATCTCAATTGTCTGATTGCATAGTACCCACTGTTAACTTTCTTACGTACATGGTTTATAGCTGACTCCCAGGTCATGTTACCATCGATATAAGTACCAAGAAATTTGGTGTTATCTGATGATTCAATTATTTCGTCGATTTTCTTGTTCAGTTGCGCATTTTTTGGTCTACTCAGATTTTTGATGACTTCATCGCTGTTCGAGTTATGACATCATTATATTTTTTTTTTAATGGCATTACCCTATTTGATAATACTTTAAAAAAGTTCGAATATTTCTGACTGTGGATGTCATACTTGTTCTCATGTAACATAACCGTATTTTCGAGAAATAAAAGCTATTTTATTTATAATAATGTAATAGTAGGTAAACTTTTGACTCAAGGTATATCCACAAAAAATCTCGTAGGGTTATATCAGGAGATCTAGCTGGTCACTCTAAAAATCTTCGTCTGCGGGTAGAGGACAACTATTATTATTTATCATTTGACGTGATACTCCGGGACGACTTCCTGATTTTTGGTAGCTCATTCACTTTTCAGCTGATGTAGGAAAACCAGCAAAAAAATACAGCCCCACCCGGGTGGTCAGTTGCATACTTCGAGCAAACACCAGACGTCGGGATTGGCATCCAGGCAACTCACATCGCACTTGCTTCACAACAATGTATGAGTCGTCTATCGACACCGATGTACTTGAGAATAATTTCCTCATACTCCCGATTCGAAGCGGGTCAGATGCAAGCGGAATATTCAACGGCCAGCACATCGAACATACGTCCAATGCATCGAACCGCTGAGCCAGCGTCCACCACATACTAATACATAATACATCCAATTGTTGAACTTTCATAACGCCTGGACAACCTTTCGTATAATTATCACCGACATTGTGGACATTTCTAAATTTTGAGTCGACTTCGCTCACCGTCAAACTTGTAATAGGTCTATAGGGATATTTATTGTTGAATTAGTTTCAAACCTCAGCTTGAGTTCGGGTCTTATCTCCATAAGCTTACATCCTTGAAATCTTTATACGTTGCTTTTCGCTTAAACGGGCAATGATGTCGATAACTTATCCATACCACAATCGTTTTATAGCTTACTATTATCATTGATTATATCGAAGATAGTTAGCAACCTTATGGGATTTATATTGGATTCAAATGGATGCGACATGTAGATGGCGACAGTGATCTCGTAACTTCAGTGATCTGGCCTCCAAGTCATGTCGGAACTTGATTGAAATAATGAAACAGCATTAAAATCAGTGTTTTTTTTACGAAAGCTGCATTAAAATGACGCAAATATTGATGTTTGTAACTAATCACGCTAGATGACCTTTTCCTCAGGCATTGACTAACTATCTTACTCCTATTTAAACAATGCTATTATTGTAAAGTCAAATTTTAATGACATGTTTACAGTCAGTGTCAAGTTGCATTGGAGCAAGAAGAATGAGTGGCACCCATATGGAGTGAAGGTAATTCATAAACTTAATGGAGGTGATTTCGATCGCAGACGAGGATTTTTAGAGCGGCCAGCTATATCTCTTGATCTAATCCCAATAGAGTTTTTTTGTGGGGATGCCGCAAGTCGATGATTCACTTTAAGAGACCCAATATTGCATTATTATGAATGGAATTACTATAATTTTCTCAATGATAATAATTATATGTTACCATAAATTACTTTTAGCCTCAAAGTTACGTAAACGTATGTCACGACTAAGATGATATCAAACATAAAACACATAATAATAATAATAAATTGATTTAAATTTTTGTCAGTGATTCCGTTTCAGTGGTAATCATACCACTTTCAAATATTTTCCTTGTTTTTGCAAAAATTAATGAACTCAAAAATGGTGCCTGGGTGTATTAGATGTCGCAGACGCAAATTACTAATGAATTTATTTTAATTATCACAAGTATTATAGGTTTCTGTCAAATGTTGCAAGTCAATTTTGAACCAGTTTCAGTCATCCAATGATCCAATTGAGTTGAAATTTGACAGGTGTCCATGATTCCGGTGACCATGTGAATGATTTTTTCAAATGGTTGAGTGAACAAAATCTCGGCTCCAGTACGGCAGGCAAGTGTTGTTGTTCATTGTCCAATTCAATTCAAATTGAAGAAAATAACAGAGCTTAGTGCTCGGAAACACTTTTCAGGAGTACTAAGTACTAAGCCTTTTCATAAAGTGGTTAAGGCACTGAGCACTAAGCACCGATTTGAAAAATGCTCAAATCGTTCAGACAAGCACTAAGCACAGTACTTGACACAGTTTTGCGCCAACTGTGCCGCTCAAAAGCTCTGTTTTCTCTTCATTGAAGGGATACTATATTCACATATTATCAGCTCCTTACGATTTATGATGCACAGATCAAAGCTGTCCTGAAATACTGTTTTATTTTTAGGAACGCCAAGTAGTGTACTGAACCTTTCAGCCCCAATCGGGATAAAGAAAAAAATTCCATAAACTAGGTTGGTTTTCTTAAACAGTTGCATCAATCTAAATTGTCATTGATAGTTTAATTTCTGCAGTTTTATCGTTATTGACCAGTCTTTTCTCCCCTTCGCCATCTGAATATCTGTCGAATGTGTCTGTTTTTCTCAGTCAGGACTCTTCCAAGCAACGAGAATTTGCATCAGGATAAAAAATACTTAAATAATTTATTACTTTCTTCCTTTAGGCTCGCAGAATATTTTCAGAACATCACAGAAATTTTCATATCCTATACAAGAACATGAAAATTTGAAATAGTGGGCAAGATTGTAATGCCATACAATACGTAACGACATTATACTCACAAACTAGGTTTTTTTAAGGAAACTAACTCCGCACAAAATAAAAAATAATTTCAACTTCTATCTCTTTTTCTTTCGTATGTTCATTTCATCGAAGGATCTTCGTTAGAATAGAAAATATTGAAATATTCACTATTTTTCGTAACAGCTCACATTGTGACATTGTCCGGGTATCAGCTGATGACGGCCATCTTGTTGGCGATGTGTCGAGTTGAAACTTAGCTGAGTCTATTATTTTATGAAAAGGATCGAAATAATAGATTCCATACTTGTTGGCAGGTGTTAAGTTATCAAATAGTCAACGGTGCTCGTAGATCACTTGCCAAATCTTTGAAACACGTTCACGTAGAGAGCGGCATATCCCGCGCTATGTGCAGGGACAAGACGGGATATGCCGACCGATTTCTAAATTTATTATAGGTTCAACGCGGCAGTTGCCAACAACACTGCGTATGATTTCTATGTAACGGACGCTTACTGTCCCAGGAGAAAACATAAAATTTCGTGAAATGCCCATGCATAAGTTCTGGTGAGAACAACTTCAAGATACTGTTCGACAGGTGCATTTGCTGTTTATCTGTGTTTGTGGACACATCTGTGGATTGTGATAAGTGTTTCAAATACTACAAAAAGTGGTTTATAAGTGAAAGTAAGTAGCTAGTAGGAGTAGGTTTTGTTTGTTTAAACAAACAAAAAAAGTTTTTTTGACGTGTAAATTTGGAAAAATTAATTTCTAATTGTAGTTCACTTTCTTGAATGAACCTTTTGTTGAAAGTCATTTAAGTTTTTTGAAGAAAATCCCACCCACTCCCCATTCGGTCTGTGACACCAGCGCAACCACTGGTGCAACAAGCTTTGGCGCCACCACTGGAAGGTTAAAGAAAAAATGCTACGGACGAAGAGCATACCGTTAAGCGGTATTTCTCGTTCATCAGTTCAGCGCATTCTCAAAATTGCCAAATTCAAACCATTTAAAAAATTCATTTGCATCTAGGATTACTACCTACAGATTACGAGAGGCACAGATAAAAAAGATTTCTTCAATCAAGAATATACGTACTCTTGAATAGAATAATCTTCTTTAAAGAATAATCATTTCTAATCAATGAATATACCCCCATTTCAAGCTGATTGAGATGTTTGCTTCTTTACATAAATTCTCTTGAAATGAATTTGCTTGCAGTGAAAACATTGTACTCTTCAACCTAGAACACATTCACATCAACTCATTGTGAAACATAATCCTCTTAACACAAGAATATAATTCCTTGGTAGATATCACTACCCGTGCCACGTGACACATTCAACCAATGAGCAATCAAAGCAGCTGGTGACACCGCGACCTGTGAATACGACTTCCATTTCGACCATTTCATCCAGTTTGACCATTTGGGTTGAAGGTTATGAGGCTATGCGTACCGATATGAATGTTAGTTTTGTGCCTAATGGAAACTGTTTCTATACAATAAAATGCAATATCGACCTCGTTTACGGGCCAATTGTGAAAATGAGTAAAATATATTTTGGTCTCCTACAGTTTTGGGTCTAAAAGTGAGTGGCGTTGTTTATGAATTCAATCAAACTGCAATATGGCGTCACTACTAACTGGTTTTATTGAGAATACAGTTATTAAACTTAAAACTATTCCCATATAAAACCATTATTTATACCTTAATTGTTCGTAGTTGTGAATCCATACTTCGTTCAATCTCAATGTTGCCAAATTGAAAATGGCCTCCATTCTATATTTTATAACCAAGTGCAAAGTGCAGATTTGAACTCAACCTCCAAGTTGATAGAAGAATAGTATTCATTATTGAAATTGCAATGTTCTTGTCTCAACCTACTCCCTTGATTCAACAAAAAAAGTGCCCATTACTGAAGCTAAAATATTCTTGCCTCAACCAACTTATGAAGCAAGTGTTCATTTGTTTCAAAATATTCAAAATTCAATGATTAAAATATTCTTCTTGTAAGTGGCCAAGAGCATTCCTCCAAAAAATCAAACTGGTATTTGGTTGGACCTATTCAAGAATACAATGTGTTTGAATCAACGCAATTATGCGTTGATGCAAAAATCCTTTTCATCAGTGGAGACTGCGTTTCTGGCTTAGTTAAATAGTATTATCAGCTCGATATTGTGGTCAGATGAGAGTCGTTTCCATAATAATGCATCTGTGAATCGACATAATTGTCATTATTGGTCGGAAAATAATCCACACTGGCTTTTCAAGTTATCTGGGGAGTCAATGTATGGTGCGGCATGATTGATGGATTCATTTTTGGACCAAAACTTTACGATGGTACGTTAACTGATCGAATGTACCTAGAATTCCTTCGGGATGAACTTCTTCATTTTTTTGAAAATATTTCTTTACATATGCGTGGAACCATTTATTTTCAACAGGATGGTACACCCCCAGAATACTAAGGAATCATTTAAATGAAACATTTAGAGATAGATGGATCGGCACACACGGACCGATAAGATGGTCTGCAAGATCTCCAGATTTAACACCTATGGATTTCTTCGTCTGAGTGTATTTGAAAGATCGTGTGTACCAGACTCCTCATATTGATTTGAAAATTCTAAAAAGCAAAATGAGGAATTAATGTAGAGCCCTTCGCGTGAACTACTCCACCGAGCTGAAAGATGTGTAGAATCAGTCGTTCATTATTTTGAACATATGCTTTAGTTACTATACTCTTGTGCCCCCTTTCTCTGTAATTTTTTGTTTCTTTTACTATTCATTCTTTGTTTGACGTTCGGTAAAATACATAGTTGATTTCAACTTGAGGAAGGTTTTTTTTATTGATGACGATTATAAGTGAGGAATATTTTATTTTCTACGTTCGTGCAAAAAAAAAACTTTATGGAACTATATTTGGTGGAAAACTTGGTTCTTTATTGCACTGAGTGCAATGACGTCTTTATGAACTCATCTGTCATTCTACTATAGCGATCTGTCATCATGACAGACACAAACTTTCAAATCGACGCCATTTAGCCCATTTTCTGCAAGATTGTATTAAGTTTTGAATAGTTGAATGTTTCATGTAATTGTCAATCATATTCATTACATAATGGACTATGAAATAACTAGAAAATGCGATTTGTTAAAAAAAATAGTTTCTTTGAATATCACCTGAATTAAACCAAATGTTTTTGTATTACTTTTAGCAGATAGATTTAAACATGCAATGTTTTCCTTACAGTTAAGTGCCACCTGAATTAAACATTTTTTGGTTATTGCTTGAACGTAGAAAAAATATTGTATGCAACTCGTGCAAAAACATTTCTTTGCACTCAAAGTGTTGTCCAACTCGGCCCAACGGTCTCGTCGGACAATTTCACGTCGAGTGCAATAAATATCTACTGTTTGCACTAGTTGCATAAATAACTATTATGTTCCACGACAGAACATCTTTAGCTGAATCAAAATGTCATAAATTGCTCAATAGTACTGTTGATGTGATTATCATAATCTTTATAAAAATAAGTGCTCATAAATTATCAATTATTATTGAAGACAAAATCAAGATTACACAAAATATCGTAGCCTACTGCAATCCTTTCAATTTGAAACTTTAATTGACGTTTTTTTCATCAAACGAAATGTAAAATACAAAGTGCGATACATCGTTGGAAAGGTAATTTTGAGTAGAAATCAAAACTTGCAAAAAAATAATCAGCGTGCTATTTGACATAAAGAAGTTAGAGTCACTTCTGGTCATACCGGAAGTGACTTTAATTTTTTGTTCATCTCAGTTAAAGGTTCCTTGGAGGACTTGGGGATCATGGAATTTTCAAATTGTCTTGTTCTGAAATGGCTGAGAGAATCCATAGGAACATGTTTACTGGGACACCCGGTATTATGATCGTATGAAAAAACTTAATAACATGAGATTTGGTTCGTTATTGCGTCTCTGTTCATCCTCCTACAACCTACCTGTGGCTGACGATGAAAAAAAAACAAAAATTAATACTTTTTCACCAATAATGTTCGCACAGCTGCGCCACTGCTACCTGAGAATTGCTGGGGTTGTCGTGAAAACGAAAGACAATAACTTCAATGTGCTTAGGCAGGGGACCAAGCTATAAATCTGTCGCCAGGCTCCAGTTAGAATGAAGTGGTTGTTCAGAGAGGGGAGATCCTGGGGGGTAATTGTCATGTATAGTCACCGTGGGTGGCATTTCTTTCGAAGTGCTTATTGTTTTTGAGAAGCTGAAAGCCTTTTCATATGCATACTATGCGTGAGATTGATGAGTTTTTTTCGAATGCCATACAAACATATCCAGAGAGGGGTTTCACATTTTTCATCATCGGTACGCAAATATATCATACGTAATGAATGTATCTACTGGCTGACTTTTGAAAATTATTTGGAACATCACCATTCATTCGAATTTGCAGATGAATAAACAACAATTCAAAGCATAGCTGGAGAGACAAGTATAGTTTTGGGTGTCATTTATTCAAGTAAAATGTCGTTTGTAATGTTGAGATACCTCTCAAAATTATTACATCGGTTATACTACAGGGGCAACTATCTGATAGGAAACAAATACTTTTTTGAATAGTTATTTGACGGTTTTTATTGACATGACCGATGTTCTGTACTACATTCGGAATGAAAAATCTAGGAACATTTTTGAATTCTCGTTGACGTCTAAATTAACCACTTCATATTGGTATTTTACGTTTATCGTAGCATCAACAGCTCTGGTCCACTATGTGTTCTGGGTTGGCCTTGTTACAAACACCATACTCCTTCGTAGGAGCAGTACTGTCTATTGGAATGCAATAGAGGTTTCAATAATTCAAGGTGGGGTTGAACATGTTTCGTACATACTATTCTGTTACCTCACATTTCTCCACGTTTATAAAATTAGACGTAATTTATATACTATCATTATTTTATATAATCATTGTAATCTTCCCAGGTAGCACATCATATCGGCTGAATCTTGGTTCCATATTGGGCCAATATAGATATATAGTCAATGAAAAATCAATATTGGTCCAATATGGGTGAATATTCAAAAAACATTATTATATTAATAATATTGGTGGAATATTGGTTGAACTAGTTTTGAATATAGATTATCACACGAAATATTGGGTCAATATTGGTTGAATAATTTCTACCAATATCGATATTACAATATTGGTCATATATTGTATTTCCAAATTTGTTAGAATATCATTTCCACTTTATTTGACAAATTGTAATAACTCATATTGAGTCAATATTGGTTGAATGATATTTACCAATATCAATTAAACAATATTGTTTTCACATCGTTTTTAACATCTAGAATACATATCGCAATCCAAATATCCCCCAATATCGATTCTAGGAATAAAAACTATATTGTATCTCCAAGTGTAATTACACATTGGTGGAATATCATTTCGCCAATATTCAACAAATCTTATTAATTAATATTGGGTCAATATTGGTTCAATAATATTTATCGATATTGTTAAAACAATATTGTCTTCATATTGTTTCCTACATAAAGATTTAGATGAAATTTGAATATTGGCCGAATATTCAATGAAACATTTTGAATTTAAATCATGATCAAATCTGGATAAAAATTCGCTAGATGGCTCTACATATAGAACGTCTTGTAAAACCTACAAAAGTATATTAACTACTTCCCATAACTCGTTTTCAAGACAGTCAGTGGTTATGGCGATCCAAAGGCATACTCTGGTGTCACCTTCATCAACTAAAAGACATTTAATAATTTACCAAGGTATATTGACATCCACCAATATATCCAAATGATATTGTACCAATATCGATAAATATTTTGAGGCCATTATTGTTTCAAGAATATTTCACCAAAACTATATCTGAAATATTCAAACAATATTCGACCAATATCGCAAAATATTCACATTTTTCACTTCTCGACAATATAACTTTTGAATATTGTGCCGATATTGTCAGAATATTGTACCAATATCGCCGAACATTTCGAAGCCAATATTAGTTCGAAAATATTTCGCCATTATTATTCAAGTAATATTGGACCAATATCGCCGAATGTTCACATTTTTTTTCTCGCCAATATTGCATTTCAAATATTTCGCCAATATGTTCACAATATTGTGCCAATATTTTACCAATATAGGTATGCTACTTGGGTTGTTGAAAATAAAGTACTTAATTGTTATTAATATTCCTAATTAGTATAATAGAGACCTTCACAGCAGTGGAAAAATATACAGGATGTCTCATTAAATGATCCTAAAATGATACGTACCCCTTTACCCGAAATGTGACGTTGTAACAAGGTAGCTGCTTGCTCGGGAGTTGGTTCAAATATGTCATACCTTTGAAAGTGCAACACTATTGTGATCCAAAACAGTATTTAGTTTACCAGGGTTATCACAAAACTTACACAAAATATACTATTTCAACGTTTTACTTCACTTCAGAATTGAGATTTTTTCTGGTTTTATTCCGAGATTTTTTGGCTGGGTAATGTTGATCATTCACAAAAGCAATACTATTATAATACAAACAGTATTTCACCATACCGGGGTAATCAGACAAGTACTCATTTACAGGGTCTTTCACGACGAGCGTTCGTTAGGAATATATGGAGAACGATTCAAAATAAAAAACTTGATATTTTGTGGTAGTGTGTTTTACAAAATGGCCTTCTCAACTAAAATATTTTCAACTTCCGGTTTCTTTTCGTTATACCGGAAGTTGAGAGAAACTTCCTTATTTCAAATGGAAAACCCTATATTTTATTACATTTTTGAATTTCTCAGCCCATTTTAGGCCCATTTTGTATGACCGTGCCTATACCCAAATTTGTTAGTTTTCGAGATATTGATCTTTTTTTGAAAAATTTGACAGTTACAGCACCACTCCGAAAAAATCATAAGTCATAGACAGTAACAGTTGAAAATGTGAAATTTCACAGAATCACACCTCAAGTATCAAGTCATAAACAGATCCATCGAATTTTTGAAAATAATTTACAGGGTGGTCGAAATTTCCACCTAAAATCTAACATCGAAAAAACTGATGAAACACGATTTTTTTAAATGGAAACCAACCTATTATTTTTGGATACTACGAAAACAGATATCAAATCCATGAAGAATGTCCTATACCTAAAATACACCCCCGGCAAGATATATCCGATTTTGAAAAATACTTGAAATGTAAATCATTCGAAGCAATACCAAACCAAGAAAGCTTTGGAAACAAATGAACTAATATTAACTCTGTCGTTGGTAAAAGGTAACTCAACATGCAAATGGATGGATTGAAATAAAATACTACCAGAGATATGAATCATATCATATCATGTTTATTGATATCTAATACAGTAATTTTATTTTCTTTATATTTTTTAAGGTTAGATTTTACTTTAATTTTAGAATTTAACTTAATTTCTTCAAATTAAAATAATATTGTGGTTCGTTTCAACAGATGTTCAAAGACATTGCCATTTTGTTCTAAACAAGAATGTATTCTTTTTTGCATACCACTATTTGTAGCTTTCTGTATGCAGTCATGAATCAAATTATTGAAAGCTCTCAGAACCCTTCGTTTCATGTTTTCTTTATCACTCACAGGATCCGCATAAACATTTCCTTTGATATATCCCTAGATAAAAAAGTCCAGTGGCGTCAGGTCTGGAGAGCGAGGAGGAAATTTAAATGGCCCATTGTAGCTAAGCCACTGATCTTCGAACATCCCATACAACAACCCAGTAACGGTATCAGTACTATGTGCAGGGGCTCCATCCATCTGATACCATAACTTGAAACAGTATTATTCAGAAACATGCCTTATGGATTCACCAACCACATTCCTAATTATATGCGAATATCTATCGCTATTCAAATTCTCATCATAAAGATATAAACATAAAATTCGGTCTTCCTTTATGGCGCAAAAAACATTAAAACTCCATGAATCCTTGAAGCTGCGCTGGCGAACGAGCTTTGGATTTTCTGCTGCAGAAAAATGACTATTATGGCGGTTGTACATACCATTCTTGGCAAATTTGGCTTCATCTGTCCATATAATGTTCATCATGAACTCAGGGTCCTCCTGTATCTTGATAAGAAACCATTCGCAGAATTCCACTAGTGCAGGTAAGTCGTGAGGTTTCAGATTTTGAACCTGGTGATATTTAAAGGGACGCCACTTGTTAGTGTTTTTATTTGGATAAAATGATTTGCAGAAAGAATGATGCTTTATTGGCAACTATAATGACAAGACATCTATATCTAACACACACGCTCTTGATTTCAATTTTTAAAATTGTTAAAAATAGGTTGCGTGCGTGAATAATTGCCCGGGTATTTCTTCACTGCTACGGCGTTATTGGATAATGTTGGCGTAAACATACTCCCCGCGTTGAAAGAGGTATCTTTTCAAGAAGAACTGGGAAGTGGACAAATCTTCTGGAATCCCCTTTTAAGGACACCTGACATTGTTTTAATCGACGCCACTCTAGCTACTCCATCAGGACCTTCGTGCAGCTCGCATATCCTCCCTAGTATCCATTGAGTAGGCAGAGTATGTTCTTCTTTAATCAACACTAGGGTGCCTTCAGTTAGCGCACCTTGACTTGATTTCCACTTGGTTCGTCGCTGTAGCTCGGCAATATAATCGGCCTTCCATCGCTTCCAAAAGTGTTGACTTATTTGCTGCAAGAGCTGGAATCTCGACAATCTGTTTGTATTGATATCAGTGACATCTTGATCTGGTGCAGCAGTAAGTGTTTTCCCAATAATAAGGTGGGCCGGGGTCAAAGGTCCGAAATCGTTAGGGTCTGAGCTCAATGGGCAAAGAGGACGTGAATTCAAAATTGCCTCTATTTGAGAGAGAATAGTGGAAAATTCCTCGAATAATAATGGAGTATTTGTAAGAACCCTTTTGAGATGATGTTTAACACTTTTGACCGCGGCTTCCCATAGACCCCCGAAATGTGGAGAATATGGCGGTATAAAACGCCACTCTATGGCTTGAGAAGAGGCAGTGCCTATTATTTCACTATTATTATACTCAAGAAATTCCCTCAACTCGCGTTGAGCCCCGACAAAATTAGTTCCGTTATCAGACAGAATTTTAGATGGCTTGCCTCTTCTTGACACAAAACGATATAATGCTTGAATAAACGCTTGTGAGGACAGACTTGAAATCAGTTCCAAATGAACTGCCTTTGTTGATAGGCATATAAACAAACCTATGTAACACTTGGTTGAACGGCAGCCTCTTCCCTTTCTATCTTTGATAGTAAAAGGACCTGCGTAATCGACACCTACTACAGTAAACGCGCTAGAGGGGCAGACTCGATCGCGTGGCAAATCGGCCATGATCGGTTGAATTGCTTTTGCTGTGAATTTAAAACATGTTACACATTTTTTCACGGTATGACGAGCTAAATTTCTGCCCGCTATAGGCCAATAGACCTCTCTAATAGTTCCCAAGAGAAGCTGAGAACCTCCATGTAAAAGGCGTTTATGCTCATGAGAGAATAACAACTTGGTAAAATGATGTTTTGAATGGATCAAAATTGGATGTTTTTTGTTGAACTGAAAATCTGAATATTTCAACCTACCTCCAACCCTCAAAATATTGTCAGAATCTAGAAAGGGGCTGAGAGAAGACAATGCACTGTTTGACTTTATAGCTTTATTATTTTGAAATTCTTGCATTTCTGAAAAGAAAGAATGATGTTGGCAAATTTTAATTAGAGAGTTCAATGCACTGGTTAATTCTTGTACCTTGAGAGGGCCTGTGTTCTTACTATATTTGTGAAGACAGTTGTGCTTGAACCGTAGAATATACGCAGTAGCTCTCTGCATTCTAGAAAAATTTTAAAATCTCTCAAATGGAAAATTCAATTGGAAAGAAGTAACATTTATTAAGACATTAGACTTAAGATCAGGTATGTCAATGGTTTTATTTGAAGATATAGGCCAAGATGACGAATTTTCGAGAAGCCATGATGGTCCGTGCCACCACTGCTCACAGTCTAAAATTTCACTGGGATAAATTCCTCTGGAAACAATATCCGCAGGATTATCATGAGTGGGAATGTATCTCCATTCCGCGTTTTTAGTCAGAGATTGAATATTTGCTACCCTATTTGCAGTGAATGTTTTCAATAAATTCGAACTTGTGCGTATCCACGCTAGAGCGATTGTTGAGTCTGACCAAAGAGTAGAAGACTCAAACTCCATTTTCATAGAGAATTTGACCTTGTCATACAATCTTGCTAAAAGTAAAGCTGCACATAACTCCAATCGAGGAATTGTTATGGTTTTTATCGGTGCAACTTTAGATTTGGCACATAGTAAGAATGTATGAATATTGCCACGTGAATCTACGCTTCTCAAATAAATGCAAGCTCCAAATGACTTTTCCGAAGAGTCCGAAAATCCATGTAATTGAACCGAGGAGGCATCTTTGCAAATTGCTTGCCTATTTATTTTCAAATTATTTAAAATTGGCAATTCGCGTTCAAACTTCGTCCAACTCTCTAACATGGCACCTATTATTGAATCATCCCATGAACGGTCGTCTGCCCATAGCCTCTGCATGAATTGTTTAGCTAATATTGTACAGGGGCTGACTAGGCCTAACGGGTCAAATATTTTTGCAATTATAGATAATACGTAGCGCTTAGTAACTTTGGTTTTCATAGAATTCAAGTTAATATTGTACATAAGTTCATCATTTTTACAAGACCAGGTTAATCCTAGCGTTTTCATTTTGGTATCGTTAGTGAATTGAAGTATATCGTACTTGGATCCATGAGAAGTTACACTCTCAAGACAAGCAAGATTATTTGTGCTCCATTTTTTGAGTTGAAAACCTCCTGATTCAAGAGTTTTAGAAACAGATTCGCATATATGTTTAGCCTGATCAATTGTAGATGCACCAGTCAAGAGATCGTCGACGTAAAAATCGTATTTAATTATATTGGCTATCTCTGGCATATTGTTTTGTATTTCTTCCGCCAGACTGAATAAACAGCGTATAGCAAGATAGCTTGCAGAAGTCTGACCATATGTAACCGTGTTTAACGTGTACATATTCAGAATTTCGTTCGGATTTTCACGCCAGAATATTTTCTGTAAATGTCGTTGTTCGGATGCAATCAAAACTTGCCTGTACATTTTTGCAATATCTGCTGAAATGACATAATTGTACTTTCGGAACCTCAAAATTATTGAGAGCAAATCGTCCTGCAGAACTGGTCCAACTGCTTGAATATTATTCAAGGACAGACCGTTGCTAGATGGTGAAGAAGCATCGAATACCACCCTTAGTTTTGTGGTTAAACTACTCTCGTTTATAACCCCGTGATGTGGCATAAAGTATTCAGAAGGGGAACCTTTGTAGTTTCTTACCTTTCCGTTAATGAGAGTCATATGGCCGAGGTCTCGGTATTCACACATGAAGTCCTTATAGCGATCGTTTAGCAAGGTATCTCGCCGAAATTTGCGTTCTAATGCAAAGAAACGTTTTTCAGCTTGAAGTCGTGACTCTCCCAACATTGATGAGTTTTGTTTTAATGGCATAGTGACTATGAAACGTCCACTTGCGTCCCTGACTGTACTTTTATTGAAATTAGTTTCACAAAATTGTTCAATCTCGGATAATTGTTTGCAACCTTGAAGCTCTTCGACTTCCCAAAATTTAGATATTGCATCAAGTAACCCTTCATTCACACTTTTATGGCAAAAAATTTTAGTTGGCTCTTTAAGGCTCAATTGCCCTGATACTACCCATCCTAACAAGGTTTCATATAATAGTGGCATATTTTTACCTAAAGACATTTTATTTGCACCCAAAATTGTCCAAAATATATCGGCACCAATGAGCATGTCGACAGGCATAGGCTTATTAAATAGCGGGTCAGCCAAAGTTATATTGTTTGGAATTGTCCAATGTTTTGTGCTAAATCCACAACTTGGCATCACACCTGTGATTTTCTTCAACACATAGCAATTACAGATTGATTCAAAATCACTATGCATTGACCTAATCAATACCCTACACCTTTTATCAACATTTGAATTGGTGTTTGTTATACCAAAAATTGTTAAATCGGTTTTTTGTATGTCAATTCCCAATTTTTCCTGCAATTGTTCTGTTATGAACGAAGTTTGCGACCCACAATCCAACAGTGCTCTAATTTTATGAAAATTATTGAATTTATCAGCAACAAGTATACACACAGTTGATAAAATAACCTGTTGAGGAATTGGAATCGCTACGCCACTGCTCAATGCAGTCGAAGTGTTTGGTTCTATATTTTCCATGACATTTGATGAGCTCGCCGCCTGCACGACCTGATTTGTATCATGCAGAATTGTATTGTGCCATGCTTTGCATTCTTTACAAAGCCCTAATTTACATCTTCTTTTTGAATGGCCAGCTCTCAAACAATTATAACATAGATTCGATTTTTTGACAAAATCTCTTTTTTGTGATAGGTTCAAGTTCAGAAACTCTTGGCATACGTAAATTGAATGATTCTTCTTACAATAAGCGCAAATATAGTTAGCAGAAGACAAGTACTTTATATTGTTATGCTTTGAATACTTATTTAGTGTAGGATTGCCTTTAGATTCCTGCTTATTCATATGCAGGTTATTTTTTGACTCTAAAGTATCAATAAAATTAGCACGTCTTTGCAAAAATGATAAAAACGTCTCTATGGTCGGCGACTCTTCTTGTTTTGCAGTTTCTCTTTCCCACTCTAAGTTAGAAACTGTATCTAGTTTACTAGTAAGCCAAAATATCAACAAAGGATCCCAATTGTCGATATTTTGTCCCAACTGCTCAATAGAACCCAAATGTTTATTGATATCATCCGTTAAAATTTGAATTTTTTCGGATGTTGGTTTATGTATGCTTTCAATGGAAAAAATTGCTTTGATATGCTCATAAATAAACTTTTTTGTATTGTCAAACCTACTTGTTATTGTAGTCCAAGCTACTTCATAATTGTCTGCCGAGTATTTAATTTTAGATATTGAAGCGGCTGCAGTTCCCTCAAGTGCACTGCGCAAATAGTAAAACTTTTGTATATTGCTAAGTTTTTTGTTATCGTGAATTAAGCTTTTGTAAATGTCCCTGAATTCTAGCCAGTCCTCAAATTTACCATTGAATTTTGGTAAAGAAATGTCAGGCAGTTTTACACCGTCCATAGATAAATTACTTGAATGTACTAAATGTGAACTAGAATGATTCGATTGGACATCATTAGTTTTTTCAGTATATTTTTGTGAAATACTTTCAGATAGTGCTATAGCATCATAGTACGAAATTTCAAATTGTTCCCTTTCCTTTAATTGTTCGTCAGTTTTGGATTCATCCTCTAGCAACTCAATTTCAACTTGATATTCATTAAAGTCATCTAAATAATTTTCAGCATTAGTTAACCTTTCATTTAGTTTGATGATATCTAATGGATCAAGTTCGGTTTTGCCAGAAATCTCTTGCACAAAATTGGTAAAAATTGTTAGTTTACTTTTCACCGCGCCCCGTTTCCTAATTAATTGCTTAAGTTCCTCCATTTATTGATGAATAAACCAAAATCTCTCACAAATAGCACAAATTCAAATTGCAAAGGAATAAAGGAAGGAATAAAGGAAGGAATGAAGGAAGGAATAAATTGGGAACGCCTCACCGGTAGTACTGTTTCTAGCTTGGAATGGCTTGGATACTTGTTTACTGTGGTCGGCCAGCTGAATTATTGCATCACCTACGCGACGTTTCATTCAATACTTGTGTGGTCCGCTCGTTCGCTTCTTCCCGCTGCACTTTTGACTTTGTATTGTTGCAGCGCGTTGTAAATTGTAGAATTATAGTTTATTATAGTTTATTCTTACTGGTTTTATAGTATATCCACTCAAAGGACCATATGTTAATGTTTTTATTTGGATAAAATGATTTGCAGAAAGAATGATGCTTTATTGACAACTATAATGACAAGACATCTATATCTAACACACACGCTCTTGATTTCAATTTTTAAAATTGTTTAAAATAGGTTGCGTGCGTGAATAATTGCCCGGGTATTTCTTCACTGCTACGGCGTTATTGGATAATGTTGGCGTAAACACCACTTATGATTGATTAAAATCCGGTTTATTGACGAACATGAAATTCTAAGTGACTTTTCTGCGTCTTTCAACTAATTTTCTGGATAGGCTGTGAAGTAAGCCAAAAATACAATTTCGATGTCCTCATTGTTTACGAGTGGTTTTTTTTTGTTGATGATAGACGAAAAAGATCCGAAATCACGGCAGTTTCTTAGAAGTCTTCTCAGAATATCTTTATTGGGTCTATGTAGATTTGGAAATCTTTCTACAAAAACACGACAAGTTCTGTCCATTATCTTATTGCATTCGCCATACATGATTATTAAATTCAGGAAATCTTCATTAGAATACCCCAAACGAGACATTTTGCACACAAATAGAAAACTACGAAATACACGTCAATTATATCGCATCAAATTTTGACATATTTGTTGTAACTTCATTTGGTTTCAAAGCTTGCTTGGTTTGGTATTGCTTCGAATGATTTACATTCCAAATATTTCCCAAAATCGGATATATCTTGCCAGGAGTGTATTTTAGGTATAGGACATTCTTCATGAACTTTATATCTTTTTTTCGTTGTATCCAAAAATAATAGAATATTGCATGATTTCCATTTGAAAAAATCGTGTTTCATCAATTTTCTCGATGTTTGTTTTAGGTGGAAATTTTGATCACCCTTCAAATTATTTTCGAAAATTCGATGGACCTGTTCATGACTTGATGCTTAAGGAGTGATTCTGTGAAATTTCAATTTTCAACTGATACTGTCTATGAGTTATGATTTTTTCGAAGTGGTGCTGTAGCTGTCAAATTTTTCAGAAAAAAATCAAAATCTCGAAAACTAACAAATTTGGGTATAGGCATTGTTATACAAAGTGGGTCTAAAATGTGGTGAGAAATTTAAAAATTTAAAAAAATACAGGGTATTCCATTTGAAATAAGGAAGTTTTCCTCAACTTCCGGTATAACGGAAATAGACTGGAAGTTGAAACATTTTAGTTGAGAAGGCCATTTTGTAAAACCCACTACTACAAAATTTCAAGTTTTTATTTTGAATCGTTCTCCATATATTCCTAACGAACGCTCGTCGTGGAAGACCCTGTATATCCTATACCGAAGTTATTTACTTCATTCTTTCAATAGCAACCCTTAAGAACCAAATGTTAAAGTTAATATGTGAAAAACGTCATGTGAAAACCCTGGGCCAATCTCATGTTTTTGAAATAAAATGGCCCAACAAATAGTAACAATAATACTACTACTAGTATGTAATAATTCTTCAGACTTTTTCAAGAAGCTAATTTTCTTCTTGCATATAACCTCATGAGCAACGACATCTTGAACGCATTCCAAAGTATTGGCAGATGGAAATTTTATATTTTCCATAAAATTCCGACCGTAGCTAAAGTACCAAATGGCACTTGCCACAGGGCAGCACATTCCCACCACCCTGGCACTCGACCGACATGTGCAGTAATGTCCTGTTTTTTCGTTTGCAGCCATATCAAATCTCAGAAACTACTGATATGTAGTATTGTTTCTATGACTGGAAAATACTGTCACGCTGATAAAACCATTTTCGTTGAGTTTAGTGTCAATATCAATGAATTGTCTTTCATTCTGGTCCATATTATCCTGTATATAGGATGGAGACAGTCACAACTGGAAAACTCCAAAAATTAGATTTTTAAGGGCATCTATTCAAGTCTGGGAAAATCAATCTGATGTCCGGTGAGGTTTTGTCATATTTCGCCACATCCAATCAAATTATTTTGTTCTACGTATTTTTCAACGTGGTTTTCTTACAAAGCTTTTCGACTCATCTCGGTAGCTAACTCGACTGAGACATCCTGACATCATGATGTTCCTGATATTTAATTATCATGGCACAGACTAGTTTAAGAATGTCTACTAAATGATGAATTTGAGAATTCGGGACACAGTTTTTCAAAAATATATATAATTTTCAAGTAACAATATTCTAAAATGCGTTCAATATGTCACTGTTCGTGAGGTTGCGGAAGAAGAAAATGAGCTTCCTGAAATAGTCTGAAGTTTTATTACATCAAGTAGTCAGATGGGAACATGTGTAGAGATACTTTTTGTAGGGCCCTGGTATTCCAAAAATGTAAGTTTGGATTAAGGTTTGTCACATATTAACTTTGAAAGTTAACAACATAGTTCTTTAAGGTTGCTACTGAAAGAATGATGTGAATAACTTCGGAATAGGATATATTGGAGTACTTTTTTCATTACCTCGGTATGGTGACATACTCTGCTTGTATTATAATATTGTTGCTTCTCTAAACGATCAACATTACTCAGCCAAAAATCTCGAAATCAATTTAGAAATAATCTCAATTCTGACAATTCAAATAAACAACATCGAAATAGTACATTTTGAGTACGTTTGTGATGACCCTGGTAACCTTCATAATGTTTTGGATCATGATGATGTTGCGTTTCCAAAGAAATGACGTATTTGATCCAAATCGCGGGAATAAACTAGGAATAATCTCAATTAGTGATAAATTACCTCGATTTTCTGTTTTTGTAAATACTTTTGAAATCACCCTGTTTCTTCGAAACTAATCATCCGATTTGATTATGGTCCATTTGAAGTGTTATCGGCAGATCCTGATTTACAAAATACCAGAGTTTCATTGAATTCTGCAATCAATCAAAATCTAATGTATTCCTTTCTTAATTAAAGAATTTATTAAGTTTATTAAGTATTAAGTTAAACATTAATAAATCTGAAAAAATAGCATAATTCTATAAAATCTGCATCTAGAGTTCACAGACACAGTGAATGTGTCTTTGATACTACGGCTATTACTCATGAAAGAAGTAAGAATGTCTATCTGAATTATATTATCAAAGTTTTGATACTTGCTAATTTTTTCAGTTACCAATATTTGGTTTATAGAAAACGTATCTTAAAAGGAAAAAGAAATCATCGGATAATAACTAATTCTGTAACCTCTCTAACTCGTGATGATTCAAAAGCAGTACAGGGATCATCAGCAGAAATAGGAGAAAAAGAAGATCATAGAAAACGTGGAACAAAGTCTGTCAAAACACCCTGGATACCGAGAGACATAAAATAAGCATTTTATTAGAAGCTAATGTGCTTAATATTACTATGCTCATTACCGTGGCTTGAATAACTGGTTAACGACAACAGTAACATTTTGTAATGTATCTCCAACTTTTATAATATTCTTTCTTCGACTGAAGACGGGTTTTTCTGAACCCGAAACATATTTCGCCTGTTTGGGAAAACAAACACTTTGTTAATTTTGATCAAATGTTTGTAGAGATGACTTCGAGATTTATTTTTACATAAAAACTATCCACTCCACTTCGAAATGTGTACTTTTTCAACAATTTAATTCAATGCTTCACCTCTCGGAGTAAAACTGAATTTCGCTCAATATCTTATAAGTCTCAGCATCATTGAGAATAAATTCTCCAGAGACGTCTCCCTGATGAGTTTTCATCTGGGGGTACTGGATATTATTGAGTTGGTAACAATATGAGATGATTCAAACTCAATATTGTTCAATAAAATTTGGAAAATTGAAGTGAGGCAAATAAACTGTTGCGTCTAACATATGAAACAGGTAATTGATCTCTGCTCTGTTTTCTTCAATGAAACACTTTCAAATCTCGAACGAAATAACTTTTATATCATTTGTTCTTCAGTCGCTTAAAACTAGGTTCTGTTCTCAAAAATATGTTCATATAACTGCATAAACTTCAACTGAGCAACATCTCCAGTTTTATCGGACTTTAAATTCTTGAAATCAAATTGTTTCATCAATAAAATAGTTACGTTTAGCATTCAGGGACATTACTCTGCATTTCGACGCTCAGCATCGTGTCACGTCGCAAATAAGGTTGTTTGACCAATTTAGCCAGTCAAAATTATTTCTCTACATTTTTTAATCAATGAGTTTATAATTGACTTCAAGCTACAAAAATAGTTGAATGAAGAAAAGTTGTATTTCGTGCAGAAATTTATTTATAAAATCATAGCAGAGCGCTTTCGACTATAAAGTCATCATCAGTGCGTACCTGTAAGTAAGTGACATCGAATTGAATTTAAGAAATTTTGATAAAAAGAATTTTGAAAATTGAAAAGTTACTTACTCGTCAGGTGTACAAGAGCCAGACCATAAAAATATCATGTGTCCAGAGGACCATGTAAAATTTAAAAACGGGACATCATATTAATAACATTTTAAAAAAGTCCTTATTCCAGGATTCACCTGGATAAAAGTTTCAACAGGCAGAGTAACACATGTCTGTTGGAGCTTAGTCTACTGTTAAACTGAATGAATGAAATTTACATTGTGTCAAAAGTTGACAATGACAATGACGTTTGGCTTAGAACATTAACTTCTAGAAACCCTGATCTGTGTTTTGAAAATTGAATAATGACCAAATTGATCTGTAAATCTATTTATAGTTATGTTAATCTAAACCTAAGGAATTGTGACAAACCGGAAGAAAAGTCTAATGAGAACCTCAACCCGATGTGCACAGAACCAGATTCAAGAAACAGTCCCTCGGGAATTTGTGAAACCAATTCTTAGCTCAGGATCATGGGACAGGTCTAATGGGAACCTTCACACTTCCCAAAGCGTCAAAAAGGTAATCCAAAAACAAGAGGCACCATTAACATAATCATAAAAGATTTAAGAAAGTTTCAACATGCAGAGTAACACATGTCTGCTGAAGCTTAGTCTACTGTCTAACTGAATGAAAAATGACATTGTGTCGAAAGTTGACAATGACAATGAAGTTATGATATAAAAAATGTGTAAAAAATGTGTAAAAAATGAACTATAATAAAAACATTGATTTGTGTTTTGAAATTGATAAATTATTATTATTAGTTCAACATCCTGGGCAACCAGATTGAAACATAAGATCATGAGATAAGTCTAATGAGAACTTTCCCAATCTCAATAGTAACAAAGAGGATGACCAAAATGATGAGCCCATACCAGAAAATTTTTAAGAAATTTTCCAAAAATTGATCTGTGAATCTATTTCTGGTATGGGCTCATCATTTTGGTCATCCTCTTTGTTACTATTGAGATTGGGAAAGTGTGAGGTTTGATACATTTTAATTCGGGAGGGTTGATGCATGTATCAACGCTCCCACGTTCCCTTACGAGATTTGATTCATAAGTGAACAATTCCTAAAGATACATTTTTTACAGAAAGTACCTTTCAAGTGGAAAAGAATGTCATAAAGAGTTTCCGTGTCATCAGAACGGATGAAAATATCAGTTATGGAGGTTGTTAATGATGGTAAGCTACGCACAACTGCAAAAACATACGGAATTGATAAGATGACTTTAAGGAGATATGTGGAAAGATTCAGAAAAAATGGGGAATCCGAATCATACCAGCCAAATTACAACACCTCACAAATTTTCAATAATGAACAGGAGAAGTTAGTGGGAGACTATCTGCTCAAAGCCGCAAATATGAATTATGGACTAACTACGAAAGAAACCCGCGAAATTGCCTACTCCTTTGCTTTAGCAAATGGACTCTCACCTGCAACTTGGGCAAATAAAAAAGCTGCCTCGCGTGATTGGTTGCGAGGGTTCATGGCCCGTTATAATTATTTATCATTGAGAACTCCAGAAGCGACAAGTTTAAACCGGTCCACCGCATTCAACAAACACACTGTAGCAGAATTTTTCAAGTTGCTTCGTGAAGTAATGGTCCGCCACAGCTTCGAACCTTCTGCAATTTACAACTGTGATGAATCGGGTGTTTAAACATCTCACAAACCACGGAAGATTATTTCGAAGAAGGGGCAAAAACAAGTAGCAAAAGGTATTCAGCAGAGCGAGGAACTACTGTCACTCTTTGTTGTGCTGCCAATGCTACGGGCAATTCAGTGCCACCCTTTTTCATCTTTCCTAAGAAAAATTATATGACTGCATGATATTTAGCTGTAACACATGCCAGTGGTTGGATGACTGAGGAGAATTTCGAGAAATATCTCACGCATTTTATTAAATTTACTAAATGTTCCGTGGACAACAAAGTTCTGCTCATTTTAGATAACCATAAAAGTCATATGTCTCCGAATGGACTTGACGTTTGCAAGAATAATGGAATGAATCTTCTTACTTTACCGCCACACACCAGCCATAAGCTACAACCGCTGGATGTGTCTGTGTATGGACCGTTCAAGACCTATTTCAACTAGGAGTCTGACTCATTTATGGTTAATAATCTTTTCACAACGCAAATTAAAAAAATATTTCAATTTGGGTCATTGCTGCATAACACCATTAAGTATTCTGGCGAAGAACTGGATCTCAGTTTTAGCATACAGGGAGGCTCAGAAGTGAGTTCCTTTCGGGGACTCATGAAAATGATTGAAACTCAGTTTTTTCAAATAGAACACCCTGTGTACTATCTAATTTTCGAATTCAACTAACCAGTTTGGATAAGTTTCATCGGCTATGTCCTATAACTATCTCCTACCGTTTATGAGATATTGATGATTTTATGATTCTTAAGGTCTGTGCATGCAAGTAAACAATTTCAATTATAAATTGTGGAAAATCTATAGAGTAACAAAAAAGAGCTTCTTCTTTTTTGAAAAACGCGTAATTGAATACATGAACTTTCCTTCATACTGGGTGTACGATAAACATTGTTATGTTGACAGTTTGAAGAATGAAAAATTAAATTGACCAAATTCATTCGACACAAGAGATATTTTACAAAATACACTAAGCAATAATTATGACACATTTGATACTGAAAAACAAAAACTCAGTAGCTCAGGTGCTTGAAATGCTGACCTTTCACTTGTAAACATTGATGGATTGGCGTTATTACATGGAACTAACCGGTAAAAAACATTCTTCAAATATCGGATGTATCAAAAACACCCGCGGAGAACTACTAACTAATAATAAAGATATTGCTGACGAATTCAACGCCAAATTTGTCGAGGTCGGTAAAAACTTAGCTAAAAGAATCCAAATTATTTCCCAAATGAAGATATTCTGGCCAACTCACTAGTTCTAACACCAACAGAAGAGAAAGAAATCAATTACCTGATTAATGAATTGAAGAGTAAAAAATCAGCTGGAATAGATGAAATTAGGGCTGATCTACTGAAATCCATTTCAAAATATATTCTAACTCCTCTGGTATATATCATAAACAAATGTCTGATGCTCGGCACCTGGCTCGACTGTTTCAAAATGGCAATAGTGACTCCTATACATAAAAAAGGAGATAAAACAGAAGTCAATAATTATAGACCTATTTCGTTAATCACACATATTTCTAAAATATTCGAAAAATTACTCAAAAATAGACTCAACTCCTTTATAAATAAATATGAACTCGTTTCAAAAAAACAATTTGGATTCAAAGAAAAAACGTCCACAGAGGATGCGATACTAGAACTCACGGAACTAATACACAGATCCTTAGAAACTGGTAAACCTTCCTTACGCCTATTCATCGACTTGTCAAAGGCCTTTGATACTGTTGACCATCGATTACTTTTGCAGACTCTAGAAAATAATGGTATCAGAGGAATTTGTCTAAAAATGTTTGAAAGCTATTTGCAAAATAGAGAGCAGGTCGTAAGAGTGGGTGATACAAAAAGTAGTCCAAGAAAAATTGAGTGTGGTGTGCCTCAAGGCACGGTGTTGGGTCCAATTTTATTCAATTTGTATCTAAACAACTTATTTAGATTGAACACCGTTGGCAACATAATAGGTTATGCTGACGATACTGCAATCTTTTATGAAGCAGAAACTTGGAACGACCTTAAAAATAAAGTAGAGACAGATTTCGTTCTACTCAAACAGTGGTTTGATCATAGACTCTTGATAATTAATTTGGCCAAAACAAACTTTCTACCATTCAGTTGCAACATATCTAACGTCTGTCCATTCGAGAGCATCAACGTGACTACACAAGGAAATACTTTTACCATCCATTCCGTTAGAGAAATCAAGTATTTAGGTATATATATATAGATAGCAACCTGAAATGGGATTACCATATAAAATATGTTATTAAAAAACTGCAAACAGTCCTTTACAAATTCCGTTGTCTGAAAAAATGTTTGCCAGAAAAAGAACTAAAATTTCTGTATTTTGCCCTTGTTGAAAGTCACTTAAGATACGGCATAATTACCTGGGGTTCAGCTACACGAGTACATATAACTCCCTTAGAGATACTGCAGAGAAGACTCCTCAAATTAATAATGTCAAAAAACTCGAGGTTTCCGTCAGATCGATTGTATGAAGAATGTCAAATAATGGACATAAGACAATTATACTTTTTTTGTACAAACGTGAAGTATCAATTCTGTGGTAATAAAACAAGCTCTAGAAATCACCAACATAATACAAGATATCGCGCACAACTTTCTTACCCCACTATCGTGAAAAAATCAATTTCACAAAGAGCATACTCCTTTTGTGTAATTAAATTGTATAACACATTACCAAAAATTATAAAATACATAACATCGAAACCACTTTTCAAAAAACATCTAAAGCTGTTCATTTTTCAGAGAGACAGACAATTTGTTAGGAATCTTATAGAAAAATAATTTACAAAAAATTAAAACTTGCTCTCCATGTTAATACCCGCGCTCTTTTTATATATGTGTGCATTAATTTTCTGCATTTTTAATTTTAATTTTAATGTTATATTGCATTTTATCACATTTTTTATTCAATTTAACATTTATAATCTTTCATATTATTGAAAACCAATATGTATGTGTGAGTCCCCAATTGTAAATATTATTCCCCGATATAATTCTTGGGTACATTATCGTCCAATTATCTTCATCGTACCTATTATCTGTTCTGATGTACAAATCATGTAATTTTTAATATTTCCGTGGAAATCCTTTTTTATACATTCCATAATTTGTTGTATCTATTGAATTGCTGTCTTTTTTATTTGTATAATTGGTTTTTAGTCATATTATCATCTGTTTTACTTACCTGTTATTTTTTTTGCGAAACAAGTGCAGTAGCACTTATCGCACACTAAACTTCATTCATTCCTTTTTTTAGTGTAAACTGTATTTTGTTGAATCCCGAATAAAGTATTATTATTATTATGAGTCGTGGCTCAGGAGTTCCGATGAGTCGATTTCTCCGAAAGCACATCATACCCTGTTTTCCAGTTCCTGTTTTTTATTCACACGTGTTCAATAAATCTTTTCTTTTATTTTTCCCCAAAGATAGAAATCTAGGGGAGTGAGATCTAGTGACCGCGGCGGCCAAATACAAGGACCCAAACGTCGTATTCACCGATCTTCGAACAAATTATTGAATTCGCTCCTCACTTCACGTGTACAATGTCCAGGAGCCCCATCCAACTGATACCAACAATTATAATATGAGTTCAGAGGTAAATTGTCCAGGAATTCACTCACAGGTTGTTCTCAGAATGTCCAAATACTATTCTGAATTCAACTTTTCCTCATAAATGCAAATTGGAACTTTATCATCCACAGGCAAACAAAACATATTGAAACAAATTTTTTTGTTGAAATCCCGTTTCTTTAATGAAATTAGGGTTTTCTGAGGACCAGAAATGATTATTCCGACTATTGATTATTCCCTCACGTGAGAATTGTGCAAACTTTGCATAGATATGATCAACTAAAACGTGTAGAATTTAGCGAAATGCTATTAAAATGGATATACGAAGATCCTAACTTTATGAAAAAATAATATATGGAGTGCTGAGGGACTGTTCAATCGTCGGAATAATCATTTCTGAACAATTATATGCTTATGGATGAAAAATTTGCATTTATGAAGAATAGTTGAATTCCGGAAAATACTTGGATATTCTGAGAACAACTCTTGGTGAATTCTTGGATAATTTACTTTTGAACTTATATTATAATTGTTGGTATCAGTTGGATGAGGCTCCTGGGCATCGTACACGTGAAGTGAAGTAAATCGGTAGATACGACGTTCGGGTCCTTGGATTTGGCCAACGCGGTCATTAGATCTACTCCCCTAGATTTTTATCTCTGGACAAAAATAGAAGAAAAGGTTCATTGAACACCTGCGAATGAATAACATGAACTGGAAAACAGGGTAAGATGTGCTTTCGGAGAAATCGACCCATCGGAACTCCAGAGCCACGACTGATCATGTAATAACTTCAATCCATCAATGTTCACAAGTGAATGGTCAGCATTTCAATCACCTGAGCAACTGAGTTTTTGTTTGTCAGTATTAAATGTGTTATAATTATTGCTAAGTGAATTTTGTAATATTATCTCTTGTGTCGAATTTCATTTTTCATTTTTCAAACTGTCAACATAACCATGTTCATCGTACACCCAGTATGAGGGAAAGTTCATATATTCAATTACACCATTTCTAAAAAAGATGAAGTCCTTATTTGTTATTCGATAGATTTTCCACAATTTATTCTTGAAATTGTATACTTGCACAGACCTCAAAAATCATAACGTCATCAATATCTCATAAACGGTAGGAGATAGGTATGGGACATAGTCGATGAAACTTATTCAAACTGGTTAGTTGTATTGAACAATTAGATAGGATACAGGGTGTTCTATTTGAAAAAAGCACTTTTCAATACTTTTTGTATCTGTCGCTGAAATCACAAATATTCAACGACCCTGTATAATGAAGAACGAATTCCCCTAGTCATAACTAATATGCAGAACATTGTCAAACTACATCCTAAATTTCAGCTTTTTACGTATATCAATACTGCAGTAATGAACATTTAATCGAAGGTATGTTTCTTACAAAAACTAAGGGAATTAATGATTTTGCCAAAAACCACTGGAGATTGGTATAGGGAAGTATCAAATGAAAATAATCTGAAAGCAATAGCAATGCGGAAATGCAATAATGTACAGGGTATTCCTTTTTAAATATCAAAGTTGTTGCTACTTTTCGATAGAAGCGGAAACGCCGCAGCTCTAATAACATTTCAGATTGATAGAGCAGAACTGATTATTCAAAAAACCAAATTTTCAAAATAATCCCACATCCCTTTTTCCAGAAACGTGTAATAGGCCTTCGAGTTTTGAACACCCTGTATATGAACATATGTGAGTCTGTGTTTATATTTATATTGAATATTAGACTGTGATAACCTTTATATTTTACTTTTCGTCCTTTTCGACCATTCAATGATTTTACATTAGTTTTTCAGAATATTTGACATTTTATCTCCCACATCTAATTTTATTTTTATAATATTGTATTCCGTACATTGACTGTGACAATTATGTTACTTTGTTATTGTTTCCTGTAATATTTAACAATCTCTACCTACACCTGAAAAGGTATTTTATTTGTAAGAACTAATAAAGGAAATCTATCTATCTATAAGTAATGGAGATAGAGAGTTCCGGAAGTGAAAACATTTTTATTGAAAATTTCCTCCTCTTTACGAAACTTTTTTCAAAATTTCATAAAAATTACTAGTTTTTGAGTTATTAACAAAATCTAAATACCTTTTTTTTCATATTAATTTGTTAATAACAATCGCAATTTTTTACGTGCGTTATATCCTTAAATTGTATTCTTCCAGTGATCATTCCAAATCCAATGAGCTATCACTCATATTTTTAGTAGCTTTATCTCTATTCTTCACGTGTTGATCAGACTAGTTCCGCCAACTTTTCATTTCAGGTTGGTTCGGGAGGTTTATTGCTGCAATAAAGAGTTCAAATTTTGTTTGTTTTCGTTATATGTAAATATTTTTTTTTTAAGATTTTCTATTGTTCCTTGTTGCTGAGATCATGAAGCAAGTATAATCAGTTTCTTCACTGAATAATACAGCTTTTGCTCATGGTCAATTGTATTCAATGATACGTATCGAGTGGTCGAATTGTAAATCAGCTCCCAACAAAACTCGTATCTGTGCCGATCCAAGAGCTACACTAATCATAAAATTTTTATCGGATTATCAAGTGAAGTGTAAGCTATTCGCAGATAAAACAATGAGCTCCACAAGAAGCAAACAAGAGTTCCAGTCCGTCATCAAAGATACCATCAACGAACAAGTGAGGAAATCGTTATGAATATAACAAAAACCATAGCAACTAGGATCGAACAAAAAGTAAACCAACTGGAAGAAGAAGTAAAAACTATGGATGATAAAATGAAACTACTAGAGATAAAAGTCGATTCTCTCCAACAACAAGAACGAATTAATAACATATGTATATATTTTACGTCGGGAAAGCAAAGGTTGGGTTTTTAAAAAATTACTTTATTTGTATCAACACTCAAGTTGAAACTCTTCTAACTTGGTTTGTAAATTTTGGTGTTAAGTTTGAATGTGTTTCTCGAATCAGCCTCTTGATTAGACTGTCTGTGAAAATCATCCCAAGACAGTTCGCAATAACAATATCTTATCGCTTTCCTAGAATAAATTCAAGGTCTGCGAAGACAGCGTTTCCTTATAACCTTGCAACATTGTTGCAATGGCGTAGTTTAATAAGATGCAATTATTTTTATAAGTCCACAAGGGCTACGAGGATATAACACCTCCCCCTTTAAGAATTTTTATTATATCTGAATGAATAATAAAAATCAAAATAATTATCAAGTTTCAATTAATTCAAGTTAGAAGAGCCTCCTGAAATTACAAAAATTAAATAAGTCAATAAAATCAATAACATTATAAAATAAATGTCATCATATGAACATGATAAGAAATAATAAATATAATTATATCTTCTTAGGGGCTCTTTGGGATGTCGACGCTGCCAACGGGGTTGACGGGGTCTGGAAGACTATTTCTTCTGATCCATTATCATATACTGGGGTTAAATGGATCGAGGGCCGTCTTGAAATCATTGACCTGACGTTACAGTAGTTGAATATTTGGGCACAACATCTTCTTGGGCGATGTCCGTCGTCTGAGTTGGGGCTCGTATTGAAATATCCAAAATATCGTCTTTTTAGGCAACATTTGAATATTATCCATAATATAAGTATGAATATAAAAGTCATGCAAATGTACGTGAAAGTACTTAGATGTCTAGTGGTGAAAGGCTTGTTTATAATCTTGTTCAAAGTTTTGTCATATTCCCGTAGTTTTTCTTGGGCTATGTTCAAATCATCCAAATTTAAATGATTTATTTTAACTGGCGTCATGACTGGAAGATCTTCTCGTTTTGGAAGATGGTTACAGCAATCGTATGTTATTTCAGGAATGTAGAGCTGAAGTTTCAGAGTTTTGTTGTTATCTGAACATGCATATACTCTAGTAGTTCCTATAAAAGCGCTACACTTTGATTCTAATGTCAAAAGTGAGTTTTCTCGAATAATTTCAGTTTCTGAATTTCTACCTGGACATGTGGTTGTTACAGGTAGTTGATTGGATACAGTTAGTAACCATTTATCGTCCACTAATTTTTGTACATTGTAATCGTCTACTCCGATTACAACTTTGTCGCAATTTGGCATTATTTTTTATTCCATCAAAATCATAATTTCACAGAGTGACTCATGTGAAAGTGCCTTAGGAAAATGATTGTAACATATTCGAATTTCGTTCTCGAATATCTCGGAACAATCGTCTTGCTTGACTGCAATATATTGCTTACTATCCCTTGCAATTGCTGCATATTTATATAGGGGTAGAATAGTGTGAAAAAGGTTTGTTTTAGGATCTTTGGTGGGAACTGAGTAAATATGATAGAAATCAGAATCTGAACTCTACTAATGGAATGTGTAAAATAAAAATTACTATTTCATTTGTTTGAAAAGCTTCAAGCTTTATCAAAGAAATTATTTCTGAAATATGTTGATGTGTTGGAGTAAAAGGTAAATTTCCATGAGACAAAGTCATTGGAATTTTTGTTAATTGTTCAATTAAGAGGTTTGGATCAATTACTGAAGGATGTAAGATTTTTAATCTTGCAAAAGTTATGCTGTTAATAATATCATTCAGTTGATCTAAAATAATTGTATTCGATTGTTATATTTGTTCAATCATTTCTAATATTTTAAGTTGTAGCTGAAAATAGTATTTTGTTTCACGATTTTCAACCATTTCTTTTTCTTTTATTTTCAAATCTTCATTGAATGTGGTTTCGTCAATTCTTAATTCATACAGAGTATTATCAAAATTCGTAATTGTACTTGAGACAATTTGAATTTGGTTTTTCATTAATAATTGTAAGTTTTTGTCGTCCCTTTCTAATTTATTTATGCACTCATTATAAAATTCGCCATCTGATGCGTCTAAATTCCCTGTAATAACTTTCCATACAGAACCTATGCCATTTATCAACCCTCTTTTAAATCTATTCGTTACAGTTAGGGTGATTCCTGAAAATTTTGATTTTATTTGTTGATTCATAGTATTCAACAGTGATAGTTGTGCAGAAAATGCTAATTTGAAATTTGGGTTCAAATTATTTCTGTTCAATAGAGAATTCAAGGATTCTTGAATATTAAGGCTTTGTTTGAACGCATTTCTAAGTTCTAAAATATTTTTATATGCAATCAATTTATATTCATCATTTGATATTTTGGTTATTCCTTCCTTTTGGAAAAATATACCTGCTGGGGTGTTTATTTTTTCTATTCTTGCACTGGCTCCGAGGATGGCCCTGCAACAAGAGTTACTGGTTTCAATCTATCGAAATGTACAGTTGTTGTTCCATTATCTAATTCTAATACTGCTGTATTCATATTTAATATACGAAGTATTTTAAAAGGACCGTTATATTTATTTCTCATTTTATTTCCTATTTGAGATTCTTTTAAATAAACATAGTCTCCTTCTTTGTAATTTGGTAAGTTTTCTCTTACATGTTTATCATGCCTAATTTTTGATTTTTCTTTAGCCGTTTCGAGGTTTGTTTTGACTTTCTCAAAAATATATTCAGCTGTATTTTTTAAATCGTTTACATAATTTGATTGAAGATCTTCAGTATATAAAATTTCATTTTCGTCGTTTCGAATATGTCCAAAAATTATTTCTTCAGGAGTATATTTTGTTGAATTTGATTTACTTCTGTTATACGTTTTTATACAGAATGGTAAACCTGCTATTATTGGTTTATTTGGATTATCACTATGATAAGCTCTTAAAGAATCTTGTAAGGTTGCATGGAATCTCTCTACAACTCCATTTGTTTGTGGATGTGCCACGGCATTTTGAGTTATTTTGAATTTATATAATTTCCCTAAATCTTTCATATGTTGATTATTGAACTCAGGTCCTGGATCAACATGAATCCTTTTTGGTATTGGGTAGTGTTGAAAATAATGTAAAAGTTTCTCTACAATAGTTATACCTTCTTTATTTTCAACACGGTATGCTTGTGCAAATTTGGAAAAATTATCAACAATTGTTAATAGAATATTATTTCTATTTATACCCATTAAATCAATATTTATATGTTCAAAAGGCCTATTAGGTGTTTCAGATATAACTAATGGATAGTCATTATTTTGTCGGTTAGTTTTCGTTTTATTACAAACTTGATATTTTTTTATAAAGTTTTCAACATCTGTTTTCAAGTTTGGCCATATGTGTCTATCTAGTATTCTTCTGAACGTTTCCTTAATGCCTTTATGTACTGCTTTCTTACTTGTGTGATAATTTTCTAAAATATTTTCTCTTACTTTTACGATATCGTGACATATTGTGAAAGTTATGTCTTCGTCTTTAAAAATATAACTTAGAATATCTAAAAATGGTAAGTGTTTCACTGTGTTTATAAAATAATTATTTGGTGGTAATTTATTTTTCAGTGAATAAAATATCCTGAAACAATCTTTCAAGCTGATTGCGTTTATACTCATAGTTGGTATCTGAATAAGATAATATTTCCGTTGTTGGAATTTAAGGCTTTGTCTTATCGTAAGCACGTCTGTAAGATTTAAATTCTGAATATTTGGATCTATACACGTATCTTTTATTATTGTGTGTAAATGAGGTGTTTCGCGGTTTTCGTTACTTAGAACAAGTAATATGATATTATTGTGTGCAACAAAAATTAAATTATCATTTGTTTGTTTTATTTTCTCATGATCTATAAGTGATTGCGATTTTCTTTTCTCTGTGAATTCGTAAAACTTTGTAAGAAATTCATTTTGCTCTTGATTTTCTTCTGAAGCTGTATCAGTTTCTGAGTATTGGTTTTCGACATTTTCAGTTTCTGATAACGCGTTGATTTTTATTCTGGATAAGACATCAGCATTTTTGTTATATTTACCCGGTTTATAGTCGATTTCGTACTCATACTCTTCTAATTGTAATTTCCATCTCATTAAACGTGAGTTTGCGTTTGATAATGAAAATAAGTATTTTAGTGGTTTATGATCGCTAAGAATTTTAAATTTTCTTCCATACAGGTACGGACGAAAGTGTTTTACTGACCATGCAATGCTTAATAATTCTTTTTCTATAGTTGAGTAACGTGATTCTGCTCCGTTTAAAGTCCTGGATGCATACGCTACTGGTAAATCTTCACCTACTTTTCCTTGAGAAAGTAATGATCCGATCGCATATTGGCTTGCGTCACAGCTTAATAAAAATTCATTTTCAAAATTTGGATATTGCAAAATTGGTGCTGTTGTCAAACAGTTTTTCAATTTTTCAAAAGAATTCGTACATTCCTTATAAAATTTAAATTCTTTATTTTTCTTTAATAAATTGGTCACTGGTTTTGCCATTTCTGAGTAATTTTTTATGAATCTACGATAATATCCAGTTAAACCTAAGAATGATTTTATTTCTTTCGGGTTTTTTGGTACTGGGAACTTTATTATAGCTTCTATTTTCATAGGATTTGGTTTAACGCCATTTTCTGTTACTAAGTGTCCTAAATATGAAACTTCTCTTCTTAAAAATTCACATTTACATGGTTGTATTCTGAAATTGTACTCTTTCAATCGTTGGAATACGTTTTCTAATCTTTTAATGTGTTCTGATAATGTAGAACTGTAAATTATGATGTCATCCACATAAGTCATACACATTTCTCCCTGTAGTCCTAATAAAACATTATCTAAGGCTCTACAAAATGTACTAGGAGCATTTTTAAGACCAAATGGCTTACGCAAATATTCGTAGTATCCATTGTCTACACTGAATGCGGTTTTTGGAATATCTTTCTTTTCTATTTCAATTTGGTGAAAACCTGATGCAAGATCTAATGTCGTAAAATAACTACACTTTCCTAACTGATCTAGTAGTTCATTTATCATTGGAAGTGGATATTTGTCTCCTATACCGTAATTTCATTTAACTTTCTGTAATCAATTACCATTCGATATTTTTGTTTTCCACTTGAATCTAGTTTTTTCGGTACTAGCCATACTGGACTGTTCCATGGACTAATCGATGGTTGAATTATATTTTGTTTTAAAAATTTTCAATTTGATTTTTAACTTCTTGCTTCAATGCATGTGGATATCTATACGTTTTTACTGATATTGGACCTTTATCTTGTGTATTTATTTCGCGTTTCACCTGACTTGTGAAAGTTAATTTGTCATTTTCCAAATAAAATATTTTTTCGTATTTTAAACAAAGATTCTCAATTTCATTTCTTTCCTCTTCATTTAAATGATCTAGACGTAATTCTGACAGTATTTTGTCTTCTCGGTTGACATTTTGGAAATTGTTTATTTGAATGTTTTTAATTTCTTTTGTTTCCATGAAAATTTCTAACTCTATTGGAAATATTTCTATAACTTGATCTATGTCTGAAAAATTTGCAATAGACGTGATGAACTTTTTGTCTTCATTTACTTTTACAAAACAATTTGGAATTCTTACACTTTCATTTATTTTTATTTCTGGACAAATTCCTTCATTTAGATTTTCATTTTGAGCTTTTAATTCATGTTATTGAATTGTTCTGGCTGGAATTGTCAATTTTACAGTATCTTGATCTTCATTTGTATTATATACATAATATAATGGTAGTTCTTTATAGAATAATTTTATCTTTTTATTGGTGTTTGTGAATTGCTGGTTTTTGATGTGGTGAAAATACTTAATAGGATCGATAGACTTTTTATTATAAAAAAGTAAAAATTGTCAGACTTGTTACAAACTTCAAAAATTGTTGACAGCAACGGCATTCAGATTTTTTTCATATCATTCAGATGAGTTTTGCTGTTGCCATAATTATTTTATACAGAACGATATATTTAATTGTGAATGAACAAAATGAAAGATAAAGTTTGAACATATTACACCTCCCTTTGAAGGGTACCTTCAAGATAATGAATAACATTAGTGAAAGAGAAAATTAGTAGTAAATAATAAATAATGAATGTCTATATGCATGAAAAATGTCCGATTTTCACTAAATACAAAAGTCATTTGAAAAGTGGAATTGGGCACAAATGTCTTATAGATCGGGTGATCGTCCTTTTGGATGCTGTCTGGATCGTTGCTGTGCGGAAAATCTTGTCCTTGGACGAGTGCAAACTCACAATACGGCCTAATGGCCATTTGCATGGTGGCTGTTGGTCATTCCTAATTAAAACCACTGTGCCAACTTTGATTGGAGTAGCTGGATCCTTCCACTTATACTGGTGATGGAGTTGAGAAATGTATTCTTTGCTGAATCATATCCAAAACTGTTGGTATTTTTGTTGAATTTCCTTGAAGTTCGATAGTTTGTTGCTGGGTACCATGGTATAGTCAGTATCAGGAAGGGATGTAATGGGTCGGCCAATAAGGAAATGAGATGGGGTAATGGGGTTGAGATCATTGGGATCGGATGACAAGGAATATAATGGGCGTGAGTTCAAGATTCCTTCAATTTGAACGATCAATGAATTGAATTCTTCGTAGACTAAATTTCTATTGATCATTATACGTTTTAGATGAAATTTTGTGCTTTTTACTGCAGCTTCCCACAAACCTCCAAAATTAGGAGCATATGGCGGTATAAAATGCCAACGAATACTATTTTTTGTGGAAAAGTCAGTAATAGGGTTTTGATTATTGAGCAAAAATTGTCCCAATTGTGCTAATTCGTTCTTTGCACCAACAAAAGTAGAACCATTATCAGAAAATATGTCTGATGGTATCCCTCGTCTTGAAGAAAAACGTTTTAAACATGACAAAAAACTTTCTGTTGTTAAACTGCCAACGAGTTCTAAATGAATGGACTTTGTCGAGAAACAAACGAAGACACAAATATAACATTTCAGTGAAATAGATCCTCGACCTGCTTTATTTTTTAATGGAAATGGACCGGCATAATCTATTCCGGTAAATTGAAAGGGCAAGGATGGTTTAACTCGAATATCAGGTAAGTTTGACATAGGGTAAGTTGCAAAGGATGGCTGAAATTTGAAACAGGTTAAACAAAGCTTTACAGTTTTACGTGCCAAATTCCTGCCACCTATTGGCCAATAAGTCTGGCGTATAGTAGCCAATAGTAATTGTGGTCCAGCATGTAACAACTCAATGTGCTGATTGGAAAAAATTAATTTAGTAAGAGGATGTTTTGAACATAACAGAATTGGATGTTTGACATTTTCTTTTAGTGATGTAAATTTCAGCCTTCCTCCTACACGTAAAATATCTTTGTTATCTGAAAATGGAACCAAACTAGAAAATTTGTGATTAACTGGAAAAACATTATTTTTATGCAATATTGATAATTCTTCCTGAAATGATTCTGATTGTGCCAATTTTATTAGTTTCTCAAAGGCATTTTTCATTTCAGGTAGTGACAACAATTCAAATTTTCTATCTTCGGGTCTTTTACGTTTCAGTTTCGTCAAATTAGAATATCTAAGAAAAAGTGGGAAGAGTTCAATCGATTTACTAACAAAAATATTAATTGATTTTTTCAGTTCTGTTATTTCAATGTCTGCCAAGTTTTCATCAGTGATTGAATGATCAATTGACTTGTATAAAAATTCTGGACCATACCACCATAAATGAGAACTCATTAAATTTTCAGGTAAAATACCTCTGGATGCCAAATCAGCAGGATTATTCATAGTATTTACATAAAACCAATTATTTGTATCTGTTAGAGATTGAATTTTGGCTACACGGTTTGCAACAAACACTTGTAATTGACAAGGTTCTTTTTTGAGCCAACATAGTACGATTTGTGAATCAGACCAGAAGTATTGTGGTAAACATGAAATATGAGGCAAAGCATTGAGCACTTGTTGAATCAATCGTGCCCCTAATAGAGTAGAACATAACTCTAATCTAGGTACTGTCAGAATTTTCAATGGTGCAACTTTTGTCTTCGAACATAACAGTTGTACATTGTATTTTCCTTCTGAATTAATACCTCGTAAATATATACAAGTGGTATAAGCAGAAGTACTCGCATCGCAGAAGCAATGAATGTCTAATAAGGTAAAATTATTTCCCATCACATGCCTGGGAATTTCAATTTCATTCAATTGATGCAGTTTATTGTAAAATTGATGCCACTTAATATATAAATTTTCAGGTATCGAATCGTCCCAATCAAGATTAATAGACCACAACTTTTGGATTAATATTTTGGATACAATGATTACAGGACTTACTAGACCCAAAGGATCATATATCTGAGCAATGATAGATAATACTTGTCTTTTTGTAATGTGATTTTTCAAAGAAAATGAATTGATTTTATATTTCAATGAATCTTGTTTACCTAACCATTGAATGCCTACGGTTTTTGAACTTTCATTTTCACCCAAATTCAATATCTCATTAGATATGTCAGAATGTTCGATATCTTCTAAAACCTTAGAATTGTTTGAATACCATTTTCGCAATATAAAATGAGCTGATTTTAACATATCATCAATAGCTTTGCATCTATTTTGTAATTCGGTTAAATCATTCGAACCTGTCAAAAGGTCGTCAACATAAAAATCATTCAAAATAGTTTTCGAAGCCTCTGAAAAACTTGTGGAACTTTCTTTTCCTAATTGTTTTAAACATTTAATTGCCAAATAAGGAGCTGCTGTAGTTCCATATGTGACTGTATTCAACTGATATGTGGAAATACCTTGTTCAGGACTGTCCCTCCAAAGAATTAATTGCAATGGCCTATGTTCTTCATGCATTAATATCTGCCTGTACATTTTTGAGACGTCTGAAGAAACTACATACTTGAAATAACGAAATCGAATCAAAATGTGAAAAATATTATTTTGTACTTTAGGCCCAACATATTGAAGATTATTTAAGGACAATCCAGAAGTGGTTTTACAGGATCCATCGAACACAACTCTCAGTTTCGTAGTAAGACTTTCCTCAAAAATGCCATGATGTGGAAAATAATAGTGAGGTGCATTATAATCAATATTTGTTACTTTTTTCATATGACCTAACTCAAGATACTCATGAATGAATTCTTTATATAAAGTGAAATAGTTATTATTGGACATGAATCGTTTCTCTAATAGTTTAAATCTTTGAAAAGCAATTTCTTTGGAATCTCCTAAAAGACTGGTAGACATTTTTAATGATAGTTTCACTATAAATTGACCATTGATAGCTCGTGTGGTATTTTCGGTAAATAGTTTCTCACATTCAAGATCTTCTTTTGACATAGTATAAATTTCTGGAATTTCATTGATCTCCCAAAAACGTTTCAATTGATCGTCTTCTGCAATTATGTCTTTTGAAAGATTACAAATCGAAATATTGGAAGGCATTGAAATATTACCTGCAATAATCCATCCCAGTTTTGTATTTTGAAAAATAGGCCCCTTACCATTGATCTTGAATTGACCATCCAAAATCAAATCCCAAAAAACGCTAGCCCCTATGAGAATGTCAATCTCACACGGTTTGTGGAATTGAGGATCTGACAGACGTATATTTTCAGGAATTGAAAATTGTGATACATTCACTTTTTGAGAAGGTATAGAAGCCGAGATAACAGGTGTTACAAAGCAACATAACTGTGTTTTAAACTCATTTACGTTTGAATAAATAGTTATTGAAGTTTTTTCAGTTAAATTAGATACGACTTGGTTTATACCAATAATTGACAAATGTGTTGGAACTACTTTGAGGTTTAATCGCTCACAGAACTCTTTTGTAATTAAATTTGACTGTGCTCCACAGTCCAGAAGTGCCCTGCAATGTTGAAAGTTACCATAATTGTCTCTTACTTTGAATGTAACTGTTGACAACATCACTGAGGATTGATATGAGTCAATAATATTGTATACTTGAGAAGAACAGGGTTCTTCTATAGGGTTTGACATTGTATTTACTTGCTCTTCAGAAGAAAATTGCAAAGAATTGTGTTTCATAATATGAGAACTAGGCTGTAAATTGTTATTTTGATTATCAAAATCAGAAGCAACATTGTTTGTATTGAAATGTAATAATGAGTTGTGTTTACGTCTGCATTTCCGACATGGACCAAAATTGCATGAGTCTCTAGAATGTCCAATTCGGAAGCAGTTAGAACACAATTTCAGAAGTCTTACCTTTTGCCACCTTTCGTTAATATCCATTTTGAGAAAGTCATTGCATGTATAAATAGATGTTTACAAAAGTTACATTTATTTTGATTCAGAGAAAAGTTAATATGAGATCTATGGAATGGTTTTATACCTTTGTGTACATGAAAATCTGCTTTGGAATGAGGCTCTTCCAAGGACTCGAGGATATCTGCTCGATCTCTCAAAAATTGTAGAAATTCATCTAATGTTGGCAATTCATTGCTAACATGATGTTCTTTCCATTTGTTTTGAGTGATTTTGTCCAATTTATTGTAAATTACATGTATAATTACCATATCCTATAAAGAATCCTTGGAAAGCTTCATTGCCTCCAACGCTGATAAATGTTTCGAGATATCATCAATCAAATCCCTGAAAATGGAGAAAGAGCTTTTACTTATTTGATTGAGATTAAATAATGATTTGATATGAGTATCAACCAAGAACTTTTTTTTATTGAATTTATCATTTAGCATCTGCCATGCCATTTTGTAATCTTGAGATTCATCACATCATTACATAACCCTCAAGTGCTGCTTTTAGAAAATTGTATTTTTGCCCATCATTTAAATTACTATTTGAATCTATAGTTGTTATAAAATTCTTTTTGAACTCTAACCAGTTTTCATACTCTCCGTTAAAAATTGGTAATTTTATTTTTGGTAATAAAAAATTTTGTAGGGGATCTTGCACTGATACTGGGGTAGATATATTGTTTTTAGACACGTGCTTTCTTACATATTCCATCAAATACCCAATGACATGATAATATGTTTGTTCAAATGGTTCTCTTTCTTTTGATTGGTTAACTAAGTCTGCATCATCACACTCCTGTTCAATATTTGTTTGAAGATTGTCAAATTCCTGAATCAAACTCGAATTGTTACCTATACGTAATTGAACCTCGCTACTATCTGGAATGATTGTACCTTTTGCAATCGATTCAGCAAAACTTTCAAGATTGTTCAGTTTGAATTTCAATGATTCGCGATTTTTCAACATTTTCTTCAAATCTTTTTTTGCAGTAGACATTTTATAAATCAATAGCTATGAAAATTGTATGAAATACTATTCGTAAATTGCAAATTTTGTGGAAATTGCACTAAATAGCTATCAGAATTGATAAATGGCACTGAAAATCTAACAAATTGTACTATTTTCTACTAAGAATTGCAATATTAACCACTCAAATTGAAATAGTTTCAAAAAACTCACGAGAATTGGATTAAAGGATTAAGGGAATAGGAAATTACTGACCAACCTTCTTCCACAACTCCACTAATGACAAATAGAAATTGTAATAGTTTCCTCCAATGGATTGCTCACAATCCCGCAATAGATCAAACGTTACGACAAAATATCTGGCTGCTTTCAATCGACAACTTGGCTCGATGACGGCGCTGACGTACGGCTACGACGTTTTATCTTCAATGATTTCTTGAATTCAATTGTGTTTTTCACCACCATCCGCTCGATAGGACCAAATATGTTTGTGAATTGCTGGTTTTTGATGTGGTGAAAATACTTAATAGGATCGATAGACTTTTTATTATAAAAAAGTAAAAATTGTCAGACTTGTTACAAACTTCAAAAATTGTTGACAGCAACGGCATTCAGATTTTTTCATATCATTCAGATGAGTTTTGCTGTTGCCATAATTATTTTATACAGAACGATATATTTAATTGTGAATGAACAAAATGAAAGATAAAGTTTGAACAATTGGTAATATCGATTTCAGCTTTTGTTTTTTCTAGAAAATCGATACCTACAATCCGTCGAATTTGAAATCAAAATCTATTAAATAATACCTGTGCATTAAATTGTTTGGACCGATGATAATATCTATACTTTGATATATTTGTGTGTCATTTTGTGTGTCATTTATACCATAAATTGAAAAATTATCATCGTTTACTTGTACTTGTTTATGTGTATCATATGTTTTCTGTGCTACATCAATTTTCATTAGAGAAATAGGTGCGCCAGTATCTACTAAAAATTTATATCCTTGCCTATCTTGTATATAAAATAGTTTTTTATTTGGTGAGTTTAATATTGTTGATAATCGAATAACTCGTTTTCCTGTTCGTTCTGTTGTTGGTCGTATTGTTCTTGGTGTTGGTGGTCGGGTTGTTGGATTTCCTCCAATGGAATCAAAGCACCCGATGGACTCAACTCCATCACGTAGTTTAAATGATTTACTCTATCATTTTGAGATTTATTTAAACTGATTGGATTTTTCTGAATGACAGAAGGTCTTTGTTGTTGAACATTTCTGTAATTACTTTGGTTTTGTTGATTAAATCCTTGTTGATTTGTGTATCTTTGTTGATTTAATCCTGAAGTACTTGGGTTTTGGAAATTTCTGTTTGTATTTGGTGGATTTGTATTTAATCTACTTTGATTTTTGTAACAATTTGAATTTGTGTGACCTGGTATTTTGCAAAAATTACAAAATTTTTGTGCTTGTTGGTTGTTGGAATTATTATTATTATACCCATAATTTTCTCGTGGATATACTTTATTTGAATTTGAACCTGTTGGTTTTGAACTCGGCTTTGAAATTCTGAAATTTTTCAAATATGCTATATTTTCTTCTTCAATTAAACATTGTTCCGCTTCATCCAAGCTTTGCGGTTTCTGTGATCGTATCACTGCAACGAAAGGCTCGCTTAACCCTGCTAAAACTGTTTTTAGTGCAATTTTTTCATGTGATCTGTTTAAAGCTGCTTTTTCTTGTGCTTCAAGTGTTTGATCTAAAGCTACGCTGCTTCTTAATTTTGTTAAGAGATCTTCAATTCGTTGAACAAATACTCTAGGAGTCTCATTCGATTTTTGAAAAGATGATGTTGAATCCCTCAATAATCCTTCCGTATCTCTACAATCTCCGTAGTGACCTATTAATAATTCACGAATGTTAACCCATGTTTGTAGTTGTCTACTAGGAATAAACCTTTTTGCTTTTCCCTTGAGTTTGCTTTTTATTATGAAAATCATAGCATTTTCTTGATTTTCATCTACATTTTCTGAAACAAAGTTACATGCTTCAATGAAATCGTTTAGTGTTGCTTGATCACCGTCATAGTCGGGAATCATGTCTCGTAATTCTTTTAATGAAAACCCTGCTTCCACTGCCATTTTTGTTTGTTTGGTTGGGGATTAGGAATAATAAGGAAAATTTGCCTCAATTAAACCTTGGTTTAGAAACAATAACTTACAGAGCAATGACGAGGAGAAGGAACTTCATGCAGGCTCACCTCACTTCTTCAGTTGATTGTCCTTGTTTTTTCTCCTTTCTTTGCTTGGTCGTCAAGTGCCAGGAAAGGTGCCGCTGGGACTCGTACGCTTCAGCTTGTTTTCCTTTTTTCTCTCTTCTTTCTTCTCTCTTCTTTCTTCTTTTTCCGCTTCAAGAACCAGGAAAGGGGCCGCTGGGACTTAAAGTTTGGTTTTTCTTTCTTCTTTCTGCTTTTCTCCGCTTCGATGAACCAGGAAAGGTGCCGCTGGGACTCGAACGTGTGAGCTTCTTCACTTGGCTTCGTTGAACCACAGTGTTCTTGGACCCGTTTCGAAAATATCACTTTTTCGCGATTTCCGAACTTTTTGAATCCGTTTCCGACTGCGCCACTTTTACGTCGGGAAAGCAAAGGTTGGGTTTTTTAAAGAAATACTTTATTTGTATCAACACTCAAGTTGAAACTCTTCTAACTTGGTTTGTAAATTTTGGTGTTAATTTTGAATGTGTTTCTCGAATCAGCCTCTAGATTAGACTGTCTGTGAAAATCATCCCAAGACAGTTCGCAATAACAATATCTTATCGCTTTCCTAGAATAAATTCAAGGTCTGCGAAGACAGCGTTTCCTTATAACCTTGCAACATTGTTGCAATGGCGTAGTTTAATAAGATGCAATTATTTTTATAAGTCCACAAGGGCTACGAGGATATAACATATATGGGTTGAATGAGGAAACCGGGGAGAACCTGAAAACTACAGTAGCAAAATTGATAAACGAAAATATCGACTCTTCCCTAAAGGAGGAGCACATAATAGGAATATATAGAGTAGGCAAACCCAACAATCGTCCGCAACGAAAATAAGGCCAATTATAGTGAATCTATCATCCTACGACCGCAAATTCGCCTTACTGAAGAATGTGAAGAAACTGAAAGGTACAAATATATTTTTTGCTGAAGACCTGATGAAAAGTAGACAAAACCTATTGATGAAAAGTAAAGACATTTTCGGAAAACAAAATGCATGGTCTTTCAATGGACAAATTTATGTAAAAATTGAGGGAAGAACTACAAAAATCCATAACCATCGAGACATAGAAATGTACTCTTCGAGCTGAAAAATTGAATGGAGGAGCCTGATTTGAATGATTTGATTTTGTATTCCATATTCTCATTCTTAATATAGTTTCTCATTAGTATATTAATTTTTCATCAATGATTGACTTTCTTGATCAATTGGATGAGCACGCGGAGAGGGAAGCAACAGAATATAATGGTAAATCTGAAAACACAGAACGGTTCAGTGGTAAGCATATATTTAATATTATTCATCTAAATATCAGAAGCTTCAAAAAAAATTTTGATGAACTGCTCTTGTACTTGGAATCTATAACTGTTACCAACTTAGATATAATTGTTCTCTCGGACTCGTGGAGAGTGGACGACAGAAGTAACTTTGAAATACCAAATTTTGATATTGTATATAACGAATCCTACTTTAATCAGAAGGACGGTGTGGTTGTCTATATAAAAACTGGTCTGGATTACATAACCGATATAAAACATTTCAGTGAAACTAAAATTTTAGAATTTCGGATGGCATTATATGGCATGTCATTCATACTAACCACATGTTACCGTCCACCCTCTATAAATTTGGAAATTTATCTAGAGAACTACTTCTCGCAACAAGCCAATTTAAAAATTTTCATAGGCGATATCAATATTAATATCCTGGATACCACTGACAAAATTGTTAGCGAGTATATTTGCATAATGGCACATCAAGGATTTCTTTCTTATATTGATAAACCCACTAGAGCGACGAAAACATCTTCGACTTTGATTGATCATATCTTCGTGAAAATGTCCAATGAAAGTGTAAAAAAAAATTTGCTTTAACTCTTCTGTATTCACCATAAACCTGACTGACCATTATATGTTGTTATTATCTATCGATCTTCCCAGTCAAAAACCTGAATACAGAAAGGAACAGAAAAAAAGCACCTACATCAATTATTTCAAATTAAAAAATTTATTTCAAAAGAAACATGGGAAGTTGTGTTAAAAACGGCAGATCCAAAGTAAGCCTACAATAAATTTATAAATAAAATATCTGAAACCATTGTAAGATGTAGCAAAACAAACGAAAACGCAAATAATAAAAATCAGAAAAAACTAAAACCATGGATGACCCAGGGTTTACTTCATTCTATCAGACACAGAGATCTACTGAAGAATAAATTTAATGAATCTAAATCTCTAAATTCCAAAATAGACTATAAAACCTACAGAAATTATCTCAAATTACTTCTTAAAAAAACCAAAAATGAATACTATATGAATATAATGAAAGAGGCACAAAAAAAATGGCAGCAAATTAATGAAATAACAAACAAAAAAACTCACTATAGTAATAGCACCCAATACGATATAATTAATGAAAAGGGGAACAAAATTGCAGATGACCTAGGTAAAGCTAATTATTTAAATACATTTTTGCTAACATTGGCCTGAACATGGCAAATACAATCGATAGAGGAACTATCCCCATACCCGAACAGCAAGTTAATATTCAAGAGTCCCTATTCTTCCATCCAGTAACACACAATGAACTAATAACTCTGATATCTGGTTTAAAAAACAATACTTCTGCTAGCCCCGTTCATTTAATAAAAAAGTGTCACCAATACTTTCTTGATCCCCTATGTCATATATTCAACCAATGTTTTGTAAATGTCATGATTCCAAATAATTTCAAAGAAGCTATCCAAGTAGCACACCTATATTGGTAAAATATTGTGAACATATTGGCGAAATATTGGAAATGCAATATTGGCGAGAAAAAAAATGTGAACATTCGGCGATATTGGTCCAATATTACTTGAATAATATTGGCCTCAAAATGTTCGGCGATATTGGTACAATATCGCTGATACAATATTGGCACAATATTTGAAAGTTATATTGTCGAGAAGTAGTATGTTAACATTTTGCGATATTGGTCGAATATTGTTTGAATATTTCAGAAATAGTTTTGGTGGAATATTCTTGAAGCAATAATGGCCTGAAAATATTTATTGATATTGGTACAATATTTATCGATATTAGTACAATATTTATCGATATTGGTACAATATCATTTGGATATGTTGGTGGATGTCAATATACCTTGGTAAATTATTAAATGTCCTTTAGTTGGTGAAGGTGACACCAGAGTCTGTCTTTTGATCGCCATAACCACCGAGTGAGCTGTCTTGAAAACAAGGTAAAGGAAGTATTTAATATACTTTCGTAGGTTTTAGAAGACGTTGTATATGTAGAGCCATCTAGCGGATTTTGATCTAAGTTTGATAATGATATAATTTCAATATGTTTCATTGAATATTCGGCCAATATTCAAATTTCATCTCAATCTAGATGTAGGAAACAATATGAAGACAATATTGTTTTAACGATATCGATAAATATTATTGAACCAATATTGACCCAATATTAATTCATAAGATTTGTTGAATATTGGCGAAATGATATTCAACCAATGTGTAATCATACTTGGAGATACAATATAGTTTTTATTCCTAGAATCGATATCAGGGGAATATTGGGATTGCGATATTTATTGTAGATGTTAAAAACGATGTGAAGACAATATTGTTTTATCGATATTGGTAAATATCATTGAACCAATATTGACTCAATATGAGTTATTACAATTTGTCAAATGAAGTGGAAATGATATTCAACCAATATTCTAACAAACTTGGAAATACAATATCGTTTTTTCCGCTATAATCGATATGACTAGAATATTTGGATTGCAATATTTATTCTAGATGTGGAAAACAATATATAACCAATATTGTATTATCGATATTGGTAGAAATTATTCAACCAATATTAACCCAATATTTCGTGTGATAATCTACATTCAAAGCTAGTTCAACCAATATTCCACCAATGTTATTAATATAAAATTGTTTTTTGAATATTCACCCATATTGGACCAATATTGAATTTTCATGTACAATATATCTATATTGGCCCAATATGGAACCAAGATTCAGCCGATATGATGTGCTACCTGGGTACCACAACGCCTATCTTCAAATCTGGAAACAAAAAACTAACCACAAACTATAGGCCTATATCTGTAATGAATAACTTTGCAAAACTTTTTGAAAAGTGCATGAAAAATAGACTCGTAAATTTTCTGGAAAAATATCAGATTGTATCACCATGTCAATATGGATTTAGAGAAAATATGTCAACGGAAAACGCCGTTTTTCACCTGGTGAATAAAATAATGAATAACGCTAATGAACAGAAAAAATGTCTAGCAGTGTTTTTAGACTTGGCCAAAGCCTTCGACACTATCAATCACGATATTTTATTACATAGGTTAGAAAATGTGGGAGTGAGAGGCAAATCTCTAGAGCTACTAGCTGATTATTTACAAGGCCGAACCCAAAGGGTTAAAATAAATGACACTTATAGCCAGACACTACCAGTTGCCATGGGTGTACCCCAGGGTACTGTCATGGATTCAATTTTATTCCTTATATCAACAACATTTACAGTTTGAAAAACATTGAAGGTGATATTGTTTCATTTGGTGACGACACGGCATTGATTTTCTGTGGTGACACATGAAACATTACTTTTGCAAAAGCACAAAACGTACTGAACCTTATATTATCCTGGCTGAATTCTAGTCTCCTGAGTCTAAACATAGACAAAACAAAATTCTTGACCTACTCATCAACAATCAGAGACCAACCAACAGAGGAAAACATTTTCATACATACCCCCAATTGCCAAAATCCTATAATTTGTTCTTGCCCACGTATAAAAAAACTGATTCAATAAAATATCTGGGTGTGATGCTTGACCAACATGTACGCTGGGACAAACATATAGATGTCGTCGTGAAAAGACTTAGAAAACTAATTTTCAAATTCTATCAACTCAGTAACAAACTAAATAAACATTTACTACTAATGACATACGATGCATTAGCCGAATCAGTTATTAGGTACTGTATTATTGTTTGGGGTGGACTGAATAAATCACATTTACATAATCTTCAAGTCATACAGAACACCCTGCTAAAAATAGCACTAAAAAAAGATAGAAGATATTCAACTGAAAGCTTATATAAGGAGGCTAGTTTGTTCAATATCAGAGAAGTATACACCTATCATTGTATACTATGGATGATGTATTCACCTCTTACATATCTGATACACTCATACGACACCCGAGACAAGTCCGAGAGAACAATTTGTGTTCCTTTTTATAAAAATGTATATACCCAAAGGTTTATTACTTATTTCGGACCAAAACTGCTCAATCAAGTTTCCACTGAACTTAGGAATATAAAAAATATTAAAAATCGCAAGGAAAAAATTAGATACTTCGTTGATAAAAATTTTGATAGTTTGAAAGAATCATTTGAATCAACATACTGAAACATGCCTGAATAATTTATAATTTAATTTAAACCTGTATCCCTTTCGCATGATTGTCTAATCCAGTCTTAGATCAATAAGTTGATCATTGACTTTTGTTTTAACTTTTCACTGATCGTAATGAAAGTTAATTCTTACTTCCATTTACGGTTGTGTCCAGATCTAGGAAAACACGCAACACAAGCCCTGCTTTAGCGTTTCCCAAGAACTGAACACATCCACTAATTTATTTTTATTTTATTTTTTACATTTCTTACTGTAATTGCTATTCAAGATAAGCCACATTATCTTGTATAATAATATGTATCTGCATTGAATAAACCGATTGATTGATTGATAATGCATTGAATTATTTCGAGTTTTGAGGGAGTCTAGAAAGTATCTTTTAGATATCAAAAATATGAATCTATTTGCCATGTACATTATTATTCTATACCCCCAAATCAAAGTGTGAATCTGCCAAGTCACATATTTGACCAATCTTCAAGAAGGCTCTAAAAATCACCCTGAAATGTTAATCACCAAAACTTTATTGTTTTTCAAAACTAATTGAGTGTTTTTCATATTTAACTCCAATGAAAATACTTTGTGAAGTTTTGATGAAAATTGGTCAAATGTGACATAGCAGGTTTACACTTTAGGCCGAAGATATGAATCATTATTGTTACCTACAATACAACCTTACATAAAGCTACTTCTATTGACTAATATTGCTGTGAACCATCTGCTTCATTACTTCAACGTTATTGATACGATTGCAAAATATTTCGGTAATATTACTTTTGCAATGTTACACTCGATAGCATTGCAGTGATATAAAAATGTTCGTAACAGCAAACTATATTCAATATTATTGACAGAAAATTAGTAATTTTACACATCAAACCTTGTGACAACTTGATTCCTTGATATTCATTTCAGTATATAGATCATCCTAGGAATAACTTCCATTTAATTTTCAATTTTACAGTCTAGATGAATACCAGCAGTTCATCTGTTTCATTTAACTTGAAAACTCAAAAGGATGTTTGAAAATATCAGGCTGCTCTCCATTTACTCATTCCATGAAAATTCCTGAACCAACATTCATTTCATCAATTTGGTATACCTGAATAAAAGGAATGCATTTCAAAGTTCAATGCAGTGATTACAAATGTGTACATTCATCTAATTTCCATATGAGGTATATTTTATAATCTTACAAAAACCACTGCTATGCGGAATCGCTTTGTGGCTGTCTATAAAACCTTGAGTGCCTGTTTTTCAAGTTCCAGATAGACTCCAGATTAATTACCTAATGGTTGGAATGTGATCATTCAAACATCATTTGAAGAATGACATTCACCGTCTTAACTATTAGTTAGTTATATGGAGTTTAACTCGAACCTGAAAAACTGGCCATCAAATATATACTTAGCGACGTCCTGGGTAATTACTATGGCGAGGAGCGTGTTTGCGGACATCAAGCATTGACAAATAATTACTAATGCTTTTTTTGTATCCACAGTGCGAAGTCGCATATCCCCGTAGTAACACTTTGCAACTTATTTGCGATCGATTCTGGTTTACTGGGCTGTGACTTATTCCAAGGCCAACCCAATTGAGAATTTTCAGCATTGGTCTTCAGTTCTCTTTCCTCATTTATGCCCGTTATATGGCACGAAATAAGGGAAATGATACTTCATCCGATCTTGGATTTGCAAAAGGTACAAATTTCATATTTGTGCGCCTACCCAGAAACATTCATTTTGTATTCGCATAAATCGTTTTTGGAATAGTATTTGACTGCTTATGCAGAAAATAAACAGCTAATACTCTTCTGCCTGCAAGTTCTAAAAGACAGTTTGAAAATTATCTTCAGATCTCCATCGTTGCGCGGAAGAAGGCCATTCGGTCCGATCCGGTGAAAAAGCCCGAACTCAAAACATCGGTGATGAAAACACTGATCTCGTACACCAATCTTAAGTGACACCAAGCAATCCTGAGACGACTGCAAATAGAACATACAAAGATTTTCACATCGCTATCACGTACCAATCAAACGTGCAATGTTTGCGATACCAATATCGCAATGAGACACGCATTAGTAGTTTGCCCATAAATCCGTGAAAAAAAAACAGTTTATTGTCCAAACAGGCACAAGACCCAATTACAGGACAGCTTATAACAATGTTAACATGTAACTGTGAACAAGAACTAAAAGACTAAATAGAGTGTTATGACAATCTCGGTTAGTAATTATAGAAAATAAATAGTAAGCAATCATTATTTGAAAAAGAAAACCAAATACAAGTGAAAAGAAACATAACAAAGTATCATATATCAATTAATCAATAATCAATAACATGAGTACAAATAGGCAGGGATATATTTTTTTCACATTTGCTTCATAGACATCACACCATAGAAAGAATATGTTTTATTTTCTTTATGAACAACCCAACGGGTGTTGAAAATAATTCAATTTCATCGCACATCTGATTAAACATCTTACACATCAAATGAACTGGAGATTTCATTAGTAAATTCGTTCTTGGAGTAGGTAGATAAAAGCAAAGTGAACTTCTACTGTTCAAGCGAGGTAAATGAAAGTTTAATTGAGATAATAACTCTGGACAATCAATTTGGTAATTATGAGTTTATGAAGAAATATGCAAGCATAGTAAGTTCTACGGTCTTCCAATGATAACATCGAAAATCTATTTTAAAAAAAATTATTGTCTAAACCTTGTTCGGGATAAATTCCATCAATTCTATATACAATGTACTTCATAAATTTCCTTTGAATGGATTCGAGCAGATGAATGTGATTCAAGTATATTGGATACCAAATCAGCGAGCCATATTCTAAGCGTGTTCTCACATATGAATTTAGCTGCCGATGCAGTTTTGTTAATGTGTGTTGAGAAGCTCAGTTTTGAGTCAAAATGAATGCCAAGATCTTTCGTTACGTCACACCAATTCAAAGAGATTCGATTTATTGAGGAAGTGTATTCAACTGTTTTAATTTTCATAGTATAATTAGTGTAGTGACATTTCTGTATGTTGAGGGGTAATTTGTTTATTTCACACCAGTTTGCTAGATGGTCAATATCATTTTGAAGTAGTTTACAGTCATTCTGAGATTCAACAATCCTAAATAATTTCAAATCATCGGCAAACAAAAGAATATTGCTTGTTATATTTTCACCTATGTCATTCACAAATAGTGAAAAAAGAAGAGGGGCTAAATTGTTTCCCTGAGGTGCACCACTGGTAGAAATGAATGTTGGTGATTTATGACCACGGTACTCGACATATTGAGATCGATTACTGAGGTATGATTGAAAGAATTTGAGTAGGTTTATGTCGAAGCCTAGATTATTTAGTTTAGATATTAGTATTTTATGGTCCAATTTGTCAAAAGCCTTTGAGAAGTCTGTATATATGGTATCAACTTGACACTGGTTATCAATAGCATTGCTGATAGTTTGCGTGAAGCACATCAAATTGGTGATAGTTGATCTCTTAGATATGAAGCCATGTTGCTCAAGTGATATTTTATTTTTTACGCTGGGAAATACCCTATTATAGATTGAGATTTCAAAGGCATTTGCAAAGTTCGATAATAAGGTGATGGGACGGTAGTTTTTTATTTGATTTATAGCTCCAGATTTATATATTGGGCATATTTTTGAAGTTTTCCAAACATCGGGAAATGTACATGTATTTAATGCTGTATTAAAAATTATTTGGAGAGGCTTTGCAAAAACATAAGCACAATCAAGCACAATCATATCAGTAGTAGTACAACGAGAGTTTCACAGAATTCAAGGTCAAGCTCTGTAAATCTCATATTTGATCATTTAAAAATTATATTTCTTATAGTTTGGACCCGAAATACCAGGGCGGACCATCCCAAAAAAAATTAAGGGTCCTCCGTACCTCATGATGACCATCCAACGAATTTTTGACACCCAGCTGAGATTGATATGTATTCATCATATGAGTTATAGAAAAAATGTAGTCTTCATTATTCTTAATATAAAAAATATATTTCCTGTAATTTGGGGAACACCAGAGCGGACAAATTGGTGTGTGTAAATTTGAGGTTCCTCACACATCCAAAATTTTGAGACGATCGATGTGCCATTGTGGATCTGTCGAAGCATCCCCCGCCCACCATTGTGAACATCAAATTTTTATTTCCAATGTAGAGTATTGAAATGAAAAGTTGACATTTTTGGTGTGCCATTGTGAATTTAACTCACATCCTAAATTTTGACACGTTATTTTTTATGTGCCGGATGAAGGATACCCCACCCACCATTGTGAACATCAAATTTTCAACACGTTAATTTTTTATGTGACACATTGTGGATCTCTCGAAATGAAGAATGCCACGCCCACCAATTTAAATTTGAGGTTCCTCACAGCAAACATCTTATCAAAATTTTGAGACGCTATTAAAGAATTCAAGGTTAACCACTGTAAATCTCATATTTGATCATTTAAAAAAGTTCAAGTTCAAGCTAACCGAAACACCAGGATGGACTTTTCAGCAAATTTTTGATACTCCACTGTGAATCTGCCGTAATTTGACCCTAACCCCCGGATACCTCATAGAGAACATCCTAGCAAATTTTTTCCACTGTGAATCTGCCGTAATTTGACCCTAACCACCCGGGTACCTCATAGATAACATCCTAGCAAAATTTTGATACTCCACTATGAATCTGCCGTAATTTGGGGGTCCCACCGGGCCATAGAGAACATCCTAGCAAATTTTTGATACGTTAAATCAAGGATCCCCGGTACACATCTCTAACGAATTTTTGACACCCAGCTGAGATTCACTGATATGGATTCATGTTATAGAAAAAATGTAGTCTTCATTATTCTTCTAGATGGCCCCCGCTCACCATTGTGAACATCCTATCAAATTTTACACAATGTGCATCACTCGTCCTGCTACTAACCTAACCAGCCTTTATTTTATAAGTTCGAAAATTGCAGATGAAAAAAAAAATGCGATGCTGTGGCTTGAACCAGCTACCAATGGCTTTGTTACCAGCCATCCTATCGATCCGGCTATTAAGCGTGATAGTACCTATATTTAGATGTAATGGTTGTTCATAACAGATAATGTGAAAGGCGAACTGCGAGGTGCGTCGTTACTTCATCAATCTGTTTTTTGTAATGTGAATCTGAGTTATTCTGTGTATCTATATCAGGTATAGTTAATTATCAACTGATTCAAACAAATAGATGCGTAATTTTGACTGTCCTATATCCCAATGGGACATTCGAAATAAATATTTGGCAGTCCGCACCTTATCAGTGAAGAGTAATTCAATCAATAACTGATGAATATTTTAGCTGTCCGCTGTGCCATATTTGGCAGTCCGTCCCTCATTAGTAAAGATTAAATCAATCACTAATAGATGAGTATTTTTGGCGCTATGCCATCTTATTAGTAATTTGGGAATAACAAATCGATTCAAAGTAATTTTGGAAGCTCCTTGTATACATTTTTGACAATAAACAATTTTCTGTGGTTCGACTAAATTTAAGAGAGAGTCCTGTACTTCAATGAAACATTCGAAACAAATATTTGGCAGTCCATCCCTCATTAGTGAAGAGTAAATCAATCAATAACTAATAGATGAGTATTTTTGACTGTTCGCTATGCAATCTTATTATTTTAGGTATAACAAATCGATTCAAAGTAATTTTGGAAGCTCCTTGTATACATTTTGGATAATAAACAATTTTCTGTGGTTCAACTAAATTTTGGAGAGGGTCCCTGTTCATCAATGGGGAATTCGAAACAAATATTTGGCAGTTCGTCCCTCATTAGTGAAGAGTAAATCAATAACTAATAGATGAGTATTTTTGGCTGTTCGCTATGCAATCTTATTAGTAATTTAGGTATAACAAATCGATTCATTGGAAGCTCCTTGTATTCATTTTTGATAATAGACCCCTAATATTTCAACGTGCGATACAGTCTACTGATATAAGAGACACGGTTTTAAAGTGTGATACTATGCATTAATTCAACTATTTTTTTCCTTGGTGTTTTGGCATCGACTGCTATGGTCTTTAACCATGCTGGATAGGCCTTACGCCACTTCAGGAGCAGCAATGTAAATTTTTAACGCAACAGTGAATTGTGAAGTAATTCAACTATTATAGGAGACATAGTCTTTTTATTTCAACGTGCGATACCCTTCATTCAGTCATATGTCTTTCATTTCCAGGTGTAATGCCCTGCATTTTATTTTTGTAGACCTTCATTTTTAAGGTGCAATACCATACATTCAGTCAACTATCCTAAGAAGGTTACAATCTCAAATTCAGCTGTTTGAAGAGACGAGGGGCCCTAGCTTTCAACGTGCGATGACAGACGCATTGTTTATCTACTCAGTCCTGTGAGACGTGAACCTAATTTTTTGAAGTGTGATGAATTCAGTCAACTGTTATAAGTGACGTAGACCTTTGATTTCAAAGAGCAATGCCAGGCGCTCTGCCATAAGAGACGTAGGCCTAACATTTCAAAGTGCATTCAGAGATTTAACATTTTCATTTTGACGTGCGATGCCATGTATTCAGTCATAAGCGACGTAGGCATAACATTTTAGACTGCTATATCAGACACTTGTATTTCAAATCTCAGAAGTCGGTTCAGTTTTCGAACAAACTATGAGGTTCGTTGAGAAGCATAAGTATTTATCGTATTCAATATCCGTCATGGTATTAGCTAGGAGAGTAATTGTCCTGATATCCATCAATATCCGTCGTAGTATCAGCCATGAGATTACTTGTTTCAATATCAGTAGTGGTACTAGCCAAGAGAGCATTGTTTCCCATATCTGTCATGGTATCAGCTAGGAAAGTAGTTGTTCCAATATCTATCATACTATCAGCCAGGGAAGTAGTTATCTCGATATCCGTCATGTTATCAGCCAGGAAAATAGTTGTTTCAATATCCGTCATGGTATAAGCCAGGAGAGTAGTTGTTCAAATAGCTATCGTACTATTAGCCAGGGAAGTAGTTTTTTCAATATTTGTCGTGCTATTAGCCAGGAAAGTAGTTGACGAAGTAGTTCTTGCAATACCCGTCGTGGTATTAGCTAGGAAAGTAGTTTTCTGACAGGTATTAGTCAAATTGTAGGAGTTCTCTAAGACGCTCTCTAAGACGCTTAAGGTCTGGTTCCCGAAAATTTCTAAAAAACAACAATATCGCGGGTATTTGAATGTATAATTGAACGTCAATTGATTATTTAAAAATGAGTATTGCCAATTTTAATTTGGGTCAAGAAAATTGCAACTCTAGTATTATTTTGATGTAGGTCATAAAGGAATTTAATAAATGGATTTACGAATTTTTTGGTTTCAAATGACCGATATGACATCGAAATTGTTACCGAAATCAGTCTGTATGCATTACCTTAATAATAAACTAACCCTATGATCATTCCCCAATATCTTGTTATCATTGCAATTCTAAAAATTAGTAATTTCCAAAAGAGAATGTCCCAGCGGTGTTTAAGCGCGGTCGTCTTCGATTGCAGTGGGTATAATGATGGTATTCCGCACGGAACAGTTTCATAGGCTTCTACTAAAACATTCTTTTGAATTTTATTTCAATGTTGTTTGCCGCAAGGATGAGATCTCTAAGCATTTTTAATATAATTATTACATAGACAAAAACAATCAGACATCAAATTTGACATGGAGATGAATAAGTTCGACAGAAGATAATATCAAATTAACTTGGAAGAATTCTTTCCGAACTCAGTGTTTGATTCAAATAGGCAGATGTGGACCCGTTGCGATGGATAATGTATACCCCTTGGAAGTTGTAGGCAATGATTTGTGAATATGAGACAAAACTTGTCTTTTAGTGAAAAACAAAGTGAAATGTCCGATATAATTCAATAATTATGAAAGATAAAAAATGTGCGATGGTTTCATCAAAGATTCTTTTAACATCAAACAAGTCAATTTTTCATTGAGAATGTTTCTCTTTTCAACATTAAATAAGTCACTTGTGCTATGTTTCAGTAAGCAAGTTCGTGAGCGAGATTTCACCGGATGATAATGTCGAGCTGTTTTTTTTTGTCAACAAACACCCTTCATAACCTGCTCCAAAAATATAAGAATCATTTTGAGTTTATGGACCGTTTCAATACCTAGTATCTCAACATGTTTTTGTGTATTCTTCCACAACTCTCGAACAGTTTTTCGAGAAAGAGGTACCTATTTAGACGTTCACAAGAAAACAATGAAGTTTTATTTTCAGACTCGTATGTTTACAAATAATATGTATCATTTTTGTTCAAGACGTCTTCCGTAGATTTTTTTATCTATTTTTTTAAATTACGTATCAACTGGGGAGGTATTGCCACTTGAGGTTCGTAAGATTTCTCATCTTGAGTTTTGTGAAAAAATGGGTAACTCTCAAATGAAATGGGAAATGTTACCATTTATTTATTCAAACGGTTCTTGAGATAAACATCTTGAACCCGTTCTCAAAAACCCATATGTTTAGTAAACGTAAACTTTTTTAAAATTCGCTACAGTCATTAGTTATCTTCAATTTTATATCAAGACCATCTATGCTAACACATAACAAAGCAAAATTATAATCTCAACGAAATGTGCTTCATGGGTAGGTAAATCTCCACGATTGTGGGTATTGTCTTGGCAATAACAATGTTCCCGTAGAAATTATAAGGATGGTTTTCAAATTTCTGGACTTTTCAGTATATTAACACATATTTTTATCTCCTTAGTGCTCCTAAACGAACACTATCTTCGTGGAAGATTGACACAAGAACGTCCTGTGGACATATTTCAGACATATTTTTGTGGTATTTCTTGAGGAACCTAACATTTTGGCTAACAATTTTTTGTGGTGTAAAACTGCTATGAGATATGATGATTCGAAGCTGAATCTTGATTCATAAATATTGTTCTGCGCTTTTCATTCAGAATGGGTCAAAGAAATATTTTGATACTTTGTACTTTGATAATTTTTTCACTGATCTAAACATATTTTATAACTCAGAACTTTTTAAAAAATTCCACTGAGTCAGAAATTATTTTGATACTTGAAACTTTGAATTTTTTTCTCATCAAAATTACTAATTTCCAAAAAGTTTACTGATTGCAGGCTGAATGGGTGGTTCCTTCTAACAGAAAAACGAGAATTTACAAATTTAAATGAAAAAATAGAAAATTTTCAAGTGAAATTCTATGAATATAAAAATAATCAATTGAAAAAAATAAATATCAAAATATTATTTAAGATATGAGAATTCAAGTCAAAATGAACATGAAACAATTTGACATTCATGGATTCTTATCACAACGTGATATCTAAAAAAATTAAGAGTTTTGACAAAATATACAAAAAGTTGATAGTAGAATAGTTTTAGAATTGACAAATCAACCAAGAAAAATTCATTGTGCCATTTGTAATTAATATGAGTAAAAAGGAACCGAGCGAGTTAAAATCACTATCAACCAATCGGCTGAAGTTTAAGTGCCAGATCGCATCCTGAATCAATATCAAGAAACTCCGTAGAGAAGGAAGGTGTCTGACAAAAAATGTGGAAGGTTGAAAGTATTTAAAAAAATTCTTCAAATAGAATATCTAATTTGATCAGTATTTGGAGCAAAATTCGAGAGTTGTATCATCACCAATGTTACGGCTTCAAGTTTATCAATCGAATTTTTGAGTGAAGAATACTCACGTTGAAAATACAGGAATGACAATTAATTTTTATTTCAAATGCTAAAGTTTGCAAAATAACAAAAACTTAAACAAATAAGCATGTTTGAGGAATTGAAATTATTGTTTGAACAAGATGCTTTGAATAGATGTCTCATTCCGTCATTGGAAGCAAAACAACGGCTGACGAATAAAATTGAAACTAGTATTAAAATGATTAACAAAGAAAAACAACATTAAATACCAATAATACTCGGGATGTATCATCTTTAAATCCTGCTGAGGTGATACAATTCATTTATAATTATAACAATTTCAGAAATATTTTCATCAATTGGTAGTTATGAGCAAACTGATGCAAAATTGTCAATGGAAAAAATTATTAATTATTTTTATTCAGATTTTGTTTAAATATGATATAACTGGAACTGCACTTAGCAAACACACCCAAAAATATATTTTTGATTAACTCAGTTCAAGTGTAATCTGGTCGAAAATGTACAGCACAAACTCGGTAACATGGATATGGTAGGATTATTTCAGTACAAATGGAAATGTTTCCAAAACTACACTGTGCAAACTAGTTCAAATAAATATCAGTGTACCTTCACACCGATAAAAAGAGGCTGATCAAGAGGAGGCAGGACGATGTAGAAAAAATTATATACAAAATTATTTTATTTTCCTCAAATCATCATTGTCGTCAAAATCTTTGAAAAGTTTCTATTTTTGAATAATACCTCTTGGTATAAATATTTCATTAGACCATATGTTATAATTTTTTCATAGAATTGAGATGTGATCAAAAGTCTTTCAATGAATGTAAACATCATAACGATCATTATATTCTTTTTTCTTTTAGTTACCACAATTCCAACTCGTTTTCATCATAACAAATGTCAATATCATAACTTGTTTTAATATCAACAGCTTTGAGCCTATTGTCATTTTTTATACTCATATAATCGCGTACAATAAAATGTTATTTAATCAAGTTCGATCATGACCCCGAAAAGATTTGAACTACCGATTCAATTTCGAAATATTGTGCTCAAAAGCAGTACAAAAAATATAAAAAAATGTAAATTTCGTAAAAAACTTGTTGGATTTGAAATTCCCAACGGGTAGTCAAAAAATTATCTCTTTATTGCAAATACTCAGATTCATGAAATAATATCCTTTGATGTGTTCAAGGTATCAACAAAATATTAGTGTTATTTTTCGAATAATTACCGTCGAGAAAGCATTCTGCCTTACTTTCAAACTGATAAAAAGAAATCAATCAACACGGAGCACAGAACTTTAGAAAAAAATTTATATGAAGTGGTTGGATGACTTTGAGAGGGAGACAAAATGACTATGTTTTTTCTGGTTACACCTGGCAACAACACCACAATATTTTAAACAAAATTGCTGTAAAATAAAAAAACACTATCATTATCAACAAATTGTAGCATTTGAATTCTAATAGAATTGATGATGATTTTATATGATTCTTGGTATTTGGTTAAGTGAAAATATTCATGTTAATTTGCATCAAATTAAATTTGGTGAATTTTGTTGACAAAGAACAAAAGCAATTTTTCATTGTCACTAATACGAGTCATGTCATTTTTCGAATAGATGAAATCATGACCTAAATTATTTTTTTGGTTGTATGGAAGAGCAACTATGTTGAATACCGCCCCCACGATATAAAATGTATTTTGATGTATTTTTCATGAAAATAAAGTCACATATCATTATTATTATTATTTCATCGTAGGGATGATAGACGATTATCAATTTTAGTTTCTCGTAGCTCATAAATCGCAGTAATCTTGAAATAACATACAATTTTTTTCAGAGGTTAGCTTCGGTTAGACATAGGGTATTGTTTTTAGGCGGTTTTAGGGGGTTAACTCTGGTCGGCGCTGTATATGATGACGTTCGAACGGCTATTCATGTTTATGTCTGAAGACGAGTCCCTTACCTTTTAACGAGTTATGCTAAGCATGAGACCGGTGTTCGAGCTGGGTTGAGAAAAAAATACAGGAAAATATCAACTTTGATACATACATTTCGAAGACTTTTCTATTGACATCCATCAAAATTAGATACCAACTTGTGGTATTGAAGGTGTCGCATAGGAGAATTGCAGTAAAATTCCAGCAGAAAACTAAAATTTTATATACAAAAAACAGGTGGGAAGGTGTAATTCATCAGATCGGTTCCAATTAAACAACTTTTGTGCACTGTTTCAGAAAAGCAAGCACGTTTGTGAGGAATCATCGACGAGAGAACCTACTCTTTACCACGTCATTCATTACAATATTTACGGACAAAATGTTGGACAATACCAAAAATTGTTGTTTGAATTGTGATACAACCGACGACGTAATCTATTAAATGGTTTATTTTTAAATACTGAAACAAACACTCGGTATGTTATTTCAAGATTACTGTGATTTATGAGCTACGAGAAACTAAAATTGATAATCGTCTATCATCCCTACGATGAAATAATAATAATAATGATATGTGACTTTATTTTCATGAAAAATACATCAAAATACATTTTATATCGTGGGGGCGGTATTCAACATAGTTGCTCTTCCATACAACCAAAAAAATAATTTAGGTCATGATTTCATCTATTCGAAAAATGACATGACTCGTATTAGTGACAATGAAAAATTGCTTTTGTTCTTTGTCAACAAAATTCACCAAATTTAATTTGATGCAAATTAACATGAATATTTTCACTTAACCAAATACCAAGAATCATATAAAATCATCATCAATTCTATTAGAATTCAAATGCTACAATTTGTTGATAATGATAGTGTTTTTTTATTTTACAGCAATTTTGTTTAAAATATTGTGGTGTTGTTGCCAGGTGTAACCAGAAAAAACATAGTCATTTTGTCTCCCTCTCAAAGTCATCCAACCACTTCATATAAATTTTTTTCTAAAGTTCTGTGCTCCGTGTTGATTGATTTCTTTTTATCAGTTTGAAAGTATGGCAGAATGCTTTCTCGACGGTAATTATTCGAAAAATAACACTAATATTTTGTTGATACCTTGAACACATCAAAGGATATTATTTCATGAATCTGAGTATTTGCAATAAAGAGATAATTTTTTGACTACCCGTTGGGAATTTCAAATCCAACAAGTTTTTTACGAAATTTACATTTTTTTATATTTTTTGTACTGCTTTTGAGCACAATATTTCGAAATTGAATCGGTAGTTCAAATCTTTTCGGGGTCATGATCGAACTTGATTAAATAACATTTTATTGTACGCGATTATATGAGTATAAAAAATGACAATAGGCTCAAAGCTGTTGATATTAAAACAAGTTATGATATTGACATTTGTTATGATGAAAACGAGTTGGAATTGTGGTAACTAAAAGAAAAAAGAATATAATGATCGTTATGATGTTTACATTCATTGAAAGACTTTTGATCACATCTCAATTCTATGAAAAAATTATAACATATGGTCTAATGAAATATTTATACCAAGAGGTATTATTCAAAAATAGAAACTTTTCAAAGATTTTGACGACAATGATGATTTGAGGAAAATAAAATAATTTTGTATATAATTTTTTCTACATCGTCCTGCCTCCTCTTGATCAGCCTCTTTTTATCGGTGTGAAGGTACACTGATATTTATTTGAACTAGTTTGCACAGTGTAGTTTTGGAAACATTTCCATTTGTACTGAAATAATCCTACCATATCCATGTTACCGAGTTTGTGCTGTACATTTTCGACCAGATTACACTTGAACTGAGTTAATCAAAAATATATTTTTGGGTGTGTTTGCTAAGTGCAGTTCCAGTTATATCATATTTAAACAAAATCTGAATAAAAATAATTAATAATTTTTTCCATTGACAATTTTGCATCAGTTTGCTCATAACTACCAATTGATGAAAATATTTCTGAAATTGTTATAATTATAAATGAATTGTATCACCTCAGCAGGATTTAAAGATGATACATCCCGAGTATTATTGGTATTCAAGGTTGTTTTTCTTTGTTAATCATTTTAATACTAGTTTCAATTTTATTCGTCAGCCGTTGTTTTGCTTCCAATGACGGAATGAGACATCTATTCAAAGCATCTTGTTCAAACAATAATTTCAATTCCTCAAACATGCTTATTTGTTTAAGTTTTCTTTATTTTGCAAACTTTAGCATTTGAAATAAAAATTAATTGTCATTCCTGTATTTTCAACGTGAGTATTCTTCACTCAAAAATTCGATTGATAAACTTGAAGCCGTAACATTGGTGATGATACAACTCTCGAATTTTGCTCCAAATACTGATCAAATTAGATATTCTATTTGAAGAATTTTTTTAGATACTTTCAACCTTCCACATTTTTTGTCAGACACCTTCCTTCTCTACGGAGTTTCTTGATATTGATTCATGATGCGATTTGGCACTTCAACTTCAGCCGATTGGTTGATAGTGATTTTAACTCGCTCGGTTCCTTTTTACTCATATTAATTACAAATGGCACAATGAATTTTTCTTGGTTGATTTGTCAATTCTAAAACTATTCTACTATCAACTTTTTGTATATTTTGTCAAAACTCTTAATTTTTTAGATATCACGTTGTGATAAGAATCCATGAATGTCAAATTGTTTCATGTTCATTTTGACTTGAATTCTCATATCTTAAATAATATTTTGATATTTATTTTTTTCAATTGATTATTTTTATATTCATAGAATTTCACTTGAAAATTTTCTATTTTTTCATTTAAATTTGTAAATTCTCGTTTTTCTGTTAGAAGGAACCACCCATTCAGCCTGCAATCAGTAAACTTTTTGGAAATTAGTAATTTTGATGAGAAAAAAATTCAAAGTTTCAAGTATCAAAATAATTTCTGACTCAGTGGAATTTTTTAAAAAGTTCTGAGTTATAAAATATGTTTAGATCAGTGAAAAAATTATCAAAGTACAAAGTATCAAAATATTTCTTTGACCCATTCTGAATGAAAAGCGCAGAACAATATTTATGAATCAAGATTCAGCTTCGAATCATCATATCTCATAGCAGTTTTACACCACAAAAAATTGTTAGCCAAAATGTTAGGTTCCTCAAGAAATACCACAAAAATATGTCTGAAATATGTCCACAGGACGTTCTTGTGTCAATCTTCCACGAAGATAGTGTTCGTTTAGGAGCACTAAGGAGATAAAAATATGTGTTAATATACTGAAAAGTCCAGAAATTTGAAAACCATCCTTATAATTTCTACGGGAACATTGTTATTGCCAAGACAATACCCACAATCGTGGAGATTTACCTACCCATGAAGCACATTTCGTTGAGATTATAATTTTGCTCTGTTATGTGTTAGCATAGATGGTCTTGATATAAAATTGAAGATAACTAATGACTGTAGCGAATTTAAAAAAAGTTTACGTTTACTAAACATATGGGTTTTTGAGAACGGGTTCAAGATGTTTATCTCAAGAACCGTTTGAATAAATAAATGGTAACATTTCCCATTTCATTTGAGAGTTACACATTTTTTCACAAAACTCAAGATGGGAAATCTTACGAACCTCAAGTGGCTATACCTACCCAGTTGATACGTTATTTAAAAAAATAGATAAAAAAATCTACGGAAGACGTCTTGAACAAAAATGATACATATTATTTGTAAACATACGAGTCTGAAAATAAAACTTCATTGTTTTCTTGTGAACGTCTAAATAGGTACCTCTTTCTCGAAAAACTGTTCGAGAGTTGTGGAAGAATACACAAAAACATGTTGAGATACTAGGTATTGAAACGGTCCATAAACTCAAAATGATTCTTATATTTTTGGAGCAGGTTATGAAGGGTGTTTGTTGACAAAAAAAAACTGCTCGACATTATCATCCGGTGAAATCTCTCTCACGAACTTGCTTACTGAAACATAGCACAAGTGACTTATTTAATGTTGAAAAGAGAAACATTCTCAATGAAAAATTGACTTGTTTGATGTTAAAAGAATCTTTGATGAAACCATCGCACATTTTTTATCTTTCATAATTATTGAATTATATCGGACATTTCACTTTGTTTTTCACTAAAAGACAAGTTTTGTCTCATATTCACAAATCATTGCCTACAACTTCCAAGGGGTATACATTATCCATCGCAACGGGTCCACATCTGCCTATTTGAATCAAACACTGAGTTCGGAAAGAATTCTTCGAAGTTAATTTGATATTATCTTCTGTCGAACTTATTCATCTCCATGTCAAATTTGATGTCTGATTGTTTTTGTCTATGTAATAATTATATTAAAAATGCTTAGAGATCTCATCCTTGCGGCAAACAACATTGAAATAAAATTCATAAGAATGTTTTAGTAGAAGCCTATGAAACTGTTCCGTGCGGAATACCATCATTATACCCACTGCAATCGAAGACGACCGCGCTTAAACACCGCTGGGACATTCTCTTTTGTCATTGACTTTCTAATGTTACATACTGAATGATTTTACCTATTTTGAACAGATTAATAATTATGAACGATTCTAATGGAAATTACTAATTTTTAGAATTGCAATGATAACAAGATATTGGGGAATGATAATAGGGTTAGTTTATTATTAAGGTAATGCATACAGACTGATTTCGGTAACAATTTCGATGTCATATCGGTCATTTGAAACCAAAAAATTCGTAAATCCATTTATTAAATTCCTTTATGACCTACATCAAAATAATACTAGAATTGCAATTTTCTTGACCCAAATTAAAATTGGCAATACTCATTTTTAAATAATCAATTGACGTTCAATTATACATTCAAATACCCGCGATATTGTTGTTTTTTAGAAATTTTCGGGAACCAGACCTTAAGCGTCTTAGAGAGCGTCTTAGAGAACTCCTACAATTTGACTAATACCTGTCAGAAAACTACTTTCCTAGCTAATACCACGACGGGTATTGCAAGAACTACTTCGTCAACTACTTTCCTGGCTAATAGCACGACAAATATTGAAAAAAACTACTTCCCTGGCTAATAGTACGATAGCTATTTGAACAACTACTCTCCTGGCTTATACCATGACGGATATTGAAACAACTATTTTCCTGGCTGATAACATGACGGATATCGAGATAACTACTTCCCTGGTTGATAGTACGATAGATATTGGAACAACTACTTTCCTAGCTGATACCATGACAGATATGGAAAACAATGCTCTCTTGGCTAGTACCACTACTGATATTGAAACAAGTAATCTCATGGCTGATACTACGACGGATATTGATGGATATCAGGACAATTACTCTCCTAGCTAATACCATGACGGATATTGAATACGATAAATACTTATGCTTCTCAACGAACCTCATAGTTTGTTCGAAAACTGAACCGACTTCTGAGATTTGAAATACAAGTGTCTGATATAGCAGTCTAAAATGTTATGCCTACGTCGCTTATGACTGAATACATGGCATCGCACGTCAATATGAAAATGTTAAATCTCTGAATGCACTTTGAAATGTTAGGCCTACGTCTCTTATTTCAGAGCGCCTGGCATTGCTCTTTGAAATCTAAGGTCTACGTCACTTATAACAGTTGACTGAATTCATCACACTTCAAAAAATTAGGTTCACGTCTCACAGGACTGAGTAGATAAACAATGCGTCTGTCATCGCACGTTGAAAGCTAGGGCCCCTCGTCTCTTCAAACAGCTGAATTTGAGATTGTAACCTTCTTAGGATAGTTGACTGAATGTATGGTATTGCACCTTAAAAATGAAGGTCTACAAAAATAAAATGCAGGGCATTACACCTGGAAATGAAAGACATATGACTGAATGAAGGGTATCGCACGTTGAAATAAAAAGACTATGTCTCCTATAATAGTTGAATTACTTCACAATTCACTGTTGCGTTAAAAATTTACATTGCTGCTCCTGAAGTGGCGTAAGGCCTATCCAGCATGGCTAAAGACCATAGCAGTCGATGCCAAAACACCAAGGAAAAAAATAGTTGAATTAATGCATAGTATCACACTTTAAAACCGTGTCTCTTATATCAGTAGACTGTATCGCACGTTGAAATATTAGGGGTTTATTATCAAAAATGAATACAAGGAGCTTCCAATGAATCGATTTGTTATACCTAAATTACTAATAAGATTGCATAGCGAACAGCCAAAAATACTCATCTATTAGTTATTGATTTACTCTTCACTAATGAGGGACGAACTGCCAAATATTTGTTTCGAATTCCCCATTGATGAACAGGGACCCTCTCCAAAATTTAGTTGAGCCACAGAAAATTGTTTATTATCCAAAATGTATACAAGGAGCTTCCAAAATTACTTTGAATCGATTTGTTATACCTAAAATAATAAGATTGCATAGCGAACAGTCAAAAATACTCATCTATCAGTTATTGATTGATTTACTCTTCACTAATGAGGGATGGACTGCCAAATAATTGTTTCGAACGTTTCATTAAAGTACAGGACTCTCTCTTAAATTTAGTCGAACCACAGAAAATTGTTTATTGTCAAAAATGTATACAAGGAGCTTCCAAAATTACTTTGAATCGATTTGTTATTCCCAAATTACTAATAAGATGGCATAGCGCTAAAAATACTCATCTATTAGTGATTGATTTACTCTTTACTAATGAGGGACGGACTGCCAAATATGGCACAGCGGACAGCTAAAATATTCATTAGTTATTGATTGAATTACTCTTCACTAATAAGGTGCGGACTGTCAAATATTTATTTCGAATGTCCCATTGGGATAAAGGACGGTCAAAATTACGCCTCTATTTGTTTCAATCAGTTGATAATTAACTATACCTGATATAGATACACAGAATAACTCAGATTCACATTACAAAAAACAGATTGATGAAGTAACGACGCACCTCGCAGTTCGCCTTTCACATTCTCTTTTATGAACAACCATTTCATCTAAATATACTAACACGCTCAATAGCCGGATCGATAGGATGGCTGGTAACAAAGCCATTGGCAGCTAGTTCAAGCCACAGCATCGCATCTTTTTTTTTCATCTGCAATTTTCGAACTTATAAAATAAAGGCTGGTTAGTAAGCAGGACGAGTGATGAACATTGTTGAAAATTTGATAGGATGTTCACAATGGTGAGCGGGGGCCATCTAGAAGAATAATTAAGATTACATTTTTTCTATAACATGAATCCATATCAGTGAATCTCAGCTGGGTGTAAAAAATTCGCTAGAGATGTGTACCGGGGATCCTTGATTTAAAGTATCAAAAATTTGCTAGGATGTTCTCTATAGCCCGGTGGGACCCCCCAAATTACGGCAGATTCATAGTGGAAAAAATTTGCTAGGATGTTATCTATGAGGTACCCGGGTGGTTAGGGTCAAATTACGGCAGATTCACAGTGGAAAAAATTTGCTAGGATGTTCTCTATGAGGTATCCGGGGGTTAGGGTCAAATTACGGCAGATTCACAGTGGAGTATCAAAAATTTGCTGAAAAGTCCATCCTGGTGTTTCGGTTAGCTTGAACTTGAACTTTTTTAAATGATCAAATATGAGATTTACAGTGGTTAACCTTGAATTCTTTAATAGCGTCTCAAAATTTTGATAAGATGTTTGCTGTGAGGAACCTCAAATTTAAATTGGTGGGCGTGGCATTCTTCATTTCGAGAGATCCACAATGTGTCACATAAAAAAATTAACGTGTTGAAAATTTGATGTTCACAATGGTGGGTGGGGTATCCTTCATCCGGCACATAAAAAATAACGTGTCAAAATTTAGGATGTGAGTTAAATTCACAATGGCACACCAAAAATGTCAACTTTTCATTTTAATACTCTACATTGGAAATAAAAATTTGATGTTCACAATGGTGGGCGGGGGATGCTTCGACAGATCCACAATGGCACATCGAACGTCTCAAAATTTTGGATGTGTGAGGAACCTCAAATTTACACACACCACATCATGAGGTACGGAGGACCCTTAATTTTTTTTGGGATGGTCCGCCCTGGTATTTCGGGTCCAAACTATAAGAAATATAATTTTTAAATGATCAAATATGAGATTTACAGAGCTTGACCTTGAATTCTATGAAACTCTCGTTGTACTACTACTCATAGCCACAGGTATATTTGGATTTAAGTTTTTTCAGTGCAGTTTGAACTTCGTCTTCACTTAATTTCTCAAGTGATATAGTTGTTGTATTTGAGGGTAGTGTATCGTCGTTCATGGTTTTATCAGTTGGGATAGCATAAACACTGCTGAAGTAGTCTTTAAATGCATTTAAAAGAAGAGAGCGTTCCGCCAAATCTCATATGACTGACGTGACAGCCTAGGATCCCAGGAAGACACTGTAATGTGAAAAATCTTATTACAAATTCAGAGATAGATAGATAGTATTTATTTGACTACGTTATGTAAAAATACATTTGTAGCAAGTCTTTGCATTTCATCAGTCATTGCACAAACTTAAAAAACTGTCATTAAGCTTATTGCATTAAAAAATATAACAGCAAAAATTGCCTGTTACCGTCTATATAGTTATATACATATAGACATACGCACACAGAAAAATATATAAATAAAAAACACATAATTAAAACACAATTGAATTGCAAAAACGCAAATACAATCGCGAAACCTTGTATACGAGTAGTTAAAATAGTTGAAATTCAATGCAATATATTTTCAACTATTGAGTCCTGTATGTCAACACACAATGTATTTATTACATGTCCATGGGAGAACTAGCAAATTCTTCTACAGCGTAGAAACAGTGTTTTATTGGGTAACAATTCAGTTTTTTTTTTAAATTGTTGATTGATAGCGAACTTATCTTCTTTGGTATTTTATTGTAGATTTCTAAACGAGGAGAATTATTTTTCGATTTTGTAGGTCGAAAATACTGTGTTTTCAGGAGATTCGATTAAAGTGCGTTGTAGTTGTGAGACTCTGACATCAGTGAAAAATTATTTTTGTGTATGTGAATATCAATCAGCGCATAGTATCTAAACAAACACGGTGAGGGCATTATTCCATATTCACCAAACACGGGTTTGCAGTGATCATCAAAATCAGCTCCAGATATTATTCTTATACATTTTTTCTGCAGAGTGAAAATTTTGTTAGCCGTACTTGCGTTGCCCCAAAGGATGACACCGTACGTTAAGTGGGAGTGCACAAGTAAATAGTAGGCAGAAAGCAGCGTGTTAATGTTCAGAATCTTTTTCAGTTGTCGTAACAGGAAGATATATAACTAGATATTTCAGAGCCAATTTGATTCACGTGTTCCGACCAATTGAGTTTATCATCTAAGATTATGCCAAGTAACTTAACAGAGTTTCCATTCGCAACCTGGTTGTTAGTGGAGATAGTAAGATGTTAGGTTTTTTCTCTATTCATTTTGAAGTTGTTTGCGTTGTACCACGTTTCGGCTTTGTTCTCTGCATCCTCAATAGAAACATTTATTTAAGTTTAAAAGATTTTTGGCAGTGTTAAACAAGGTAGCGTCGTCTGCAAACAAAATGATAGACTATGGAAACAGATAAAAAAAAAGTCGTTGAAGTAAATAATAAGAAGTAGTGGACCGAAAATTGAGCCCTGTTGCACTCCATGTTCAACAAGTCTTATTTCTGATAACTACTCATCATTCACATAAACACATTGCTTCCTGCCAACTAAATACGATCTCAGCAGTTCTAGTGATGGACCTCTAATGCCATAGTATTTGAGTTTTTTTATTGAGCTATCGTGAGAGACACAATCGAAAGCCTTGCTAAGATCACATAGGGTAATTTCCGCAAATTTACCAAGCTCCAGGCCTTCTACAATGTTTTCCACAATCTTACAGATAGCATCAATTGTTGAGCAACCCCTCCTGAATCCAAAGTGATTCTCGCGCAGAAGAAAGTATTTCTCAAAATACTTAATAGGCCATGAGCGCGATCATATTTGGGGAGCTTTTTAGGGTAAAAGAGTCAATTGACAACTCAAATACGCTTCGTCGTATCGATTTCAAACAAGGACACGATTCTAGAGAACGGTTAATTCCAGGTAGGTGCTGTAATGAATATTGAAATTTCAGTACACTTTTTCACAAAAAAAAAATCAAAAATGTCCCGAAAATGCAGTTATTTTGAAACAATTTTTTGGGTAGATGAACAAATGATTCCAAAAAACATTACAGCACGTACATGAATCAACATTTCACCTTTCTTTTGATACCAAATTCATTTTGATTGGAAAAAGATGGTTTCAAATTTTAATGGAAGAGGAATATCAATGCAGCTACCTCCATTATCTGTGAAAAGCATCGTGAGGTGCTGCTGCAGACGTAGGTACATAGAATCGAACGTCCTATAGGAGCCTGTCCTTGTTTAAAATCTATACGACGAACCGTTTTTGAGTTATCGACTCTTTTACCAAAAAAACTGTCCCAAATATGATCGCGCTCATGGCCCTTAACTAATCTTTGTTTCAAAATCATCTCGATGATTTTGGAAAATGCTGGAACTAAAGAAATAGGTCGGTAGTCATCGGGTAATTGATCATTACCGTTTTTTAGTATGGGAGTAATTTTTGAGATTTTCAGTGCTTCGGGAAACAAACCTTCACTAAAACATGCATTTATCAAGTAAGTCATAGGGGGGACTCTTCAATTATCACGCTGTTCAGATCATAAATATCAAAACTTCTAATGTGTTTCAAAGTACTGATTGCATTCCTAACTTCAAAAGAGGTTACGGGTTCTAGGAAAAATCCCGTGTTTGTTTGCGGTACATGTTGAAGGAAATAAGTAGCTTCCGTATCTGAAGGCGTAAGAGAATTGACCAGATTGTCAGCCACGGTGGCAAAAAAATCTATGAATATGTCAGGTTTCACACAAATGCTCTTGGGGTTATTTTTAACTGGATTCCTCTCATAACACAGCTCTACAAAAAAAATATATTTTTGTTGCCTTGGATATCTTTGCGGACTTTTATGTTTTCGAGTACACAGTTTCCAAATATATTCATGAAAGTACTTAATTGGCTCTGGTTTTTTTATGATTTTGCTTTATTTCATATTTTTAATAATTCGCCCATCGAGTTGGCTATTTAGAAACCGAATTATTAGGAAGTGTTTGATATCTTGTTAAAATCCGGATTCTGCGCATTGATTTGGCATATCGACATATCACGTGACCTCCCTTCCCGCTGTAAATAATCAATAAAAATTATTATATCATTCATATATCTCTTGAGCGATGGTAATTTTGAAAATCGGATATGAACATATTAATATATTTTTCCAAACATTATCTCTCCAAAGTTTTCCTGGCAACAGGAAATATATGAAAATTTTTCATATTTCCTATTATAGTAATGAAACTATTATGTTAGATTAGATTAATTAAACGACCAAATAACTTTGTATTTTTGCATACTTTGCCTGACGTAAGTTGAATATCTAAAAAAATTATTCATTTATTGATCATAATAATCGATATAAACTGTTCCATCGTGGATATACCTCCTGGGTGATGATGATTTTAAAAATCGAATGTAAATGTTTTATTTACATATGTTTTCAATCTTTGTCTCTCCAAAGTTTTTCTGGTATCAGACAAAATATGTGTATTTTTCGTTTTCCACATTATATTAATCAAAATGTTTCATTCAGATCATTAAATTTTCTGACCAAATATAACCATGTAATTTTGCATACTTTTTCTAACGTAAGTTGAATACCTGAAAAAATATATTCAATTATTGATGTAAAAAAGCAATAAAAACTAATATATCATAAGTATATCTCTTGAGTGATGGTAATTTTGAAAATCGAATATAAACGTATTATTGATATATGTTTCCAAACATTGTCTAACATTATGTCTCCAAATTTTTCCTGACATCAGGCAAAATATGAATATTTTACATATTTTGTAATATAGTAATGAAAATATTATATTTGAATCAATCCATTTTATGACCAAATAACTATGTAACTTTGTACATTTTTTCGCATACTTTGCCTGACGTGAGTTGAATATCTAAAGAAATATGTTCATTTATTGATGAAAATAATCAATATAAACTATTGTATCGTTTAAATATCTCCTGGATGATGAACATTTTAAAAATCAAATGTAAACGTATCATTTATAAATGTTTACAAAAATTTCCCTTGAAAGTTTTCCTTGTATCAGACGAAATGTGCATATTTTTTTATTCTTCATAATATAGTCATGAAAATGATTCATTCAAATTGATAACTTTTACGATCAAATAATTATATATTTTTGCATCCTTTGCCTGACGTGAGTTGAATACTATAAAAAATATGATCAGATAATGATCAATATAAACAATATGAAGTATTCTACCCAACGATAGGTGTCTCTGCTATTGAAGTTACGAAGCATCATCTCAAACTCAGTAACAGTATATGAATACTATCAAAAGCTTTTGTGAATTGTCCATTAGTTATTGGACCCCTTGGGTTACCATGATAACATGCACAAAAGGCCCAATAGGCTACTAAGCTTGTACCTGCAACCTACAATATAAGTACTATGATAACCATTTTTATTTAGTTTTTGGACATAAAACGTCATTTTGATAATGAAAATATGATCCTTGAAGTATGACGTCGATACAACGCTGAAAGTTATTAGGACATATCGTCTCAAAAGGACCGTAGTATTGGGAACATGACTTTTGAATTACTTGACATTTATTATGATATGTTCTATGGACATTGGGCATAATACGTCATTTTGAAGATAAAAATAAGATTGATAAAATATGACGTTGATACAACGCTGAAAGTTGGGACTTATCGCCTCAGAAAAGACCGTCGTATTGGACACATAAGTTTTGAATCAGTTACTTGACATATGTTATAATATGCTATTCGCACATTAAGCATGATACGTCATTTTGATAATGAAAATATGATCATTGAAGTATGACGTTAATACAACTCTGAAAATTGGGACTTATCGCCTCAGAAAATACGTATTGTGGATACATTTCGATGATGTTGACCATCATTCATAAAACGTTAATTTTATGTTCCACATATGTAACAATTTAAAAAATGTTCACCGGGATGTTACCTCAAAGCAATTTCATCGAGTTTAAGATTTCTGACAGAAATATCGATAGTATTCTGAGCATGAGTAGTTTTTATTGAGATAATTTCACGAACCAACAAAGTGAAAAATGTTCCATTGTCATGAATTTTTCAATAGTTATAGATGCCTGATAGACATGAAGTCAGTCAGACTGACATTCATATTAGTAGCTAGATGATATCATATTCTCCGTGGTTGCCATGAAAAAGTGGTATTACCGACTCGAAAGGAAGGAACTGCGTATTATCGTAATATTGCAGGAGAGGAGGGTTTCATACAGCGAGTGAAATTATCGGTAAGTTTCTAATGTGACGTTACTTGGTACATTGTTTTATATGTTGAATTTTGATTCTAATATACTTTTTTGTTATATTTGTAATATTTATATGAAAACCAACAAAGTACGAAGTATCACAGACTTGGTTAAGAGGCCATGAGCGCGATCATATTTGGAATGGTTTTTGTTGCTAAAAGAGTCGATAACTCAAAAACGGTTTGTCGTATCGGTTCCAAACGAGGACAGTCTTTTAGAGGACGTTCAATTATATGTACCTACGTCTGCGGCAGCACCCCACGTTGCTTTTCACAGATAATCGAGGTAGCTGCAATGGTATTTCTCTTTCATTGGAATTTGAAGCAATCTTCATCCAATCGAAATGAATTTGGTATCAATGGAAGGTAAAACGTTGATCTATGTACGTGCTGTAATGTTTTATTAGAATTATTTGTTCATCTACCCAAAAAATTGCTTCCAAGTAACTGCATTTTTGTGACATTTTTGAGATTTTTTTTGTGTGAAAAAGTGCATTGAAATTTCAATTTTCATAACAGCACGTACCTAGAATCAAACGCCCTCTAGAATCCTGTCCTTGTGTGAAATCGATACGAAGAACCGTTCTTGAGTTATCAATTGACTCTTTTACCATAAAAAGGTCCCCAAATATAATCGCGCTCATGGCCTCTTAAGGAAGTTTATGCTGAATATTTCGAATTACATATTGAAAACCTAGATAAGCCATGGGTTCCTCATAGAGTTTGTAAATCTTGTGTTGTCTCCACGTTTGTGGAAGGAAGGAGAATGTTACGGATTAAATTTTGTTATCCCTATAATCTGGATGGAGCCCAGAAATCATTTCGATGATGGCGACTTTTGCGTAGTAGTCGTAAAGGTTTCAATCAAAATAAAACGTGGCAATATCCAAATTTACAGTCTACAAGATTTCCTGTCTTGCATACTGAAGATATTTCTCGAACTATGTATGCTTCAAAAGTAGTTCGTATACCCTCGGAAACTATTATGTTGCCAAATTCACAACATTCAGTAAAGTCTACAAGTGCAGGTAAATATGAAAGTGAAACCTCTGAACTACAGTTATTTTCTCAAAAAGAGCTTAGCGATTTGATACCAGATCTGATTTTATCAAAACAAGAATCAGAACTGTTGACTTCAAGACTGAAAGAAATTAACTTATTGAGGCCAAATGTCACTATTACAGCATACAGAACACAAGAAAGTAAGATATACCATATTCAGTGAAAATTTTTAATGTAATAATATCTCAAAGTTACTTCCAGACATGGGTTTAAAGAAATATGAGAGAAAAGATCATACTTCCGCCACTACATATCAAATTTGGTATAATGAAGCTTCGTCAAAGCATTGGTAAAGGAAGGAGAATGCTTTAAATACATTTGTAAGACATTTCCTAACCAGATAAAAAAAGTTGAAAGCTGGAATATTTGATGAACCTCTCCGGAAATTGATGAAAGATTCAAACCTCATAAAAGTTATGACTATTTCAGAAAGTGGGGCTTGGAGAAGTTTTGTGTTGGTGGTAGAAAATTTTCTAGGAAACTATAAAGCACCACATTAAAGGGAAATTGTGCAAAAGATGTTGGAAAGCTTCACAATTTTAGGAGCAAATATGAAAATTATAGTGAGAACAAGGAGAGCGCTTCCACCAGGATCTTAATGGAAGATAGGTATCAGGGTAGATGGGACCGTCACATGATGGCAGATTACTGCTGGTCAAATTATAACAAAAAAGCTACTAAAAGGCGTTTTTCAGAAGTTTGAAATAAATTTTATTATTTTTTCAATGTTTTCAACTTTTATGTACCTATGTTAATTAAATATTGAAACAAACCATTTAATAATAATTTTCAACAAAAAGTTGATATTTGAGAATATACTTGTTCTGTCTTGTTAATTTTTACTGATTAAAAACATATATATGAAAATGAAGATTTGAAAAAAACCAGAGCTAATCTTCCAAAACCATCCATAGTTTTGTGAATTGTTGGCATAGAGGTACTCAAAACCATTCTTACATTGAGGGCAACAAAACCACTGTTGACCTGTGTAATGTATAAGTTTCCAGCTGTCTCTTGGTTTATTGGACGAGTTTTGAATGAAATTCCTATGAGAATTTTTTTTGTTTGAATCATTGACTTTCTGTATTCTTGCTTAAAGCAGTTGTCAGCTGACTTGTCAGTGGGGAGTTTTGTACAATCGTATTTATTTTTTATCACTGCTAAAGTATCGCGCATGTTACGTAGGTCCTGATTAAACTAATTCACTGGTGGTTTTGACGTTATATCGGTTCTTCTCTTTGGGAAGTGCTTTTAAACGAGAGACTGATACGTACAGAGTAAAATGCTCAACTCAACAAACTCATTCCTCAAAGATATCAGTTTCAGATCAACTTCGCTGTACTGTTTCCATTCGGTCAAAATGGTTTCTTGGCTGTCGTGAAAAACATCACTATCACCTTTTGATAAGCACTTTCGATCACTGAGATTTTTCACATACTGAATGAGTACGTTAATGCTAACATCAGCAGGAAGTTTAAAATTTATTACAATATCAATTAACTCGTTCTTTTTCAACTTGTTTAACTCGGCAGTAACCACAGTTACATCGAGATTCGCCATCATATACATGCACTGTATATGGAGAACTGAAAAACGTACACGAAAACTACAATTTCAATTCAACTCAAATCCACTTGTCACGCGTTTCACCAATTTTGTTTGTTTTGGTGTTTGATTAACTCATATCTCTCTGAATTTGTCTGGTACTTTCTTTCTGAAATTTCAAATGGAACATATTTAATAATATAATAATAATTTATCTTTATTTATATCGCAATTGATATAAAAAGACGAAATTCAGCCGCTGCACATATAATCGGAACGTATGTTCAGTATACATAACCAAGTAAGTACTTAGTAAAATTAATTATCAAATCGAAAATTAAATAATGAACATCACTTATATATATATATATATATATATATATATATATATATATATATATATATATATATATATATCAAATAACGAATACCGGATACAAAAAAAATGAGACATCAAATACTGGGTACTAAAATATAAACATAATATATGCTTGAAAAAAAATTCCACAGTAAATTCGAAAACTTGTCATGATTATTCAACGGAATTGCTTAATTTTTCAATGTTTAATTTTCAAATAAGGTGAGTACCTTCATTAGTACCTAACACCATACAAATCCATAACCCCATTGAATGTGAGATGTGAAAATTTCCATGAATTATATTGTTCCGTGTCATTTATTATTTGTCTTCTTGTTTAAGCATATCAATTACAATAAGATATGCAATCAACAGTAATATTTATGATTATTCACACAATGTCGATCATGTCCATTAATATACAACAGTTTCATTCATGGGGCGTATAAGGAACGTTCAAAGGAAAAAATATTACACATCGTATTCGCATCCATACATCTACAACTGTTCTTTTCGTAACGGTACAATGCGACACCTTCCGGTTCTCTTGAAATATGTTCATTGCTTGAGGTGAGATCGCGCCCACCTGGCTAACAAGGAAGATTTCATTGGCAATTTTCAGGGGTCAGTTTGGTTTACGAAACAAAGTAAATCAAAATAATTGTTTGATAGTGTGATGCAAGACAACCTGGAGAGTTCAAACTGAATGTATATAATACTCAATATATTTTCTTATTTCTGTTTTTTTTTGACGATATTTCCACCGATTTCATTACAGCGTGATATGTTTCGCTAAACTGGAGCTTTCTCACAAAATTAGTTCACCTTAACTGATTTTTTTTGTTGAATACTTGAGATAAATACATTTTCGATCAATTGGGGTTAACTAATTGCAACTCATTGAGTTAGTGCGAACCTACGTCTCTTATATCTGTTCCTAGAGCTCGTACAACTTATATAAATCAACAATAGCAATGTAACTGGAAATATCATTTATAAAAACTTTATTGAGAAAATAAATTCAAAACAGGCGAATCATTAAGTACAGTTGGCAGTTGAGTAAACAATTTGAATTTTTCAGTTTATCAATTTCAAAATATTCTGAAATATTAAACTCAATACCATCATTTTCGGCTTAAAAAATTTCCAAGTATCCTTTGAAATATGATTAGCACATGTTGAATTCAATTTCTTTTGTACATACCTCGTTCGATATTCTTGTAGGTATACGATTTTCAAATGGTCTACTTGTCTGGACTACATATACTTCGGGACCAGACCCACAAACAATTTTATAAACTCCTGATTTTTGGATATTATCTTTCTTATTTCTGATAAATAATCCAGTCAAGATGTATGTCGTGCTTGCAAAGAGTCCGGTCATTCTTAATTTTTTATATGTTGTTAGGACCTAAACTAATATTGAAAAACTAGATTTGCATTTTGCAAAGTGCTATGCGAGCGGCGCTGTACTCAAAATACCATGAAATTTTTGGACTTTTTTCAGTTTTTGCTCAATATCTCAGTGAAGGAAGGATCAGACCGGTATGGTCACTCTACATATCTTCAAAGTGGACTAAATGTTCTACAATCAGAGACCAAGGCGAGCTCTATACAGCCCTAAGACCATTTTTTTCCAAATAGTGTTTTTTTTTCTTCTAAAATACGCTTCCTATGTCAAATATTATTTCAGATAAAGTTGTGGCAAATTTAATTGGCTTCTATTTGAGACTAGATTGGTACCTGTAGGCCCAGCGGTTCTCTCAACAGCGGCATACTTCCAAAAACAGTCACAAGAGGGTTTTGGGGAGAAATGCAAATAAACTGTTAAAATTTATTTATTTTTGTTTTTTTTAAATTCAATGACAGTCTTTTTGGACCGTGAAGATCTGCTAATCTTGAAAGGAATGCTATTTTAGGACGCGTAGTAGAACCAGCCCTAATCGTCCGTACGGGTGTGACAAAGACAGACAGACGACAGAGAGAAGAGATAGAAGAGCATGACCTTCGCCCGTTTGCACCGACGAAAGATGCAGCAGGCCACCATGCAACAGGGTGCTACGACTGCTAACTCCAAGTACAGAAATAGCGTGGAGTCAACTTGAATCCCACTGATTGGGGGTGGAATCGTGACTTCTCAGGAAGTCACCCCCATCCCCACTACCATGAATCCCGCAACTCCCGCACTTCTGCTAAACATTTCTTGTAAATGCAAGAAAGGGTGATCTGGGAGCTGCTCGTGCAGAAACACTGCTCAGTCCTCTGCGGTGGAAAATTGTGCAATAACGTCCCGGATGTGGAGCTGACGTGCTCGGATGATGAAGATGACCAGACTACAGGATGGGCGATTTTTCCATCACAGCCATCAATACCCATCTTCGTGCGAGCCCATGCCCGAGCCATCTAAGATAAGAAAAAAACATGATTTGGCAACCAAACCACATTACCTACATGATTATATTACTTTTATATTTCGTGTGAATATAATTTGTCCTTATAGTAGGTATAATGTTTGTCGGTATGTGAAACAATGTTTGGTTACTCCCGTTAGGTATATTATTTTCTTTTCAATCAACTATTTAACAATTACAAACAATTTCAACTGTTTGATAATTGAAACAATAAAGACATATGACTGTTTTTGGATTTCTGTCGTTTGTCGAGAAAATCGCTAGGCCTACAAGTGATAGTTTAGTCTCAGATGCAAACTAATCAAATATGCCATAACTTCATTTCTGTTAATATTTGACGTGGGATGCGTATTTTACAAGATATTTCACAAAATAAGTGACTATTTCCAAAAAACAATCACTTTTTGGAAAAAATTGCCTATTTTAGAAGAACTGTATCGTGGGAACCAATTATTGAAGCAAATTCAGTCTACTTCAAAAGTATATGGAGTGACTTAACCAGTCAGCCCCTTCCTTCACTGAGATATTGAGCAATAACTGAAAAAAGTCCAAAAATTTAATTGTATTTTGGGTACACCGCCGCTCGAACAGCACTTTGGAAATTGCAAATCGGGTTTTTTTAATATTGGTTGAGAGAAAATCCGGGAAACCTCGAAAAAGAGACCATTTTTCAAAATTTCATAATTTTCATTCTTCTGAAAGTGGTGAAACAGTATTGTGGAAACTGATAGACAATAGAATGTGGTTTAAGTGTGCGCAAAATGGTTTCTGTCCAATTTGTAGTTTTTACACAATCGCGCTATGAATAATTCAATGGTAAATCTTTCTGAATGCGCCAATTTAAGGGAAATCACCTTATTCAAATTCTTCAAACGGCATATGGAAGTAGAGATCAATATCTACAATTTGTCACAAAATGTCACTGTAAGTTACTCTAAATGCTTCAAAGTGCACCTGAAGTCGTCCGAACTCAACTCGTATTAACTTCAGTGCGACTTCGGGTGACTTCGGATGCACTTTGAATCATTTTGATCAACTTTCTGTGACATTTTGAAAACATTTTCAACCTCTTAGGTGAAAATCCAAAATATACAAATTGTAGATATTGATCTCTACTTCCATTTGTCGTTTACAGAATTTGAATACGGAGATTTCCCTTAAATCAGCACACCTTGCAAGATGTGCCCTTAAATTGTTTATAACGTGATTGTGCAAAACTACACATCGGACAGAAAACATCTTGCGTACAGTTGAACCACATATTATTCTCTATCAGTTTCCGCAATATTGTTCGTCCCCCTTCAGATTTTCATAAATTATAAGTGTTTGAAAAATGGGTTTTTCCCGGATTTTCTCAGTGGAAAATGCACCAATCCGGTTGTAAAAAAATCCATACAGTAGTTTTTATAAATCTCTACATTGAGTGTAAAACGATTCCTAGAATAATCTTGGAGATATTTCCAAAAAAACAAATAAGTTGTAATTTTTTTCACTGTTGCTTGTTCAAAAAATTCCACAAGGCGATTTTGCTGGGGCGAAAACTGAGGTTTTCATTAAAAAACTTCCTTAGCTTGGTCTATTTTAATTGTTCTCATCTAAAAATTAAGCTTATATCGCGTAGCTGTTCCTGAATGGGTTGAAGTTCTGTAATTTAAATAATCGTTTCTGATAGTGCAGTGCACTTCTTGTATAGTCGTCTTAGTTTAGGCAATTTGGTATACTCTCATCAAAATTGTGATGCTCCCATACAGGGACAATTTTTTTTTTTTTTATTACATATCAAATTTGTTTTCAAAGAATTTTTTAGGAATTTTGAAGTCATTGAAATGAGAATACTGTTCTTCGTACAATAAAGTATATTTGAAATTGAAATTTCGTTCCAGCAAAAAAAGGTGACAGCCATGATATACTTGGATCTAGGACTGTTTATCGTATGACAATTTTTTGAACGACAGTTTTTCGAACCAAACGAATATTGAGTAATTTTTCAGTCTGTTCTAACCAGAACGAACTGACCTTACGGATAAATTCGAGTGCGTGGAAAACTAATTATATAAAATTTAAACCAACCATTTTTGAAAAATGGTATATTCGACGAATAATACATTCGAAAAATTGCCAGTTCAAAAATTTGTCATTTCGAATAACTGTCCGTTCGTATGAATGTCGTTCAAAGGACTGTCGTTCGAATAATTATCATCTGAAGAACTATCCAGATATCGCTGAAGTAGCTATGGCTGATATAAAGGTTTAGGCAAAAATTCGTACATTAGAGGGATGTGGAATGAGTGCACTGCATAAAGCTGAGCTGCATTTTGTAAATGGAAATCTAAATTGTGTAGTTTGTTGATACAGACCGCCACGTTATAAGAAAACGATCTTTTGTAAATCATTTTAGCGTGCTTCGGTACACGAAGCAGGGTTTTCTGGCAAATAGTCAGATTATGGACATCCGTCCGTAGTGAGTTTGTTACGTAAGTTATGTTCTTGTTGTGTGAATTTTATGATTCAAACATGCAAAATGCAATGTTTGACGATTATACATATTCAACCATTTCATTTCACTGAACTTTCCTGAAATGTGGTGATATTCTCTTATTCCATGATCCAATCGGACACAAGAATTTTGAAGCTTCTGAATACGTCTGGATTCGTTACTATCTAGGCAATGACCATATACTACATAGGAATGATTGAAATGTGAGAGCACAAGCGAGTAGCATAACATTTTTTTTGTTTCACATGAGAGAAATTGCCGTTGAGAATAAATCATTTTTAGCGTGGCAAATGGAATTTTCTGCATTGAGGATAAATGTGTTTGAATCTTAATTTGGTGTCGTGAACTAGACCTAAATTTTTACAATGTGTTTCGATGGGATATGCTCGACATAAGAAAAATATTCGCTACCCGTCTACAAGACTCACAGATGTTATATCAGAAATTCAATCCTTAAAATATGCTAAAATGTCGTCGTTGCAAAATATGAGAACTGTATTTTGGGTCTATCTTCAGTCAGTGAAGTCTCGAAGTATTGCATATTTCCTCAACGTCTTTGTTGATGCACTGAATTGCTTCTGATATATCAGAATATTGAAATGAGAAATACATCTGCATAAAGGTGATAGTCACATGATTTTATCGAATTGGGAAAAAGTGATGTATACAAAGTAAAGGACAATGGTCCGAGAATACTACCCTGAGGTTCACCGCAGGTGATTTTCTTAGATGTAGATTTTTGAAAACCAATTTGTACTGTTTGTGTTCTGCCGTTCAAATACGATGAGAGGAAAGAACATACAGTTTCACTGAAATGATAGTATTCAAACATTGCTGCCAAAATATCATGTTTTATCATATCGAAGGCTTTCGAATAATCTAGCAATACTAACACCGATATATTACCGCAATCAGTGGCATTCAATAAATTGTCAACGACATCGGCAAGTGCAGTGGCGCAGCTATAACCCTTCCTGAAACCTGATTTCTTGGTTGGTAAGATATCATTGTTATGAAACAAATCTCTAATCTGCCTTTCTATTGTCCGCTCGAAAACTTTTGAAAGAACAGGTAAAATACTGATCTGTCTTAGATAACAGAATTGATTCGGTGAGCTTACTTTAGGCAATGTAATCACTTTGGCAAATTTCCATCCACTTGGGAAATAACCTCTAAGTATGCTTTCATTTATGATATGGACAACAGTAGGAATGATTATGGGACAGCATAACCGAGCAATGGTAATATTGCATCGTTTCCAAAGACTCTGCTACCAATGTCATTTATAGTATTAATTACAGTCTCTTCATTTACTAGCTGGAGTCTGAATTCCTCACCTAGATCACCTTTTCTATTGTTCGTATAGAAATTTTGTAAGTAATTGTCAGCTGGTAAATTCCAGATTTGCTGGAATTTCAACACGCTTTTTCTTGAAAATGTTTAGTTTTTTCAATTCTACCCAGTTTTTTCTTGAGCTACAATTATGGAATGCATAGTTGATATATGCCCTCTTTTCATATTTCATAGCGCAAGTAGTAAATTTTCCTAATTGTTTGTAATATGACTAGTGATTAGGTAACTGTGTACTCCTGAATATCTGTACTGAATATCCTGTACTTGATTGCTTTGGTGAAATCAATTTCGAAGATCATGTAGGTCAAGTACAGTGTGTATATTGAGATTCAGAATTGAAATTTTTTCATCGATACTATCCGTTTCTGTAACATTATTATTTTTCCACTATCAGCTACTCAGAGTTTTAGTTATAAAAGTGAATACTATTTGTATTTATTAGATCGATGCTTGAATTGCCTACCTTAATAAAGTCTAATTGTCATTGAAACATTATTTCTTCCGTAGTGTGTTCACTTTGGATATATTTACAGCCATTTATCATCTTTCATTATCTATACTCCCTACAATCATTCGTATTTTCAGCGCTGTCTACTGTCAGAGAACAGCTGTTCAGTTCAGTGACTGTCGCTGGGGCATAGATCACTCTTTCATGTAGATGCGATACATCCATAGATATATATTATATATACTTACTCTAGATCGCTAATCCCGTCTACGTTTTGTCTGAAAAGTGTTATAAAAAGTCGAATGATTGCGTCGATGCGCATGCTCATAACCAGCTACAGCGATGACAAATTTCAGCAACTTTTATCTTTGTTGTTGCGATTCGGGCAAAGATGATCTAGCATTACTGCGAAAGTGCGAAGCGTGCTCAAAGTTCCGTCGAATTCTTTAGATCGTTCAACAGCGTTAATAGTTTCCATTGTTCAAAGAGAAGGGATTTGAGTTTGGCAGGGACGGTTTTATTTTATTGTGGTCATTTTAAATGTGGTTTACATATTAGTACTTTGTCAGTAGTGTGTATTGTGTTATTAGTTTTCGAGTTTTTCTGTGGTAAATTACAGTTTTTAATTTTTACTATGATGACGTGCTTGGTGCTATGGAGTGGAAACAAAGGAAAAATTCCTGGAATCCATTATTTTTAGTAAGTAAATGGAATATTATATCGTTGATAAAACTGAGTACCTACTAATACTTATTATTTCTTCATGTCTGACTAATGCACATTATTTCTAGTTTGACGAGAGCAAAAAGCAATGCATGACATTTGGATGAGAGCATTGGGAAGAGATCCTACCGCGGAGCATCTGGGTGAAAAAAATGTCATTTGTAGCAAACATTTTTCTCCAAACGATGTATATATTCAGGGTAGTCGAATGTTGCTGAAACCAAATGCAGTTCCAAGCCTTTTTTTTCAAAAACATGATGAAGTTTACACCCAAGAAAGGTGAGTCATATACAAAATCTAACCTAACAACATAGGTACTAGGTAGGAATCCTGAAACTTAAAGTATCGTTCATACCAGCGCTAATTTCGCAATTTTTCTGCGAATAAAATAGCTGCCGACATGGTTCTGCATCAACGATTGGTTCGGCAAGACTGGCAGACATTTTAATTGCAAAAAAACTGCAAAATTCGCGAGGGTATGAACAAGTGTTTAGAATTTGTGCAATTCATTCATGATGTACGATTTATAAAGGTTTGTAGTTTTTAAGGAATTCAGATAATTTATAGTGTTACTTCTGAAATTATGCAAACTATTTTACACTTTTTTCAGAACTCTTCATGAATTCCCAACGCATCGAAATGGATGATAACTTGGAAGTACTTTTTATTGAAAACAAGGACAATGTTTCAGGTGTTACTCTTCAAGTTTCTTGCACTCCTACTATTGAAATTGCAGTGAGGTAAGATATTAAATGTATAATACTCATAAAATTTAGTTGTGAACATTTGGGCAAGATTATATTTTGAAATTTATATATTCATGATATATATGATGTGATATTTAATGTAATAATAATAATACTCCCTCATAAACACTCCTATGAGTGTTGTATCCAAGACACAGCCTGTGGAGGTAGAGAAGGGAGTAGGTATTATTATTAAATAAACATATAATAAATGAACTTTATTGAACCAATTAAATTGATCCAATAGGCCATTGACCTAGGTCCTTCAGTCCATTGTGACATGATTATTATTATTTGTCGAAACAAGTATGTTTTCATAATTTTTCGAAAGTCCCCTGTTATTATCAAATATTATTTTAAGATTCCAAATAAGACTTGAACTAAGATCTCTGAATTTGATACTTTACTCGATTTTTGTTACCCCAACTAACATCCAAAGTAAATTGTTATTGACCCACCAAACTTATTACATATTTTATGTCGATATTGCCATTTTTTTTGTTTTTAACTTCTCATCGTCTGGTAGGAAATCTATTGTTTCAATGTTATTAGCAATAGTTTTTGATATAACGCACCTTATCTATGGATAATTTTAATATAAGTCAATGATAATTCTATTTCAGCTCACCTTCAAGTGCTACCACTTCATCTGTGGACTCCCCCAGAAGTTTCAAAAGGACACATGGAGAACATGGGACAAATTAAAAGAGCAAGAAGAGATATCAAAACGAGACACAATTACAGGTTAGTTGTTTTCAATGCTTATTTTTATTATGCTTGTATCTTATTTGTTGGATGTTGAATATACTTAGAATCCGTTTAATATCAATTGAACTCTTCCATTCTACTGAAATATTTATTTTAGGTCTGATGAAGCCAACTTTTTACAAGAAAACTATCAAATTTTAATATAAATGACATATATGCGATATTTTCTATTCTTTCCAAATTGATATCACAGACATACTAGTAATTATTTTTCTTTGCATACAATTGACTGGTGACAGTACTCACTTTGATTGAACTGAGAAGTGAAAAATAAACATCATTTGAAGTAGTTTGGAAATTGGATTTGAGTTTTGTTTAATAAATTCCAAAGAAGTATTTTATTTTATGTATTTTTATTTTTAAATCTTCTCATTTCATGTATTTTATATTTTCAGTGCAACTCCCTCAAAACTTCATCTTAAACTCAAACAAGCAAATTTAAAAAAAATCCATAGCCCAGAAAAAAGTAAAAGCTATGACAGTGAAAATCAATCGCCTGAAGAAAAGAATCACAACCTTGAAGCAGATAATATCAACTTCTTGGAAAAATCCCTGACAGGTGTCCCGCTATCCTTGATGAAACGGACTATAGAAATCAAAAAAGAAAGGTTTGCATGGAAAAAATTGAGAGAGAAATTCAGTGGTGACCACACTGTCCGGAAACCATCTTCACAATACTTTATGGCTGGGTTTTTCCCAGGGGAACCAAACTTCACAGAAATGATGTGAACCAGAGATGCATATATAGAAATTTCCAAATATCTGCTGGTTCTAGTAGTGACATGTTATTCAATTTAGAAAGTGTTTCTTTTATTTATTCAATGAATATCTCGAATTGTTGCTATGTTGCTGAACTGTTTACCTATGTACTTTCAGGATTGTACAATTACTTTATTATATTCTGGAATACTACTGTACACAATATTTTAAGTTAACTATATTTGTAATATAGTTACCGGTCAACTCAATAAAATATGTATTATAAACATTTCATTCCTTCATGTAATTCAACTAATCAAGCAAAATTCTGAAAATATCTGAAACATTCACTTATTGATGGAATACATTGGAAATAGGAAAGCTATATGAAATATACTTTCGACTAGTAATTACTCAAATTACTATAGATCTCACTATCATCCTCTTTCCATCTCAACGATATAGATTCAGATTAAACGATCCTTTTTTTCTATGAATGAAATTCTATGGAGTTCTATCGGCTATGTCGATTTTTTTGGCTTATATCAGTACGGTGTAGCGAAGTGTGAAGATAAACAATACTTGATTGAATGAAAAAACAGCAAACAAACGGAGTCAGAACCAGAAGCTTCTGTTGAGTGCAACCAAGTATTGCTTATCCTCATACTTGGCTACGCCGTACTGATGAGAGCCAAAAAGCTCGAAACTAGTACCTACGGTTTGCTTGAAAAATAATTTATATACAGATACTTATATTCTCATAGCTTGATTAAACCTTTAGATTAAAATGTGTATGTATGCTGTATCCTGTTTTAGTCTGGATAGCATTCTGATATTGTTCTTATAGAATCGTGTAAAAAAAATCATGACAAAATAATTCAATCTTCTGATAATAAAAGTAAAACTTCCTGGATAGTTATAAATAAAATTAAAAATAACAGTAGCACAAAAACACCCACATTAAAAATATCTCATGAAAATAAAGTTTTCTCCTGTCCAGAGGACATTGCCAATCTCTTCAATACTTTTTTTATAGATGCTCTAAAACAAGTCATAGACGAGATCCCACAAATTGACCACAATAAGTTTGAACATAGCCTCAACTGCAACTTTCTTCAATGGTTATACTTCCTTTCACTGAGGAAGAAATGCTAACAATTTTCTCAAAACTCAAAAATAAACGTTCCTTTGGGTCTGATGACCTACCCAACAATATTATAAAAGAATTCAAAAATGAGCTGTTAAAACCCATAACTAACCCCTTCACAAAAAAAAAGATAAAAATATTATGAACAACTACAGACCCATGTCAATAACATCAGTTTTCTCCAAACTCTTTGAATACTGCATGCTTGAGAGGCTAAACTCATTGCATTGCAAGATTCAAGCTTAGGAAATCGAAATCGACACCTACAGCAACAATAGAAACCTATAATAATATTATCAATGATTTAGATGCAAAAAAAGTCCTGTCTGCATATACTGTGATTTAAGTAAAGCTTTCGATTGTGTTCCACATGATCGGCTGCTTGATAAGCTTTGGTCATATGGAATTAGAGGTCCTGTGTTAAGCTAATTCAGGTCCTTTTTGACAAATAGAAAGCAATACGTTCAGATATCTTGCAATGAAGAAGGAGGTCAAAACATAGTATCTCGTTCTCGTCTGGCCCATGTGGAAGTTGGAGTCCCTCAGGGAAGTGTGCTTGCGCCAGTTTTGTTCTAAATTTATGTAGCAGATATCGTTAAATATCTTGCACCTTTCAAATTAACATTATATGCTGATGATCTCTCTATACTGGTATCAAAAGACTCGCTCAATCTCCATCAACAAGCATGTAATAACCTCATGGAAAAAATGATTCTATGGTTTTCCTAATTTTTGATTTACCACACAAAACAGAGAACAGCCGAAAACATAGAAATAAATTTAGGGGAAATGACTCTAGTGAAATGTCACAATATTAAATTTCTAAGTATAACTATAAACGACACACTTGACTGGGAACCACATATAAGCAATACAAGAAAAACTCTGAACTGTAAGCTGTATCAAATCACAGAGTGCTCACCCTTCATGTTCTAAAAAAAATTTATTTTGCTGAAATACAGTCTCGACTATCGTATGGCATATTATTCTGGGGCATGTCTTCTTTAGTACAAAAACTATTTGTGCTCCAGAAGAAATGCATACGTGCAATGCTGAAGAAAAATCAAAGAGAATCGTGCAGACCTCTCTTCAAAAATTTAAAAATACTTCCATTACCCTAATAGCACACCATGTCCCAGGGACGTCCCTATTTGGTACAAATCATGTCCAAATGTCTGGGACTTGAAATCATTGTCCTTGGGACGTCCGATTCAGTTCATTTTCATGAATTTCCCCAAAGGACTTCCTATGGATGTCCCAATCGGTACATCGTATAAAACGTCTCTGCGAGGACGTCTTTGGGATGTCCTGGGTCGGATATATTTTGTAATGTTTCCTAGGACATCCATCGGACGTTCTTGTTAGTAAGTATTCTGGCATGTCTTTGAAAGGACGTCCCATGGTTGTCCTAGTACGGGACATTTAGGAACATCCCGCATGAATGAATATTGGACGTCCCAATTGGTTAATCTTAGAATATCTCCCTGCGAGGACTTCCTTGGGATGTCCTGGTTCGGATATATTTTGTAGAATTTTCTAGGATATCCATTGGATGTCCTGGTTGGCATGTGTTTGGTATGTCTTCGAAAGGACTTTCTATGGTGGTCCTGGTACGGGGACATTCTGGAACGTCTTTGATGGATGTACATCGGACGTCATCCAAATCAGTGAGTTTCAGAAAATGACCCTGCGAGGACTTCCTTGGGATGTCCTGGATTGAAAATTTTTCGGAATGTTTCCTAGGTGCATCCATCCAAAGATGAAGGATTGATGATCATAAAAATTAAACAAAATTCGAAAACAGTTACAATAATTAGGCATCCATGTGTACCCAGCTAGTGGTTTTACAGAAGAGGAATAAAATGGATCGCATATTTACAATAGGGCTAAACATTGTAGAGAAAACAACCTATCTGAAATAAAACCCTTTTCACTATCATGGAGGTCATCAGGGGCCATATTCTCGAGTTTGTGCGAAATTATATAATGTATGGATTCTGTGCATAAAGTTGTTTTCTGTTCTGTGTTCAAGTGAAGTGTTGACGAACTGACAGACAATTGTTGAGTATTTACCAGCTATGGCGGCTTTCCTATCGTTTTTTGTGATTAATTAGTTTAGTGACTGATCTGTAAGTTATTTTGAGTTCATTCAGTGTAGTTATATGTATAAATGAAAATAAGAGTTTTGTTATACTATTCAATAGTTATTACTAACCTATTCAACACTGGTTTGAAAAAGGTGTTTCTGGCGTAAGACAAGTAGAGTTGCGTGTATCCTTTAAACATGTACAAAACCGAATTGAATGACTCTGAGAGAGTGCTGAGCTCACCTAGTAAGTAAATCTGGTTCCATCCAAATTGGTATCTCCAGTAATCCACAACAATATCATAATCTTAGTCCTGAAAAAGATGTAGGAACAAACACATCTGATAATTCTGCACATCCTAAGGACGTCCCAGATGTACTTTCGATTGATGTAATTCGGGGACGTCCAATGAACTTCCCAGGTGGTTGTTGGTTGAATATCCTTACAGAACGTCCAATTTTGGTGAGAAGTCGTACATTGGTGCTTCCCACGGATGTCCAATGGACGTCCGCGGTACCAATACTGCACGTCCTGAGGACGTACCAATATTGCACGTCCTAAGGACGTCCAAGATGTACTTTCGATTGATGTAATTCGGGGACGTCCGATTAACATCCCAGGTGGATGTCCATTGGATATCCTTATAGAACGTCCAATTTTGGTGAGAAGTCGAGACATTGGTGCTTCCCACGGATGTCCAATGGACGTCCGCAGTACCAATTCTGCACATCCTAAGGACTTCCCGAATGTCCTGAGAGGATGTCCTATGGATTACCATCGGACGTCATGGTGCTATTAGGATATGCTGCATATACATAACTGGAAATCTCTTGCTACATACACAAAAGCAGAAATATCATTCCCTGTCATAATGACACACAATTACCCATCTGTACGCACCTCAAAATCACTTGAATATATGCCAGAATGGCCCCGTTTCTAATGGGATTAAGGTATACAATCACTTACTCTCTAATATCAAACAAGAAGTATTCTACTTCAAATTCCGAAAAGCTTTGAAGGAATATTTATTGAACAATTTGTTTTATACAATGGAAGAGTTCCTTTCATCATAGTGGACTCCCTTTGTTCCTCATACTCTTTTAACTATTTTATATATTTGTATTATTCCACACTATTTTATCTATTTCATATATGTATATTTGTTCGTCCTACTAATGTGACTGTGAAATTTCTGACTTGTTTTATACCTTGTAGGTCTTCGAAATCGATAAAATTATTATTATTATATATTTTGAAAAATATAACCGTGATACTTCTAGATAAATCTTTCAAAAACATATTTCAGAAACTTCACCAATATAGTGACCGACTTGAGAAATAATTTTTTTTCATGTCATTCTTTTATTAGATGCATTTCTTGAATATAATCAGTTTCTTAACAAAATATCTCCTCCAAAATGCATTTTTCATATTCCATACAAATTTGTAAGCCTGACACCAAAGTACTATTAAATCGATTTTACTTAATGTTACGAATCATTTAAAAATCTTACTGAAACCTACCCTGTTATGAATGAAGCTGGTTGTGATCATGCGCACTGAATCATGCCTCGAACTTTTGATAACACTTTCGTCCCATTGAATTGGCATTCTAGATATTATGATTTCTATGGATACATCTACATTCTTTCAATGACCTTCAAAGGCCGACGGTGACATAAATTGGGAAGAACACCATAACGTGATAATAGTTATCTGTCCTGATGAATTCCCGTTTGTTTGAGTATTGGATGATGTTAGGTAATGAATTGTTGTACGAAACATTTTAGAATCCTTTGTTGATATTTTGACACGTCGAGGAAGGAAGTTACTTGGCAACTCCGCTGAGGCTTTAGATATCTTGGATATGTCAAAGAGTAGATGGTTTGATAACCGGGCTTAATAAAGAGGAAGAAGAGGTCTATTCTGATTTCCGATTTCCGCGACTGTAAAAATTATTTGTGGGGAGGAGAAAATGATGGGAATTTTGAGTTGAATATTGAATATTGATTTCTGCAATCATCCAGTTAATGGGATTATTCTTTCAACTGGATTAATGTTTTCCATAATTTGGCACGTTGATGATTTGATGGAGAGCTGATTATTTTTGGAAAACATACCCGAATAGGGGGATTATAACCTCACTTTCCAACCATATTTTTCTTTGGGTAAGCAGAATCTTCGGACTATATCCTTTGAGCCATTGGCAAGTCTATTTATCTTGTAGGCGTAATTTTGATCATCGTGAAAATCAAGCCTAAGTTGTTGACCCTTTGACTAGGACTATGATATTTAGACATAACATCTGTAGAGGAGCCTGCTAACAGAATCTTTCCCGCAGTTAGTACCAGGCCTTCCTAGACAAAGGTATGAGGTCTATTCAAGTTGGTATCAGACAGTCAATGATTTAATTTCAGGGTTCTTTGTACTGGCACTAAGAGGGCATCCTGAAAAACTATTCTTTGTACTGGCACTAAGAGGGCATCCTGAAAAACTATTCTTTGTACTAGCCATAGTCATCCTGAGGAAACTCATCGGTTGTCTCAGTATACTTATCTTCATCCTAGAGCAATAGCCGTCCTGAGGGAACTCACCTTCTGGTGTCACTGCCCCGAAGGCTGACACCTCGCAGCGTTACTACTGATATCCTTCCACCTGGTAGATTCCACCGTGTTGCCTGGCTGAAACCGTTCAACCAATATTACCTATATACCTTTTGTTTGTTGACAATACTTACTCTGAAATTCTGTAAACGCTACAGGTAAGGTGCACCTAACTTAAGCGGCTTTATATTTAATATCCTACCCCAAAGGGGTATATTGTGTTGAGTAGGATAGCTGTGGGTAACTACCCCCCTGGATAGTTTGGGTTCTGGGCTATTCTTCAATTTATTTTATATAATAATTTTTTATAATATTTCACCACTACGGTATCTCTGATAATTTCTAATGAGCCTTCAGCTAATTTGACTTCTACCTAATAAAATCCTTGTAACATGATATATTATATGAATTCAATCATAAAGCTGGTAATCATTTAAGAGTGTGGCAATTGCCTAAATTATTACTATTCGTGTTATATGGAAATTAGTAAAATTATCTGTACAGGGGGCTCAGTATTCATATGACTGGCGCCTGCATTTTTAATATCACAGGACATTTTGTTTTGTTAAACCCACTCCCCTCTTCACTGGAGCTTAGCCGCGAGCCTACCCTGTCACTCTAACAGCTTTTGGATACTTGTCAAAAGCGTAAGTTGTGATCTTGTCCACTACCCTACTGAAATTGTAAGAGGGGTGGCATTTCATAAATGTGATTCCATGGCTGTGACTGAGAGTCATTTTGAAAATGTTCAAGTACAATGTTGCTGAGAGATCTGTACGTCAGCATTTCATTTGTCTGGGGTACAGAAGCTTTTTAGGTAATTTTGCAGCTGATCAATGAATGATCAGTTTTCATATCGGCTTTGGCTCCATGTAGGTTGGACGTTCTATACCTCCTTGTGATTTGCAGGCCTTTTTGATGAAACATCCTGTATTTTGAACATGTCATATATCACCTGCACTATCGAGTTTCCAATAATTGCCGTCAACGAGAATGGAGATAGTTAACTGTTAACTGTTTCTTTAAAAAATAGAACCCCAATCATGATAAATAATAAATGAATGTTCGAACGTACGTTTTTTTCAGACGAAAACAATACCATTTCTCACTGCACGTTCAATCCAATTCAATTATGAGAATTTTGAAATATTACTTGTAATCCTGAATCCCGAGTGATACAGACATCGTGAACTAGTAGCTAATAAATCAATGAAAGCGATTGTTTCTTGTATTTCTCTCTGCAGCACCATTTGATTGGACTCATGAAATATTTATGGCAACCAAAGATCGATAAAAGGGAATCAGACTGTTTCATTACTCGTAACACTTGAAGGATAGTCAGTTGTTATATTGTTGATATCAGTTCACACACTTTGTATACGTTACTCTTTACCTTGTATCGAGGAAACAAAAAAATGTCGTAAAACTGACGTTTTGTAAATAAAGTTATGAAATTATAACTAACAGTTTTTGAGATATAATAGTGGCGACGAGGATAAACTAATTAAAGTTAATAATGGATAGTGATCAGCTCAATAAACTGACTGAAACGCTAACTAAAGCTATGCAATTTACAAACTCCAACGCTGTATCTACAGACGTTTTATCTTTGGAAACTTTCTGTGAAGAGAAGGAAACTTGGGACATTTACATTAGGAGATTGGAAAAATTTTTCAATATGAAGAGCATTACCGGAACATCAAAGGAAATCGACGAAAGAAAAAATGGATGGCTGATACACACAATGGGAACAAAAACTCTTAAGCTGTTATTAAATTTAACGAGTACCGATGACCAAAAAAACAAATCCTATGACATTTGCCGAACAGAATCGTTTTACACAAAGGATTCAACAAGAAGGAGAAACCATATCAAACTTTGTCGCTGAACTTAAGAGATTATGTAAAATCTGCAATTTCAAGTGCAATTCCTGTAATGCCTCCACTGCAAATAGTCATCTCCGGCAACAATTTATTAGTGGACTGAGGAATGCAAGTTGGTTAGAAAGACTGATTCAGTTGAAAGAGCCAAATAACACATTTGAAGACTGTGTCAATATGACATTAGCTATGGAATCGGCCCAAAACGATTCAAGAGAAATACAAAATCTCCAAAACTTAGCCTCATCTAGTTATCAAAATCAATTGAAACCTCCTGCGTCTTTCCAACATCAACAAAAAAAGATGCAATCAACAGTTCGGTCTTAAAGTGATAGAAGATGTTATCGTTGTGGAGATGATTCACATCTAGCGAATACTTGCAAATACTTTCGTTCGCGTTGCTCTTTCTGTCAGCGAATTGGACATCTGGCGAAAGTATGTAGGAACAGTTCCAGTCGAAATTTCCATACATCTCAAATAGAAACAAGGAATCAGAAGCCAACAAGTCAAAATCAATTACAATCGCATGCACTAGGTGAATCAGCACAAGAAGAGAATGTGGAAGAAAACTATTATATAAATACCTTGAATAATTGTATACCAGAAGAAATTGAAAAACCAAATAAAATATTATTAGATGTTTACTTAGACAATATTCCGATTCAGCTAGAACTTGACACTGGGGCAGCGGTCTCTTCCATTTCATTCGACACTTTCAAAAAATTATTTCCATGGAAACAGATTAAAAAATCTGTAGTACCACTTAAAACCTATACAGGGGAAATAATATATCCAGTTGGATTTTCGACTGTTGAGGTACAATATAAAAACAAAAAATTCACTGCAAATTTATACATTATATCAGGGAGAGTGGACCCAATTTTTGGAAGAGAGTGGTTACGGCACATTAATGTCAGCCTACCTGAAATTAATAAAATATATAAATTCGAGATGAATGATACTTTCAAAACAGAATTACTTAAATCATTGCAAGATACTTACCGTGAAGTTTTTCAACAAGATGTTGGTAAAATTAATAATTATGAAGGAAAACTATTTCTGAAAGAAAATTCAACACCTATATATTACCCAGTTCGGAGAATTCCATATGCATTGGGACAAAGAGTGGATAAGGAGATTGATAGACTAGAAAATGCAGGATTTATATCAAAACTAGAGTACAGCGAGTGGGGAACGCCAATAGTACCTATAGTAAAAAAAGATGGTTCGATTCGTTTGTGCGCAGACTATAAAATTACCATTAATAAATTACTGAAAGACGATCATTACCCAATTCCTAATATACTAGATATATTTGCCACAACAATGTTGGGGGGAAACATTTTCACGATACTGGATGTGAGAGAGGCTTATTTACATATGCCGATGGACGAAGAAAGTGCCAAAATACAAGCAATTACCACTCCAAAGGGAGATTATAAGGTTAATAGATTGATGTTCGGAACCAAAGTAGCACCTTTCATTTGGCAAAGGTACATGTCAAGAACACTCTCTGATATTCCGGGCGTATGTGTTTTCTTAGACGATATTAAAATACAGGGAGAAAATTTTGATCAACATATGGAAAGGTTACATATGGTATTGAGACGCCTTCAAGAAGTTGGATTGCGATTGAAACAAGAAAAGTGCAAATTTTTTGAAACAACCATAACATATTTGGGACATACTATTTCATCCCGAGGAATCGAGAAAATCACAAATGCGAGATCTCCTACAAATGTAACAGAACTTAAAAGTTGGTTGGGAATGGTAAATTACTACGGAAATTTTTTGAAAGATCTGGCATCAAAACTCCATCCATTGTTCAATTTGTTACGGAAAAATGTGGCATTCATATGGAATCACGATTGCGAAGAAGCTTTCAAAATAATAAAAAACGAAATATCTTCTGATCTAATTCTTTGTTCATATAATCCAAACATACCCCTTTCTTTGGCAACAGATGCAAGTGCATATGGATTGGGAGCCGTTTTATCTCATAAATTTCCTGATGGGAGTGAAAAACCAATAGCGTTTGCATCCAGATCTCTAAATTCTTCGGAGAAAAACTATAGCCAAATTGATAAAGAAGCTCTAGCGATTTTTTGGGCATTGAATCATTTTTTTCAATACTGTTATGGACGTAAATTCGAACTTATTACCGATCATAAACCGCTGATTTCGATTTTTGACCCAGAGAGAAAACTACCAAGTATGGCTGCTACTCGGATGCTACATTATGCCCAATTTCTCCAGGGATTCGATTACCACATCAGATACCGTTCTACAGAACACCATGCGAATGCAGATGCTTTATCGCGTCTACCATTGGACTCAATAGATCAAAAGAATACTGAAGTAAATATTGATGGAACGACAGCTTATCAATTAGCTCAAATTTCGGTTTTACCTGTAACACATACGGAAATCGCAAAAGAAACCATTACGGATTCTGTTTTGACAACTGTGTATGAAAATCTTTATACTAGTACAAAAATCAAAGCAACAGGATTCGAAGGAAACGACCATGAGTTTTCTCTTTCTGATGGAGTAATTTTCAAACGATCGAGAGTAGTAATACCTGTTAACTTGGGAGAAAGAATTCTGAAAGAATTACATCAAGGACACGTAGGAATAGTGAAGATGAAAGCGTTGGCTAGATCCTACGTTTGGTGGCCCAAAATAGACTCAGATATAGAGATATTAGCCAGTAGATGTAAACCGTGCCAAAGTGTTCAAAAACAACCAAGTAAAACTAGTATACACCAATGGGAATATCCAAGTTTTCCTTGGCAGAGAATTCATGTGGATTTTGCTGGACCATTCATGGGAACATATTTTATTTTAGTTGTAGATGCGTTTTCTAAGTGGCCGGAGATCGTTTCTGTAAATTGCACCACATCTTCCAAAACCATCTCAGTATTACGAGAAATATTTGCAAAATTTGGAATACCGATGACACTAGTCGGTGACAACGGGTCTTCGTTCAGGTCTCAAGAATTTGAAATGTTTATGAAGTCTAATGGAATCCAACATAAGTTCTCAGCTCCATATCACCCAGCTACAAATGGTCAAGTAGAACGTTTAGTACAGACCATGAAAAATTATTTGCGTAAAACAATGAATGACTCTACACTAATTGACATAAAACTTGCAAATTTCTTACTCCACTACAGGAAGACTCTAAATATTTCAACTGGTCAATCTCCATGTATGCTAATGCTAAATCGAGACATTCGTACAAAATTAGATTTAGTGAAACCAAAACTGGTTCGAAATACGGAAGGAGAATACTACTCACAAACAAATTTAAAAGAATTTTCAATTGATGAACCAGTTAAAGTTCGTAATTATCGGAACAAGGATAGAAAGTGGGAGTTTGGAAAAGTTGTCAAGAGAGATGGGTTGTTACATTATGTAATAAATGTAAATGGGCAACATTGGAGACGACATGTTGATCAGATGTCGAAAACAGGAGTCAGGAAAAATGATTTTGGGCAGGAATCGAATTACCCTCTTCTAGATTTTCCAGAAAGACCAGGTACTATGAATACAACAATAGTGTCAGGTGATCAGAGTGAAGTTATTCCACCTCAAATCAGAGGAGAATTAAGTGAAGAAGAGCCAACTCACATACAATTACAAAATCCAGAAATTACAGAAGTAGTGGCGGAGAAACTAGTTTCTTCGGAAAACGAAGATAATGCACAGATCAGAAGAAGTGTCCGAGTTAGGAGACCTGTTGAAAGGATGAACTTATAGACGAAATCAAGGGGGAGATTATTGTTATATTGTTGATATCAGTTCACACACTTTGTATAAGTTACTCTTTACCTTGGATCGAGGAAACAAAAAAATGTCGTAAAACTGACGTTTTGTAAATAAAGTTATGAAATTATAACTAACAGTTTTTGAGATATAATATCAGTGAGATTAAAACAATAACTGTTTATGTTTAGAAATTGCTTCTTATATATACAACAAATACGGCATTGAATTAGCAACTATTTAAAATCCAACATTTCGCAAAATTCTTCAAACTATTTTCGTCAGATGGCAATTATCATATTCATTAGTACTTATGTGACTTTGAAACCAGTATACGGGTAATCAATCCTCCAGTTTGAGCCAGACTTAATTGCAAAGTTATTGTTGTAGACATTCGCAAAAGTATTCCAATAGTTATTTATGTATCCAATGGCAAAGTTTGCGTCCCGAAGGCCTCTTGCCCGAGGGACAGCAATTGCCTGAGGTTATTAAGGCTCATTAATTCCCGTGGTAGGGGAAGGCGGGGTAATATCGCGCACCTAAGCGGAAACATTCGAGAAATTTATATTTTACACAATAAACAGTTGACAAACTGATAAATTCTGCACATACATGTTAGGTTCTAGTGGTTATAAGAAAAATCTAAAAAAAGAAAAGGTATTACTAAAATTTTTTAAACTACACAACACGTGCATTTCGTAGTATTGCCCCATCCGTTGAGGTAATATCACTTTGATAGTGGGGCAATATCGTGCATGTTATTTGGAGTACCAAAGTAAGAATAAAAATTATCAACGATACTTGTAATAAGTAAACTAAAAACAAAAGCTTAAACATTAGCAATATAACACGTTTTTAAACATTAAATCAAAATAAACGTGGTTTATTTCTTTTTATTTTCTTTCCCTAAACATTTTTTTCTGGGATTTGGTCAAAATAAAACAAATATAGATAGCCATCAATCTTTAGTCATTTGTACCATCCAATTTTCATATTTTTAACCAAAACCCTCGAGAAACATCACAACAAAAAATTATCATTGAATCAATTAAGGGGCAATACCGCGCATATTTGCGTGATTTTACACCAACTTTGATTTGGTATTCTATCCATAACTTCAATGATTAAAATTCAAATTGAAAACCAAATGTGTAAGAATATCACCCAAGAATTAACGCAATGATTTGTAACTAAGAATCTAAGGTAGTTCTAATATTACTACTTACCCCTCTTATTTCCAAACGGCCAAAAATTATAACCAAAACTAACAACGTAACATTTTCATCTACCACTTGCAATTGAGTGCTTTGAGCGGTCAGAAGACCTATTTTGCATAGTTGCTTGGTCTTCCTTACACCATACATTTAATAATAATGATCTGCGCATTCCGATAACCACGGAAGAAGTACGAGGGGCCCTAAAAGGCTCTAAGAATTTCGCTGCTCCAGGCCCTGATGGGTTGAATAACTATTGGTGGAAAAAGTTTCCAACAACCCACCGCCATCTGGCCAGAGTTTTCAACTCATGGCTAGATGGGGAGCAGCAGATTCCAGAGTGGTTTGTCGAGGGGCGAACCGTGCTCATCCCCAAAAACGGAGATTTGTCTGATCCAAAGAATTACAGGCCGATAACATGCTTGAATGCGTGTTATAAGGTGTTTACGCGCATCTTATACACACGCATTCTCTCCGCAGTTGATCCGGTGTATGAACGGATAAATGAGCAAAGAGGGTCAAAGAAAGGGGTCGCCGGGTGCAAGGAGAACCTGCTCATCGATAGATGTATCACGCAGGACTCCGTGCAGTATAAGCGTAACCTTTCGATGGCCTGGATCGATTACCGCAAGGCATTTGATACAACATCACATGAGTTAATCATGCATTTGCTCAGATGCCTTGAGGTACCCGGTCAAATAGTGGGATGCATTGGACAACTGATGCCGCTCTGGAGGACTCGCTTCACCATAAGATCTGGTAGAGACATAGTCCAAACAGAGCAGGTCATCATTAGAAGAGGTGTGTTTCAGGGAGACTCCCTTAGCCCTCTTCTCTTCTGCATCTCACTATTGCCATTGTCCGTTGCACTCAGGAATACCCGTGGGTACAACTGCGGCACCCCCAGCAACCGGAGGCATAATGTCACCCATCTATTTTACATGGATGACCTCAAATTGTATGCCTCTGGAGAAAGGGACCTACATCAGTCCCTTAGGGTGGTGGAAGAATATACGCATGCTATCGGTATGGAATTTGGGATCGACAAATGTGCCACGGTTCATCTCAAAAGAGGACGATGCGAGAAATACGGAGAGGATGTCCAGCTCGTAGACGGAAGCATCCTACATCATCTGGATGCCGGAGAGACTTATACCTACCTTGGGGTGGAACAACGCCGCTCCCAAGAGGTATTTGCAGTTAAAAACTCTCTCCGCGGCAAGTATCAGCATAAACTCCGACAGATCTGGTCATCAGAACTGTCGGGGAAGAACAAAGTTGCTGCAACTAATATGCTTGCCGTTCCGATCCTTCTTTACTCTTTCGGAGTGATGAAGTGGACTGAGGAAGAGCTGCGACAACTCGACGTTAAGACTCGCAAAATGATGCATCTCAATAGGAGCTTGCATCCTAAATCGTCCGTTCCACGGTTATACTTTCCCAGACAGCAGGGAGGCCGTGGACTTTTGAGTTTGGAGTGTCTGCATAACAGAATGGTTCTGGATGGGGCCTGTAAAGTCATCAGGAGTTCAGATCCCCTTCTCTGCATGGTCCGCGACCATGAGAAAGCAGGGATTGGAGCATTCCTTTTTAAGGCAGCTACCCGTGCGGCCGATGAACTCGGTCTCGTTTTCGACACTGAACGGGCTAACCCAAACTCTGTCACCGAGTTGGGACCCATTCAGCAAAAAGCTCACATAAAAGCTGCGGAGACAGAGGTCCTGCTACAGCTACATATGGATAAGCCAATGCATGGTGTCTTCTTTCATAACATCGAAGACCTTGGCTTATCCAAAAGCTTGACCTTTGCCTTCCTCAGGTCAAGTGAGCTAAAGTCGGAGACCGAGTGATTCATAATGGCCTGCCAGGATGGTGTTTTCAACACCCTTGTCTACCGTAGTCGCGTGATGGGTATAGACGTCCCTGACACCCGATGCAGGGCATGTCGTGGGGCACCTGAGACCGTAATGCATTTGCTATCAGCATGCCCATCTTATGCGGTCTCAGCCTATATCCACAGGCATAACGCGGCGCTACGAGTGTTGTACTACCACCTACGACACTCGTACGGTATAGACGAGACACCGGTGTTGCCTTATGCTCCGGGGGATATTGAGTCCGTGGTGGAGAATGAGAGATGCCGAATCTATTGGAACTACTCATTCCCCACCCTCAGGCAAATACAAGCCAATAAGCCTGATGTTGTCCTCCTCGACCACCAAAGTAGAACGATATTCGTCATGGAGTTTTCCGCTCCAGGCGAAATGAATATCGTTCGAAAAGAGGAGGAAAAACGGACTAAATATCGAGATCTTCTCTTTGAACTCCGCAGGTTATATCCGGACCATTCAGTCAAAATGGTGGTTCTGATTATAGGAGTCCTTGGTGGAATGATGGACACACTGCTCTCTAACTTGAAGATAATACCGGCTTGCCGTAATATGGCAGAAATCTTAGCAGCAAGAATGCAGAAGGCCGTTATACTTGGTTCGCTCCGTTTACTCAGGGCACACGATTCTCGGACCCAATAATCACCCACCCTACGGACGTAGGGAGTGGTTATTGGGGTTAACGACACCAGCGCGCCCTCCGGATGGGTCGGAGCACCGGAGACAGGGCCTGACTGGTACACTCCTAAGGAGAAAAAAAAAAAGTAATAATAATAATAATAATAATAATAATAATAATAATAATAATAATAATAATAATAATAATAATAATAATAATAATAATAATAATAATAATAATAATAATAATAATAATAATAATAATAATAATAATAATAATAATAATAATAATAATAATAATAATAATAATAATAATAATAATAATAATAATAATAATAATAATAATAATAATAATAATAATAATAATAATAATAAATAGGCAGGGAGGTCAACCAACACCTGAGGCCCTGGTGAGTTGCGACACCACCTACCCGAGCAAAGGATGCAAAATCGGACCGGCAGCTCATGCGCATCCGGGAGGGAAAAGGCATCTTTCCCTCCGGTGTCGGCCGTGGGTTTGCTGGGTTAACCCCCAGTAAACCCTTTTACTCGGTTTCAAATAATCGGGGAAGAGGCCCCCACAACCGACCCCCTCGGATTAGGGGTCAAAGGCAAGGTGGTGGGGCCAACAACGATGATTTGCCAAATGACGACAACCACAATGACAACGGACGCTTTGAGTGGACGGATAGATTAAGGGATGGACTTCTGTATTGCTATGAGAGCAGTGAGCCCGCCCGGAGAGGATACATGGCAAGGATGCATGCTCTTTGGTGTGAGAGACACCCAGAGCATGCCGCCGTTTCCGCCCAAAATCTCAGGAATTATGTATCCTATCTCCGGGCTCGAGGCTATATTAGAGCTCCTCCTCAGCCGGTTAACGAAGTGGCAGATATGCCACGTGTCGGTCTGGCTGCAGAGGAGGCTCGCATCATACCACCAATGGAGGACATCAGAACCCGCAGGGCGCTTCACAATATGAAGCCCTTGAAGCCGCAAGAACTGGCACGGGTGGATGCGGAGATTGGCGATGTTCTTCCAGAAGAGGCCAACATCTGGCAGATCAATTCTGTTGTGTACGACGCCGCTCGTGCAATATCCCAGACGGAGAGGAGGGACACCACTGCTCTTGTTGGGAGGCATGAGCGACGCGTTCACAAGATGGAAGCTAAGATCAAGTCGGCGAGACAACACGCGTCTCGTATCCAGTGTGTGGTGGACTACATGTCGGCCAATAGGCCTTTCACGCCGGCAGTGCGGCGAATTGCTGCAAGGCTAAGACGAGCTCACCACACATTGAATCAAGGCGTGCTGTTTACCATAAAACAGCACTGTCTTGATAGGATACGAATGCTAATGGCTGCAAAGAAGTCACTAGTGAGGCGAGCGAGAAGTATCGCGGAAAACATAAAGTTCCGCGATAAACCTTCCCGCTTATTCCAAGAGCCTCCACGTGTTGTCGATAACCCGCCGGCTGCTGATCGGGTAGAAACCTTCTGGAAGAACATCTATGAGTTTCCGCAACCACTCAATGTAGACACTCCAGCCCTAGCGCAGTTCGAAGCTTACTGCAGGACGCTTCGGCAGCCTGAGCACAATGATCTGCGCAATCCGATAACCACGGAAGAAGTTCGAGGGGCCCTCAAAGGCTCGAAGAACTTTGCTGCTCCAGGCCCTGATGGGTTGAATAATTATTGGTGGAAAAAGTTTCCAACAACCCACCGCCATCTGGCAAGAGTTTTTAACTCATGGCTAGATGGGGAGCAGCAGATTCCGGAGTGGTTTGTCGAGGGGCGAACCGTGCTCATCCCCAAGAACGGAGATTTGTCTGATCCAAAGAATTACAGGCCGATAACATGCTTGAATGCGTGCTATAAGTTGTTTACGCGCATCTTTTACACGCGCATTCTCTCCGCAGTTGATCCGGTGTATGAACGGATATATGAGCAAAGAGGGTCAAAGAAAGGGGTCGCTGGCTGCAAGGAGAACCTGCTCATCGATAGATGTATCACACAGTACTCCGTGCAGTATAATCGTAACCTTTCGATGGCCTGGATTGATTACCGCGAGGCATTTGATACAACATCGCATGAGTTAATCATGCATTTGCTCAGATGTCTTGAGGTACCCAATCAAATAGTGGGATGCATTGGACAACTGATGCCACTCTGGAGGACTCGCTCCACCATAAGATCTGGTAGAGACATAGTCCAAACAGAGCAGGTCATCATTAGATGAGGCGTGTTTCAGGGAGACTCCCTCAGCCCTCTTCTCATCTGCATCTCACTATTGCCATTGTCCGTTGTACTCAGGAATACCCGTGGGTACAACTGCGGCACCCCCAGCAACCGGAGGCATAATGTCACCCATCTGTTTTACATGGATGACCTCAAATTATATGCCTCTGGAGAAAGGGACCTACATCAATCCCTTAGGGTGGTGAAAGAGTACACGCATGCTATCGGAATGGAATCTGGGATCGACAAATGTGCCACGGTTCATCTCAAAAGAGGACGATGCGAGGAATACGGAAAGGATGTCCAGCTCGTAGACGGAAGCATCCTACATCATCTGGATGCCGGAGAAACGTATACTTACCTAGGAGTGGAGCAACGCCACTCCCAAGAGGTATTCACAGTTAAGAACTCTGTCCGCGGCAAGTATCAGCATAAACTCCGACAGATCTGGTCATCAGAACTGTCGGGGAAGAACAAAGTTGCTGCAACCAATATGTTTGCCGTTCCGATCCTTCTCTACTCTTTCGGAGTAATGAAGTGGACTAAGGAAGAGCTGCGACAACTCGACGTTAAAACTCGCAAAGTGATGCATCTCAATAGGAGCTTGCATCCTAAATCGTCCGTTCCACGGTTATACTTTCCCAGACAACGGGGAGGCCGTGGACTTTTGAGTTTGGAGTGTCTGCATAACAGAATGGTTCTGGATGGGGCCTGTAAAGTCATCAGGAGTTCAGATCCCCTTCTCTGCATGGTCCGCGACCATGAGAAATCAGGGATTGGAGCATTCCTTTTTAAGGCAGCTACCCGTGCGGCCGATGAACTCGGTCTCGTTTTCGACACTGAACGGGCTAACCCAAACTCTGTCACCGAGTTGGGACCCGTTCAGCAAAAAGCTCACATAAAAGCTGCGGAGACAGAGGTCCTGCTACAGCTACATATGGATAAGCCAATGCATGGTGTCTTCTTTCACAACATCGAAGACCTTGGCTTATCCAAAAGCATGACCTTTGCCTTCCTCAGGTCAAGTGAGCTAAAGTCGGAGACCGAGGGATTCATAATGGCCTGCCAGGATGGTGTCTTCAACACCCTTGTCTACCGTAGTCGCGTTATGAGTATAGACGTCCCTGACACCCGATGCAGGGCATGTCGTGGGGCACCTGAGACCGTAATGCATTTGCTATCAGCATACCCATCTTATGCGGTCTCAGCCTATATCCACAGGCATAACGCGGCGCTACGAGTGTTGTACTACCACCTACGACTCTCGTACGGCATAGACGAGACACCGGTGTTGCCTTATGCTCCGGGGGATATTGAGTCCGTGGTGGAGAATGAGAGATGCCGAATCTATTGGAACTACTCATTCCCCACCCTCAGGCAAATACAAGCCAATGAGCCTGATGTTGTCCTCCTCGACCACCAAAGTAGAACGATATTCGTCATGGAGTTTTCCGCTCCAGGCGAAATGAATATCGTTCGAAAAGAGGAGGAAAAACGGACTAAATATCGAGATCTTCTCTTTGACCTCCGCAGGTTATATCCGGACCATTCTGTCAAAATGGTGGTTCTGATTATAGGAGTCCTTGGTGGAATGATGGACACACTGCTCTCTAACTTGAAGATAATACCAGCTTGCCGAAATATGGCAGAAATCTTAGCAGCAAGAATGCAGAAGGCCGTTATACTTGGTTCGCTCCGTCTACTCAGGGCACACGATTCTCGGACCCAATAATCACTCACCCTACGGACGTAGGGAGTGTTTATTGGGGTTAACGACACCAGCGCGCCCTCCAGATGGGTCGGAGCACCGGAGACAGGGCCTGACTGGTACACTCCTAGGAGAAAATAATAATAATAATAATGATAATAATAATAATAATAATAATAATAATAATAATAATAATAATAATAATAATAATAATAATAATAATAATAATAATAATAATAATAATAATAATAATAATAATAATAATAATAATAATAATAATAATAATAATAATAATAATAATAATAATAATAATAATAATAATAATAATAATAATAATAATAATAATAATAATAATAATGATAATAATAATAATAATAATAATAATAATAATAATAATAATAATAATAATAATAATAATAATAAATTGGTGGAAAAAGTTTCCAACAACCCACCGCCATCTGGCAAGAGTTTTTAACTCATGGCTAGATGGGGAGCAGCAGATTCCGGAGTGGTTTGTCGAGGGGCGAACCGTGCTCATCCCCAAGAACGGAGATTTGTCTGATCCAAAGAATTACAGGCCGATAACATGCTTGAATGCGTGCTATAAGTTGTTTACGCGCATCTTATACACGCGCATTCTCTCCGCAGTTGATCCGGTGTATGAACGGATATATGAGCAAAGAGGGTCAAAGAAAGGATTCGCCGGCTGCAAGGAGAACCTGCTCATCGATAGATGTATCACGCAGGACTCCGTGCAGTATAAGCGTAACCTTTCGATGGCCTGGATTGATTACCGCAAGGCATTTGATACAACATCGCATGAGTTAATCATGCATTTGCTCAGATGTCTTGAGGTACCCAATCAAATAGTGGGATGCATTGGACAACTGATGCCACTCTGGAGGACTCGCTTCACCATAAGATCTGGTAGAGACATAGTCCAAACAGAGCAGGTCATCATTAGAAGAGGCGTGTTTCAGGGAGACTCCCTCAGCCCTCTTCTCTTCTGCATCTCACTATTGCCATTGTCCATTGTACTCAGGAATACCCGTGGGTACAACTGCGGCACCCCCAGCAACCGGAGGCATAAAGTCACCCATCTGTTTTACATGGATGACCTCAAATTATATGCCTCTGGAGAAAGGGACCTACATCAGTCCCTTAGGGTGGTAGAAGAGTACACGCATGCTATCGGAATGGAATTTGGGATCGACAAATGTGCCACGGTTCATCTCAAAAGAGGACGATGCGAGGAATACGGAGAGGATGTCCAGCTCGTAGACGGAAGCATCCTACATCATCTGGATGCCGGAGAGACGTATACTTACCTAGGGGTGGAGCAACGCCACTCCCAAGAGGTATTCACAGTTAAGAACTCTCTCCGCGGCAAGTATCAGCATAAACTCCGACAGATCTGGTCATCAGAACTGTCGGGGAAGAACAAAGTTGCTGCAACCAATATGCTTGCCGTTCCGATCCTTCTCTACTCTTTCGGAGTAATGAAGTGGACTAAGGAAGAGCTGCGACAACTCGACGTAAAAACTCGCAAAGTGATGCATCTCAATAGGTGTTTGCATCCTAAATCGTCCGTTCCACGGTTATACTTTCCCAGACAACGGGGAGGCCGAGGACTTTTGAGTTTGGAGTGTATGCATAACAGAATGGTTCTGGATGGGGCCTGTAAAGTCATCAGGAGTTCAGATCCCCTTCTCTGCATGGTCCGCGACCATGAAAAAGCAGGGATTGGAGCATTTCTTTTTAAGGCAGCAACCCGTGCGGCCGATGAACTCGGTCTCGTATTCGACACTGAACGGGCTAACCCAAACTCTGTCACCGAGTTGGGACCCGTTCAGCAAAAAGCTCACATCAAGGCTGCGGAGACAGAGGTACTGCTACAGCTACATATGGATAAGCCAATGCATAGTGTCTTCTTTCACAACATCGAAGACCTTGGCTTATCCAAAAGCTTGACCTTTGCCTTCCTCAGGTCGAGTGAGCTAAAGTCGGAGACCGAGGGATTCATAATGGCCTGCCAGGATGGTGTCTTCAACACCCTCGTCTACCGTAGTCGCGTGATGGGTATAGACGTCCCTGACACCCGATGCAGGGCATGTCGTGGGGCACCTGAGACCGTAATGCATTTGCTATCAGCATGCCCATCTTATGCGGTCTCAGCCTATATCCACAGGCATAACGCGGCGCTACGAGTGTTATACTACCATCTACGACACTCGTACGGTATAGACGAGACACCGGTGTTGCCTTATGTTCCGGGGGATATTGAGTCCGTGGTGGAGAATGAGAGGTGCCGGATCTATTGGAACTACTCATTCCCCACCCTCAGGCAAATACAAGCCAATAAGCCTGATGTTGTCCTCCTCGACCACCAAAGTAGAACGATATTCGTCATGGAGTTTTCCGCTCCAGGCGAAATGAATATCGTTCGAAAAGAGGAGGAAAAACGGACTAAATATCGAGATCTTCTCTTTGAACTCCGCAGGTTATATCCAGACCATTCTGTCAAAATGGTGGTTCTGATCATAGGAGTCCTTGGTGGAATGATGGACACACTGCTCTCCAACTTGAAGATAATACCTGCTTGCCGTAATATGGCAGAAATCTTAGCAGCGCGAATGCAGAAGGCCGTCATCCTTGGTTCGCTCCGTCTACTCAGGGCACATGATTCTCGGACCCAATAGTCACTCACCCTACGGACGTAGGGAGTGGTTATTGGGGTTAACGACACCAGCGCGCCCTCCGGATGTATCGGAGCACCGGAGACAGGGCCTGACTGGTACATTCCCAACGGGAAAAAAAAAAAATAATAATAATAATAATAATAATAATAATAATAATAATAATAATAATAATAATAATAATAATAATAATAATAATAATAATAATAATAATAATAATAATAATAATAATAATAATAATAATAATAATAATAATAATAATAATAATAATAATAATAATAATAATAATAATAATAATAATAATAATAATAATAATAATAATAATAATAATAATAATGGGTATAGACGTCCCTGACACCCGATGCAGGGCATGTCGTGGGGCACCTGAGACCGTAATGCATTTGCTATCAGCATGCCCATCTTATGCGATCTCAGCCTATATCCACAGGCATAACGCGGCGCTACGAGTGTTATACTACCATCTACGACACTCGTACGGTATAGACGAGACACCGGTGTTGCCTTATGTTCCGGGGGATATTGAGTCCGTGGTGGAGAATGAGAGGTGCCGGATCTATTGGAACTACTCATTCCCCACCCTCAGGCAAATACAAGCCAATAAGCCTGATGTTGTCCTCCTCGACCACCAAAGTAGAACGATATTCGTCATGGAGTTTTCCGCTCCAAGCGAAATGAATATCGTTCGAAAAGAGGAGGAAAAACGGACTAAATATCGAGATCTCCTCTTTGAACTCCGCAGGTTATATCCGGACCATTCTGTCAAAATGGTGGTTCTGATCATAGGAGTCCTTGGTGGAATGATGGACACACTGCTCTCCAACTTGAAGATAATACCTGCTTGCCGTAATATGGCAGAAATCTTAGCAGCGCGAATGCAGAAGGCCGTCATCCTTGGTTCGCTCCGTCTACTCAGGGCACATGATTCTCGGACCCAATAGTCACTCACCCTACGGACGTAGGGAGTGGTTATTGGGGTTAACGACACCAGCGCGCCCTCCGGATGTATCGGAGCACCGGAGACAGGGCCTGACTGGTACATTCCCAACGGGAAAAAAAAAAAAAATAATAATAATAATAATAATAATAATAATAATAATAATAATAATAATAATAATAATAATAATAATAATAATAATAATAATAATAATAATAATAATAATAATAATAATAATAATAATAATAATAATAATAATAATAATAATAATAATAATAATAATAATAATAATAATAATAATAATAATAATAATAATAATAATAATAATAATAATAATAAATAGGCAGGGAGGTCAACCAACACCTAAGGCCCTGGTGAGTTGCGACACCACCTACCCGAGCAAAGGATGCAAAATCGGACCGGCAGCTCATGCGCATCCGGGAGGGAAAAGGCATCTTTCCCTCCGGTGTCGGCCGTGGGTTTACTGGGTTAACCCCCCAGTAAACCCTAATACTCGGTTCCAAACAATCGGGGAAGAGGCCCCCACAACCGACCCCCTCGGATTAGGGGTCAAAGGCCAGGTGGTGGGGCCAACAACGATGATTTGCCAAATGACAACCGCAATGACAACGGACGCTTTGAGTGGACGGACGAATTGAGAGACGGACTTCTGTATATCTACGAGAGCAGTGAGCCCGCCCGGAGAGGATACATGGCAAGGATGCATGCTCTCTGGTGTGAAAGACACCCAGAGCATGCCGCCGTTTCCGCTCAAAATCTCAGGGATTATGTTTCCTATCTCCGGGCTCGAGGCTATGTTAGAGCTCCTCCTCAGCCGATTAACGAAGTGGCAGAAGTGGCAGATATGCCACGTGTCGGTCTGGCTGTAGAGGAGGCTCGCATCATACCACCAATGGAGGACATCAGAACCCGCAGGGCGCTTCACAATATGAAGCCCCTGAAGCCGCAAGAACTGGCACGAGTGGATGCAGAGATTGGCGATGTTCTTTCAGAAGAGGCTACCATCTGGCAGATCAATTCTGTCGTGTACGACGCCGCTCGTGCTCTATCCCAGACGGAGAGGAGGGAAACCACCGCTCTTGTTGGGAGGCATGAGCGAGGCGTTCACAAGATGGAAGCTAAGATCAAGTCGGCGAGACAACACGCGTCTCGTATCCAGTGTGTGGTGGACTACATGTCGGCCAATAGGCCTTTTACGCCGGCAGTGCGGCGAATTGCTGCAAAGCTAAGACGAGCTCACCACACATTGAATCAAGGCGTGCTGTTTACCATAAAACAGCACTGTCTTGATAGGATACGAATGCTAGTGGCTGCAAAGAAGTCACTAGTGAGGCGGGCGAGAAGTATCGCGGAAAACATGAAGTTCCGCGATAAACCTTCTCGCTTATTCCAAGAGCCTCCACGTGTTGTCGATAACCCGCCGGCTGCTGATCGGGTAGAAACCTTCTGGAAGAACATCTATGAGTTTCCGCAACCACTCAATGTAGACACTCCAGCCCTAGCGCAGTTCGAAGCTTACTGCAGGACGCTTCGGCAGCATGAGCACAATGATCTGCGCAATCCGATAACCACGGAAGAAGTTCGAAGGGCCCTAAAAGGTTCTAAGAATTTCGCTGCTCCAGGCCCTGATGGGTTGAATAACTATTGGTGGAAAAAGTTTCCAACAACCCACCGCCATCTGGCTAGAGTTTTTAACTCATGGCTAGATGGGGAGCAGCAGATTCCGGAGTGGTTTGTCGAGGGGCGAACCGTGCTCATCCCCAAAAACGGAGATTTGTCTGATCCAAAGAATTACAGGCCGATAACATGCTTGAATGCGTGTTATAAGTTGTTTACACGCATCTTATACACGCGCATTCTCTCCGCAGTTGATCCGGTGTACGAACGGATATATGAGCAAAGAGGGTCAAAGAAAGGGGTCGCCGGCTGCAAGGAGAACCTGCTCATCGATAGATGTATCACGCAGGACTCCGTGCAGTATAAGCGTAACCTTTCGATGGCCTGGATCGATTACCGCAAGGCATTTGATACAACATCGCATGAGTTAATCATGCATTTGCTCAGATGTCTTGAGGTACCCGATCAAATAGTGGGATGTATTGGACAACTGATGCCACTCTGGAGGACTCGCTTCACCATAAGATCTGGTAGAGACACAGTCCAAACAGAGCAGGTCATCATTAGAAGAGGCGTGTTTCAGGGAGACTCCCTCAGCCCTCTTCTCTTCTGCATCTCACTATTGCCATTGTCCGTTGTACTTAGGAATACCCGTGGGTACAACTGCGGCACCCCCAGCAACCGGAGGCATAAAGTCACCCATTTGTTCTACATGGATGACCTAAAATTATATGCCTCTGGAGAAAGGGACCTACATCAGTCCCTTAGGGTGGTGGAAGAGTACACGCATGCTATCGGAATGGAATTTGGGATCGACAAATGTGCCACGGTTCATCTTAAAAGAGGACGATGCGAGGAATACGGAGAGGATGTCCAGCTCGTAGACGGAAGCATCCTACATCATCTGGATGCCGGAGAGACGTATACTTACCTAGGGGTGGAGCAACGCCACTCCCAAGAGGTATTCACAGTTAAGAACTCTCTCCGCGGCAAGTATCAGCACAAACTCCGACAGATCTGGTCATCAGAACTGTCGGGGAAGAACAAAGTTGCTGCAACCAATATGCTTGCCGTTCCGATCCTTCTCTACTCTTTCGGAGTAATGAAGTGGACTAAGGAAGAGCTGCGACAACTCGACGTTAAAACTCGCAAAGTGATGCATCTCAATAGGTGCTTGCATCCTAAATCGTCCGTTCCACGGTTATACTTTCCCAGACAACGGGGAGGCCGTGGACTTTTGAGTTTGGAGTGTATGCATAACAGAATGGTTCTGGATGGGGCCTGTAAAGTCATCAGGAGTTCAGATCCCCTTCTCTGCATGGTCCGCGACCATGAAAAAGCAGGGATTGGAGCATTTCTTTTCAAGGCAGCAACCCGTGCGGCCGATGAACTCGGTCTCGTATTCGACACTGAACGGGCTAACCCAAACTCTGTCACCGAGTTGGGACCCGTTCAGCAAAAAGCTCACATCAAAGCTGTGGAGACAGAGGTCCTGCTACAGCTACATATGGATAAGCCAATGCATGGCGTCTTCTTTCACAACATCGAAGACCTTGGCTTATCCAAAAGCTTGACCTTTGCCTTCCTCAGGTCGAGTGAGCTAAAGTCGGAGACCGAGGGATTCATAATGGCCTGCCAGGATGGTGTCTTCAACACCCTCGTCTACCGTAGTCGCGTGATGGGTATAGACGTCCCTGATACCCGATGCAGGGCATGTCGTGGGGCACCTGAGACCGTAATGCATTTGCTATCAGCATGCCCATCTTATGCGGTCTCAGCCTATATCCACAGGCATAACGCGGCGCTACGAGTGTTATACTACCATCTACGACACTCGTACGGTATAGACGAGACACCGGTGTTGCCTTATGTTCCGGGGGATATTGAGTCCGTGGTGGAGAATGAGAGGTGCCGGATCTATTGGAACTACTCATTCCCCACCCTCAGGCAAATACAAGCCAATAAGCCTGATGTTGTCCTCCTCGACCACCAAAGTAGAACGATATTCGTCATGGAGTTTTCCGCTCCAGGCGAAATGAATATCGTTCGAAAAGAGGAGGAAAAACGGACTAAATATCGAGATCTTCTCTTTGAACTCCGCAGGTTATATCCGGACCATTCTGTCAAAATGGTGGTTCTGATCATAGGAGTCCTTGGTGGAATGATGGACACACTGCTCTCCAACTTGAGGATAATACCTGCTTGCCGTAATATGGCAGAAATCTTAGCAGCGCGAATGCAGAAGGCCGTTATCCTTGGTTCGCTCCGTCTACTCAGGGCACATGATTCTCGGACCCAATAGTCACTCACCCTACGGACGTAGGGAGTGGTTATTGGGGTTAACGACACCAGCGCGCCCTCCGGATGTATCGGAGCACCGGAGACAGGGCCTGACTGGTACATTCCTAACGGAAAAAAAAAAAATAATAATAATAATAATAATAATAATAATAATCTGGATGCCGGAGAGACGTATACTTACCTAGGGGTGGAGCAACGCCACTCCCAAGAGGTACTCACAGTTAAGAACTCTCTCCGCGGCAAGTATCAGCATAAACTCCGACAGATCTGGTCATCAGAACTGTCGGGGAAGAACAAAGTTGCTGCAACCAATATGCTTGCCGTTCCGATCCTTCTCTACTCTTTCGGAGTAATGAAGTGGACTAAGGAAGAGCTGCGACAACTCGACGTTAAAACTCGCAAAGTGATGCATCTCAATAGGTGCTTGCATCCTAAATCGTCCGTTCCACGGTTATACTTTCCCAGACAACGGGGAGGCCGTGGACTTTTGAGTTTGGAGTGTATGCATAACAGAATGGTTCTGGATGGGGCCTGTAAAGTCTTCAGGAGTTCAGATCCCCTTCTCTGCATGGTCCGCGACCATGAAAAAGCAGGGATTGGAGCATTTCTTTTTAAGGCAGCAACCCGTGCGGCCGATGAACTCGGTTTCGTATTCGACACTGAACGGGCTAACCCAAACTCAGTCACCGAGTTGGGACCCGTTCAGCAAAAAGCTCACATCAAAGCTGCGGAGACAGAGGTCCTGCTACAGCTACATATGGATAAGCCAATGCATGGTGTCTTCTTTCACAACATCGAAGACCTTGGCTTATCCAAAAGCTTGACCTTTGCCTTCCTCAGGGCGAGTGAGCTAAAGTCGGAGACCGAGGGATTCATAATGGCCTGCCAGGATGGTGTCTTCAACACCCTCGTCTACCGTAGTCGCGTGATGGGTATAGACGTCCCTGACACCCGATGCAGGGCATGTCGTGGGGCACCTGAGACCGTAATGCATTTGCTATCAGCATGCCCATCTTATGCGGTCTCAGCCTATATCCACAGACATAACGCGGCGCTACGAGTGTTATACTACCATCTACGACACTCGTACGGTATAGACGAGACACCGGTGTTGCCTTATGTTCCGGGGGATATTGAGTCCGTGGTGGAGAATGAGAGGTGCCGGATCTATTGGAACTACTCATTCCCCACCCTCAGGCAAATACAAGCCAATAAGCCTGATGTTGTCCTCCTCGACCACCAAAGTAGAACGATATTCGTCATGGAGTTTTCCGCTCCAGGCGAAATGAATATCGTTCGAAAAGAGGAGGAAAAACGGACTAAATATCGAGATCTTCTCTTTGAACTCCGCAGGTTATATCCGGACCATTCTGTCAAAATGGTGGTTCTGATCATAGGAGTCCTTGGTGGAATGATGGACACACTGCTCTCCAACTTGAAGATAATACCTGCTTGCCGTAATATGGCAGAAATCTTAGCAGCAAGAATGCAGAAGGCCGTCATCCTTGGTTCGCTCCGTCTACTCAGGGCACATGATTCTCGGACCCAATAGTCACTCACCCTACGGACGTAGGGAGTGGTTATTGGGGTTAACGACACCAGCGCGCCCTCCGGATGTATCGGAGCACCGGAGACAGGGCCTGACTGGTACATTCCCAACGGGAAAAAAAAAAATAAAATAATAATAATAATAATAATAATAATAATAATAATAATAATAAATAGGCAGGGAGGTCAACCAAAACCTGAGGCCCTGGTGAGTTGCGACACCACCTACCCGAGCAAAGGATGCAAAATCGGACCGGCAGCTCATGCGCATCCGGGAGGGAAAAGGCATCTTTCCCTCCGGTGTCGGCCGTGGGTTTACTGGGTTAACCCCCCAGTAAACTCTACTACTCGGTTCCAGACGATCGAGGAAGAGGCCCCCACAACCGACCCCCTCGCATTAGGGGGTCAAAGGCAAGGTGGTGGGGCCGCAAACGAGGATTTGCCAGCTTATGACGACCGCGATGAACAAGGACGCTTTGAGTGGACTGATGAATTGAGGGATGACCTTCTGCGTTTTTACGAGTGTAGTGAGCCCGCCCGAAGGGGATACATGGCGAGAATGCATGCGCTGTGGTGCGAAAATCACCCAGAGCATGCCGCTTTCACCTCACAAAATCTCAGGGATTATGTATCCCATCTTCGGGCTCGAGGCTATATTAGGCCCACCCCTCAGCCGGCTAACGAACTGGCAGAAGTGGCAGTTCCACCACGAGTTGGTCTGGCACAGGAGGAGACTTTGATTGCACCGCCAATGGAAGATTTCAGAGCACGTAGGGTGCTTCACGTACCGAAGTACCTGAAGCCAGAACAACTAGCCCAAGTGGATGCAGAGGTTCGGGATGTCCTAATAGAAGAGGCTGATATCTGGCAAATTAACAGCGCCGTGTACAGAGCCGCTCAGTCGCTGACCCAAACGGAGAGAAGGAATCCCTTCTTATCGGTTGGAAGGCACGAGCGACGAGTACAGAAGATGGAAGCCAAGATCAAGTCGGCGAGACAACACGCGTCTCGTATCCAATATGGCAGCCAACAGGCTTTTCACGCCAGCAGTGCGGCGAATAGCGGCAAAATTAAGAAGAGCCCATCACACACTGAATCAAGGAGTGCTGTTGACTACCAAACAGCACTGCCTTGACCTGTTGACTACCAAACAGCACTGCCTTGACAAGTTACGAATGCTAGTGGCTGCAAAAAAGTCACTAGTGAGGCGACTGAGGAGCATCGTGGAAAACTTAAAATTCCGCGATAATCCTTCTCAATTATTCCAAAAGCCTCCGCGTGTTGTAGAAAATCCGCCGAATGCTGATCGGGTAGAAGCCTTCTGGAAGGATATTTATGAACATCCGCAACCACTGAATGTAGACACTCCAGCCCTAACGCAGTTTGAAGCATTCTGCTGAAGGCTTCAACAGCCAGAGCTCAATGAACTGCGCGACCCGATAACCCCGGAAGAAGTTCGACGAGCCCTTGAGGGCTCGAAGAACTCGGCTGCACCAGGTCCGGATGGACTAGGGAACTACTATTGGAAAACATTTCCTAGCACCCACCACCATTTGGCCAGAGTTTTTAACTCATGGTTGAATAGTGAGCAGCAGATTCCCGGTTGGTTTGTCGAGGGGCGAACCGTGCTGATCCCAAAAACGGGAGATTTGTCGGAACCGAAAAACTACAGGCCGATAACAAGCCTGAACGCATGTTATAAGATATTCACCCGCATTTTGTACATGCGAATACTCACCGCAGTTGAACACGTGTACGAAAGGATATATGAGCAAAGAGGGTCAAAGAAGGGAATCGCTGGAAGCAAGGAGAATCTGCAGTATAAGCGTAACCTTTCGATGGCCTGGATCGACTATCGCAAGGCATTTGACACGACATCGCATGAGCTAATCATGCACGTTCTCCGATGCCTTGCGATACCCGATCAAATAGTGAGATGCATTGAACAACTGATGCCGCTTTGGAGGACTCGCTTCACTATAACATCAGGTCAAGCTAGAGTCCAAACAGATCAGGTTATCTTCAGAAGGGGAGTGTTTCAGGGAGATTCTCTGAGCCCCCTTCTCTTTTGCATCTCACTATTGCCATTGTCCGTTGCCCTCAGAAAAACACGTGGATACTACTGCGGCACCCCCAGCAACCGGAGGCATAAGGTGACTCATCTATTCTACATGGATGATCTTAAGCTTTCTGCCTCAGGTGTAAAGGACCTACGTCAGTCTTTGAGGGTGGTGGAGGAGTATACGCAGGCCATCGGCATGGAGTTTGGGATCGACAAATGTGCAACGGTTCATCTCAAAAGAGGACGATGCGACGATTACGGAGAAGACGTCCAGCTCATAGACGGAAGCATCCTACGTCATCTGGGTGCAGGAGAGACGTATACCTACTAGGGAGTGGAACAACACCACTCTCAAGAAGTTATAACTGTCAAAAACTCTCTCCGCGGCAGGTATCAGCACAAAGAAAGAACAAAGTTGCTGCCACAAATATGCTTGCCGTTCCGATCTTTCTCTACTCCTTTGGAGTAATGAAGTGGACTCAGGAAGATCTGCGACAACTTGACGTAAAGACTCGCAAGATGATGCACCTATACAGGAGTTTGCATCCTAAATCGTCCGTTCCTCGGTTATATCTCCACCGACAACAAGGAGGACGAGGACTTTTGAGTTTGGAGTGTCTTCACAACAGAATGGTATTGGATGGAGCATGTAAAGTATTCAGGAGTTAGGACCCCCTTCTCTGCATGGTTCGTGACCATGAAAACGCGGGGATTGGAGCGTTCCTCTTTAAGGCAGCAGCCCGTGCGGCTGATGAACTCGGTCTCAGGTTCGACACCAAACGGCGTGATCCGAACTCTGTCACAGAGTTGGCACCCGTTCGGCAAAAAGCCCATGTAAAGGCCGCAGAGAATGCAGCTCTGCTGCAGCTGCATAGGGATATGCCTTTGCATGGGGTCTTCTTCAGAAACGTTGAAGACCTTGGCTTATCCAAGAACTTGACCTACGCTTTCCTTAGGTCAAGTGGGCTGAAGTCGGAGACCGAGGGATTCATAATGGCCTGCCAAGATGGTGTCTTCAACACCTTGGTCTACCGAAGCCACGTGATGGGTATAGAGGTCCCTGATATTAGATGCAGGGCCTGCCGTCAGGCGCCTGAGACCATTATGCATTTGCTGTCAGCATGTCCAGCACAGACATAACGTGGCTCTACGAGTATTATATTACCACCAACGACACTCGTACGGTATAGACGAGACACCAGTGTTGCCTTACGCTCCGGGGGATATTGAGTCCCTGGTGGAGAATGAGAAGTGCCGGATCTACTGGAACTACTCATTTCCCACCCTCAGGCAAATACAGGCCAATAAGCCTGATGTAGTACTCCTCGACCATTAAAGTAAGACGATTTTCGTCATTGAGTTTTCGGCTCCTGGCGAAACGAATATCGTCCGAAAAGAGGAGGAGAAACGGACGAAATATCGAGATTTACTCTTCGAACTCCGCAGGCTCTATCCAAAAATGGTTGTTCTGATAATAGGGTCCCTTGGCGGTGTTTTGGATTCATTACTCTCGAACCTAAAAATCATACCGGCATGTAGGAAGATGTCAGAAGATGGAAGCCAAGATCAAGTCGGCGAGGCAACACGCGTCTCGTATCCAGTGTGTGGTGGACTTCGTGGCGGCCAATAGGCCTTTCACGCCCGCAGTGCGGCGAATTGCCGCAAAATTGAGACGTGCTCACCACACATTAAATCAAGGTGTGCTGTTCACCATCAAACAGCACTGCCTTGATAGGATACGAACGCTAGTGGCTGCAAAGAAGTCACTAGTGAGGCGGGCGAGAAGTATTGCGGAAAACATAAAGTTCCGCTATAAACCTTCTCGCTTATTCCAAGAGCCTCCACGTGTTGTCGAAAACCCGCCGGCTGCAGATCGGGTGGAAACATTCTGGAAGAATATCTATGAGTATCCGCAACCACTCAACGTAGATACTCCAGCCCTAGCGCAGTTCGAAGCATTTTGCAGCAGGCTTCGGCAGCCTGAGCTCAATGATCTGCGCATTCCGATAACCACGGAAGAAGTACGAGGGGCCCTAAAAGGCTCTAAGAATTTCGCTGCTCCAGGCCCTGATGGGTTGAATAACTATTGGTGGAAAAAGTTTCCAACAACCCAACGCCATCTGGCCAGAGTTTTCAACTCATGGCTAGATGGGGAGCAGCAGATTCCGGAGTGGTTTGTCGAGGGGCGAACCGTGCTCATCCCCAAAAACGGAGATTTGTCTGATCCAAAGAATTACAGGCCGATAACATGCTTGAATGCGTGCTAAGTTGTTTACGCGCATCTTATACACGCGCATTCTCTCCGCAGTTGATCCGGTGTATGAACGGATATATGAGCAAAGAGGGTCAAAGAAAGGGGTCGCCGGCTGCAAGGAGAACCTGCTCATCGATAGATGTATCACGCAGGACTCCGTGCAGTATAAGCGTAACCTTTCGATGGCCTGGATTGATTACCGCAAGGAATTTGATACAACATCACATGAGTTAATCATGCATTTGCTCAGATGCCTTGAGGTACCCAATCAAATAGTGGGATGCATTGGACAACTGATGCCACTCTGGAGGACTCGCTTCACCATAAGATCTGGTAGAGACATAGTCCAAACAGAGCAGGTCATCATTAGAAGAGGCGTGTTTCAGGGAGACTCCCTTAGCCCTCTTCTCTTCTGCATCTCACCATTGCCATTGTCCGTTGCACTCATGAATACCCGTGGGTACAACTGCGGCACCCCCAGCAACCGGAGGCATAATGTCACCCATCTGTTTTACATGGATGACCTCAAATTGTATGCCTCTGGAGAAAGGGACCTACATCAGTCCCTTAGGGTGGTGGAAGAATATACGCATGCTATCGGTATGGAATTTGGGATCGACAAATGTGCCACGGTTCATCTCAAAAGAGGACGATGCGAGGAATACGGAGAGGATGTCCAGCTCGTAGACGGAAGCATCCTACATCATCTGGATGCCGGAGAGACGTATACTTACCTAGGGGTGAAACAACGCCACTCCCAAGAGGTATTCGCAGTTAAAAACTCTCTCCGCGGCAAGTATCAGCATAAACTCCGACAGATCTGGTCATCAGAACTGTCGGGGAAGAACAAAGTTGCCGCAACCAATATGCTTGCCGTTCCGATCCTTCTCTACTCTTTCGGAGTAATGAAGTGGACTAAGGAAGAGCTGCGACAACTCGACGTTAAAACTCGCAAAATGATGCATCTCAATAGGTGCTTGCATCCTAAATCGTCCGTTCCACGGTTATACTTTCCCAGACAACGGGGAGGCCGTGGACTTTTGAGTTTGGAGTGTCTGCATAACAGAATGGTTCTGGATGGGGCCTGTAAAGTCATCAGGAGTTCAGATCCCCTTCTCTGCATGGTCCGCGACCATGAGAAAGCAGGGATTGGAGCATTCCTTTTTAAGGCAGCAACCCGTGCGGCCGATGAACTCGGTCTCGTTTTCGACACTGAACGGGCTAACCCAAACTCTGTCACCGAGTTGGGACCCGTTCAGCAAAAAGCTCAGATAAAAGCTGCGGAGACAGAGGTCCTGCTACAGCTACATATGGATAAGCCAATGCATGATGTCTTGTTTCATAACATCGAAGACCTTGGCTTATCCAAAAGCTTGACCTTTGCCTTCCTCAGGTCGAGTGAGCTAAAGTCGGAGACCGAGGGATTCATAATGGCCTGCCAGGATGGTGTCTTCAACACCCTCGTCTACCGTAATATGGCAGAAATCTCAGCAGCGCGAATGCAGAGGGCCGTCATCCTTGGTTCGCTCCGTCTACTCAGGGCACATGATTCTCGGACCCAATAGTCACTCACCCTACGGATGTAGGGAGTGGTTATTGGGGTTAACGACACCAGCGCGCCCTCCGAATGTATCGGAGCACCGGAGACAGGGCCTGACTGGTACATTCCCAACGGGAAAAAAAATAAACATAATAATAATAATGATGATACTCGTTTTCGACACTGAACGGGCTAACCCAAACTCTGTCACCGAGTTGGGACCCGTTCAGCAAAAAGCTCAGATAAAAGCTGCGGAGACAGAGGTCCTGCTACAGCTACATATGGATAAGCCAATGCATGGTGTCTTCTTTCATAACATCGAAGACCTTGGCTTATCCAAAAGCTTGACCTTTGCCTTCCTCAGGTCGAGTGAGCTAAAGTCGGAGACCGAGGGATTCATAATGGCCTGCCAGGATGGTGTCTTCAACACCCTCGTCTACCGTAGTCGCGTGATGGGTATAGACGTCCCTGACACCCGATGCAGGGCATGTCGTGGGACACCTGAGACCGTAATGCATTTGCTATCAGCATGCCCAACTTATGCGGTCTCAGCCTATATCCACAGGCATAACGCGGCGCTACGAGTGTTGTACTACCACCTACGACACTCGTACGGTATAGACGAGACACCGGTGTTGCCTTATGCTCCGGGGGATATTGAGTCCGTGGTGGAGAATGAGAGATGCCGAATCTATTAGAACTACTCATTCCCCACCCTCAGGCAAATACAAGCCAATAAGCCTGATGTTGTCCTCCTCGACCACCAAAGTAGAACGATATTCGTCATGGAGTTTTCCGCTCCAGGCGAAATGAATATCGTTCGAAAAGAGGAGGAAAAACGGACTAAATATCGAGATTTTCTCTTTGAACTCCGCAGGTTATATCCGGACCATTCTGTCAAAATGGTGGTTCTAATCATAGGAGTCCTTGGTGGAATGATGGACACACTGCTCTCCAATTTGAAGATAATACCTGCTTGCCGTAATATGGCAGAAATCTTAGCAGCAAGAATGCAGAAGGCCGTTATACTTGGTTCGCTTCGTCTACTCAGGGCACACGATTCTCGGACCCAATAATCACTCACTCTACGGATGTAGGGAGTGGTTATTGGGGTTAACAACACCAGCGCGCACTCCGGATGGGTCGGAGCACCGGAGACAGGGCCTGACTGGTACACTCCTAAGGATAATAAACCCTTTTACTCGGTTCCAAATAATCGGGGAAGAGGCCCCCACAACCGACCCCTTCGGATTAGGGGTCGAAGGCAAGGTGGTGGGGCCAACAACGATGATTTGCCAAATGACGACAACCGCAATGACAACGGACGCTTTGAGTGGACGGATAGATTAAGGGATGGACTTCTGTATTGCTATGAGAGCAGTGAGCCCGCATGCATGCTCTTTGGTGTGAGAGACACCCAGAGCATACCGCCGTTTCCGCCCAAAATCTCAGGGATTATGTATCCTATCTCCGGGCTCGAGGCTATGTTAGAGCTCCTCCTCAGCCGGTTAACGAAGTGGCAGATATGCCACGTGTCGGTCTGGCTGCAGAGGAGGCTCGCTTCATACCACCAATGGAGGACATCAGAACCCGCAGGGCGCTTCACAATATGAAGCTCTTGAAGCCGTAAGAACTGGCACGGGTGGATGCGGAGATTGGCGATGTTCTTCCAGAAGAGGCCAACATCTGGCAGATCAATTCTGTCGTGTACGACGCCGCTCGTGCAATATCCCAGACGGAGAGTTGGGACACCACTGCTCTTGTTGGGATATTGAGTCCGTGGTGGAGAATGAGAGGTGCCGGATCTATTGGAACTACTCATTCCCCACCCTCAGGCAAATACAAGCCAATAAGCCTGATGTTGTCCTCCTCGACCACCAAAGTAGAACGATATTCGTCATGGAGTTTTCCGCTCCAGGCGAAATGAATATCGTTCGAAAAGAGGAGGAAAAACGGACTAAATATCGAGATCTTCTCTTTGAACTCCGCAGGTTATATCCGGACCATTCTGTCAAAATGGTGGTTCTGATCATAGGAATCCTTGGTGGAATGCTGGACACACTGCTCTCCAACTTGAAGATAATACCTGCTTGCCGTAATATGGCAGAAATCTCAGCAGCGCGAATGCAGAAGGCCGTCATCCTTGGTTCGCTCCGTCTACTCAGAGCACATGATTCTCGGACCCAATAGTCACTCACCCTACGCATGCCCATCTTATGCGGTCTCAGCCTATATCCACAGGCATAACGCAGCGCTACGAGTGTTGTACTACCATCTACGACACTCGTACGGTATAGACGAGACACCGGTGTTGCCTTATGTTCCGGGGGATATTGAGTCCGTGGTGGAGAATGAGAGGTGCCGGATCTATTGGAACTACTCATTCCCCACCCTCAGGCAAATACAAGCCAATAAGCCTGATGTTGTCCTCCTCGACCACCAAAGTAGAACGATATTCGTCATTGAGTTTTCCGCTCCAGGCGAAATGAATATCGTTCGAAAAGAGGAGGAAAAACGGACTAAATATCGTGATCTTCTCTTTGAACTCCGCAGGTTATATCTGGACCATTCTGTCAAAATGGTGGTTCTGATCATAGGAGTCCTTGGTGGAATGATGGACACACTGCTCTCCAACTTGAAGATAATACCTGCTTGCCGTAATATGGCAGAAATCTTAGCAGCGCGAATGCAGAAGGCCGTCATCCTTGGTTCGCTCCGTCTACTCAGGGCACATGATTCTCGGACCCAATAGTCACTCACCCTACGGACGTAGGGAGTGGATATTGGGGTTAACGACACCAGCGCGCCCTCCGGATGTATCGGAGCACCGGAGACAGGGCTGACTGGTACATTCAAAACAGAAAAAAAAAAAAATATAATAATAATAATAATAATAATAATAATAATAATAATAATAATAATAATAATAATAATAATAATAATAATAATAATAATAATAATAATAATAATAATAATAATAATAATAATAATAATAATAATAATAATAATAATAATAATAATAATAATAATAATAATAATAATAATAATAATAATAATAATAATAATAATAATAATAATAATAATAATTATAATAATAACTATTATTATTATTAAGGCAGGGGGGTCAACCAACACCTAAGGCCCTGGTGAGTAGCGACACCACCTACCCGAGCAGAGGATGCAAAATCGGAACGGCAGCTCATGCGCATCCGGGAGGGAAAAAGCAACTTTCCCTCCGGTGTCGGCCGTGGGTTTACTGGGTTAACCCCCCAGTAAACTCTACTACTCGGTTCCCAACAATCGAGAAAGAGTCCCCCACAACCAACCCCCTTGGATTAGGGGTCAAAGGCAAGGTGGTGGGGCCAACGATGATTTGCCAAATGATGACGACCGCGATATCAACGGACGCTTTGAGTGGACGGACGAATTAAGAGACGGACTTCTGCATTGCTACGAGAGCAGTGAGCCCGCCCGGAGAGGATACATGGCGAGAATGCATGCTCTGTGGTGTGAGAGACACCCAGAGCATGCAGCGTTTTCTGCACAAAATCTAAGGAATTATGTATCCCATCTTCGGGCTCGAGGCTACGTTAGAGCTCCTCCTCAGCCGGTTATCGAAGTGGCAGATATGCCACGTGTCGGTTTGACTGTGGGGGAGAATCGCATTGTTCCACTGATGGGGGATATCAGAACCCGCAGGGCGCTTCACAATATGAAGCCCCTGAAGCCAAAAGAACTGGCACGGGTGGATGCGGAGATGACGATGTTCTTCCAGAAGAGGCTGACATCTGGCAGATCAATTCTGTCGTGTGCGACGCCGCTCATGCTCTATCCCAAACAGAGAGGAGGGACACCACCGCTCTGGTAGGGAGGCATGAACGACGAGTACACAAGATGGAAGCCAAGATCAAGTCGGCGAGACAACACGCGTCCCGTATCCAGTGTGTGGTGGACTTCGTGGCGGCCAATAGGCCTTTCACGCCCGCAGTGCGGCGAATTGCCGCAAAATTGAGACGAGCTCACCACACATTAAATCAAGGTGTGCTGTTCACTATCAAACAGTACTGCCTTGATAGGATACGAATGCTAGTGGCTGCGAAGAAGTCACTAGTGAGGCGGGCGAGAGGTATCGCGGAAAACATAAAATTCCGCGATAAACCTTCTCGCTTATTCCAAGAGCCTCCACGTGTTGTCGATAACTTGCCAGCTGCAGATCGGGTGGAAACATTCTGGAAGAAAATCTATGAGTATCCGCAACCACTCAACGTAGATACTCCAGCCCTAGAGCAGTTCGAAGCATTTTGCAGGGGGCTTCGGCAGCCTGAGCTCAATGACCTGCGCATCTCGATAACCACGGAAGAAGTACGAGGGGCCCTAAGAGGCTCTAAGAATTTCGCTGCTCCAGGCCCTGATGGGTTGAATAACTATTGGTGGAAAAAGTTTCCAACAACCCAATGCCATTTGGCCAGAGTTTTCATTTCATGGCTAGATGTGGAGCAGCAGATTCCAGAGTGGTTTGTCGAGGGGCGAACCGTGCTCATCCCCAAAAACGGAGATTTGTCTGATCCAAAGAATTACAGGCCGATAACATGCTTGAATGCGTGTTATAAGGTGTTTACGCGCATCTTATACACACGCATTCTCTCCGCAGTTGATCCGGTGTATGAACGAGCAAAGAGGGTCAGAGAAAGGGGTCGCCGGGTGCAAGGAGAACCTGCTCATCGATAGATGTATCACGCAGGAATCCGTGCAGTATAAGCGTAACCTTTCGATGGCCTAGATCAATTACCGCAAGGCATTTGATACAACATCACATGAGTTAATCATGCATTTGCTCAGTTGCCATGAGGTACCCAGTCAAATAGTGGGATGCATTGGACAACTGATGCCGCTCTGGAGGACTCACTTCACCATAAGATCTGGTAGAGACATAGTCCAAATAGAGCAGGTCATCATTAGAAGAGGTGTGTTTCAGGGAGACTCCCTTAGCCCTCTTCTCTTCTGCATCTCACTACTGCCATTGTCCGTTGCACTCAGGAATACCCGTGGGTACAACTGCGGCACCCCCAGCAAGCGGAGGCATAAAGTCACCCATCTATTTTACATGGATGACCTCAAATTATATGCCTCTGGAGAAAGGGACCTACATCAGTCCCTTAGGGTGGTGGAAGAATATACGCATGCTATCGGTATGGAGGTTGGGATCGACAAATGTGCCACGGTTCATCTCGTAAGAGGACGATGCGAGGAATACGGAGAGTGTGTCCAGCTCGTAGACGGAAGCATCCTACATCATCTGGATGCCGGAGAGACTTATACCTACCTAGGGGTGGAGCAACGCCGCTCCCACGAGGTATTCACGGTTGAAATCTCTCTCTGCGGCAAGTATTAGCATAAACCCTGACAGATCTGGTCATCAGAACTGTCGGAGAAGAACAAAAATGCTGCAACTAATATGCTTGCCGTTTCGATCCTTCTTTACTCTTTTGGAGTGATGAATTGGACTAAGGAAGAGCTGCAACAACTCGACGTTAAAACTCGCAAAATGATGCATCTTAATAGGAGCTTGCATCCAAAATCGTCCGTTCCACGGTTATACTTTCGTAGACAACGGGGAGGCAGTGGACTTTTGAGTTTGGAGTGTCTGCATAACAGAATGGTTCTGGATAGGGCCTGTAAAGTCATCAGGAGTTCAGATACCCTCCTCTGCATGATCCGCGATCATGAAAAAGCAGGGATTGGAGCATTTCTTTTCAAGGCAGCAACCCGTGCGGCCGATGAACTCGGTCTCGTATTTGACACTGAATGGGCTAACCCAAACTCTGTCACCGAGTTGGGACTCGTTCAGCAAAAAGCTCACATAAAAGCTGCGGAGACAGAGGTTCTGCTACAGCTACATATGGATAAGCCAATGCATGGTGTCTTCTTTCACAACATCGAAGACCTTGGCTTATCCAAAAGCTTGATCTTTGCCTTCCTCAAATCGAGTGAGCTAAAGTCGGAGACCGAGGGATTCATAATAGCCTGCCAGGATGGTGTCTCCAACACCTTTGTCTACCGTAGTCGCGTGATGGGTATAGACGTCCCTGACACCCGATGCAGGGCATGTCGTGGGGCACCTGAGACCGTAATGCATTTGCTCTCAGCATGCCCATCTTACGCGGTCTCAGCCTATATCCACAGGCATAACGCGGCGCTACGAGTGTTGTACTACCATCTACGACACTCGTACGGTATAGACGAGACACCGGTGTTGCCTTATGTTCCGGGGGATATTGAGTCCGTGGTGCAGAATGAGAGGTGCCGAATCTATTGGAACTACTCATTCCCCACCCTCAGGCAAATACAAGCCAATAAGCCTGATGTTGTCCTTCTCGACCACCAAAGTAGAACGATATTCGTCATGGAGTTTTCCGCTCCGGGCGAAATGAAGAGGAAATGAAGGAAATGAAGAGGAAGAAAAACGGACTAAATATCGAGATCTTCTCTTTGAACTCCGCAGGTTGTATCCGGACCATTCTGTCAAAATGGTTGTTCTGATTATAGGAGTCCTTGGTGGAATGATGGACACACTGCTCTCTAATTTGAAGTTAATACCGGCCTGCCGTAATATGGCAGAAATCTTAGTCGCTCGAATGCAGAATGCCGTCATCCTTGGTTTACTTCTGCTCAGAACACATGACTCTCGGACCCAATAATCACTCACCCTACGGACGTAGGGAGTGGTTATTGAGATAAACGACACCAGCGCGTCCAACGGATGGGTCAAAGCACCGGAGACAGGGCCTGACTGGTACACTCTTGAGGGAAAAAACAAATAATAATAATAATTATTATTATTATTACTATTATTATTATCATTATTATTTTTATTATTATTATCAATATTTTCTGAAATCACATAACTGACATGCTTTGTTATGGTTTCACTTTCTTGAAACACCGGGTGCAAGGTAGGTATAAGTCTCTCCGGCATCCAGATGATGTAGTATGCTTCCGTCTACGAGCTGGACATCCTCTCCGTATTCCTCGCATCGTCCTCTTTTGAGATGTACCGTGGCACATTTGTCGATCCCAAATTCCATACCGATAGCATGCGTATATTATTCCACCAACCTAAGGGACTGATGTAGGTCCCTTTCTCCAGAGGCATATAATTTGAGGTCATCCATGTAAAATAGATGGGTGACTTTATGCCTCCGGTTGCTGGGGGTGCCGCAGTTGTACCCACGGGTATTCCTGAGTGCAACAGACAATAGCATTAGTGAGATGCAGAAGAGAAGAGGGCTGAGGGAGTCTTCCTGAAACACGCCTCTTCTAATGATGACTTGCTCTGTTTGGACTATGTCTCTACCAGATCTTATGGTGAAGCGAGTCCTCCAGAGCGGCATCAGTTGTCCAATGCATCCCACTTTTTGACCGGGTACCTCAAGGCATCTGAGCAAATGCATGATTAACTCATGTGATGTTGTATCAAATGCCTTGCGGTAATCGATCCAGGCCATCGAAAGGTTACGGTTAAACTGCACGGAGTCCTGCGTGATACATCTATCGATGAGCAGGTTCTTCTTACACCCGGCGACCCCTTTCTTTGACCCTCTTTGCTCATGTATCCGTTCATACACCGGATCAACTGCGGAGAGAATGCGCGTGTATAAGATGCGCGTAAACATCTTATAACACGCATTCAAGCATGTTATCGGCCTGTAATTCTTTGAATCAGACAAATCTCCGTTTTTGGGGATGAGCACGGTTCGCTCCTCGACAAACCAATTCGGAATCCGCTGCTCCCCAGCAAGCCATGAGCTCAGGCTGCCGAAGCCTCCTGCAAAATGCTTCGAACTGCGCTAGGGCTGGAGTATCTACATTGAGTGGTTGCGGATACTCATAGATATTCTTCCAGAATGTTTCCACCCGATCTGCAGCCGGCGGGTTATCGACAACATGTGGAGGCTCTTGGAATAAGCGAGAAGATTTATCGCAGAACTTTATGTATTCCACGATATCTCTCGCCTGCCTCACTAGTGACTTCTTTGCAGCCACTAGCATTCGTATCCTATCAAGGCAGTGCTGTTTGATGGTGAAAAGCACACCTTGATTTAATGTGTGGTGAGCTCGTCTCAATTTTGCGGCAATTCGCCGCACTGCGGGCGTGAAAGGCATATTGGTCGCCACGAAGTCCACCACACACTGGATACGAGACGCGTGTTGTCTCGCCGACTTGATCTTGGCTTCCGTCTTGTGTACACGTCGCTCATGCCTCTCTACCAGAGCGGTGGTGTCCTTCCTCTCCGTTTGGGATAGAGCGTGAGCGGCGTCGTACACGACAGAATTGATCTGCCAGATGTCAGCCTCTTCTGGAAAAACATCGCCAATCTCCGCATCCACCCGTGCTAGTTCTTGCGGCTTCAGGGGCTTCATATTGTGAAGCGCCCTGCGGGTTCTGATATCCTCCATCAGTGGAACAATGCCATTCTCCTCCGCAGCCAAACCTACACGTGGCATATCTGCCACTTCGATGATGAGATACATAATCCCTGAGATTTTGTGCAGAAAAAGCTGCATGCTCTAGGTGTGTCTCACACCACAGAGCATGCATTCTCGCCATGTATCCTTTCTGGGCGGGCTCACTGCTCTTGTAGCAATGCAGAAGTCCGTCTCTTAATTCATCCGTCCACTCAAAGCGTCCGTTGTTATCGCGGTCGTCATAGTTTGGCAAATCATCGTTGGTCCCACCACCTTGCCTTCGACCCCTAATCCGAGGGAGTCGCTTGTGGGGGCCTCTTCCTCGATTGTTCGGAACCGAGTATTATTATTATTATTATTATTATTATTATTATTATTATTATTATTATTATTATTATTATTATTATTATTATTATTATTATTATTATTATTATTATTATTATTATTATTATTATTATTATTATTATTATTATTATTATTATTATTATTATTATTTTTTTTTTTTTTTTTTCTCCTTAGGAGTGTACCAGTCAGGCCCTGTCTCCGGTGCTCCGACCCATCCGGAGGGCGCGCTGGTGTCGTTAACCCCAATAACCACTCCCTACATCCGTAGGGTGAGTGATTATTGGGTCCGAGAATCGTGTGCCCTGAGTAGACGAAGCGAACCAAGTATAACGGCCTTCTGCATTCTTGCTGCTAAGATTTCTGCCATATTACGGCAAGCAGGTATTATTTTCAAATTGGAGAGCAGTGTGTCCATCATTCCACCAAGGACTCCTATGATCAGAACCACCATTTTGACAGAATGGTCCGGATATAACCTGCGGAGTTCAAAGAGAAGATCTCGATATTTAGTCCGTTTTTCCTCCTCTTTTCGAACGATATTAATTTCGCCTGGAGCGGAAAACTCCATGACGAATATCGTTCTACTTTGGTGGTCGAAGAGGACAACATCAGGCTTATTGGCTTGTATTTGCCTGAGGGTGGGGAATGAGTAGTTCCAATAGATTCGGCATCTCTCATTCTCCACCACGGACTCAATATCCCCCGGAGCATAAGGCAACACCGGTGTCTCGTCTATACCGTACGAGTGTCGTAGGTGGTAGTACAACACTCGTAGCGCCGCGTTATGCCTGTGGATATAGTCTGAGACCGCATAAGATGGGCATGCTGATAGCAAATGCATCACGGTCTCAGGTGCCCCACGACATGCCCTGCATCGGGTGTCAGGGACGTCTATACCCATCACGCGACTACGGTAGACGAGGGTGTTGAAGACACCATCCTGGCAGGCCATTATGAATCCCTCGGTCTCCGACTTTAGCTCACTCGACCTGAGGAAGGCAAATCGGTCTCCGACTTTAGCTCACTCGACCTGAGGAAGGCAAAGGTCAAGCTTTTGGATAAGCCAAGGTCTTCGATGTTGTGAAAGAAGACGCCATGCATTGGCTTATCCATATGTAGCTGTAGCAGGACCTCTGTCTCCGCAGCTTTGATGTGAGCTTTTTGCTGAACGGGTCCCAACTCGGTGACAGAGTTTGGGTTAGCCCGTTCAGTGTCGAATACGAGACCGAGTTCATCGGCCGCACGGGTTGCTGCCTTAAAAAGAAATGCTCCAATCCCTGCTTTTTCATGGTCGCGGACCATGCAGAGAAGGGGATCTGAACTCCTGATGACTTTACAGGCCCCATCCAGAACCATTCTGTTATGCATACACTCCAAACTCAAAAGTCCACGGCCTCCCCGTTGTCTGGGAAAGTATAACCGTGGAACGGACGATTTAGGATGCAAGCACCTATTGAGATGCATCACTTTGCGAGTTTTAACGTCGAGTTGTCGCAGCTCTTCCTTAGTCCACTTCATTACTCCGAAAGAGTAGAGAAGGATCGGAACGGCAAGCATATTGGTTGCAGCAACTTTGTTCTTCCCCGACAGTTCTGATGACCAGATCTGTCGGAGTTTGTGCTGATACTTGCCGCGGAGAGAGTTCTTAACTGTGAATACCTCTTGGGAGTGGCGTTGCTCCACCCCTAGGTAAGTATACGTCTCTCCGGCATCCAGATGATGTAGGATGCTTCCGTCTACGAGCTGGACATCCTCTCCGTATTCCTCGCATCGTCCTCTTTTAAGATGAACCGTGGCACATTTGTCGATCCCAAATTCCATTCCGATAGCATGCGTGTACTCTTCCACCACCCTAAGGGACTGATGTAGGTCCCTTTCTCCAGAGGCATATAATTTTAGGTCATCCATGTAGAACAAATGGGTGACTTTATGCCTCCGGTTGCTGGGGGTGCCGCAGTTGTACCCACGGGTATTCCTAAGTACAACGGACAATGGCAATAGTGAGATGCAGAAGAGAAGAGGGCTGAGGGAGTCTCCCTGAAACACGCCTCTTCTAATGATGACCTGCTCTGTTTGGACTGTGTCTCTACCAGATCTTATGGTGAAGCGAGTCCTCCAGAGTGGCATCAGTTGTCCAATACATCCCACTATTTGATCGGGTACCTCAAGACATCTGAGCAAATGCATGATTAACTCATGCGATGTTGTATCAAATGCCTTGCGGTAATCGATCCAGGCCATCGAAAGGTTACGCTTATACTGCACGGAGTCCTGCGTGATACATCTATCGATGAGCAGGTTCTCCTTGCAGCCGGCGACCCCTTTCTTTGACCCTCTTTGCTCATATATCCGTTCGTACACCGGATCAACTGCGGAGAGAATGCGCGTGTATAAGATGCGTGTAAACAACTTATAACACGCATTCAAGCATGTTATCGGCCTGTAATTCTTTGGATCAGACAAATCTCCGTTTTTGGGGATGAGCACGGTTCGCCCCTCGACAAACCACTCCGGAATCTGCTGCTCCCCATCTAGCCATGAGTTAAAAACTCTAGCCAGATGGCGGTGGGTTGTTGGAAACTTTTTCCACCAATAGTTATTCAACCCATCAGGGCCTGGAGCAGCGAAATTCTTAGAACCTTTTAGGGCCCTTCGAACTTCTTCCGTGGTTATCGGATTGCGCAGATCATTGTGCTCATGCTGCCGAAGCGTCCTGCAGTAAGCTTCGAACTGCGCTAGGGCTGGAGTGTCTACATTGAGTGGTTGCGGAAACTCATAGATGTTCTTCCAGAAGGTTTCTACCCGATCAGCAGCCGGCGGGTTATCGACAACACGTGGAGGCTCTTGGAATAAGCGAGAAGGTTTATCGCGGAACTTCATGTTTTCCGCGATACTTCTCGCCCGCCTCACTAGTGACTTCTTTGCAGCCACTAGCATTCGTATCCTATCAAGACAGTGCTGTTTTATGGTAAACAGCACGCCTTGATTCAATGTGTGGTGAGCTCGTCTTAGCTTTGCAGCAATTCGCCGCACTGCCGGCGTAAAAGGCCTATTGGCCGACATGTAGTCCACCACACACTGGATACGAGACGCGTGTTGTCTCGCCGACTTGATCTTAGCTTCCATCTTGTGAACGCGTCGCTCATGCCTCCCAACAAGAGCGGTGGTTTCCCTCCTCTCCGTCTGGGATAGAGCACGAGCGGCGTCGTACACGACAGAATTGATCTGCCAGATGGTAGCCTCTTCTGAAAGAACATCGCCAATCTCTGCATCCACTCGTGCCAGTTCTTGCGGCTTCAGGGGCTTCATATTGTGAAGCGCCCTGCGGGTTCTGATGTCCTCCATTGGTGGTATGATGCGAGCCTCCTCTACAGCCAGACCGACACGTGGCATATCTGCCACTTCTGCCACTTCGTTAATCGGCTGAGGAGGAGCTCTAACATAGCCTCGAGCCCGGAGATAGGAAACATAATCCCTGAGATTTTGGGCGGAAACGGCGGCATGCTCTGGGTGTCTTTCACACCAGAGAGCATGCATCCTTGCCATGTATCCTCTCCGGGCGGGCTCACTGCTCTCGTAGATATACAGAAGTCCGTCTCTCAATTCGTCCGTCCACTCAAAGCGTCCGTTGTCATTGCGGTTGTCATTTGGCAAATCATCGTTGTTGGCCCCACCACCTGGCCTTTGACCCCTAATCCGAGGGGGTCGGTTGTGGGGGCCTCTTCCCCGATTGTTTGGAACCGAGTATTAGGGTTTACTGGGGGGTTAACCCAGTAAACCCACGGCCGACACCGGAGGGAAAGATGCCTTTTCCCTCCCGGATGCGCATGAGCTGCCGGTCCGATTTTGCATCCTTTGCTCGGGTAGGTGGTGTCGCAACTCACCAGGGCCTTAGGTGTTGGTTGACCTCCCTGCCATTATTATTATTATTATTATTATTATTATTATTATTATTATTATTATTATTATTATTATTATTATTATTATTATTATTATTATTATTATTATTATTATTATTATTATTATTATTATTATTATTATTATTATTATTATTATTATTATTATTATTATTATTATTATTATTTTTTCCCCGTTGGGAATGTACCAGTCAGGCCCTGTCTCCGGTGCTCCGATACATCCGGAGGGCGCGCTGGTGTCGTTAACCCCAATAACCACTCCCTACGTCCGTAGGGTGAGTGACTATTGGGTCCGAGAATCATGTGCCCTGAGTAGACGGAGCGAACCAAGGATGACGGCCTTCTGCATTCTTGCTGCTAAGATTTCTGCCATATTACGGCAAGCAGGTATTATCTTCAAGTTGGAGAGCAGTGTGTCCATCATTCCACCAAGGACTCCTATGATCAGAACCACCATTTTGACAGAATGGTCCGGATATAACCTGCGGAGTTCAAAGAGAAGATCTTGATATTTAGTCCGTTTTTCCTCCTCTTTTCGAACGATATTCATTTCGCCTGGAGCGGAAAACTCCATGACGAATATCGTTCTACTTTGGTGGTCGAGGAGGACAACATCAGGCTTATTGGCTTGTATTTGCCTGAGGGTGGGGAATGAGTAGTTCCAATAGATCCGGCACCTCTCATTCTCCACCACGGACTCAATATCCCCCGGAACATAAGGCAACACCGGTGTCTCGTCTATACCGTACGAGTGTCGTAGATGGTAGTATAACACTCGTAGCGCCGCGTTATGCCTGTGGATATAGGCTGAGACCGCATAAGATGGGCATGCTGATAGCAAATGCATTACGGTCTCAGGTGCCCCACGACATGCCCTGCATCGGGTGTCAGGGACGTCTATACCCATCACGCGACTACGGTAGACGAGGGTGTTGAAGACACCATCCTGGAAGGCCATTATGAATCCCTCGGTCTCCGACTTTAGCTCACTCGCCCTGAGGAAGGCAAAGGTCAAGCTTTTGGATAAGCCAAGGTCTTCGATGTTGTGAAAGAAGACACCATGCATTGGCTTATCCATATGTAGCTGTAGCAGGACCTCTGTCTCCGCAGCTTTGATGTGAGCTTTTTGCTGAACGGGTCCCAACTCGGTGACAGAGTTTGGGTTAGCCCGTTCAGTGTCGAATACGAGACCGAGTTCATCGGCCGCACGGGTTGCTGCCTCAAAAAGAAATGCTCCAATCCCTGCTTTTTCATGGTCGCGGACCATGCAGAGAAGGGGATCTGAACTCCTGATGACTTTACAGGCCCCATCCAGAACCATTCTGTTATGCATACACTCCAAACTCAAAAGTCCACGGCCTCCCCGTTGTCTGGGAAAGTATAACCGTGGAACGGACGATTTAGGATGCAAGCACCTATTGAGATGCATCACTTTGCGAGTTTTAACGTCGAGTTGTCGCAGCTCTTCCTTAGTCCACTTCATTACTCCGAAAGAGTAGAGAAGGATCGGAACGGCAAGCATATTGGTTGCAGCAACTTTGTTCTTCCCCGACAGTTCTGATGACCAGATCTGTCGGAGTTTATGCTGATACTTGCCGCGGAGAGAGTTCTTAACTGTGAATACCTCTTATTATTATTATTATTATTATTATTATTATTATTATTATTATTATTATTATTATTATTATTATTATTATTATTATTATTATTATTATTATTATTATTATTATTATTATTATTATTATTATTATTATTATTATTATTATTATTATTTTTTTTTTTTTTGTTTTCCCGTTGGGAATGTACCAGTCAGGCCCTGTCTCCGGTGCTCCGATACATCCGGAGGGCGCGCTGGTGTCGTTAACCCCAATAACCACTCCCTACGTCCGTAGGGTGAGTGACTATTGGGTCCGAGAATCATGTGCCCTGAGTAGACGGAGCGAACCAAGGATGACGGCCTTCTGCATTCGCGCTGCTAAGATTTCTGCCATATTACGGCAAGCAGGTATTATCTTCAAGTTGGAGAGCATTGTGTCCATCATTCCACCAAGGACTCCTATGATCAGAACCACCATTTTGACAGAATGGTCCGGATATAACCTGCGGAGTTCAAAGAGGAGATCTCGATATTTAGTCCGTTTTTCCTCCTCTTTTCGAACGATATTCATTTCGCTTGGAGCGGAAAACTCCATGACGAATATCGTTCTACTTTGGTGGTCGAGGAGGACAACATCAGGCTTATTGGCTTGTATTTGCCTGAGGGTGGGGAATGAGTAGTTCCAATAGATCCGGCACCTCTCATTCTCCACCACGGACTCAATATCCCCCGGAACATAAGGCAACACCGGTGTCTCGTCTATACCGTACGAGTGTCGTAGATGGTAGTATAACACTCGTAGCGCCGCGTTATGCCTGTGGATATAGGCTGAGACCGCATAAGATGGGCATGCTGATAGCAAATGCATTACGGTCTCAGGTGCCCCACGACATGCCCTGCATCGGGTGTCAGGGACGTCTATACCCATCACGCGACTACGGTAGACGAGGGTGTTGAAGACACCATCCTGGCAGGCCATTATGAATCCCTCGGTCTCCGACTTTAGCTCACTCGACCTGAGGAAGGCAAAGGTCAAGCTTTTGGACAAGCCAATGTCTTCGATGTTGTGAAAGAAGACACCATGCATTGGCTTATCCATATGTAGCTGTAGCAGGACCTCTGTCTCCGCAGCTTTGATGTGAGCTTTTTGCTGAACGGGTCCCAACTCGGTGACAGAGTTTGGGTTAGCCCGTTCAGTGTCGAATACGAGACCGAGTTCATCGGCCGCACGGGTTGCTGCCTTAAAAAGAAATGCTCCAATCCCTGCTTTTTCATGGTCGCGGACCATGCAGAGAAGGGGATCTGAACTCCTGATGACTTTACAGGCCCCATCCAGAACCATTCTGTTATGCAGACACTCCAAACTCAAAAGTCCACGGCCTCCCCGTTGTCTGGAAAAGTATAACCGTGGAACGGACGATTTAGGATGCAAGCTCCTATTGAGATGCATCATTTTGCGAGTTTTAACGTCGAGTTGTCGCAGCTCTTCCTTAGTCCACTTCATTACTCCGAAAGAGTAAAGAAGGATCGGAACGGCAAGCATATTGGTTGCAGCAACTTTGTTCTTCCCCGACAGTTCTGATGACCAGATCTGTCGGAGTTTATGCTGATACTTGCCGCGGAGAGAGTTCTTAACTGTGAATACCTCTTGGGAGTGGCGTTGCTCCACCCCTAGGTAAGTATACGTCTCTCCGGCATCCAGATGATGTAGGATGCTTCCGTCTACGAGCTGGACATCCTCTCCGTATTCCTCGCATCGTCCTCTTTTAAGATGAAGCGTGGCACATTTGTCGATCCCAAATTCCATTATTATTATTATTATTATTATTATTATTATTATTATTATTATTATTATTATTATTATTATTATTATTATTATTATTATTATTATTATTATTATTATTATTATTATTATTATTATTATTATTATTATTATTATTATTATTATTATTATTATTATTATTATTATTATTATTATTATTATTATTATTTTTTTTTTTTTCCTGTTGGGAATGTACCAGTCAGGCCCTGTCTCCGGTGCTCCGATACATCCGGAGGGCGCGCTGGTGTCGTTAACCCCAATAACCACTCCCTACGTCCGTAGGGTGAGTGACTATTGGGTCCGAGAATCATGTGCCCTGAATAGACGGAGCGAACCAAGGATGACGGCCTTCTGCATTCGCGCTGCTAAGATTTCTGCCATATTACGACAAGCAGGTATTATCTTCAAGTTGGAGAGCAGTGTGTCCATCATTCCACCAAGGACTCCTATGATCAGAACCACCATTTTGACAGAATGGTCCGGATATAACCTGCAGAGTTCAAAGAGAAGATCTCGATATTGAGTCCGTTTTTCCTCCTCTTTTCGAACGATATTCATTTCGCCTGGAGCAGAAAACTCCTTGACGAGTATCGTTCTACTTTGGTGGTCGAGGAGGACAACATCAGGCTTATTGGCTTGTATTTGCCTGAGGGGAGGGAATGAGTAGTTCCAATAGATCCGGCACCTCTCATTCTCCACCACGGACTCAATATCCCCCGGAACATAAGGCAACACCGGTGTCTCGTCTATACCGTACGAGTGTCGTAGATGGTAGTATAACACTCGTAGCGCCGCGTTATGCCTGTGGATATAGCCTGAGACCGCATAAGATGGGCATGCTGATAGCAAATGCATTACGGTCTCAGGTGCCCCACGACATGCCCTGCATCGGGTGTCAGGGACGTCTATACCCATAACGCGACTACGGTAGACGAGGGTGTTGAAGACACCATCCTGGCAAGCCATCATGGATCCCTCGGTCTCCGACTTTAGCTCACTCGACCTGAGGTAGGCAAAGGTCAAGCTTTTGGATAAGCCAATGTCTTCGATGTTGTGAAAGTAGACACCATGCTTATCCATATGTAGCTGTAGCAGGACCTCTGTCTCCGCAGCTTTGATGTGAGCTTTTTGCTGATCGGGTCCCAACTCGGTGACAGAGTTTGGGTTAGCCCGTTCAGTATCGAATACGAGACCGAGTTCATCGGCCGCAAGGGTTGCTGCCTTAAAAAGAAATACTCCAATTCCTGCTTTTTCATGGTCGCGGACCATGCAGAGAAGGGGATCTGAACTCCGGATGACTTTACAGGCCCCATCCAGAACCATTCTGTTATGCAGACACTCCAAACTCAAAAGTCCACGGCCTCCCCGTTGTCTGGAAAAGTATAACCGTGGAACGGACGATTTAGGATGCAAGCTCCTATTGAGATGCATCATTTTGCGAGTTTTAACGTCGAGTTGTCGCAGCTCTTCCTTAGTCCACTTCATTACTCCGAAAGAGTAAAGAAGGATCGGAACGGCAAGCATATTGGTTGCAGCAACTTTGTTCTTCCCCGACAGTTCTGATGACCAGATCTGTCGGAGTTTATGCTGATACTTGCCGCGGAGAGAGTTCATAACTGTGAATAACTCTTGGGAGTGGCGTTGCTCCACCCCTAGGTAAGTATACGTCTCTCCGGCATCCAGATGATGTAGGATGCTTCCGTCTACGAGCTGGACATCCTCTCCGTATTCCTCGCATCAACCTCTTTTGAGATGAACCGTGGCACATTTGTCGATCCCAAATTCCATTCCGATAGCATGCGTGTACTCTTCCACCACCCTAAGGGACTGATGTAGGTCCCTTTCTCCAGAGGCATATAATTTTAGGTCATCCATGTAAAACAGATGGGTGACTTTATGCCTCCGGTTGCTGGGAGTGCCGCAGTTGTACCCACGGGTATTCCTGAGTACAACGGACAATGGCAATAGTGAGATGCAGAAGAGAAGAGGGCTGAGGGAGTCTCCCGGAAACACGCCTCTTCTAATGATGACCTGCTCTGTTTGGACTGTGTCTCTACCAGATCTTCTGGTGAAGCGAGTCCTCCAGAGTGGCATCAGTTGTCCAATACATCCCACTATTTGATCGGGTACCTCTAGACATCTGAGCAAATGCATGATTAATTCATGCGATGTTGTATCAAATGCCTTGCGGTAATCGATCCAGGCCATCGAAAGGTTACGCTTATACTGCACGGAGTCCTGCGTGATACATCTATCGATGAGCAGGTTCTCCTTGCAGCCGGCGACCCCTTTCTTTGACCCTCTTTGCTCATATATCCGTTCGTACACCGGATCAACTGCGGAGAGAATGCGCGTGTACAAGATGCGTGTAAACACCTTATAACACGCATTCAAGCATGTTATCGGCCTGTAATTCTTTGGATCAGACAAATCTCCGTCTTTGGGGATGAGCACGGTTCGCCCCTCGATAAACCACTCCGGAATCTGCTGCTCCCCATCTAGCCATGAGTTGAAAACTCTGGCCAGATGGCGGTGGGTTGTTGGAAACTTTTTCCACCAATAGTTATTCAACCCATCAGGGCCTGGAGCAGCGAAATTCTAAGAGCCTTTTAGGGCCCCTCGTACTTCTTCCGTGGTTATCGGAATGCGCAGATCATTGAGCTCAGGCTGCCGAAGCCTCCTGCAAAATGCTTCGAACTGCGCTAGGGCTGGAGTATCTACGTTGAGTGGTTGCGGATACTCATAGATATTCTTCCAGAATGTTTCCACCCGATCTGCAGCCGGCGGGTTATCGACAACACGTGGAGGCTCTTGGAATAAGCGAGAAGGTTTATCGCGGAACTTTATGTTTTCCGCGAGACCTCTCGCCCGCCTCGCTAGTGACTTCTTTGCAGCCACTAGCATTCGTATCCTATCAAGGCAGTGCTGTTTGATGGTGAACAGCACACCTTGATTTAATGTGTGGTGAGCTCGTCTCAATTTTGCGGCAATTCGCCGCACTGCGAGCGTGAAAGGCCTATTGGCCGCCACGAAGTCCACCACACACTGGATACGAGACGCGTGTTGTCTCGCCGACTTGATCTTGGCTTCCATCTTGTGTACACGTCGTTCGTGCCTCCATACCATAGCGGTGGTGTCCCTCCTCTCCGTTTGGGATAGAGCATGAGCGGCGTCGTACACGACAGAATTGATCTGCCAAATGTCAGCCTCTTCTGGAAGAACATCGCCAATCTCCGCATCCACCCGTGCCAGTTCTTGCGGCTTCAGGGGCTTCTTCGTGTGAAGCGCCCTGCGGGTTCTGATATCCTCCATTAGTGGAACAATGCGATTCTCCTCCACAGCCAAACCGACACGAGGCATGTCTGACACTTCGATAACTGGCTGAGGAGGAGCTCTAACGTAGCCTCGAGCCCGAAGATGGGATACATAATCCATGCGATTTTGTGCGGAAAACGCTGCATGCTCTGGGTGTCTCTCACACCACAGAGCATGCATTCTCGCCATGTATCCTCTCCGGACGGGCTCACTGCTCTCGTAGCAATGCAGAAGTCCGTCTCTTAATTCGTCTGTCCACTCAAAGCGTCCGTTGTTATCGCGGTCGTCATCGTTTGGCAAATCATCGTTGTGTACACGTCACCTTGCCTATGACCCCTAATCCGAGGGGGTCGGTTGTGGGGGCCTCTTCCTCTTCCTCGATCTATTTTTTTATCATTATTATTATTATAATTATTATTATTATTATTATTATTTTCTCCTTGGAGTGTACCAGTCAGGCCCTGTCTCCGGTGCTCCGACCCATCCGGAGGGCGCGCTGGTGTCGTTAACCCCAATAACCACTCCCTACGTCCGTAGGGTGAGTGATTATTGGGTCCGAGAATCGTGTGCCCTGAGTAGACGGAGCGAACCAAGTATAACGGCCTTCTGCATTCTTGCTGCTAAGATTTCTGCCATATTTCGGCAAGCTGGTATTATCTTCAAGTTAGAGAGCAGTGTGTCCATCATTCCACCAAGGACTCCTATAATCAGAACCACCATTTTGACAGAATGATCCGGATATAACCTGCGGAGTTCAAAGAGAAGATCTCGATATTTAGTCCGTTTTTCCTCCTCTTTTCGAACGATATTCATTTCGCCTGGAGCGGAAAACTCCATGACGAATATCGTTCTACTCTGGTGGTCGAGGAGGACAACATCAGGCTCATTGGCTTGTATTTGCCTGAGGGTGGGGAATGAGTAGTTCCAATAGATTCGGCATCTCTCATTCTCCACCACGGACTCAATATCCCCCGGAGCAGAAGGCAACTCCGGTGTCTCGTCTATGCCGTACGATTGTCGTAGGTGGTAGTACAACACTCGTAGCGCCGCGTTATGCCTGTGGATATAGGCTGAGACCGCATAAGATGGGCATGCTGATAGCAAATGCATTACGGTCTCAGGTGCCCCACGACATGCCCTGCATCGGGTGTCAGGGACGTCTATACCCAAAACGCGACTACAGTAGACAAGGGTGTTGAAGACACCATCCTGGCAGGCCATTATGAATCCCTCGGTCTCCGACTTTAGCTCACTTGACCTGAGGAAGGGAAAGGTCATGCTTTTGGATAAGCCAAGGTCTTCGATGTTGTGAAAGAAGACACCATGCATTGGCTTATCCATATGTAGCTGTAGCAGGACCTCTGTCTCCGCAGCTTTTATGTGAGCTTTTTGCTGAACGGGTCCCAACTCGGTGACAGAGTTTGAGTTAGCCCGTTCAGTGTCGAAAACGAGACCGAGTTCATCGGCCGCACGGGTAGCTGCCTTAAAAAGGAAGGCTCCAATCCCTGCTTTCTCATGGTCGCGGACCATGCAGAGAAGGGGATCTGAACTCCTGATGACTTTACAGGCCCCATCCAGAACCATTCTGTTATGCAGACACTCCAAACTCAAAAGTCCACGGCCTCCCCGTTGTCTAGGAAAGTATAACCGTGGAACGGACGATTTAGGATGCAAGCTCCTATTGAGATGCATCATTTTGCGAGTCTTAACGTCAAGTTGTCGCAGCTCTTCCTTAGTCCACTTCATCACTCCGAAAGAGTAAAGAAGGATCGGAACGGCAAGCATATTAGTTGCAGCAACTTTGTTCTTCCCGGACAGTTCTGATGACCAGATCTGTCGGAGTTTATGCTGATACTTGCCGCGGAGAGAGTTCTTAACTGTAATTACCTCTTGGGAGCGGCGTTGCGCCACCCCTAGGTAAGTATAAGTCTCTCCGGCATCCAGATGATGTAGGATGCTTCCGTCTACGAGCTGGACATCCTCTCCGTATTCCTCGCATCGTCCTCTTTTGAGATGAACCGTGGCACATTTGTCGATCCCAAATTCCATTCCGATAGCATGCGTATATTCTTCCACCACCCTAAAGGACTGATGTATGTGCCTTTCTCCAGAGGCATATAATTTTAGGTCATCCATGTAAAACAGGTGGGTGACTGTATGCCTCCGGTTGCTGGGGGTGCCGCAGCTGTACCCACGGGTATTCCTGAGTGCAACGGACAATGGCAATAGTGAGATGCAGAAGAGAAGAGGGCTGAGGGAGTCTCCCTGAAACACGCCTCTTCTAATGATGACCTGCTCTGTTTGGACTATGTCTCCACCAGATTTTATTGTGAAGCGAGTCCTCCAGAGCGGCATCAGTTGTCCAATGCATCCCACTATTTGATCGGGTACCTCAAGGCATCTGAGCAAATGCATGATTAACTTATGCGATGTTGTATCAAATGCCTTGCGGTAATCGATCCAGGCCATCGAAAGGTTACGCTTGTACTGCACGGAGTCCTGCGTGATACATCTATCGATGAGCAGGTTCTCCTTGCAGCCGGCAACCCCTTTCTTTGACCCTCTTTGCTCATATATCCGTTCATACACCGGATCAACTGCGGAGAGAATGCGTGTGTATAAGATGCGCGTGAACACCTTATAACACGCATTCAAGCACGTTATCGGTCTGTAATTCTTTGGATCAGACAAATCTCCGTTTTTGGGGATGAGCACGGTTCGCCCCTCGACAAACCACTCCGGAATCTGCTGCTCCCCATCTAGCCATGAGTTGAAAACTCTAGCCAGATGGCGGTGGGTTGCTGGAAACTTTTTCCACCAATAGTTATCCAACCCATCGGGTCCTGGAGCAGCAAAGTTCTTTGAGCCTTTGAGGGCTCTTTGAACTTCTTCCGGGGTTATCGGATTGCGCAGATCATTAAGCTCAGGCTGCCGAAGCCTCCTGCAGAATGCTCAGAACTGCGCTAGGGCTGGAGTATCTACATTGATTGGTTGTGGATACTCATAGATGTTCTTCCAGAAGGTTTCCACCCGATCAACAGCCGGCGGGTTATCAACAACACGTGGAGGCTCTTGAAATAAACGAGAAGTTTTATCGCGGAATTTCAAGTTTTCCGCGACTCCTCTCGCTCGCCTCACTAGTGACTTCTTTGCAGCCACTAGCATTCGTATCCTATCAAGACAGTGCTGTTTGATGGTAAACAGCACCCCTTGATTCAATGTGTGGTGAGCTCGTCTTAATTTTGCGGCAATTCGCCGCACTGCAGGTGTGAAAGGCCTATTGGCCGCCACGTAGTCCACCACACACTGGATACGAGACGCGTGTTGTCTCGCCGACTTGATCTTAGCTTCCATCTTGTGTACGCGTCGCTCATGCCTCCCAACTACAGCGGTGGTGTCCCTCCTCTGCGTTTGGGTTAGAGCATGAGCGGCGTTATACACGACAGAATTGATCTGCCAGATGTCAGCATCTTCTGGAAGAACATCGCCGATCTCCGCATCCACTCGTGCCAGTTCTTGTGGCTTCAGGGCTTCACATGGTGAAGTGCCCTGCGAGTTCTGATGTCCTCCATCGGTGGTATGATGCGAGCATTCTCCACAGCCAGACCGACATGTGGCATTACTTGTACAGAAACACGAAGAGAAAAAATGTACAATGATAAATAATAGAACTGTTAGGCCAAGTGGCCGATTTTTGCACAGCTTCCTCAAAATATAAATATGATTACACTTCGTATTATGCGATCCGTTGTTTGCTTTTTGTGCTGCGCGATATTACCTCACCGCGCGGTATTGCCCCGCCTTCCCCTGCATAGATGATATTATTTCTGACCGTTTTTGATTTTACAAGTTCGTAAAGTAAGTAGGACTTGTTTGTATGAGCGTGAAGTTTGTTGAATGAAGCACAACCGAATTCAACAAACACGCGAGTACAAAAAAGCCATTTGCAAAAGTGTTTCGTACAAAGTTTTTTCTTCGACAGTTATTATATTGCCAAATTGTAGCAATTTATTCATTAATTTGAATGTTCAATGATATGGATTGTCGTCGTATTATCAAATAAAGATTTCCGAGTTATATTTGACGCAAAAACTGTATTTTTTTAAAATTCATAAATGTATGAACAGTGTGTATAAAATTATTTCACGCACAGGATGATTTTACGCATAGGTGATTTTTTACGCACTTGTGCGAAATAGTATTTCTTTACGCACTGTCATCAGTGCGTTAAAGCTTGGTTTACGCACTGTCGTAGAAAAAGTATATTTTGATTTGATTCGATTTGATTAGTGCTCAAAAATTCTGCACTAATCGAAGCACAACGTCTTTGTCTCCTACTGTTGGACACCATTCTTCTCTACTTTTTGGCAGCTGTAAAACAAATTCAACGTGATAAAAGGCAAATGGAGAAATTGATCAGACAATTCGTGAATAAATAGAACTTTTAAGTAGCAACTCATTTCCAATTGTTAATCAAAGAAATCACTGGAAATGAAATCAGTCGTACACAACAACTCTTTAATTATTATGCTTACATACTTGGGTTATTCTGGTTAGAGGCAAAGAAATAATGACGACATTATCCAAAAGTTGAATGAGTTAAAGTACTGTCTCGTGCCCACTCTTACCCAATCAGCAATTCACGTGGTTTCACTTCCATTCATATCTACAATGTAAATTGAAACACAGAATTGCGCTAATTCCTCCTCATCAAATCCGATGTTGAGCTCTGCAGTTCTGTTAATTCGCATCACATTTACTCAAACCACAGTAAACTAAAACGAAAGTGCAGTTATATGCAATTATGACGCATCTCGATTCAATTCAGTGCTTCGATTACCATCGAACTGTTAGGAGTGGCGTAATAGAGCAAACATAGGAATTTCAATTACAGCAAGTGAGTTAGTCACGATAAGTGAATATCATGAATCGTCTATGCTGCGAAGATCTGGTGGAATAGTCATGAATTAAGTGAAGTAGTACATCATCAGGAAAAAATGTATTCGATTCTTGTCAGGCTCTTAGAGTGCTCCTCAGTTTGTTCGCATTTGCAGTTTTAGTAAACATTAGCTTTTGTTGACATTTTCATTATGTTCAGTTCAACTAAATTGTTTTTTACTTTTCTTTCGCGAATTGGATATATTGCATTTGATTCAATCCTCATCACTGGAATAGTATCTCAATACAATATGAAGTTATAGATCTTCCGAAAAATCAAGGAACTCCATGTCCTAATCATAATAAATTTGTACCAAATAAAAAAATCATGGATCTCATGTAAAATTCAGATACACACAGTTTGATCGCTAGCGAATTTGAATAAACGACATAAAAGATTCAATGAATTACAAATTGAATATCATTGGCACTTGCCCGTGTCTCGAGGATCCAAATATATTTTGACCTGAATAGGCAGAACATAGAAAGCCATGGCATACAACAGGATTGAAAATTTCTTCGAAAAATTTAAATGCATCTGGTTATGATGAAATCTCCATATAAATTATCCAAAATCTTCCAATTGATGCAATGGATGCGGTGTCAATTAGTGATACAAATGTATCACTAATCAACAATTTATTCCATAATGGATTATTTCCTTATTTTCTGAAAACCTCTGTTGTTATTTCATTATATCCATCTCCATCTAATTGATGATGATATTTGCCAACTCTTTCCCGAAATTGGACCGAGACTGAATTTCAAAAACAATTTGGGAAATATAAAAAAAGGATAAATATAAAGCGTACTCGACTACACTCTTGTTCCTCTTACTTTCAGATATAAATTTTTGTTATTCATCAAGAAGGTCAATAATGATCTTTTGTTTCCATTTCAGATAACTTCTGACAGTGATACCACTTTTTTGTCATCCCAAAATACAATGGTTTTGGAGAAAATAAGGAATATGCAGAACCGAACAGTCCAATTGAACAACCACTACAATCATAAGGATGACAGCAAAACATCTTAAGAAAACTGATACAGAAAGTGTCTTCCATAGGTGCATTTTAATCAATAATGGTTTCACATGAGGCATGTATATTTATATTATTGTGTTGTGCCAAATGGTGTTTCATGTATAACACCGGGCACCGGCTTTAAAATCACCTTTTCCATACTAAAAAAAACGGTGTTTAGTCTGTCGTTTTTTTTTTTTCATCTTCCTCTGCCCACAAAAAGAAGATGCTGTTATCTTCAGAGAATTCCGTGAGGACCAAGAAAGGGTAAGAAGGATGTTTCCGAGAAGTGACTTGACTAGTGAAACGGTGGAACGGGTGACAATATTCCGAAACAGCATTGACCGAGGCATTGACCAAGAATAAATATCTTTTCAATTAAGAGAAAGATCAACAACTTTTCTGGTATGTTCTAAAAAAGTTGAGGAAGTTTGTGTGAGAGAGATCGCCAACGACAGAATTGTCCTTTTTGGCATAATCTAATTAGGTTATATCGATTAATAGTCGTTCATTCAGATACAGACACATAAACACTTCTTTTTTAGTTTTTCATCCTTGTCATCCAACTGGAGAATGAAACGCAGTCGGTATGGAATTGATTATTCCCAGCAGCAAAACTTATTCGAATTACTTAAATGAAAAAAAGAAACACACTTTTGTCTCATTTCCACTAGTTTTTTACTATCACGACCGGTTTCGGGTTTTATCCCATTATCAAGTATAGAAAGTAACTAATACAATTGAAAACCTAGTTATATAGGGAGTTTGCAGGTAAACTGGATGAAGAAGTAATTAAATGAAATTGAATGAACAGGGGTGAAACGATATAAATTCAATACTGGAGGTTATAGAAATTACCTGGGTTGTCAAAATTATAAATTCAAAAGTGGAGACTTACATAAATCGAGTTGCTCGTTGAGGGTTCTATATTTCGGGTTTTTAATTGGCCTAATAAATTCCATGGCTTCCAACAGATTCATTTTATTCCCTTTATTACATGTGTGTAGGATTTTGAGATTATCTTTACTTATCTTGTGTTTGGATTCTTGCAGATGTTCGTACATTGTTGATATTTTGTCGAAACAGACGTGTTCGCGGAGCCTTACCTGCCTTATCTGCCAGAATGGGACTCAATGGTGAGCCCATCGGGAGACCTGAGTTTTGTTGGTAAAAACTATTATTATATTTGAAAAAAAATTGTTATAGGCATATATTCAATAGATTGCAAAATTTGTTAGTTATATATGGGTTGGCATTACGTTCATCTAATATGTCCTTTACAAGGGGAAGGCATTCGTCTGTTGGAATGTTAGAATATATCAAATTTGAATATCAAAAACAATATCAAACCAGTATCCTTCGACGTTGAAAACATGCATCCTTAACAACCCCCTTTCTAAGAAACATATTGTGTTCTGGTTCAGATACGCTGATGACGTAATAGTAGGTTTTGATGGTTCCAACAGACAAATTAATCAATTTTTGAACTTCCTAAATAGTCTACATAACAAAGTTGAATACACAGTAGAAATTGAAACAAAACAAGAAGCCTAACTTCTTAGATTTGAGTATTTCAAGGGTTAGTAATACTTTTCATTTTCATATCTACAGGAAAAACACCTTCCCTTTGACTCTTTCAGTCTGATGTCACATAAATTATCTGGCTTCAGGTCAATGATAGACAGAGCTTTCGCAATCCCTTTACCTATTAAGAATTTCCAGGATGAAACTAAACATCATTAAATAAATTGCGGTAAACAATCAAGTACCAGATCATTTAATAAAGAAATTAATATCAGGTAAAACTCATAAAAAGGTGTTTTGTACGAACTTTATTATATCTTCTACAAAGAACTACCAAAAATCATCAACTTTTAAATTCCAAAATAATCATCCGTTTTTTGACGTTTTTCTGACCTCCTGTCAACCGTCTGTTGTCTTAGCCGTGTCTCTGTGACCAGCGACGTAACAAGTGTGGCTCTCGCAACATCTCTCTCCTTAAGTGTTGAAGCACTTCGGCTTGACGACAAGTCTTCCGCACCTGGTTTGGTATACAGCAGGATTCTGAGTCTGAGATGTAATGTTCGCAGCCCTGGGTTGTGGTTGGGGGCTGATTGGTTGTTTAGTTTCAGGAGCATCAACATGCACAGTTTGGTTCTCCGTTGGTGTTGGGAATAAACGCCCAAATGCAGTTGAGGTCAAATGATAAGGCGACAAGTGGAATCGATTCCGACGAACAATACTTCCCTCACCAGTCTCCACCCAATAAGATCTAGGTTCTTCTGCAAGCTCCACAACAGTACGAGAACGCATAAGGTCACGGATCCAGACACTGTCGCCCACAGAAAATGGCTGAAGGTCCCTGACAGCATGTTTGTCATCGTAGTTTTTCTTGTACCTTTCACGGTATACTTCTTCCTTCTTCTTTAGATTGGAAAAGTCTGGCTTTTGGTCCAATACATGTGGAAGAGTCGGAAGATTGTCTCGTAATTTTCGACCGAACAGAAGTTGGGCTGGACTGAAGCCATTTGCGATTGGTGTATTCCGATAGCTCAGTAGTTCCATATAAGGATCTTCAGTATTTTTGTTCAGGATTGCTTTGGCCACTCTGACTGCTGCCTCTGCAGAGCCATTGCATTGGTGATGGTGGGGACTGCTAGTGGTAAGAAGAAAATTATACTCTTGAGCAAATCTCTTAAACTCACTATTTTCAACTGTGCGCGAACGGGAAGTGAATTGAGTGCCACTGTCAGATCTCAGCTCATAAGGAATTCCATGGCGACTGAAGATTGATTTACACTTATCAATAATTTCAGCAGTAGTCAGAGATTTAAGAGTAGCAATTTCAAAGTATCGCGAGTAACAGTCGATAATTGTCACAAACCATGTGTCTTTCAGCTTGAAAAGGTCAATACCAGCTTTTTCCCACGGCCTGGATGGGAACGCACTCGCAATCAATGGTTCGTGATGTTGAGGTCTTTGCTCAGTGCAAGTAGGACAATCACTTACAAACTTTTCAATTTGTCGTGACATTTCTGGCTACCAAATACTATTGTTTGCTCGCAGCTTGCATTTGACTATGCCTAGATGTCCAACATGGACACGCTCCAACATCTTTGGGTAAAGGGTTAGAGGTATAATTATTTGAGAACCTTCTACCAAAATGTTGTCCACAATTGATATCTCGTCGCGATATGCATAGAATGGAATGAGTTCTTTTGGGACTTTTGAGTGATTGGGCCAGCCTTCAATGCAGTAACGACGAAGCAGTTGTAACGATGGATCAGATGTTTGTTCCGTAGCTATTCTGTGAATAATTCGATCAGCAACGTCGACGCCTGCAACAACTTGGTTAATATATGCCTCAATTTCGTCTTCAAGGTCATATTTCTCAATAACTGGCACTGGTGATCTTGAAAGACAGTCCGCCGTGTACAGACGCTTCCCTGGCGTATAAACGAGTTGGTACGAGTAACGCAGTAAGCGTAACCGAATCCTCTGAAGACGGGGAGTCAAGTCATTCAAGTCCTTGGTCTTCAAAATGCTTAGAAGGGGTTCATGGTCGGTTTCAATAGTAATATCTTTGTCAATGATGAACTCCTTCAATTTGTCACAGCTCCATGCGATTGCTAGTGCTTCCCGCTCAATATTGGAATAATTGCGTTCGGCATCGGTGAGTGTCCGAGAAATGAAGGCAATCGGTCTCCAGATCTCGTCATCAGATTTCTGCAACAGGACTCCACCTAGTCCATAGGAAGAAGAATCAGCAGAAATCATTGTACTGCGTTGTTGGTCATAATAAGCCAGTGTAGGAGGGGACGTGAGTAGGTTTCTGATTTTCTCAAATGCTGCTTGCTGCGGTTCGCCCCAATACCATGTATTTTTCGAGCTCAAAGTTTCACTAATGGGTTTCATGATGTCACTCTTGTTAGGAATATATTTGCCAACGAAGTTCACCATACCCAAAAACCTTTGGACTTCGGTAATATCTTTAGGAGGTGGCATTTCGGTGATAGCTTTGACTTTGGCTTTGTCAATTTTGATCCTTTCTGCAGACAAAACGTGACCCAAAAATACTACGGATTTTTGAGAGAAAGCAGTTTTCTTTTTATTGAGTGTGAAACCTGCTCTTTCTAGGCGAACTAAAACTTCTTCAAGTCTTACGTCGTGTTCATTTTGGGTCTTGCCCCACACGACAACATCGTCCATGTGCACTGCCACGTTGCCTTGTCCTTGGAGAGCGTCATTTACTTTTTTCTGAAATAGTTTTGGTGCGGATCGGATGCCGAATGGTAATTTGACAAACTTGAATCGCCCGAATGGAGTAAGGAAAGTAGTGAGGTCCTGAGATTCAATACTCAAATTCAACTGCCAGAAACCATGATTCATATCAAGTTTCGAGAAAACAGTAGCTCCGCAAATGCGGGCTAAGGTGGTGTCAACTGCGTGAATGGGATAAAAGTGGCGTTTTACATTTTCATTGAGTTTGGATAGGTCCACACAAATGCGAATATCTCCGGATCCCTTTTTTGGTACCACAACCATGGGAGCGCACCATTCAGTTGCATGTTCTACTGGTAAAATCACCCAAAGTTGCACCATCCGCTGGAGTTCCGCTTTGGTTTCTCTCCCAAAGGGGAAGTGGAACTTTCCTAGGGTGTAAATGGCAAAGGGTTTTGCATTTTCCATTAGTTCGATTTTGTAATTCCCAGGAAGCGAACCAGGTCCTTGAAACAGTGCTGGGTGTTTGGCATACCAATCACAAGTTGAAGCTACGGAAACAGCATTTATTCTTGCCAGCACTCCCAATTTCTCAATAGCGGGCTTGCCAAGAAGTGGGTTCTCTGAATTCTTCGAAACGTAGAAGACCTCTGTGCAGCTTCTCTCCTTGTATGCGAGTAAAGCCGAAACAGTTCCTTCAATAGGCAGAATGGACCCATCGGGTCCCCTCAAAATTTTCTCGGTGGGATTCACTTTTATTTTTTTTCCTCAATTTTATGTCTGACGGCAAGACAAACACATCTGCCCCAGTATCGATCTTGAAAGCGATGGTATCCTTGTCATTGAATCCTAGGTTTATCGTCCAAGGGCTAACGGATTCCACACTATGTATATTTACACATCCAATGAAGAAATTTGGGTCGGGTCCATGAGAGCATCCATCTTGAGGTGAATTTTCTTCCTCGTGTAAATAGCCTTCAAAAACGGGATATTCATAGTCAACCTCTAGCTCGTTGACTTGTTTGTGGGGGCACATCCGAGCAAAATAGCCGCTTCCATGGCATTTATCACACTTTTTGTCACGGGCAGGGTAGATACCTCTTCTGTGCGACGGTACATACCCACACCATCCACATGCCTGTCTAGCAATTTCAGTTTTTCGATAGGTTTGAGGGTTAGAATTGTTAGGAGTTCGATACATCGGGGTTGGTTTCGGTTTAGTCCCCGTGTTACCACGTCTGACCTCTTCAATATATGTGTTGGTGGTAGTAGCATTGAGCTCAGCTTTCTGTTTAGCTAGCTCTTCTGACTTGCGTATCATGCTAACTGCAGTCTCCAATTTAAGATCAAATTCTAATTGGAGACGATCACTCAAAACCTGATCCTTCATCCCTATGATGATGACCATCAAGAGCATTTCATCTTCCAAAGTGTCCCAATCGCAGGTTTTAGATAGAGTTCGTAAATCTGTAGAAAAATCTTCAATACTTTCCATAGGTTGTTGTTTCCTCCTCAAAAACTTTGCACGTTCGTAAATAACATTTTTCTTTGGGTTGAAATACCCATCAAATTTTTCAAGAACTTTGTCATAGTTCAAACTATCAACGTCACTCAGCTTGAATGATTCAAAAATCTGCTCACTTTTACCACCCATGCAATAGATCAGCATATCAACTTGCTCATTCCCTGGTGCTTTTTTAAGCTTACTTACAGATCTTTACCTTTAAAACCTCTTCTTCCAAGAATCCCAATCCGCTGGGACGAACGAAAACGTCTCTGGTTCCCGTACACTTATCTTGTCACTCATTATTTCCGTTGAATTGAATACAATCCTTCGAGGTATCTACTGGATTGCTGTCTTCTGTATATCCAGTTGAGCAATGTGGGCTGACTGCTGTGTCACTTTCTTAACCCAAATTTCAGTTCTTTTCACGACTGCGCCATGTTTTGTACGATCTTTATTATATCTTCTACAAAGAACTACCAAAAATCATCAACTTTTAAATTCCAAAATAATCATCCGTTTTTTGACGTTTTTCTGACCGCCTGTCAACCGTCCGTTGTCTTAGCCGTGTCTCTGTGACCAGCGACGTAACAAGTGTGGCTCTCGCAACAAAAGGTTATGAGTGAACTATACCCAAATATCGAAGAACACAATACACGTAAATATGGTAGCATTAATTACACAGGTAAAATTTTAGAAAACATTCAAAATAATTTTTCTAAATTCAAAATATCAACAGATTTCATAAGTAATAATAATTTAGGCAGATGTCTGTTCATTGCAAAACCTAAACGAGATAGAATGAAAAAATCAGGGATATACCTATAGATTAGAATGCGGGGAATGCTCTGCAGTATATACAGGCTAAACCGGTAGAAATTTTGACGTAAGGCTCCGTGAACATGTCTGCAAGGATCCAAACACAAGATAAGCAAAGATAGGCTCCGTGACCTTAAGTCAAAATTTCTACCGGTTTGGCCTGGATATACTGCAGAGCATTCCCCGCACCCTAATCTATATATACCTGAATTTTTCATTCTATCTCGTTTGGGTTTTGCATTAAACAGAATTCTACCTAAATTATTGATCATGAATTTCCACAAAATAAACAAGACATCAATTACACAAATTTTATCCGAATCACTTTGACTCAAAACTCCTTTATCGAAATTTTACTTCATCGGTCAATTGAATATTGAGAACATGTTGTCTATCAATGATCTAGCTGAAACGGATGGACAGAAATAGAAACATCATGGCAACAATAATGTATTTTTTTCATCACGCACTGAAAAGGGCCGAGCTATATCAATGGCCAATCCATTTGAATGAAGCATCTGCACTATTTTTCTCCATTTCATCTCTGGATATTTTTATGAAACCTTCAATTGCTTTGCAATCTAGACATCTGCACTAGCTTTCCACATCTTCTCGATATTGAACTTTGTCCACGTTATTATTATCTCCAAAAACACCACCAAATATCTATATTCCTCAAAGTACGACAGAACTTTGGAACTCATTAAGAAGATGTTACCTAAGACTCAACTAAACTTATTAGAATATTTCTCTTAGGAAATAACAGAAGACAAAAATGTAAATTCATGTCTGTTAGGACCAAGGGCACTAAATGACAACACTCGCGTACTAACACCAATATATTCGACAATTACAATAATCATCCACACTGGACAATATCTCAACATCGAATTAATCAAAACCCCTCACAGAAATACATCATGTCATCCTTTGCGTAACGTTCGTACACTCAGACTCTATGTGTCACACCGTTATACGGGATGATTACAGTCATATCGCTATCATCCGGCCATCCTGCTATGTGTTTCGTCCTCGACACACCATCACGTTCTGTAAAACAAAATAGTCATGTTATAACTGTACTGATATGGTGTTATAGTGGTCACCAAGTTTCCAATGACTCCATTTCAGTTATTCTTATTTTCGAAACTATTTCCTGTCCGTGCAATCTGATTGTATCCTTGATCAATCAGTGGACTTACGTATATAGCCAAGCTATCTCTTTCTCACTCATTCTCATATTAACATTATCAAGATTACTGCCTATCCGTGCAAACTGATTGTATCCTTGACCAATCAGTGGACCTACAGAATCATCAAGTTACTTATTCACATGGTAACATTACCACGACTACTACCTATCCGTGCAATCTGATTGTATCCTTGATCAATCAGTGGACCTACAGAGTCATCATATCAACATTACCGAGACAGCTGCCTATCCGTGCAATCTGATTGTATCCTTGATCAATCAGTGGACCTACAGAGTCATCATATCACATATCGCATTTCATTCACTTCATCAGCCATTAGCTGCTGCTGTCCGCAAAATCTGACTGTATCCATGATCAATCAGTGGACTTGGCAGAGTCAGCTATATCTCTGTAGGAAAAATACATTATACATTTGCTTACCAAGCTGAGTCATCTCTGGTCACAAATGGTTTCATGTGTTCCACTGCAATGACACCATCGTACAGTACTCTTCCTTTACACCTCTCGGAACCAAGTTCTTCCTTCACCCTGTATCTATCATTACCTATTACTTGTACAACAGTGAATGGACCCCTGTATTTCTCTTTCAATTTGTTGCTTGTCTCATCGCTAGGGAAGTTTGTGACTTTTATCAACACTTTGTCACCTATTGAGAATTTAGGCGCAGCTCTCCTCTTTTTGTTATGGTATTCATCTTGCTTCTTTTGGTTTTTTTCCAGCCTTTTAGACACATCTTGTCTCAACTTGGTAACGTCCAAAATGTTGGGTTCATGTAAATGAGCAATATAACGATCACCAGTTGTTGATTCCAAACATCACCTCACTTTGCGTAGTTTTGATGGTCTTGTTGATAGTGGTATTTATTCCTAACTGAATACTCTTGATATTTACGTCCCACTCGTCCGAGTCAACAGTAGCTCCCATGGTGGCTACAGCGTCCCTAATAGTACGGTTATATCGTTCCGCTTGTCCGTTGGCTCTGGGCATGGCTACGGCATTGGTATAGTGGCGAATGCCTGATTCTTCACAAAACTTCTTGAACTTCTCAGAGATGAACGCTTTTCCCAAGTCAGAATGATTCTTTTCGGGGGGACAAAATTGGGCAGCAACTTTTGTTTATTTCCTCGACAACATATTTGCTCTTAGCGTTGGGTACAGCACTCAAGAATGTGAACTTCGTGAACGAGTCCACTATGACCAACAAATATTTGTTACCTTGTTTACTTTCCACGAACGGCCCAACATGATCAATGTGTAACGTATGAAACGGACGAGCATACTTCGTTATAGAAAACAGAAAACCTGGTTTTTTTCCTGATGGGGATTTATGATACTGACAGTTCAAACAGGATTTTACGTATTTTTTTACAAAATTTCGCATTCGCGGGAACCAGTACCGTTCCTGAATTCTCTGTAATGCTTTATCAACAGAAAAATGTCCCAAGTCATCATGATTACTTTGAGTTATTTGCCATCGGCAATTTTTGGGATCCACCCAGGGACGGCCCTTTTCAGTCAACCTGAAAATTTTTCCCGCCCTCAAATCGTAAGTGTTGAATAAGTCTTTATTATTTTCAAGATCCCCTGATTCTAAAATTTCTTTGATTCTCACAATGCTATTATCTGTGCTCTGTACTGCAGCTAACCAATCACCGTCAGAGATACGCATTACTGTTTCTATTTGTTCCATTGTAGTTCCGTCGCATGGGTTTCGACTCAGCGCATCAACGTGCAGCATTTGTCGTCCCGGGCGATGTTCTATTCTGAAATTGAACTCTTGTAAACCTAGAACCCACCTATTTATGCGTGGTACAATGTCTTTCTTACCCATCGCATTCCGTACCGCATTACAATCGGTTCTAATTGTAAATTCAGAGCCCAACAGGTAGTAACGAAATTTTTCGATACTACTGACAATGGCTAACAGTTCGAGTTCGAACGAATGGTAATTTTTTTCACTCGTACTTGTCTGCCTACTATAGAAAGCGACAGGTTTTTCGCCCTTGTTGGTAAGCTGAACTAAAATTCCAGCTAATCCGTCCCTACTTGCATCCGTGTAAAGAAATGTATGTAGTTTTGGATCAAATATTATAAGAGTTGGTTTACAGATCAATATTTCCTTTAATATTTCGAAAGCCCTTGTATGTTCGTTTTGCCAGTTCCATTTCACATTTTTACGGAGTAATTTCGTTAGGATTGCCGATTTTTCGCTGAATTTGTCAATGAACTTTCTGAAATAGCCGAATAGTCCCAAAAATTGACGCACTTGATGCACATTTTTTGGTTGTGGAAAACTCCTAACAGCCATAACCTTATTGGGTTCTGGAGAGATACCCTCACTATTGATAACATACCCCAAAAATGAAATCTCTTCTTTGAGGAAGAAACATTTCGAAAGGTTCAATGTTACGTGATTTTTTTTTAAAGTTCAAATACTTTCCTCAGTGTTTCAATGTTCTCTTCTCTTGTTTTGGACACTATCAAAACATCATCTAAATATATTAAAACATTTTGGAAGCGAAAATTTCCAAAAATTGACGTTACGGCCCTCGAGATTACTGCTGGTGCACAACATAAGCCAAATGGCATACGTAGGTATTCATAGTGTCCATCAGGGGTTATAAACGCAGTCTTTTCTGTCGAGCTTGGGTCCGTCAAGATTTGATGGTATCCTGACTTGAAATCTAAACTTGAAAAATACTTGCAACCGCGTAACCTACCAATTAGATCCTCTATATTGGGAATTGGGTATTTCTCTTTGACAGTAATAGCGTTTAGGGCTCTATAATCAACACAAAGACGTTTCTGATTATTTTTTTTGTTCACCAATAAAACGGGGCTGGAATACGGTGACCTGCTATTTCGAATTATTTCTGCTTCTATCAACTCTTGCACAATGTTTCTCAAAATTTCACGATCCGATTCGGCCATCCTATAATAATTACGTCAAACTGGCTTATCAGTTGACAATTCAATTTTCATGGTAGCACATTCGATCTTGCCTAAGCTTTTGAATTCTGGTGTGGCAAGGCAATCACCAAATTCTCGAAGTAGACTTTTTATTTCAAACATTCCGTCACAGCAAGATATTTCTGCGATTTGGTTTACAGATTGGTTCGCATAAAAAAATTCAGATTACTGTCTATTCTGCTATAGCAAATTAATTTGTTTTCCGTGAAATTTTGACCTATTATGCATTCAAATTCCATTGAGTCATCGTTCATAAAATAGATGGTACATGGAAGTGTGACTTCACCCACGCTAATATCTGCCTGAGCTGCTTCATTTACAACAATACCATTACCTAAAAATCCCGATAACTTCACAGGTTTGTTCAATTTGAATGCCTTCATACCTAATCTACAAGCAGTGTCATATTGAATAATAGAGCAATCACTCCCGAAATCGATAAATGCTGCGACAGACTGATTGTTTACAAGGACGTACCTAAAAAACTTTTCTCTATCTGAACTGTTAACGAGTTTAACTCTCGGTTCATACTCGACTCTAGAACTTTTTTCCCAATTTTTCTTTTTCATGCAGTTTATTTCGATATGGCCTTTTTTGTTACAAAATTTACAAATTAGATGACGAGCCTTGCATTCATTTTTTTTGTGCCCAATTTAACCACAACAGAAACATTCGATATTATTTCTAGGTTTATTATTGAGTGCCTTGTTGTCGTAATTATTGAATTTGCGTTCGGACTGAGTTAATGTTCTACTGGAACTGGGAATTTCGTAGGTCCTATCTCTGAGGTAACTGGCTAGTGCATTAAGGTCACTGATGCCAGCTGCTCTAACTGACGATGTAACAGCATCATCTTTTATTGCCCCAATTATCAATGAAATTTTATCAGCGTCTGTGAAATTTGTTTTCAATTTATTAATCAAATTCAAATGATCAAAATGGAATGTATACAATGATTCACCAGAGCGTGGTACATGGTTAGCAACCGCCATAAATAGGCTATACGTATTTCTTTCTGACTTGAAAGTAACACTCAACAGTTGCTTCCATGTTTGCCAATTATAATTTGCCCATCCTACTTCACTTTCAATGTAATTGTGGTACCATTTTTCTGCTGTATTTTTCAGTTTATTCAAAGCTTGAAATTCAGTTGTATTGTCATCCCAGTTATAGCACGAAGCATGCTCCTCAATTACTTTCAACCATTCACTTACATTATCTACTTTAGGATCGAATTCAGGTATAACTTTCGTCAAGATACTCCCGGTACTGCGTTCACGAAGTGAATTCAAGCTGTACTCACCCCAATTTCAATCAAGCGTCTCTCGTTGTTACGCTTTGTATCATGTTTTGATTGCTTCTTCGATTTCTTGCTACTCACTCTCCCCTTTTCTGACTTCTTGCGTGAGTCGGTATAAGCGCCGCGGCGCTTATGGTGCCGGCGGCTACGTTCATGTTTCGAATGGCTTGCAGAATCCTAAGAGTCGGACGAACTCGACGAAGAACTGGACGAAGAACTGTACGAAGAACTCGAGGGGCGGTTTCGTTTCGGCATGATGCACTATCACTTCAATCGATGGGAGGAAAAAAAAAACACGGGTAATCCCACTTCTGAAATGTTAGGACCCTGGGCACTGAATGACAACACTCGCGTACTAACACCAATATATTCGACAATTACAATAATCAACCACACTGGACAATATCTCAACATCGAATGAATCAAAACCCCTCACAGAAATACATCATGTCATCCTTTGCGTAACGTTCGTACACTCAGACTCTATGTGTCACACCGTTATACGGGATGATTACAGTCATATCGCTAACATGTCAGAGTTTATTCAGAAGGTATGAGTAATTTTGTTTCAATCGGAGGAGGAGATGGAAAGAAAATTTCGTTAATGAAAATACATCAACAGCACGGGCTCTCCTCAAATTCATGTTACTTTTACCTTCACCAAGACGATGTTCAAATACGATCGTTTCACCTGAAATTACGAAATCATCTAGAATCAATAGCAAAACGTACATGCAGTACTACAACCTATAAGATAGCGCACTCGTGTTTTGTAAACAATGAAAAGAGAACCGCATTATTGACTGGTTATAATTTTTGGGTCGAAAAAAAAAACAAAAATGTTTTATCTGCCTAATCATTCTATGCAGAATGAAAGGGTTATCATAATTACTTGCATTTCGGACTTCCAACTTCTAAATGGAAGATTGGAAGATTTCTACTTCTTTCAATTTTTCACTACGTTACAATTGCTTGTATCTGTAACCGTCTTCAGATGAATATTCGTAATACAGGTTCATTGTTATCTCCTTGTATAGTCACTTTATCTCAATGAAATACTCATTTGTGAGTACATCAGGTGAAACACCGAATATCTGCCACTTGCTGTCCAAAATAAGCCCAGACTGCTTTATTTTCAAATTTTTGAAACTTATAACACCATTGTTACACTGATCCACATAAACACTTCTTTTAAAAACGTTATTGTGACCGAACATATGGAACATTGATCGATGGCAAAGCAATGAATGGGTGTACGGAAAGAACGTTCTTTTGTAAAATGACGTCACGCGAGCATAGCGCGCTCGCCCGAAATCTTTGAATACGACGGAAACTAAAATTGTCGTAACTTCAACACAACTCGCTTGGGTTTAAGGTATATTTCTGAATATCCCAGAATTATTCAGTAAACTCTGTTGGTAAGAAGTTAGCTCCCGTTGAAAGTAAAATTTTGACTAGTGAAAATTGAAGTTAAATTGTCAGATTTTCGACACAAATTCAAATAATTCAGTGCATTAAGGAATTATAAATATTTGAGCCAGCTCAGCAGTTTGATAGTGATATAAACGGCATTAATATGTAACAATTGGATTACATTCCAGTGAAAAGGATGCGGGGAAGAGAGAAGGTAGCGATAGACTGTGACCTTCCCACAACAGACAGGAGCGCACACATTTGCTGAAAATAGGGTTCAATCACAAGAAATAAATGCTGAATTTTAAATAATGATGAAAATTTCACACCTCACTTTTAGAGAGAACCAAAACATTCGTTCTTATTTAGATGCCATGGCAACCCAAAAAATTTCCAGAAATTTTTATTCTCCTGGGTACCCTGGCCGAAATTAATAAGTGGAAATTTTTCTGTCAAATATTTGACAGGTGATAGTTTATATTTTGCTTTGATGTACAAATGGAATTGTATTTTTCATTTGAAATGAGATAATATTTCATATTAATGTATTTATTAAATATTTCGAATGTGTCTGAATATTTTCTTCACGATAATCGCAGAATTTGCAAATTCTGAAATCAAATTTCAGAAACACTTCAATACACCAGTTGTCTACATGTAAATCAAAGGCCCCGTGGCGAGTCGGTAAAGTGTCCGCCTCGTGGTCGTGTGGTCAGTAGTTCAATTCCCAGTGGAGCAGAACATTTTTACTTTTTTTTTTATTGAATTTAAAAAAATCAAATTGAAATTTTGTTAAGTGTGTTTTACATATCAATATTTTCATGCATCTTTTTTGTACTATGCATATAAATAGTTCAGGTGAACCATAGTTAGTTATTTCTTATGAATTGTTGGATATATTTTGGTGTAAAATTTTCTTACCGAATCCCCCGCGTCCCTGCGCGACTCGGGTAATTTTCAAAAAATTCATGTACTCGAAAAATTACCGGCAATAATTCAAGCACTTGGGAGATTACAAGTGAAAATATCAAGGAAAGTGTTGGAATATACATCCGATGGGACTTCGTGAGATAGAAAAACTTATTTGACATACCTGATGTCAAAAAAAATAAGACTTTTAAGACTTTCGTTTTCAATTAATGAAAAGCTGGAGACAGTCGACAAATAAAAGAATAAAAATGCCTTAACTAAAAATTAGTAATTTATATATTCAATAAATACATGTTCTTATACATATTAAAATAAATGAATATTGTGAAGAATAAATATTCCAAAAAAATGTTCAGCTCATATTATTAAAATTCAGAAAAACGAAATTTTAATGTATTTACGACAATATGCAAACAAAATTCACAATACAGATAATCAAATTAACATTTTTTTCTAGAAGATATCAAAAATCAAGTACGTACAGAGTTTCACAAAAACAACAATAAAATACAAGAGAAGGATTTATTTTCTATTGTGAAATGATTTGCTAATTTCTTGAGTTTCCTCCTCGAGCAATGATAACCGCTTCTTATACTCAATATCAGAGTCCTTATTCAATTATGTCTCCCGAATTCACTAAACTATCCATCAGCTCATTCAAAGTAACTTTGGGCTGCTGCAAGGCTCCAATTCATCTCCCAAGAATATCATATATATGTTCGATGGGGTTCGTATCAGGACTTCTCGCGGGCAAGATCGCCCGGAAATACTGGCGGACCGTGTGGTCTCGTATGGTCGTGCAATCATATGAATTTTTCACCAACGGATGTAGCAAAAGAACGCACAACATGGGGTTCAGGAATTTCGGATACATACTGTTGTCAAATTCGCTTCATTAATGACTACCAGTTTCAAACGTGCCTTCAAATTCATACAACTCTAAATCATTACTGATCCTCTGCCAGAAGCAATAATTAACATTGATTGTAGCGTTCTCCTAAACGTATGTAGACCCGCATTCGCATGTAATTGGTCATGGAACAGAATATTGACTCATCAGTGAAGAGCACTCGACATCATTCAGCTTTCCGCCAATGAGGGTGTGCACGAGCAAAATCAAGCCGTGATCTGCAATGTTCTGCAGTCAATGAAGGCCTTGTTGCTGCACTGAATGGCATCGAGTTGTGTTCCCTTAAACTTTGCTTGAAGATATCTTTACTAGATCATATTAGCTTAGATTCATTTTTGATTTCCGTGCTAAAAGCCTTTACACTGCGACCATTTCAGACATATTGTGTGTGTCATTTGAAATCGTTTAGAGTCCTTGCAGTGACAAAGTACGTGTACTGATGTAAAGCAGTATTTGGAAATTCTCTTCAATATTATTAATATCACATTGATGTTATGGAATTCTTGTATTGTCGTCAGTTCTTGATGTGTGTGCTAAATTGAGGATTATTCAGAGGATTGGAAGTGGGTGGAAATTTAGTATAGAATTTCTCATTATTATTAATATCAATAAAACATTAATATAATAAAATTCTTATATTATCGTCGGTCCTTGGTAAGTATACCAAATTTCAAAATTTTCGGATGATTAGAAGTGGGTGGATATTGAATAAAATTTTCACGTTTTCATCATTATTATCATTATCATTAAACATTTATAATTAAGTCCTTGTATTGCCATCGGTTTATGTGTGCCCAATTTCAGATCATACGGACGATTGAAATCAAATTCGAAAATTCTCATCATTATTATTTTTATTAGGTGCAATATTATCATATAATTCTTGTATTGTCGTTGGTTCTGAAAATTTTTGAAAAGTTTTAGATAATTCGGAGGATTAATAAAGGGTGAAAGTTGAATTTGAAATTCCAATCATTATAATTATCATTATTTTTATTACATTAATAGTGGGAAATTCTTGTAGTATTGTCGGTCCTTGATATGTGGCCAAATTTCAGATTATGATAATTGGAAGTGGGTGAAAATAGAATTCAAAAATTCACATCATTATTATTATTGTGAAAGGCTTTCGCGGCCATCGTCAATTACATGGTGGTTCTTCGGGTTGTAAGGCCGACGTGTGTTCAGAGAAGAACTCGACGTTTCGCCAACACGAGTGGTTAGCATTTTCAAGAGTTATTTTACAAGTTTTTGATTTCTTAAGTCGCTGTCAAATGCATTTGACGATTTTTTCTTGCTGAATTCGTTCAATCTGAATATATGTAATTATTGTTTTTTTTATTCAAATCTCTGTTATTATTTGAAATAACTCATAGAAAATAAAAATTCTGACGGCTGATAATAATTACCCTGAAGTTGAAGCAGCTGAATTCCTTGGGATATACCATTCATCATATAATAAAGGAAGAACACTTCTCTTCAAAAATATTCTTCCACTTGGGTTAATCTCGAATGCTGCGTCTTTTAAATAAATGGAACAAATCCTAACAGACTTTGGAACACATTCAGTTGAACATTTCATCCCCAACTCTTTCAACCAAGCCGCTTTTACTGTGACATCAGCTGGAAACCTAAAGATAAATCAAAATTTTGATAGACATTTCTTGGACTTTTTGGCAACCTTTTTGTTTTAATACATCATCCAAAAAACTAATGAAGTTAAATGTTTCGTGAGGTATCCATTTCATTATCTTCACATGTAAAGGTTTGAATTCACGTATTAATTTCATTTTATTCTGTGAAAACAGATTGATACCAATTGTAACGCCTATGGTACTTACGAATGGAATCTGATATTCGGGTTCAAACTCCTTGGATTGTTTACAAACCCAACAAGATTGCACCATTACGATTCCCTTACTATTGTACTGCCACTATATATCACGAATGAGTTCAAAAACCACTATTTCAGCAATAATCCCACAAAAAATCAATGACAAAACATGACAGAACATGACAGAAACATGAAGTTTACTTTGTGGAAAACATAAACATTGATATTCGACAGCGTTGTCAAACGTCCAGATACAATAATTTTTTCACAACCATTTGAAGACGCAAGTAATGATTTTTTTCGTTAGTTTGGATTTTTAAACTTGTAAGTAATACAGGTTTGAGTTGCGTGATAATATCACTATCACCATTCTTCTTTCTTCGATTGTAATCGAATGGAAAACGTATAGTGACACAATTTTGTCTATGATAAAGACTTATTACCTACGCGATGTGACAACGCCTAACTCAATATCACTACTACAGATTGTGGCCATGCACGACTTCAAACCAGGATGTAAACAGCTTGGTCCAGTACAATACTTTATAGGTCCATGTTAGTAACAAGCCTACAATTGTTGGTAGAAATATTACTCAATTAAAAAAAAACTTGTAAGTACTGCTAATATAATTTCAATTTTCAATTCTGATCTGATATACCTACAGTAATATAAAAAGTTTCATTGCTAATAAAGCTCAAGTTCTGATCAGTATAGTACCTTGTAATCCTAAGATAATTATGTTCAGTGAAAGCCGTACAGCTGACGATATGGAAAATACAGAAATATCTATTCCAAATTACAACACTATAACGCGACTCAGCATCCAGACATACTGGAGGGGTATTAATATATATCAGAAGTGATATAATCTTCTCAATTTACAAATCGTTTATACTCGAAAAAAATTACTTATGCAAAGTAATTAAAATAAATCACAATGGATTAAAAATGTTTGTGGGATGCTTATATCACTCACCAAGTGCAAGCCACTCACAATTTAATAATGAATTCGAAAATAATTGTGATGATTTATTTGGAGATGTTTTTAGAGTCATACTAGTTGGGGATTTCAACCTGAATCTACTGAATAATAATTTTTATTCAACTTAAATTGTCAATATATTGAATATGAATGACATTCAACAAAGTGTTACAACATACTGCTAGTACTGCAATTCTTATAGATTATGTACTTACCAATTTTGATGTTTCAACAAAAGTTCATGATGTAGGTAATACTTCGAATCATTCAGTAATCTCGGTTGATTTCTTGGGAAAAACCTTTCCCTCTTCAATAAATAAGTTAAGAAATTATAAAAATCTTGGTATTGCCAATATAAATAAAATAAATCTTGAATTGATATCCTGTAATTTTTTATTAGACTGTGTGGATGTGAATATATTTTATGAAGATTTTAAAAACAAATGTGAACAAACTGTCAACATGATAGCACCAGAAAAAATATTTCAATGTAAAGAAAATAGTGTTCCATGGTATGATTTAGAACTAAAAATGAAAGGAAGAGAAAGATATTCAGTTAACAAATTTTTTTAAATAGTAAAAGAGAGAGATTGGGTGGCATACAAGATTTTACGAAATGAATATGTGCTTATTGAGGAGTAAAAAAAAAGAATATTACTTTGAGAAAATAGATATGAATAATAATAATCCTTATGTAATGTGGAAAATCTTAAAAATTCAATATTTGGGCAACACGGTAATGAAGTTTCAAGTTATTCATCAGACCCACTGACATTCTTCATTCCCGACTTAGATGTTTCCCCCCGTAGAGGCCACTTTTTGTGATTAGGTCTCTCCGATATAGGAATCTCCACATTCACATGGGACCTCGTAAGACCGGAATGCAAGTTATCAAATCGTCTACAACCTTCAAACAAAGGGCTATCAGGTATTTTTAAAAATCGAGGTAGACTGAAAGTGAGATTTATCTGTTTCGATAGAAAATAAATCTCCGTTTCACTTGACATGCTCTTTTTTTCTTTGACTTCGCCAATTGAATTACAACTCCTTCCTAGCATACACACCAACCATCGCGTGTACAAATTCGTTCAAATCAAGTAAGCAGTAATTATTTCGGACTGTTCGGAGTTGTTCGAACGTACCCTTTCACCGCTAATTGCACACAGGAGTGTCGTGGTGGGCAAAATATCGCCAGGTTAGAGAAAAGGTCAGTTTATCCAGTGACCTTTTCGTCGGTGCTCTATATTTTCCGTGAAGTAAATCTATTTTCACACTTCATGTAAGTGTAATCCTGGATTTTTCAATATGTCGACCAGTCACGGACGGTCGATGACGTCGAAAATACAGAAAGCCCCTTTGACTTGTTTTCTACCTTCAAGGCTGGAAGAATGAAGAAATACAGGAACAAATTGTTCAATACATTTGATGGAAAAATTCTCTGATGATCTTATTACAACGAAAAAAAATTAAAAATAATTTCAAAACGCCCAGTCCAATCTTATATTCGTTCATCTATAATTGGTTATTTACAGGGTGTATGCTAAATTATGTTATCAATTTCAGATGTTGATTCCTTGTCAGATTTTATGAAAAAAGTTCATGTAAACATGTGTACTAACATGCTTCGTTTTCGAGTGAGGAGGTTTCAAAATTTTAATAAAAAATCGGTTACTTATCAATAACTCTAGAGGCTTTTTGCTGAATACGAATACAAGGAGCTTATTGTCTTGAAAGTATTTTTCAAATAACAAGTAACAGGGTTACTAGCAGTGCGTTCCACTTAGGGACCAAAACGATTATAATGTAAATTTTGGAGTTCCACTTAAGGCCATAATATACAGGCCGTTTCTTTTATCATGTGGTAACATTGCTATATTCTAAACCGTAACAGATACGAAGACGATTAAATGGGAGAAAAGGTAACTATTGTGGAGAACAGTACAATGGTCAAAGAAAATTTACAGGGAGTCTCGCCCTTCCCGAGTTATACAGGGAAAACCAAAAATGCTGTTATTTGTTTTTTACGAATAGAACTGTTATTTCTGAAAATATAAAAAAATGAATAAGGAAAGTTTTGATGTATCTAAAATGTACTATAAAAATGTAACAATGAATCTTTGATTAAACGTTTCGTGTCAACACGGCCACCATCAACTTTTTTTTTTAAATACAGACTTTTCTATTTTAGTACAAATATTGATACAGCGATAAAATCACAATTCAGTGGTATATCACACTTGATATTTTTATAACGTTTCATTTAAAATAACTAGCATCCTCAGTGACAACAATTTTTAATTACGGTCCTGTCGTTAGTTCTTTTGTAAATTATTTTGATTTCTTCAAAACCTGTTCAACTATTGGCATACTTCAGACTTCACCCAATAATTTCGATAAGAAGATACCCCAACACAACGAACACAACAGAAATCCTTGTTTCAAGGCTGATTTCTTCTGATCAATTATCATACTGAATATTTCTATAATTCTCAATCCTGGAAGTAACGAAAATATTAGTTTTTGGTCAAAATACGACTATTGTGTGATATGGTACAATTAAATAGCATCTCACTTCATTGACCATTTTTAAACAAGTAGGCTTTGCTTGGTTTCTATGGCAGGAAAAATAAATGAGTTGTTGATACGTGTTAAGAACTGTCAGTCGTTTATACACTCAGTCATATCAAAGATGTATTCAAATGACGAAAGGACTGATATGCTATTTGCTTATGCAAAATCAAATAGAAATCCTCTTTTGGCAAAAAATATGTATGGTGAGCTATACCCAAATCGTCGTATTCCAAACATTCAAATGTTTAGACGATTAGAAAGAAATTTGAGAGACTGTGGTGCATTTGATAGAAATAAAACTAGAAAATGTGTTGTTACTGGAAGTATGCGGAACCAAATAAATGTTTTAGGTAAGCAAATATTACTTCATAAAGATTAACAAAGTGACAAAAATATTTTTTTTCAATTTAGGATTGGTCAGTTACAAAAATATTTCTAATCAAGATTGTTCTTTACGAGAAATTGCCCACGAACTAGGGATTTCTGTAAAATCTACCAGAAATATTTTGAAAAAGAACAAATACAAATGCTACAGGATATGCAAAGTTCATCACCTCAATGAAAGGGATTACGGAAGGAGAGTACGATTGGAAGTTGGAAATATTTGTAATAAAATAATATGGACGGACGAATCAAAATTCACCAACAATGGTTGGTTTAACAGAAACATCTATTATAGGTGGAATAATACAAATGAACATTTACATAGAGAAACCAATTTCCAGTTAAGGTTCGGAATAAATGTTTGGTTGGGAATTTTGGGAACAAACATACTAGGTCCTTTCTTTTACGACGAGAATTTGAATGGTGGAATGTATTTACATTTTTTATCCAATGAGTTTGATGGCTACTTAGATGAGCCACTGAACATCCGCCGTGAAATACAATATTTTCAACAAGACGGTGCCCCTCCCCATAATGCAGCAATAGTAAGGGAACATTTAGATGCAATATTCCCAAGAAAATGGATTGGAAATAATGGACCAATTGCCTGGCCAGCTTGATCCCCAGACCTGACTCCTTTAGATTTTTTTGTCTGAGGATACATAAAGGATAAAGTTTTTTCGACAACTAGTACAGATATCAACCATCTCAAACAAAAAATAAGAGATGCATGTAATAGCATTACACCCATCATGCTAGAAAATTGCCACAGAAATTGTATGGACAGACAACTTATGTGCATTCAACAAAGAGGTCGGCAATTCGAGCATTTAATGTAGGTTATCATGAAGAATTCATTTTCTGTATTGGTTTTATTTTCACTCAAAAATTCAATATGAAATAAATTGTTTTCTGTTTGTTTGATTTCTTCTACTCTTAAGTAAGTTTATTTCCGAGGAATCCATAAACGACCAAACGACAGGACCGTAATTAAAAATTGTTGTCACTGATGATGTTAGTTATTTTAAATGAAACGTTATAAAAATATCAAGTGTGATGTACCACTGAATTGTGATTTTATCGCTTTATCAATATTTGTACTAAAACAGACAGGTCCGTATTTGAAAAGATATGTTGATGGTGGCCGTGTTGACACGAAACGTTTAATCAAAGATTCATTGTTACATTTTTATAGTACATTTAGTATACATTAAAACTTTCCTTTTCCATTTTTTTATATTTTCAGAAATAACAATTCTATTCGTAAAAAACAAATAACAGCATTTTTAGTTTTCCCTGTATAACTCGGGAAGGGCGAGACTCCCTGTAAATTTTCTTTGACCATTGTACTGTTCTCCACAATAGTTACCTTTTCTCCCATTCAATCGTCTTCGTATCTGTTACGGTTTAGAATATAGCAATGTTACCACATGATAAAAGAAACGGCCTGTATAATATGTTATAGAAGAGAATTATTCAATTCTGCAACGTCATCAGTGACGTCGTGGATAGAAGCCACGAAAGCCCACAACCATTATCGATAGGTGAGTTTGCGTGGACGTATTGGCATTCATGACACTTCCAAGTGGAACGCAGTCGTGGTCATTCAGAAGTCAAATTCAAATAATAATTATTCGACGATCATACAAACAACATCAACAATTAAAATTGGAGAGTTTTGGGTATTTTACTACTTGGAAAGTGAGTCTAGTTCCGAAAATGAGTGAGATACAGTTTTTATAGAAAGAGGTACTCGTCAATTGCGTCCACGTATATTGAACTACATATCTTGTAGGTCGGTACGCACGAATTCAAGAGTTATTTCAGATTCATTAAACAATGGTGCTTTTCGATACTATTGAATATTACATTTTTTAATTCCCAGAGTGTCTTGAGCTACGTTTGAATTTGTTCATAAGACTATATAGTGCAAGAAATAGTAAGGCGGGCAGATTTAGGTTGTCCAACTATGCCACATATCTGTTTCAGGATCATACAAATGATATTTATCTACTTTTCGAAAAACGCGGAAAAAAATCATTATATAATGACATATGTCATTTGATCTCTATGTCAGTTCCACTTGGATTATTTTCAATTTTCGCTCGCGGCGTTTGTGAGCTACTGGAACAGGGAAATTGCGGTCTATCGGCGTGAATACTTCGGGCTTCAAGTGGAACGCACTGTAGGTTGATATTTATGTTTAAATCATTATATGCCACTGTTTTTCTCAAGTCTTATATTTCTATGTGATTTTTATTAGATTAAAGAATAATAGACCGGGATCCCACGCCTATTTTCAATAATGATTAATAACAGGCTGAATCTTCCTGAGTAACTTCATTTTGCGGAGACGCCCAACTTCTTCCTCTACGAAAATTTTCGAAAGTGGTTGCTAATAAAGCTGATAAAATACGCAGGCGTCAATCATGTCGATTTGGTGAGTGCAAAAAAGTCATTAATAACAGTTAGTTCTTCAGTTGAACCTCGAGATAATTCGATAAAGTTCGTAAAAACTTTTGTCCTACAAAATGGATGGTAGGAGTGAACAGTCCCCCACTCCCAACATGTACTAATGATGAGGTCATAAAAAATCGTTGGTTGGTTTGTTGGTTAAAGGCTGACGAGCGAGATACCAGGTTTACCTTGTGGTTTCCCTTAACACTGAGACCAGCTGGGGTCTATTGTATTGTTCTGTCATCAGGGGTTCCTAGTTTAATAGGCCTGTGTTTTTTACCAGGTTCAGTAGTCTATTTACTAGGTGTTTCGTATTCATGCCTGTTTCTAGGTTGATCTGTCCGAATACTCTGTTGCGCTTGTTGAGCAGCGCGTCGCAGTCGAAGATGATGTGAGAGGCTGTTTCCTCCTCGTCACCACAGAGTCTACAGTCCACGGTTTCTCTTTTTATTCCCATGGTGTGTATGTGTTTTCTAAGGCCGCAGTGTCCGGTTAGTAAGCCGGTGATCGTGCGTATCTTAGATCTGTTAAGGTTGAGTGTGTCAGCCGTTACTATTTGGCTCAGGTGCCTCACCATTGCTGTGCTGTGTCGATGCCCTTCAATTTGGTCCCAATACGTTGGGTGTTTTTACTTCTTTCACTCATTGATTAGGTTTCCGCATCGAGTTTTGCTTATTCCAAACGCTGGTTCTGGACCTGTGAATGGTGATTCAGATGCTTTCTATGCAAGTTGGTCTGCTTTTTCATTGCCTCCAATTCCCCTATGCCCGGGCACCCACACAAGTGTAACTTTGTTGCGTTTCGACAGTTCATTGAGGCTCTGAAGACATTCCTAGACTTGCTTAGACTTTATATGTATTGAGTTCAGAGCTTTTATAGCGCTCTGGCTGTCAGATAGAATGTAGATGTGTTTTCTTTCATACCCACGGTCTAGATTCATCTGTATGCATGTCCTTATGGCATGTGTCTCTGCTTGGAATACTGTGGTGTTGTTACCAAGTGAGACTATTGCGTTCCTTTTTGGCCTCACCCCGTATATTCCTTCTCCTGTTCCTTAATCTGTTTTTGAACCATCTGTGTACCAGATAATGTTTCCAGATGATAGTGATTCTACTCCCAAGTCCCATTCGTTCCACTTGAGTTGCGTTTTGAATGGTTTTTCTTACGAGTATTGTGGTAGCATATAGTTTGATATCATTTCCAGTTCGGTAATGTTGACTTCATGGATGATTTTGGTGTGCCCAGTTTGTGGTTGGGTTATCCAATTACCTGTTTGTTTGAGTCTGTATGCAATCATCCTCGCCTCCTCCATGACTGTAATGTCTAAAGGTGGGAGGTTTAGGATGATTTCCATAGCAGCGGTTGGAGTGCTATTCATACCACTCGTGATACATAGACAGGCGAGCCTCTGTATTTTACCAAGGTTGGTTTTCGACTGTCTCTGTTTCATCTCGGGCCACCGCAAAAGTGAACCATATGTAATTCTGGGTCTTATGATCGCGGTGTAAAGCCAATGCATGACTTTCGGTTTCAGTCCCCATGTTTTTCCAAAAGCTCTTCTGCAAATCATGAACGATGCTTCGCTTTTGTTGACTACATGTTGTAGATGCATGTTCCAGGTTAGTTTCTTGTCCAAGAACAGCCCTAAATATTTCACATAATCAGCAACTTGTAGTGTTGCGCCAAAGAACTTGGGTGACTTCAAGTCCCCCTAAATTATTTTGCTTGTGAAGGGAATGAGTGTGGTTTTGCTGGGGTTTGCCCTCAGTCCTTCTCTTTTGCACCATTCCTCTACGGTCCTCAGTGCATTTTGCATTAGCTCAGAGGTTATTTGGGCATACTTCACCTGTACGAGGACTACTATGTCATCCGCTTAACCTTGGGAGTAGTATCCCTGATTGTTTAAAGATTCCAGAAGTTCGTCTACTACCATGTCCCACAGTAAGGGGGATAGTATCCCTCCCTGTGGGGTTAAAAAAAATTTTGTAAAATTTGTTTTTACGAAACTCCCAGGCTTTCGGAGAAAACCCCTCAAAAGCAGAGCTTGTGCGAGCAAGGGAGATCCGGGACCTATAGTTTAAATAAAAGTGGAATCCCAACCACTTCAGCTCAGTGACACGCGACCGGGGATCGAACCCGGTCCGTCTGGGTGGAAGCTAAACGCCCTTACACCACGACCACTTGGTTCCTCTGGCAATTTCCAGCTTCGCGGAGACTTCAAACATGTTGGTATGGGCCTGTCGATTTTGGAGCATTGACTTTATCCACTTGCAGGTGGTTTCATCAATGCTTCTCCTCCTGGCCGCTGATACCATACTTTCGAAGGATGTGTTGTCAAAGGCTCCTTCGATGTCTATAAAAGTGCATATTGCTATTTCTTTTTTTGCCAGAGTGTCCTCCAGCCTTGACACCAATTGATGCAGGGCCGTCTTGCACGATTTTCCTGTTAGATAGGCATGCTGGTTTATGTGTAATGGCCGGTCTATGAGAGCTGCCTCCCGTATGTCCCTGTCTATCAGTTTTTCTAGTCCTTTCAGGAGAGAGGATGATAAGCTTATTGGTCTGTACTCATTGGCCTGGTCGTATGAGTTTCGGCCAGGTTTCGGAATGAAGACCACGTTCACAGATTTCCAGGTTTGTGGAATCCAGCCAAGTGCTAGACTCATCCTGTACAGTATGCATGGTTCTGGTGCTAGATCTTCAATTCTCTGCTGTAGTAGGACAGGGAATATTCCATCTGGTCCAGGCGATTTATATGGGCTGAAATAGTTTATTACCCATATTACTTTCGGGTATGTTACGATCCGCTTTGCCACCTCCCAGTCAGCCCTGTTCGCCCTTAGATGAAGGTTGACAGGGTTTTCAATGCTGGGATTTGTGACAATGATGGATCCTGGAAAGTGGGTATTGAGCAAAAGTTCAATTGTTTCTTTCCCGGTATTTGTGTAGCCTCCAGTAGTCCCCACTGGGTTTATGGGGTTTTTGGAGAGTATGCGGTGGAGTCTGGCACTTTCTGAGGTTTGTTTTATATCCTCAAAGAACTTCCTTCATGCTTTCCTTTGCTCCCCTCTGATTGTTTTGTTGTATTCCTGTAGTGTTTTGGAATATTCCTCCCACGTACCAGTTTTTTTCGCTCTATTGAATAGTTTGCGTGTTTTTTTTCGGAGTTTAGTGAGTTCGTTGGTCCACCAGCTCACCTTTCCTTTAGTTTGTCTGCATTTAGGGGACAGTTGTTCTGATACGAGGTTATTATGGCCTCTTGAATTTTCTTTGAGGTTTCCTCTATATCATAAGCGCTGTCTGTGTTCGCTTTGACATTCCTTAAATTTTTCAGGTAGTCCCTTAATAAGTCGTTAGTTACCATCGGATTTTTTCACCGTTGCTCGATTAATATTTGTATAATTGAATGGTCATATTATCCTACAAATTGAATGGTAGGTGTTCCCAGTCCTACGTTCCGAAATTGTCAATTCCACAAAAATTCTTGATACTAGTAGCTAATGAACTGCGTAGGCGAAAGTCATGTTGATTTGGTGAGCGTGAGAAGCCGACAAACCATTATTCAAGCAACGATGGCCGCGAAAGTCTTTCACAATTTCCAAAAAATATTGGTTATTACTTTTTTGAGGCAGCTCGGACCGGAAATTGTTTGACTATACAGTGATCAAGAGAAAAACGTCGAGAAATACGTGTAATGTAATTAACAGCTGAATTTGTTAAAACAGTGGTTACTGAAATTGATGAAAAAATCTAGAGGCCACATTTAAAACAATAAAGTTGACGATGGAATTTAATGAACAGAATGTCGCACTGGAAATTGGTTCATATGAGATTACAAAAAATATAAAACAGTACTGAAAGTACTTTTTTTGAAAGTATACTGACGGGAATTGTATGACCAAATATTGCTGATGTTTTTTCAAAATAAAACGTCGGGAAACATATATTGTAATACATAGCTGAATATTTTATGAAAGTGGCAACAAAAAAAAAACAAATGAAAATAGTGGAGGTCGTATTTGAAAAAATAAAGTTGATGATGGAATCTAATGAACTAAACGTCGTATTGAAAATTGTTTTATATCATATTATAACAGATATGAATTATTATTAAGAGTTCTCCTGACTTTTTCTTATATCATTCGAAATGGAGGCGGTAGAGCCATAAAACGAAATTCGACAATTTTAGTTTTTGTCCGATTTAACTGACCTAGTAGATCTCTCCGTTTCCGAGATAGCAATAGTATGTCATCAGCGAAAAAGACGGCCGGTATATATAATGTTGAACCCCTTATTACTTCAAACACCCCGTCTGCTCAGCTGTATTATATTTTGATCGATCAGCTTCCATTCTGATTGATCATCAATGATAAACTCAATCAACTTATACACTCGTAGGCGAATTCATACAAAGGAGAAATCATTATTTTATTGACTACCATGTACAAAAACAGCTTCGGTTTTTCTGTGTTATGAAACATATTTCTCACGAATGTCAGTAATGACCAGTCGCTCACTAGTTCAATATTGGATATGAATGGTATATTGATATTTTTTATACATTCAAATTTTTCCAAAAATCTCAATATTCATGATGTGTCGTCCTCTAGCGCCGAATCTGGTCATACGATCAAGTAGGGCCAATGGAGACTTTTACTCAGAATAGCTTCAGCAACGACATACCAAAAATTCAGCCATTTTCACAGTAAGACTTTTTTCATTAAATGTGTGCGGGGTCCTTTGATGATAGTTGAATAAATTGTTGTTTAAAATTAGTTTTCCCGTCAACCAGATGTCTTTCCCTTACGAACGACAGCCCTCAAAAGACGAAACTTGTGAGAGCCAAGGATTAACGAATTCTTACTTTTTACGTGCTATTCCACTTTCTCGGGCCATCAGAGAAATATCTGCAGTCGCTAGGCTTCGAACCCATGACCGGCGACAAGAGTGGATGAAAGATCGGTACCTACTTTAACTACTTGGCCACTTGACCCCTGTAAAATATAATATATTTTTTCGAACTGGACTTTTTGAGGCCTCTGGAGACATTATACCTCCTATTTTACCAGTAGACTTTTACAATTCGTCTGACCTCTTTGAAAGTTTTCAATTACAAATTTCAGCTCAACAGACGACAATGTGATGTTGCAGGTTTTTCCAGGTTTCCCTGCACCTGTGAAAGCAAATGCGACATCATTTAATCCGCCCTAGAGGGCAGTTTGATTATTTCAATGTTTTTACTTTGTTACTGTTGCTTTCAATATGTTTATAAATATCATGAACGCTAAACAAAATTTCCCACTTTTTTCATAAACTTTTTACGTAAATTATGGTATTTTTGATTTGAACAAACAATTATACATTGAAAGTACCATTGTATTATTTAGGTGAAGAATACACTGACCTTTCATGTGTTATCATTGTCCTACAGTTACTAATAAAAAATTTTTTACCATGGAATTGACAATTCCGGAACGTAGGACTGGGAACACCTACCATTCAATTTGTAGAACATCATGATCATTTAATTATACAAATATCAACCAAGCAACGGTAAAAAAATCCGTCTTCAGTCCTACCATCCATTTTGTAGGACAAAAGTTTTTTCGATTACTTTATCGAATTATCTCGAGGTTCAACTGAAAAACTAACTGTTATTAATGCATTTTTTGCACTCACCAAATTGACATGATTGACGCATTTTATTAGCTACCACTATCGATAATTTTCGTAGAGGAAAAAGTTGGGCGTCTCGGCAAAATTAAGCTACTCAGGAAGATTTAGCCTGTTATTATTCATTTTTGAAAATAGGCGTGGGATCCCGGTCTAATACACCCTGCATTTTGAAAATTAATTCTGCTCGAACGATACGATTATGACAGAATGACATACATTACTATGATACAGACACCATGTAAAAATGGCTTAAGAGTGCCTACTTGCCTGGACGCAGTAGCAGTCTCCCTACAACTTCTACTGAATGATACAGAGCCCCAGTCAAATGAAACTGCCTAACCTTCATGAAAACCACTGTGTTAGTCAAGGATATATTGATATGAAGTTAGCCATACCAACGATCAATAACTTATTAGAAGTGTCATTATTATTAGAAGTGTCATTTTTATCCAGTTCGAGAGTAGTCATGTTTGGTTAAATTTTTCAATTGAGAATGTTTCCCTTTTCTACAGAGGTTATCTTGAACGTTGGAAAATAAAGTTTGTCTTTCAGTCGCAAATGTTTCCACATCTGATTTTATGAACATCGTGTTAATATTTTCATTAAACTCCACATGTCATTGTGAAGTTTTGCGCAAAAATTAAAAAAAAAAGGATGTCGACCCAAATTATGAAAATGGAAAAATTGAAGTATCGTGCCATCATCAAGTACCTATATTTGAAGGGTAAGAGGTAAGCAGATTTGCAAAGATATACTCAGTATAGCACTGGCGATCAATGTCCTTCGTATGAGGCAGTAAATAATTCGATTGCAATCTTCAAGAGAGGTGAATTTTCCATTGAAGATGAAGAGCGATCACAAAGGACAGTTTCTATATCGTTTCCCGAAAAAATTGATGCAGTTGAACAGGTCTTAAACGAAACTGTCAGGCAAAAATTTCTGCAAAATGGATCCCACAAAGTCTGAATAGTGACTAGAAGCTTGCAAAGTACAGTAGGTATAGGAAGTACACTATTAAAGGTGCATTTAGTCAACATCATTTTAAAATTGTGCTTAAATATATGTTAAAAACGAAAGTTGAATCTGTTAAATCAAATGGCACCATTTATACAACAGTATTAAGTTTATGCTAAAAACATGTCACTTTGAAAATCCCAACTTTATAAGAATCTTACTTTTACGATAAAAATATTGTCCAAAATTCATGTGTACCTAAAGTTTCATGTCACAAAATATACCTATGATTCTTAAATGTAAGCCTAAATCTAAAACTCCTGTAATATTAGGTCTCATACAAAATTATTTTCAAGGTTATGTTTATGTCAGTGCTTGTGCTAAAATTACGTTTATGTTGACTAAATGCACCTTAAGATTTCGTAATAAAATACAAACTGAAGAATGAATAAGAATTCACTATAATAATATTAGTTCTGATTGAAGGTTATCCAACTATATCAGTTTCAAGCATTGAATAAGTTATTCAGAAAGAAAGAAGCGTTCGTCAGATAGAGAATAAAATGTAATCAGAAAACTAAAGAGAATTTTGCTATTTTCGCTTTCCTTGTCAAGATGAGTGAGTATCTTGCAAAATCCATAGCGGGTAAAAGACATTTAGAATTGAATAAAATGGTTTACGATTCGATATTTTCTTATTGTCGTCAAGTGACGAGGGCTGAAGACGTGTAGATTAAACAAAAACAGTATCGACTATGCCAACACCAAAAAAGACAACAATAGATTTTGACATGACATGAAGTTGACTGTTATGCAAAATGATATATGTGTGTGGTCATTTCCTTTGAAGTATTCGATTGCAAAAGAATCTGTGATGTGGGTCAGATCGGAACATTGGCAATACATTGTTAATTTTGCCGAACATAATCCCGAAATTATTACAAACAAATTCAAAGGTTCAAATGGAAAACGACACTTTGATAAATTATGGCAAGAACTGGTGAATAATCTGAACGCTATGGGCTATGGTGAAAAAACTATTCCAGCTTGGAGAAAAGTGAAATTGACTCCTTCACGGAATTTTCTTTTAACACAATCAACTTTTCAAGGCATACACGGATTGGAAGAGTAAAACCAAAGCAAAGGCAGTTGATATCAATGAAGACTGTATGAAGACTAAAGGAGGTTCATCGTCACTGAAAAGCATTAGTTAATGTAAATAATGTAAAAGAAAGAATGATAAAACTAATGGGCTATGAAGCAATTGAGGAAGATCCTCCACTGGAAGAACTGGGATTTGGGCTTATAAATTCAGCAACAAAGCAGGTTTCGTACTGTTTGAACGTAACATTTTTATGCTTCAAAATCTGTTGTAAGTTAATTAGCTAACTTTATATTGTTTAATTTTGCAGAATAAACTATTATCAATTTCATTTAGGAGATATTATACTAACAATCAATATTTTCAGCAATGTATGGAGGAAAAAGCGGCAAGTGAAAGTTCCATTGAGGATATCACTCCATACCAGCGTAGACCACACCTATGTCTTGTCCAACCAGAAAAGCAAGCCAAGAATGAAAACCACCCAACACCTATGAAGCAGACGAGAAGACGTAAAGGCATTACCTTTTGTCTCAGCAGTTGCTAGACATCAACGAAACCATTAAATATTCTCATGTCTATGGATCGTTATCTTGTTGGAATTATTAGTGAAATAAAAAGTATTTTACAGGAAATAATTAATATATCTGTGATGTACTAGTGTACATTACTTACTAGTGTAAGTTTTGGTTATCAAAGGAGTAACGTATCGTCCATGAAAACACGTTTACCATAATTCTTTATTTTAAGCTTATCTGAAATATAAGTTAATTAACCTCTACCTATATAGCCAAAAATCCTTCATTATTTTGAATTTGGTGGTATGCAACTGGAGTGTCCTGCACTGCTGGTGGGACTTCGAAATCTCTGTCCATTCTATCTTCATCGCAAATATTATGGAAATGCAACGAGCATTTAAAATATTTGCCACTTTCTCAGTAGAATATCTGATTTTCCTTTCTAATGAAAGTCATATGAATCTGCCCTTTAGTACACCAAAGCATCTTTCAACAGACTTCCTTGCATGTATGTAAGTGGGCTTGGGTATAACTGAACTCAGGAGTACCAGGCACTGCATTTTCTATTGGAGTCATTAGCCAAGGTTCTTGTGGGTACCCTAAGTCTCCCAGAAGCCAAGATATTCTATCGCCTAAAACAATGTAATATCTATATGACATCAATTGTGAAAAATACCTACTACTGATTTGCTAATGAATTCCAATAACATCTCACCTTCATTGTAACAACTTTGTAACTCATTTTGAACAGCAGAATGCCTCCAAACAAAGTAATCATGAGTAGCTCCAGCATACATTGCGTTAACGTTCAAAATTCTGAGCTTAGAATCGCATACCTAAAAATGTACCCCATTAATATTTTTCAAACGGAATTTCTGGATCTTTTTCACTATTTGAATGATATCCTTTCCTGTTGAGGTATAATTATGCTCCTCCTCAACAGGTTTCATGATTGCTACATGAGTCCCATCAATACAGCTAATTGTGCTTGTGCTTGTGTTTGTCATGAAATTCGCTTTAATTATATTTTTACTTGCTACCGGTCTGGGAAACTGGATCCATTCTTCAGAAAAATTGGCATAACTACGTATCCAAAGACAATCCTCCTCACACAACTTTATTCCATCACCACCACAAACGTAATGAATAATAGCACCTTAGCATTCCCAACACCATGAATAATCATTTGACTAATATCTGATACACTTATCTTGCAGCCTGAAACTCCGGTGACAAATAAATAAATACCGGGAGTTATGTCTAAGGTAGAGCACTCTAACATATCAACAATTGCACTAGTCACCTCATGAATGGCTATGATCAGACTTTGTTGTGACATTGAAATATAATAACTTTGACCAATTAATCTGGTATAAATCAGTAGCATGAAAAGTCAGTGTGGAGAAAAATTTCAATGTCACCGGTACATCGTTTGCACCACCTTGGTGTTGCAAATGAGTAATGATTAAATTCAAAACATATCTTGCCATTCCTTTCGTCAATCGAAATAAATCAATAAAATGTTTTTCGTCAATGGAAAATGGATCATCAATCTCATTCCTCATTTGTCTCCGCTGTAAAATTACATTTCTTTGTTCCTTCAATTCCTCATCTGCCACGGCTGCTATATATTGTAATATATGGACTGGCAGCATTTTTTATTCAACTTCCACTATTTACAACATCCTACAATATCGAAAATAATGTATCTCACCACCTTTCAACTCTTATCAACGGAAATCGGCGGATATCTGAATAAATCACCATCACCAACATAAATCAAATAAGATATCTCTGACAATTCCTAGAATTTTCAGATGAAATTTGCTATCTTGAGTTTTCATGATACTTCGAATTCATCGAAAGTATTTTTGTTGAATTCCCATTTTTGTTTATATCGGAAGTCGCTTGACTTTCCTTATGAGATACACAATTTTCCATATATTCTCATGGATTGACCCAAGCATAGGGTAGTTTATACATTTCAACATTATTTTTCCAATGGCGAAACGGTAAAAGGGAATTCCAATTAAAAAAATTATATTTATTGTTGTTTCAAGTTGTTTTATTTTGATGAACTTTTTGCAGCACCACTACTTTGTGGTTGGAGATCGTGAATATAAAAAATACTTTACCACCAATTCTGAAGAGTTGCAACTGTGTAGAAAATCAAAAAAACATTAACAAAGCAATCATATAATCTGGAAAGGATTTCAAAAATTATTTTCAAGAATTGAGTGTTCCATAGGAAATGGGAAAGTTCATAACATATTTTGGTGTAACAAGCAATGAAGATTTAACGAAAATATATGTGATGGACGGTGGCTTATCGGTTCGATGCATGGACGTATATTCGATGTATCGGTCGTTGAAGCTTCCGCTAGTATCTGACCCAGTTCGAATCCGGAGTATGGGGGAATATTTCTCAATTACATCGATAGGCAAGCGCATTCCTTGTTGTGAAGCAAGTACCATGAAAGTTACCTAGATGCCAATCCCGACGTCTGGTGTTTGCTTGAAGTGTGCACCGACCACCTGGGGTGGTGCTGTAGGTTTCCCAGGTTTTCTTGTAGCTGAAAAGTGAATACGCCACCAAAAATCATTAAGTCGTCCCGGAATTGCAAAACTCCGACTGTATCTGTTTTAACATTTGAACTCTGCTGCTGTGCTTCCTCTCAGACCCACCAAAGTGGGTAGTGCTTGCTCAGATTACACTGCCCACAGCAAGTGGTGCTGAAGACTTTTCCGGTTTCTTTCACAACTGAAATTGAGCGGTGTCGATCGACTAACGAAAATGAAAATAAAAAGTCAAACTAACAAATCAATCTACATCTTACTGCTGAACAAAATGAAAATGTTAGTGACGAGTCACAAAATGACACACACGGCAGGATCACTTGAGATCGGCGAAGGATAAACGTGATGAACTAAGCTCATCTGGGGTGTACCGCATTCCATGCACCTGTGGCAACGTTTATATCGGAACCACGAAGCGTTCCACAAATACCAGAATAAAGGAATACAAGGCCAATTGCCGGTTAGGACACTCAGAAAAATCCGCAGTAGCAGAACATGCGCTTAACAATAACAATCACAGAGTGAAGTTCGGAGAAACCCAAGTAATTGCCACAACACATGCATATTATCCAAGACTCTTCCGAGAAGCAATCGAAATCAAAAAACATCCCAACAATTTCAACAGAATTGAAGAAGGGTTACAATTGAATAAAGCATGGCTACCTGTTCTCAAGAAAACGGTAATAACACCATACCGGGAAATTAATGAATCCGAGGGGGTACCCGACGCAGGGACGATGGTACCGGACGCAGGTACGAGTACGTCGACCCATAAATACTGGCTGAGACAACGCATACCAAACAAGTAGTGTTCAGTGATTGAAACTGTAAACATTTCTCTTGAAAATGCCAACCACTCGTGTTGGCGAAACGTCGAGTTTTTCTCTAAATAAACGTCGGCCTAAAAACCCGAAAAACCATCATTCATGGAAGGAACAGGTTATGTAGTAGGATGATTTTGTTTGTTTTCACACGCACAGTGGATATTATTTTGCAAAGTTTATAGAATCAAGACAAATCATGGAAAATCAAACAATGACAATAATCGATTTTCTTCGATTTGGCACTCGGAGATCGTTACATGTGGCAACACTGCAGGAACGCGTGATGTGACTCATAAACACCTAAGGTGGGATCATCGTCATGTTTCTACAATTACAATCAAGTAAAACAAAAAAGCAATGCAAAATTCAATCGTATGGTCGTTGGTTCGATACCCAGCTTGGTCATCGGTCTCTTGCATGGTATCACACGGTTGAAGGTGAGGGCTGCATCTTCCCTAGCTTGCACAAGTCTCTCAAAGACTTCTGAGGGTTGCGCGAAGGGTTGCAACAGGTTGATGAAAATATCAATTTTAATTTCATTTATCGACCGTTCTTCGGGTTATCTGAAGGCAGACGACTCCTGATCTTGTTGGAACGGTGCACCAACTTCCAAGTGGTTGTCGTACTAGAAAGACAAGTTCTGTAGCCTCGGTACGTTGCTTTGAGGTACTATCCTATCTCCTGCAAGCTTATGTTGGATTTGTTATTACTTGTTCATTGACTTAAAGGGATTTGGTATGAATGTTTGAGTACGTTACAGTTTTAAGTGGTTTTGACAGGAAGAGGCAGAGTAAAAAACCTTTTTTCGGACAGCTTTGTGCGTTCTAGTCCTTTCATCCCGTAAAGCCTTACAAGTCCTCCAGCAAACGATAATCCAAGCCGCACGACATGCAATGTGTCCTTGTGAGCTAAGCTGCGTGGCGTCCGATTTCACTATTCGTCACTGCATGTCTTTGATTATGTGTTTTGTAGTTGTGTTTTTGTTGTTATTATCATACCATCCCTCCTCGTTTCCCCACCTCCCCACCGAAAGCAGTAAGCGGTGGCACGGGGGGCTCGGTATTGGAACTCTGCCTACCGCCCACCACCCGACCGCGAGCAAGCGTAGCTGAGCTGCCATCTGAGTAATGGTCTTCTGCAGCTCCGCAATTTGACTTAACAGCTGGATCAGACTGCTGTTAGGAGACTCTGGTGAGTACTTACTCCACACTCGCACTGATGATGTATTTTCTTGGGTGTTAGTACGCTTCTGTGGAATAGCTTCTGTCATGTTGTTTGCTGGCTCTTGTTGGTTGTTATTATATTCTTTCAGTTGTTGTTGTAGGTCTATCTCAGAGGGGTAGGGTAGCTGCTGATTTTGTATAAGTCAGGGCGAGTTTTACAAAACAAGTTCACCAACAGTTCAAGTAAACTCGCTTGAGTTGCTATGGATTAACAAATAACATTTTTAGTTCCTCAACAACTGAACTTAGTTCAGTTGAACTGTCGGTGAACTTTTATTGTACAACCCGCCCTAAGTGGTATGGTGCGTCATTTGCTATGTATGTTCTGTTCCTACTCTCGTATGTACATGGCTTCCTGGTTCTGTTGGTGTCTTCTAATTCTTTCAACTTTCTGAAGTAGTCCCCACACCCTTGACAATTCATGGTGGTCTTCCATGCAGTTGTAACATTTTGCTGGTGTGTCTCGGGTGTTCCTGCAGATGTTGGTGATATGCTGTTCTCCACATTTCAAATAGAACAGGGGGAGGGCGATTCAATTTGACGAAGCATGTCCCCACCTCTGGCATATTCTGCATTGTGCATGACGTTTTCCATGAGGTTCCTATTGCGAGTACTTGTTCATTATTTTGTTGGATATAATGGTAAACAATTCGGCCTGATTGTCTGCTTGAGCATGAATATCTCTTCGATCTAGATGTTGTGCTGGTTTTTTATTGCTTGGGCATTTTCTTCCATGCGGGCTCCTGGTCTCACTGCACCTGTGGAAGCTCACAAGATGTATTATGCAATCTTCATTTATTGTTTCGTCGTAGGTCTCGATGTACATCAATGTGGTTTTCTGAGTGTACTCACAATTGCTTCGTCCATACTTGCTGCCACTGCCATTTTTGGTGTCATTTTTGACGTTATACACCCTGGCAGATTTCGTTTAACGATTTTCTCGTTTATGCCTCTGAGACCAGTGAAAGATATGAAAATTCTGACAAGAATGATGAAAAATTTGTGCGGTAGCCGCGTGGCCTTCATATAAAAAATTCGATTTTTATTAAAAAATAGATCTGTTTTGGGACGATTTTATCGCCACTGCCATGTACACTAACGTCATGTTGAGATAGACAATAGCAGCGACAAAATGATAGGTATAGTGGTTGCACGTGGCCAAATGTCCCATAAAAAAGAAGCATAAGGTTTGCGGATGTCGAAGTGAGGTTAAGTGCCGGAATTAAATTTTTTAAATGAAGGCCACACGGTGACCGCTTAAATTTTTCATCATTTTGGTCAGAATTTTCATATCTTTCACTGGTCTTGAAGGCATAAACGAGAAAATCTTCGACTGAAATCTGTCACCATCTCCCAGTCTATAAGGGTGGGGGTTAATTTTTCTCTTCTGCTGATAGTTCGATATGGTTTTGTTATCCCTCATTTCTAAGTGATCTTTTTTTATGTAGATTTCTGCATAAGGGCTTTCTGATTCGCTGTCTTCTACTCTACTTCAGAACTTTTCATTAGGTGCTGGCCACTTTTCCTTAGATTCCTTGAGTAGTTCAGCTCCTTTTCCAATGATCTTGAAGAGAGTGACTCCTCAACGACTTCCTCCAGCTCAGCTGCCTTCTTTCCCCTCTTGCGGTAGTTGGGTGGTGTAGCAGTCTCTTCTTCTCCGTCAAGTTATTGTGGATAATCAGGTTGTTCTGTTGTTTTCGTCCATTTTTTTCTTCTCCTTCCAGCACCCTTTGTTGGTGGTTTATTATATTTATTTCTTCTTCGTCTATATATTCACTGTTTGGTTTTGTTTTTCAGATATGATAACTCTTTCTTCTCTTCATACTCTTTGCTCCGTGGGTGTTGTGTTTGAGGTTTGGTTTGGGCCTTCTTCTTCCAAAGCCAAACTTTCCCATGCTTTGCAGAATATCCTTTAGTATTCTTTCTGAAATTCTATACATTTCCTTATCATCTGCTCTTTATACATCTTTTGCTGCCTTGCAATCTCTATAAAAGCTTCTGCTCCATCTCTTGCGAGTTCTTGTTGTTTTCTTTTCCCTTTTGCTATGAGTTTTTATTTCGATTAGGCAGTGGCGCATCCTTGGTGATTGAGGTATACAAAAATGTTATAAAACATCACGCATTGTTCCTAATTTTTGCAGGTGCTTTCGCAAATGATTCCGGAAATTGTCATTTTCGTAAGCGATGTATTGCTGGCCGTTTTTAAAATATTTTCATTGCAAAAAAATACAGTCAACTTAATTCTATGAGGATTGATCAGCGGAATTGTATATGAGCTGCTGGAGTTGCGTTTTTCGAATAAAATATTTAGTAATCAGATAATTACGAGCAAATAAAACAGGTTAAAACGAAACACTCCTCCCTCATCATTCTCTATTTGAGTCTGGTTGAGAATATACATATACCAGGCAAAAATTCGAGAATGGGGGGATTTTGTAAGTTAGAGGAATACATCTCAAAATCGAAACGTGATCTTTCTCTAAACAAGCTGATCTCACCCTCCCTGTCATCATTGAATTAGGAGTTACCAAATCAATGATTTTCGCCATCTCAATGCTTGGTATCATCAATTGCAATACTCTTTTTCAGGACAACTAAGTGAGCATTCATTTTCCATTTTCCACCAATGCGTTGAAAGATCAACATCTAGATTCCTTCTGAGAAATGCAATTGATTTTGTCAGTAAAAACAGGCTCATAAACTGACTTCACCAGAATATCAGAAAAAAGTTGTAAATTTTTTTTACAATATCATTTTCAAATGCAATTCATCAGAACATTGCTTTTCCAACAAAAGAAAAGTTATTCTTGAGAAAATATTCTCCGAATACCCAAAAGTTTTTTGGTTATTCAAGAATATTATTGTGTCAGTGCCAGTTTTCTTTGTGCGAATCTGAAGATGAAAATGATAAAAATAAAGTTATCGGGTAGTTTTCTTGAATGAAACAGGAACAAAATTTTACTCAAAATTCTTGTCTTAACTTTCATCTGTAAATTTAAAAAATACATTTTTTCTTTTGATCAAAGTTAGCTACGCCACTGTGAATTCCCATCAACTTTCTTAGTGCCAAAACATGACTATTTCCTTTTCATCGTTCAGTTGTCACTCACCAAAATGAAGTTCTGAAGTGGCAAAAGCTTTTTCGACTCCGACCGGTAAAATGGCTCGCCGTTGAAAACACGAAAAGATAAGAGACGTTTTTGTCCTATGGGAATTATTGCAATTTGCGAAAAAGAATGCACTAAAGAGGAACACCAGTTCCTAGATGCGTTCTGCTCATAAAAGGAGAGTCTTTTTTTTGGTATGTTTACTTTGATTGCAAAATTTGTTTCGGCGACAGAAATTGAAATGTTTTTTTTTCTTTATTGTACACAACATAGAGGGCATTTACAAACTCACAACATTCAATTTGATGATAATTCCAAAAATAGTTTATTCATAACACTAGCATAACACTTGTTGTCTCATGCATCTCTGTGAATTACCGGATTTATTAATTTATTGTTTGTGCAGTTCTGTCGACATGATACATGACCCGTCGGCCACCGTAGATACGTTCTGACACTCATCTGACTGATATTTGTAAAACGTTCTTCTTGGAGGGCACTATTGAAAGTGCTTATTAACAAACTGATAAAAAACAACAGAGATTGTATTGTAAATGGCAGGAAATGATTAACGAACAGTCGTTACCGACCGATGAAGAACCCTTTACTCCCATAAACACCTACTGCGTAGGCTTATTATGGCAAGTACATGTCAGAAAACAACTACTCCCCTGGCTAAGACCACGACGGGTATTGAATTAAATCTAACAGCTACTAGTGCAACGTTCCTCAAATCACCAGAGGACGCAATTGCAAGTGCCCTCTATGACCAACCAGCAGAATTATGTTTTGATTTGGACAGGGTGACCACCTGCAGACTAGTTTCGAAGTTGTTGCCTCTCATCAGTGCAAGGGCAGGTCAACACAGGCAGCACTGAAGCCATCTGTTCCCCGTCCAGACCAATACACACTCCGCTGATTAGTCAATTCTGGTTCACGAGATGGAAGCAGTTTCTAGGCCGCTCCACCTATAGATTTACTAGATTTACAGAAAACAGAATCATCAGTTACCCTTTCATCTTCTTTGGTTGAAGTTTCCTAATCAGATTCAGATTTCTTGATGGAAACATAAACTGTACTCTCTTTCGAATTTTACCAACTTTTTAGAAATTGACATTAGAATGGAATTCACCAACATCACATAGTTTCGAAATAAACGGAGTCTTTCTCTTTTTCAACCTTTCATTTTCTTAATAAATGATCTCCACAAATTCTTTCAGGATAAAAGGATTCTATTTAGCCGGTGGGAAGATTCAACTGGAACAACCATTTTTGCGCAAGTTCTTTATTTTTCGGGTAAACTGTTATTTTTTCTACGACAGTGCGTAAACTAAGCTTTCACGCACTGCTGACAGTGCGTAAAGTATTACTTTTTCGCACAAGTGCATAAAAAATAACCTGTGCGTAAAATTATCAACTGTGCGTGAAGTAATTTTTTACAAACTGTTCATACATTTATGCATTTTTGAAAAATACAGTATTTTGAATCAAATATAACTCGGAAGTCGTTATTTGATAATACGACGACAATTCATATCATCAAATATTAAAATTAATGATATTATTGCTTCAATTTGGCAATATAATAACTGTCGAAGAAAAAACTTTGGTAAAAATTTGGTTTACTGGAAATCTGTTATGAAAAAAAAAATTGAACGTCGCGATTGTGGGCCCTCGGCCAATTGTAATTTTTGTTTTGCAGAAATGCCATGTTGCCAAGTTGACCTCTTCGGAATACTGGAAATCTGATATGGAAAAAACAGTTGAACGTCTCGATTAAAGACCCTCAACCTATTCTGATGGTAATGTTTTTGTTTTGCGGAAATGCGCCGTTGCCAAGTTTTGATCACTTGGGTTTACTGGAAATCTGATATGGAAAAAGTAATTGAACGTCGCCATTTTATGCCATCAGGCTATTCTAATAGTACCATTTTTGTTTTGCATAAATGCTCTGTTGCCAAGTTGGTCATTTCGGATTACTGGAAATACGATATGGAGATGGGTCGAAGTGGACATTATTCTATTCAATCGAGTGGTTTCTGCTATGCCATTTTGACTTTGCGGAAATGCGCTGTTGCCAAGTTATGGATGCGAGAAGTCATTTACAGAAGCTGTACAGAAATTTTCGATGGAGAGTATTAATATAAATCTTCATCCGATTCTAATTGTGCTATTTTTGTTTTGAGGAAATGCGCTGGTATAAATTATTAGAAGAAAGAGGCCTTCTTTCTTCTGACTGCCCACATTTACGGCAAGCACTGAATTTCTAAACTTATAAAAAGGGACACAACCTAACCTAACCGAACTATCCTAGCTATCCAAGTTGCTGGTAATTTGATCACTGATTAGTATAAAAAGGTGAATTTTATGATCTTCCAGCAGGAAGAGACACTCTGTAATTTTTGTCTCCATGGAAATGAAGTTGATGTTAAACTCCTGACCATTTATAGTCGGTGAACTATAAGTAGTATGATAATTTGTGACATTATGACTGAGAATCCAGAACTTGAGCATTTCATCGTTGTTTCGCATCATTTAGTTATTTCAAGAATTTCTAAAGTATATCATTTTACCTACCTAACCTAACCTAACCTAAATGAAATGAAAATGGATTTTTGGATCATGCGTCATCACAAGAGTAGTTTCGAAAAATTGATCATCAAAATTAATAAGGATGAATATTTATAATGAAATTCTTTGACCAAAGTTTCCTTGAATGTTTTTTAATGATTTCCAGCGCCCACGACTTGGCGCATTTCTTCAAGGTTCAAATTTCATTGCCCAATCACCTAACTCAATGGTATGGTATCTACTGAGAACTATCCTCATACAAAAATAGTATCATTAGAATAGGTTGAGGGTGTAACGAAATGTAAAAACATTTGGTTACTTTTTATTTTGTTTATTTCATGTTGGTATCACATGTTATTGAGACGTTCCAATTTATTCAATTGTTGAGTTATTGGTAACTCGATAAGGATAACGTTCTCAGAGTGGGTGGACGATTGATCAACTCTAACCTCCCTTACTCACAGAAACATCCTATTTTGTTACCTGGCCATCATCGTCTTACGAGGCTTATCATTGAATATTATCACAAACTTTATCTTCATCCCGGAGCTCAGACACTTCAATATCTCTTAGCTCAAAAATTCTGGATTCTTTCATTCCGGAAAATCGTCAAAAAAGTATTGTCAGGATGTCTCCCTTGCTTCAAACTCAATCCAAAATTTTCACAACCCATAATGGGGAATCTGCCAAAATGCCGCATTTCAGAAATAAAACCATTTTCGGAGGTGGGGGTAGACTTTGGGGGTCCCTTTCTTGTAACTCAGCGTAGGTATCGAGGAGCAAAATCCCACAAAGCCTATCTGTGCCTATTTGTGTGCATGGCCACAAAGGCACTACACTTAGAGCTGGCCTCTGATCTATCCACTGATACCTTTTTAGCTGCTTTGCGGCGTTTCATCCGGCTCGAAGGACCACAATGTGGGACTCAATTCTAATCAGTTCAAAATCGACCCAATATTGATTCATAGTTCATTTGCGATCTCGCCCCAACATTGGTCCTTCTAGAAGCCGGATTGATTTTAATTGATTATTGATTGATATAATTGGTTTTCCATGAAAAGTAAAAGTAAATTTGGTGTTATCATCCATTTGCATATAGATCTATCCTTCCCGTGGTTAAGTGATATGCGCACGCAATCGACGTTGCGCCGTTAGTAATATATTGATTTCAGTTCTGTGGTCACGTCGATAGTTGTCAGTCAGATGATAAATTCCATACACGAACTATTTGGCTGTTTACATTTTATATACTTGTTTATTACTGCATTGTATTGCTCTCGCTGTTGACTGTAAGCAAAAATTATTATTTTTGATAATAATAAACTCATCTCTCACGCGACAAACAATTCAAACTGACACAGTGTCAGATCTCGTAAAAATAGTTTCCGTTCTCGCGAATTTTATTTCTGCAATTTTTACAGTACACTCTGCTCGCCTTTAAACTTCTGTTTTGGCTCTGGGCAGTTGTTTTCATTCGATGTAAACTCGCTCTCGCGCATACTTAACAATTTGTGTTCAAAATAAACTTGAAAACATTGTTCAATTACTCTGTGCCTCATTGATAATATAATACTGGTTTCAGTGAGATATACAAACTTATTTTGCCATAAATACTTTAATTTTCTTTTGGATTACTTGAATAGATACTCTCTCGAAATGTCGACAGATAATAAGAAGCTAAAATCTTTGATTGCTTCTAGACAAACTGAAATCTTGAAAATGGAGCAGATGAAACTATCAGCTGATAAAGCCTTAGTAAATAAAGCAGATCAGAATATGTTCTCTTGCAGGTATAAACAAATCGAGTTGATAAAAGAAAACTTTGATAGATACCATATTGCAATTATCAATATTGTCTCTACTCAAGAGACTCCTAACTTAGAAAGTCATAACGGACTAATGATTTCTTTCGAAGAAAACTTCTTTCATTGTGAGGCAATCTTCAAACAAATTTTTGGTGAACCACAATCCCCTAACACATCTCTTAACGTTTCAACTTCTCAATTCACAAGCAATATAAGGCTTCCAAAAATTGAGTTGAATAGTTTTGATGGCAACCCTCGGAATTGGCAAACTTTCATTGACATGTTCAATTCAATGATTCATGATAATGTTTCAATCTCAAATATTGATAAATTTAATTATTTACTTAGCTCACTTCGCGGCCCTCCTCTCTCATTGGTTCGGTCTAAACCATTATCAGCTCAGAATTATGTTTTGGCTTATAGTGCCTTGGTTGAACGTTATGAGAATAAACGGGCTATAGCAGTGTCTCATTGGCGTGCCATACAAGACACAAAAGGGATACCACCTAATAACTATTTAGCTTTAAGACAGCTTCTTGACTGTTTCGATGAAAATTCATCAATTTTAGAGAATCTCGGTTTACCTACCAAGCAGTGGGATTTCATTTTGTTCAATATGCTTTTTGATTGACTGGATTCTGCTACCGCAACCGCTTTCCAAGTGGCCCATGGTTCATCTTTGAAATTACCTGATGAGGCTTATCCCGTTTTACTTCAATTTCTTAATACAAGGTGTAATGCTATGGATACGGTCCATAGTGCTGATATGTTATCAGAATTAAACAAAAGATCTGATCATGCAAAAAATAAATTCAGCTCACCAAGAAGTAGCAGTTAAACTCATTACACTCTAGTTGCGAATACTGTTCAAGTTTGCCAACTCTGTAAGGGGGATCACTTTATATACCAATGCCCTTCGTTTTTGAATAAATCAATTAACGAAAGATTTGCTTTTGTTAAAAATAATAAATGGTGCACCAACTGCCTAGGTAACCGACATGTTAACAAGACCTGTTCCAGCACTTCTCGTTGCCGGAAATGCTCCAAACCCCATCACACTCTTCTACACTTCGAAAGTGCTTCTTTGGATTCCTCAAATATTTCTTCTCAAGCAAGCTCCTCCACGCACCCAATGTCTACACAGGCTGCTGCTCAGGGAGCAGCGCTCTCCTCTCCTCAAACCTCTCTTGTATGTAACTCTCAGCCGTCGGTGCTACTCTCAACTGCCCTCATAGACGTATCGGACGCTGAGGGTCGTTATCATCAGGTTCGTGTTCTTCTCGATTGCTGTAGTCAATCTAATTTTATAACTGACGAGTGTTCTACAAAACTTGGCCTCTCTCGAAGTGTCAGTAATGCTGAAATTCGAGGAATTGGTATGATATCCACTCAAGTCACTTTCCAAACTCGCTGCTCTTTCAAACCCCGTTGATGTAGTCAACCAATTATGTCTTCGGACTTTATTATTCTTCCTCAAATTTGCTCAAGCATGCCTAGCGTGGACATTGCACTCAATAATTTTTCTCATACTCCTCTTTTAGAACTTGCTGATCCTTATTTTAACATAGCTGGTCCCATTGACATGCTGTTGGGTGCAGCGATCTTTGCTAACATATTGAAAGGTAGGGTCCAAGCCCAAACTCCAAATCATTCTCCAGTAGCCATATGGGTAAATTGTCTATTCCCTCTCAGAGACCACCCTCTTATTCCCTTGTTGCCACTACTTCTTTAGTTGAAGACACACAGCTCGAAAATTTTGTGCGTAGATTCTGGGAGTTGGAACAAATTCCAAACATTATTGCCCTCTCTCCAGCAGATACTCTTGCAGAAAAGATCTACTCTACAACCACTACTCGGTCTGATACAGGCAGGTACATCGTAGAACTTCCCTTTGGCTCTCCGATACCTACTTTTGAGGGATCAAGGGATATAGCACTCAAAAGTTTCTTTGCCCTAGAACGTCGTCTGATAAAAAATCCTACCTTGTATTCTCAATATCGAGATTTTATGCAGGATTACTTAGATTCAGGACATATGGATATCCTGACTGGCACAGTCCCAGACTCCTCTCATTATTTTATTCCTCATCATTGTGTATCTAAAACTGATCACTCCGGCACAAAGATCCGTGTTGTCTTCAATGCGTCAATGAAGGCAAAAAGTGGAAAATCCCTCAATGAATCACTACTCGTTGGTCCAAAATTACAACATGACATAGCCACTATTCTCCTTAGGTTTCGTCTTTATCCAGTTGCTTTCTGTTGTGACGTTTGTCAGATGTTTCGTCGAATATTGGTTTTCCCAGGTCATAGGAACTATCAAAAAATATTGTGGAGATTTTCTCAGGATGAGCCTGTGAAAGAGTTTCGTCTCAATACCGTCACTTATGGCACTTCATCCGCACCATTCCTCGCAAATAGGACCATACTTCAAATTGCCAATGATTATCAGTCCTCATATCCTCACGCATCGGCCACTCTCAAAAGAGATTGTTATGTCGATGACATCGTTACTGGAGCTCACAGTTTGGAGGAAGCTCTGATGCTGCAAGATGAACTCATCAGACTTCTTCAGTCTGGCGGATTCGAGCTTCGTAAATGGATCTCAAATCACGGTGATTTACTCTCCCGTTTTCCGGATTCACATGTCCAGCTAAACTCTTTCAGTTTGGACTTGGAGAATGACATTTCAGTTAAGATTCTTGGCTTAAGATGGAACCCCTTGGCAGATTCTTTCACCTTCTCGGTTCATCCGTTACACAAAGGTTCTACCAAGCGCTTCCTCTTAGCTGAGATGTCTAGGATTTTTGACCCAGTTGGATTTCTTACCCCTGTCACCCTTTATTTGAAACTTTTGATTCAATGTCTATGGACATTAGGTCTGGCCTGGGACGAGGCGATACCTCAGGATCTCAACGATTCGTGGTCTCGGTTTAACTCAGAACTATACTTTTGTGAATCTTCGAGCATACCCCGAATAATAAGTGCTCCAGTAAACTCTCTTATTGAAATACACGGATTTTGCGATGCGTCAGAAAAAGGATATTCCGCTGTGATATACTTTAGAGTAACATATGGTTCTGCTATCTCTACCTTTTTTGTCTGCTCAAAATCTCGTGTCTCTCCCCTCAAACGCATTAGCATTCCCCGCCTAGAGCTCTGTTCTGCTTTGTTACTATCTCACCTCGTTGAATTCGTTCAGGAAACTTACTCTTCACTCAAATTTTCCCGCATAATTGCTTGGACGGACTCTACCATATCGCTCAGTTGGATAAAATCCTCCCCTCATCGATGGTCTACGTTTGTGAGTAATAGGACCACTCAAATTCAGGAGAGGATTCCTCCTACTTGCTGGCGACACATAGAATCGCACAATAATCCCGCTGACCCTGCATCTCGGCGCTTGTTTCCCTCAGAATTATTGCATTGTGATCTATGGTGGAAAGGTCCGAACTTTTTAATACTATCTGAAGACTCCTGGCCAATCTATACCTCGCAAGATGTTTCGAATTCAGAAATATGCAAGGAAGAGAAAAAAACTATCTGTGTCGCTGTCCAGGAAGTGAATCCCTTTTCATCTCTCATTGAACGTTACTCTTCTTTTGGGAAAATTCTCCGTGTGATGTCTTATACTGTTAGATTTGTCCATAATGCCCGTTTCCAAAATGATAAACGTTCAGGTACTTTTTCTTTATTAGAATTCGATTTCGCACTCACTATTCTCATTAAATATGTTCAGAGTGTATCCTTCTCTCGAGAGATACGCGATCTGAAATCTCGGAAGTCTCTTCCCAAAGTTTTGAGGAAGCTAAACCCTTTCCTCGATAAGGATAACGTTCTCAGAGTGGGTGGACGATTGGTCAACTCTAACCTCCCTTACTCACAGAAACATCCTATTTTGTTACCTGGCCATCATCGTCTTACGAGGCTTATCATTGAATATTATCACAAACTTTATCTTCATCCCGGAGCTCAGACACTTCAATATCTCTTAGCTCAAATATTCTGGATTCTTTCATTCCGGAAAATCGTCAAAAAAGTATTGTCAGGATGTCTCCCTTGCTTCAAACTCAATCCAAAATTTTCACAACCCATAATGGGGAATCTGCCAAAATGCCGCATTTCAGAAATAAAACCATTTTCGGAGGTGGGGGTAGACTTTGGGGGTCCCTTTCTTGTAAATCAGGGTAGGTATCGAGGAGCAAAATTCCACAAAGCCTATCTGTGCCTATTTGTGTGCATGGCCACAAAGGCACTACACTTAGAGCTGGCCTCTGATCTATCCACTGATACCTTTTTAGCTGCTTTGCGGCGTTTCATCGCTCGAAGGGGTCGTTGTAGCCATATTTACAGCGACAGAGGTACTAATTTTGTGGGTGCCTCTAAGCAAATCAGTACTCTTTTGCAATCGGCGGCTTCAGTGGAGCTCATTGAATGGCATTTCAACCCTCCCATTGCTCCGAATTTCGGAGGCCTCTGGGAAGCAGGTATCAAGTCTGTCAAGATTCATCTTCGAAGAGTTGTGGGAGATCAGATTCTCACTTTCGAAGAACTTTATACTGTGCTTGTACAGATAGAGTCTCTTCTCAATTCAAGACCTCTGTGTCCCCTCAATGATGATCCCTCTGACTGTAGTTCAGTTCTTTGTCCGGGTATGTTTTTGAACCTCGAGCCCCTTTCTTCTCTCCCTGATCCAAAGCTGAGTCATATCCCCTTAGGACGATTATCGAGGTGGCAGTTGGTACAGCGTCTCCAACAAGATTTTTGGCACAGGTGGCGTAATGAATATTTGCATACATTGTTGCAAGGAGGAAAATGGACATCAAACTCCGTACCGATTCAAATTGGCATCATGGTCCTCCTTAAGGACGAACAGCTGCGTAGTCTCAAATGGCCTCTAGGCCGTATATCTCAGGTTTTTCCTGGACAAGATGGGGTAGTTAGAGTGGTATCTGTGAGGACTGCTAAGGGCGAGTTTACACGACCAGTGAATAAAGTATGTCCTCTTCCCATAGGGGAATAACTTATAATATAAATTTATTATAGTTTCTCATTTTATTAGTTAAGCTTTCATTTTGTATATAGTTTTGCCAATTTATTGCGGTCAATGGCGATAGTAGTGTAGTTCAATTGAATAATTTTTTTTTCTTTTCTTTCTTCATTATTTTTCTTTTCCTCTAAAGCTTTCTTGAAAATGTGCCCATTTTGGTGGCCGGTATGTTGCGGAATCGCAAATATTCAATTACGGTCCTGTGTATATTCCCACATGAGTCTATAGGGTGCTATACTAATCTGCGTTTGCGCAATTTTGGATGGACAAGAAGCGAGAGGGCGCGACAGCAGTGCGCGCAAGAGAATATACACATTTCTCACTCAAGAAAGTTGAAGTTAATTTTCAACCACTTTTCCTCGTCGCAAGCATCGACTTTCTCATATAATTAATGTTTTATGTGTGTTTTGTGCATTACAACCGTCATAACAGCCATTCCACGTCAGCTCAGGAGTCGTCTGGGGCCCCAAGGACACTATCAAATCAAGATCACAAGCAGCCGCAGCTACACGAGACAAGGTATGTGCCCTTTAACTATTCAATGTGGGACTCAATTCTAATCAGTTCAAAATCGACCCAATATTGATTCATAGTTCATTTGCGATCTCGCCCCATCACTGAACATAGACAGAGTGAGAGGGAGATCGACTTCCTTCTTTGAAAGGACTTCTTCCTTCTTCGGCCCTTTCTGAATTGAGTACTCGAAGAGTCGGTTGCTTTTTGAATTTCCCTTCGGGAAAGATAAATTTTCCACAACGAGGAGATGAAAGGTCGTATACAGTACGATGCAAATGTATGGAATAAATTCATTATTGCTGAATATAAACATATTTTGGAAAATTCCTCGAATACGTCGATTTTCTTTTCCGATTAGCCAATTTTTGAATCCCACCCTAAATATATAGGGTTCTCCGCAATCGAGTAAAAATTACTTTAGTGATATTTTTAAATGAGACACCCAGTGTATTTTTCCATATTTGGTTAGGGGTCTTCATAACAAATCCTGTGATACCACGTTTGATGGGATCATCTCGAACGGATGCGAAGATATGGGCAAAAAACTTCCTCGTATATCCAATGAGTATGACTCAGAGACTCCACACGATTCGGAAGGTCAAGAGTCTCTGTCGCACTCATTGAGCATATGGAGACGTTTTTTGCCCATATCTCCGCAGCCGTTGGACCTAATCCCATCAGACCTGGTATTACTGGATTTGTAATGACGATCTCTAACCAAATATGGAAAAATACACTGGGTGTCCCATTTAAAAATTTCACTAAACTCGTTTTTACTCGAATGCGGATAAACATATATATTTTGGGTGGGGTTTAGAAATTGGTCAATCGGAAAGGAAAATCGACGTGTTCGAGGAATTTTCCAAAATATGTTTATGATCAGAAATAACAAATTTATTCCATACATTTGCATCGTACTGTATATGTTTACATTAGGAACATAATCAATTTCTGATCAATTCACCTATCGAATCGATATACATATCGGCATTCTTTTGGCATATTTTTCTAAACTTCCAAAATGTATTTTTGATCGTCACATTCTTCACGCTTCACGAAAACAAGATGGCCTCTTGTGCGTCACTAATAATTATCTGTACCCATAAATTTTGAAAATAAATATAATCTCTATAATTTAATCTTATTTGAATAACATTTCGTACCCTCTTTCGACGAGTCGGTCCTGAAATGTCATAAATGAATTGTTTCTACTCTGAAATTGATGACTAACATGTGTCAATAATTTCTGTAAATTCTATCTTTTAAACGTTAAAATATGAATCAAACATGTTTCTGTTCGTGTTAAATGGTTTTTAGTGATACCAAGTGCCTCCACAAGTTTTCCTGAGTGTCAGAAAAAATCAATCTGCTTAGAAGGCAAGCCTAGGTGCGAGAAGCAAACTAGAAGCTAAAGGTACTCCTCTTGAACTTGGATAGTGATCTGCAGGAAAGACTGGTCTTGAAGCAAGGAGGACAAGATTCATGGGTGAGTTCAAAGCTTTAAATTTATCTTTCTATTATATCTGTTGGTTCGATCTCTTCCACATCACTGCCCAGGTTTGGATGAAAGGGCCTGGCCAATAGCCAAAAGAAACCATATATGTTTTGAAACCTCTCTCCATGACAACCTTTCACTTCCAGTCGTTGTGATACAAATCAAGTCGTCTGCTTGCTTTGACACCTTATAAAGTCAAAGACTATCTCGATACTCTCTCTCTGTCTCTCTTTCTATACCGTTGTATCTATTTTCTATGAGAGAGATGTCAGTTCTCCTGAACACTTGTAACTGTTATTAAATTTTTAAAAAATGCAGAAAGCAATATTTTCATGAAATTTATTTTTCTTGTGCTCGTTTGAGACTGGACTCTTCTCTACCATTGTTTGAGAAGATTCTAAATTTAAGCTTTATCACAAAGGACCCCGCAAACTCCTTATGGAATTTGGGTCCCTGTGGATTTTTTTGAATTTTTGGTATGATGTAGTCCATGTAATTCTCAACCAATGTTACCATTGCGCCAACCCAAAAAAATAAACAGTTTTGATGCTAGGGGGCGTTGAAATCACCCCTTGCGCAGATTAGACTATTTATTTTTGAACCCGGTAACAATATTTTCACTTTTTTCATTGTTGCTAATGTTGCACAATTTTGTACTGTTTTATGAAAAAAATTCTTACCCACTCCCCTTTTCCCCCCAACTCCTATTACGGAACGCAAAAAAAATATTTCTCGAGTGCCTTCAAATGTATCGTCGAATGTTTAAATATGCCTAAATAAGGCAAATAGCAGTTTTTTATGATTATCCCCCCACCCCCCAAATGACACAAAACGAAAAAATTTCGGTGGATTTTTCTGATTTTTGGTATGATGCAGTTCAAGTTATTTTGAATAGAAATAAATTGGGTAACAAACTTCAAAAATAATTAGTTTTGATGCTAGGGGGCGTTGAAATCATACCTTGCTCAGAATGGACTATTCATTATTATAGGCGGAAATAATAGCTCTACGTATTTTAGTTTAGATTATGCTGATCAATTCTGTAATTTTTTATGAAATGAAAATCTAAAACCTCCCCCTTATCCCCTACCCTTAATTTAAAATACGAAAAAATGTATTCCCGACTACTTGCTTTATCAAATTAAATGTTTTAATCAGCTCAAATTGAGGAAATCGTACAGTTGTTTAATATCACCTTTCCCTCCCTTCAGAAAAATATTGATGGAGTTTGCTGACTTCTTAGTAGGGCGTAGTTCATGATTTTTGAATATCAATCAATTGGGCGAATATCTTGAAAATAAATAAAAATTAGACATCCACAGTTTGAATTTGAGGTGGCGCCTGAATTATTTTTTTTCGTGTTTTGAAATAGGGGTTGGGGGTAAGGGGGAGATTTTAGATTTTCAATTTATGAAAGTTTACACAATTGGTCGGCATAAAATAAAACAAAAATACGTAGAGATATTGTTTCGGCCAATAATAATGAATAGTCTATTCTGAGCAAGGTATGATTTCAACTCCCCGTAGCATCAAAACTGTTCATTTTTGGGGTTTGTCACCCGATATATTGCTATTCAAAATAACTTGAACTGCATCATATCAAAAATTCAGAAAACTCCACCGAACTTTTTTCGTTTGGTGTCATTTGGGGGGTGAGGGGATAATCATAAAAAACTGCTATTTTCCTTATTTAGGCATATTTAAACATTCGACGATACATTTGAAGGAACTCGAGAAATATTTTTTTTGCGTTCCGTAATAGGAGTTGGAGGAAAAATGGGAGGGGGTAAGATTTTTTTTTTATAACACAGCACGATATTGTGCAACATTAGCAATAATGAAACAAGTGAAAATATTGTTACCGGGCTCAAAAATAAATAGTCTAATCTGCGCAAGGGGTGATTTCAACGCCCCCTAGCTGCAAAACTGCTCATTTTTTTGGGTTGGCGCAATGGTAACATTGGTTAAGAATTACATGGACTACATCATACCAAAAATTCAAAAAAAATCACCGGTCCCTAATTCCATAAGGAGTTTGCGGGGTCTTTTATCTTATTTGCCTCAGTTGCATATTAGAAACATTGTTTTAATCAGCAAACCTCCATATTTCTTTCTTAATACTCATATGTCTGAATTGTAAATTTAAATTCTTTATCTAAACTGTATCCTTGAAACATTTAACTAGTAAAATTTTACATAGTTTTATATTATATCTTTAAGAAAATCTGAGACTAGTCTTGTCCTCATTTCCCCCATTTCACGAGTCATGTGACTCAAATCTGTCTCAAGATACTGGTTTGTTTACTTTTTCACAGCGTATATCTCAGCGTCCAAGTACCTGAATCACAGGAAAGATCCAAGACCGACTACATATCCTATCCAGCTAGTAGAGTAGTAGCCATTGTCTTGAGACACCCCTAAAGGCACCTACGTTCACCAACGAAGTAGCGCTCTGGAGTAAGTAAGTCTTTCCACTCATCGCAACGACTGATCATAAATGTAAACGAACCACCTAATCTTTTGTAAGCGAATCGACTCCAATAAAACTAGCTTGTACTTTTCGTTTCCAAAATTGTACGTTATGTATGCAAACATGTTTCTCCTGTGATAGAAAAAAAAAATTAACTTCGTGAATATAGTGTTTTCTGAAATTCTGGCTTTTTACTGTTGAGAAGCACAAAGATTATGTTTCAAAGAGAAACATTCTCAATTGAAAATTGAATCAACTGACTTTATAAACATCCTGTTCATATTTTCAATGAAATCCACAAAGATTATCTTTTGACAAATCCGTGTTCTTGGTATTTTCATTTAATAAAAAAAGAACCTGGTGCCCATGCTTACCTAGTATATTTTATCTCTGTCACCGTAAATATTTGTCAAAGGATCTATCTTACTGCATATAACGATACCCACGACCTTCCGTACCAATCTGAGCAGCTCACAGGCATTGCTGTAATAAATGAGCAAGTAAATAAAAATAAAGATCTTATTTTAAGTTACAAGGGTCCATAATCGAAACGTTCTATTGTTTTTTACATATTAGACTTCCACAACTCTGAATTGACCTACTTGGCAACAGGGCATTTCCGCAAAACAAAAATGGCACTATTACAATTGGCTGAGGACCCTCAATCGCTACGTTCAATTGTTTTTTCCATATCAGATTTCCAGTAATCCCAGGTGACCAAAACTTGGCAACGGCGCATTTCCGCAAAACAAAAATAGTATCATTAGGATGGGTTGAGGGTCTATAATCAAGACGTTCAACTGTTTTTTTCATATCGGATTTCCAGTAATCCGAAGAGGTCAACTTGGCAACAGGGCATTTCCGCAAAACAAAAATGGTACCATAACAATTGGTAGAGGGTCCCGAATCGCGACGTTGAATTGTTTTCTCCATAAAGGTCAGTGTTGAGTATTTCTTTACTTATATGTAAATCTTCAAGGAAATCTTATCTGTTATAATTTTTGGACCTATCCTCCTGTAAAATTTGAGTTTCTGTTTGGGTCAAAATTAACCTTAACCTTAAATATATACCAAAAGCAAATACTTTGTTTGGGTTTTGGTGCTTTTCATTTTCTGAATTTTCCTAACGATCAATTTTTCAATTTATCAAATTCCATTTCAATTATTACTTACTTACAGGTAAGTACTGATGATCTTTAACAGTCGAAAGCGTTTTGCTACGATTTTTAAAATAAAAATATTTTGCATGAAATACAAATTTTCGTCCTTCAAGTGTTGCAAATGGACTTATCGTGTTCAGTATTTGCTCTCTTTGGTTGCATCAAGCTTGCTCAGCACTAATATGTTTACATGTAAGTGTTGCCTTGCGTGTACTTATAATAATAGTGTCAATAATTTACCTGGATATGCGTTCTGCTTTAGATCCAACTTTTTTCAACCCCCTACACTCTAGCCAACGCTGTAGTTCCAAAACAGAGTGATTTTACATGCTTTCCGGTTGCTTCAAAATTGCACCTGGAATGTCTTCAGGAGATGAAGGAGATAAGTCATTGAATGCTAAAAAATAACCACTGATCAGAAAACTTCAAATCACAAATAAAAAAAATTCGAATTACTGTACACAATAAACAAAACACACCAATACAAAATGGCTACAAACAACAATTGACAAATCAATCAGTTGTCAATATTTTGACATTCGAAATGACATACCAGTTATACCAACCTGATAGATAACCAATCGTAGCAACTCCTTTGAAAATTAAAATTTTTGTGAATACATCCTAGTTTTATGAGCAGAGTAGATTTTTCACCGCATATTTTAGGATAACATCTTTTTTGGTGTCGAAATTATTTCAAAATACCCTTTCCTCGGTGGTAGACACTTTTGATATATTTTCGAGGGTGGTAACTTGAACCGAAGTCCCCCATTGAATTATTTTATTCCGTAACGCAGGGTGATGATTCATTTAAACCTCTCGTAATAAGCGAAAATAGTCACAGGGTGTGCATATCAAACAACAAAGGGCACTCGCGACAATATTTTGTTCTTGTGTTGAGTTTCCTCATTACTTTCAGACCCTCGTTTTCATATTCATGGCGTACACTTTGAGAATTTTAACTGAATCCTATGAAAACGTTATTTGTGAATCCGCGCATTTTATTCGCCGTCCAATATGTTTCAGAATGATATCACAGTTATCAATTGCATTCTGAATGGTCAGTGTTTTCTCTTTCAGACACCGTTTTCTGATATTAGATGACGAGAACTAAATTCATTTCAGCAGCAGATAGTTCAATTTTGAGAGAATTTTTTATCTTGCAGAAAATAAAGGTAATTTAGTTGCGGTGAATGAAACTCATGCGGATATAAGCCATAAATTAGTTTCAACTTGAGAGTGATTGACACATTATTCAATGTATAACGAAATAATTGAAGGAAGCGCCTGCTTCAACAGGCAAAGAAATCGAAGAAAAATGAGGAGCAGAGAAGCTTGTTTTCTGTACAAATTTCTCCAGACTAATACGTAGTCTTTTGCTTTGCATGTTGAAGGGCGCTGAAGGGAAATCTCGTGAGGCCAATAAATCCTTTTTTATTGCGATTTTGCTTGTGATTTACCGAAAGAACGATGATAAGGTCGCCTGAACTTCTATTATGTAAGAGAAAGTTGGTTATTATAAAACTTATGAAACACGAACAAATATGGAATGATATTGTTTTGATTGATGCGTTTTTTGGGATTGTCATTATTGAGCTTGTTTTGTTCAAAAACTCGATTCAAATAAAAAGGGTCGATGTATACAGTGACCTGTTTATCACAGGATAAAATTGAAATTGTATACGAAATCACTCAAAAAATGTATTTATTTTTTAAGTGAATACTTGACGAAGAAATCGTCCTTTCCAAATTTTGAAAACCACCTTTGAGAAACAGGGATAGCTGAAAGATATGGAAAGATTTGGTGAGTGAATAACCATTTTCATTCACACAAAAGAGAAACTTACCATTACAATTCACCAATACCAATTTCAGAATTTAGTTTTTATTAGATATTTTCTGGTATGTTCATTGGAGGTCTACGACTCAGTAAATAAAATATGAGGAATATATACAAATGATTCGTTATCGAATAGAAGTTGAGAAAGTCTCTGAGAAAGTCCCAGAGGAGGATTGTGGAGATGTGAAACGTATCATTTGATGTTACAGACAAGAAAAGAAAACGTTAACGAAAACAGAAAGGAAGTTCACTTTCTCGAATCAGAAATTACTGATCAGCTATTTGAGAACTGGCTCAATGAGGGACTCGGGGATTTCAGAAACAGCATTCAGGGCTACTTGGGCAGTTACTCGACAGGTGGTTACTTACATAAAAGTAAGAATTCACTAGTTTCCCTCAAAATCTTCGGAGTTACCCAAATTCTGCTGCTTTACCCGAAATTTAAAACAGATTCATTTGATAATTTTCACTCGCTATATGTAAATAGCGTCTACTGCGTTATGAACACCAGTCAAACCGGTCATCTTGATAGTACACAGTTCCTGCCTGTCGAATCGGTAAGACCACGTTGTCATTGGCAACCACGAATCCAAACATCAATTGGGACTATAATATAATCAACTACATTTTATTCAGTCAATTAAATTCCACTATTGAAGAATTCACGACGATGAAACTATCTTTACTTTGTTAGTTCCTGTAATTATCAACAAATACAACTCGCGATAATAATAATATCGAAAATGTTGTCAGAAATCGATCAAATCGGTTCGAGGTAACACCACTCGTCATAGCGGACCGGTGGTGTTAACGAGCGTTGATTTCCGATATCGACAATATGGCGAGCACTCGTGGTATTACCCTCGAAAGGATGTAGAATTTTCAGATTAGTTGTGAGTAGACTCCCTGTATGCAAGTTAATATTAGATCGTATATAAGAGTTGGGACACTCTTTGACAGGACATCGAAAAGTTGCGTTTTAGGTTATGTCTCAAAATGTATGCTTAAGGTTCATATAACTATGAAAAAATTAACGGAAATGTTAAAAATTCTGAAAAAAATTCGAGTTATTTTGGCATTCAAATTAAATGATTAGGGAGATGTAGAAGAAAATCTGATGAACAGTTTTCGACGAAAAAAATAAAAACCTAATTTTTAGAGGTTTTTTGAGTTTTTCCAAAAACCATTCATCAGATCCCATTTCAAATAACATGAAATATCAATGTTAAAGTAGAAGATAATCACGATTTTTTTTTCAGAATTTTCAGCTCCAACGTTCCCTCACAATTTAAAAAAATTCTGAAAATCTTGTAATAAAATCAAAGACAGTTGAGAAGAATCGCCTTTGCAAGTGATATTTATATGAAATTTAGAAGACTGAACATTGAGGAACTATTCATACTATTTTTCAGACATAAAATAAAACGATTTATATTTTTAATAATGATTTTCAAAACCTCGGACAAAAAACGGTAAATCGCTCCAATAAGTGACTCCTCTGTAGTATATGAACGAAATGACAAAAATAGTTCTGCTACTGTCCACAAGGTATTGTATAAAAGTATTGTCACTGCCATATTTACTATACAGCGTTGCCAATAGTTCTAGACAGCGGTAACCGATGTAATTTGTTTAATTTTTCCAAAATGAAGGTTACGTCGATAGGGGTTTGTCAGTTCATCAGTTGGATGTTGGATTGGTCCGCCTAAAGCCTTGGAGACCTTTGACATAATTGGAGAAGTATGTAAGTAATAAGTTTCATGTTTTGCGATTTAAAATATCACTTTTGGAAATAAAACAGGACGCAGAACATAATTGAATAATAATAATACTTCATAATCATATCAGCGTCTTTATTGTCCATTCCAGTTGTTTTTAATTAACATTATATTATATATCTAAAACATAACGGCATTATAGACGAAGTTCAGCTTACAAAGTAGAAAAATAATAATAAAAATAAATTATAGTGAGTTGTTCATATTAGCTGCTCTTTTTGAATTTTACCAATAATATTGTTGTTTGTGCTTAAAGCAAATCTAATCTAAGCGATATCAAGGACGAACTGACTATATCTATAACAAACCCACATGGGCACTGTAACCCCGAATTTCAGAAAAACAAACGAAATGAATACAATACATTATATACAGCTGAACCGGAAAAAAGGGACAATACCAGAGATTCCCAAGATCTCCTCTCACAGGGAAACCAACGGCACAGGCATCACCAATAAACCAAAATCAAAGAAAATGGTTCCCACCTTTGGAAACACTAGAAACGATTGAAAAGATAACCCCTTTTAGAACAAAAAGAGGTCTCTATCCATGGTAAGCCTGGATATTCTGCAAATCAAATGAAATTTGCAGACAAGGAAAATACATCACCGTTTCTAAAAAATGTGGTGTACACCCATTGCAAAGCTGAAGACTCCGCATATCTTCCGAAACTTGCTGACATGATTCGGCACGAGGGTTAAGTTCGAAAAACGATATCTCCACCAAATGCAAAACTGAGGGCGCTGCAAATTTCCTAAAATTTTCAGACAGGACACAGCAAGGAACACTGATTTCGAATAATAAAGTCACCAAGGTCTCCACCCAACAAAATTATGGAGGCACTGTAAATTCCACCAAATTCACAAACAGGACTCATCAGATGCCACTGAATTCGAATAACGAGGTCACCGAATTCTCCAGCCAACAAAAGAGTGAAGACACTACAAATTCAACCAACTTCGTAGACAGGACTCAGCAGAGGCCCACAGTATTCGAAAAGCGAGGTCCCCGAGGTCTGCACCCAACAAAATTATGTAGGCACTGTGAATTCCACCAAATTAACAGACAGGACTCAACTGATCTCGAAAAGTTATTTCCCCGAGGTTTCCACCCAACAAAAAACTAGAGGCCCTGTTAGTTTCACTAAATTCACTGACAAGGTTCTGTAGAGGTCGTTAATCAACAATAATGAGGCCCGCGAAGTCTACTTTTACAAAAAAAAAAACGAAGATACTGCAAAACTGAAATATTTTGTAAACCACTGAACTGGCAGCCTATACGAAGAGCTGGAAAAAAAGAAAAGAAAAGAAATACTGAAACTTGAAAACGTAGCCCAAAAACATAACAATGAACTCATAATTTCGAAAAGCAATGAAATAAACCACCAAATAACAAACGGTAGAGAACAATCGTTACTAGTCCCCTTCAAAATGGAAGGAATAATAGAAGAGAGAAGATGGCGGATCATCTTTTCTCTCACAACCCCTTTGACAATATAGCTACATAATGCATTGAACCACATCACCACACTCAATACCAGATAATAATCAATAATCATGTGAGCTACTTCGCAGTACTCCGAATAATGTTGAGATTTGGCAACAAAGCATTAGCAGTAGGGTTGACCGTTGGATATTCGGTAGATATTCCAGCAGAAAACTGTAATTTATTTGGAAATATTTTAAAACATCGCTGTCACTATGGTATGAAAAACATTAGGGTCACTGAATCCTAGAAGGCTTTGGCCTTCTTACGGGTATGGCCAATGGGTGGAGTCTAATATTTCCAATCTCTTTAAATAGTTCCAATGTTTCAAATAACCCACAAAAGCGCCAATTAGGAAGCAAGGGTTATAAGAGAGAGGGAACCGATAATTTTGAAAAAGAGTTGGGTTATGTTTCTTTTGTAAGTCAGAAATGTCAGAATGTCAAATAAGTAAATTGTGGATATCATGTTCAATTTCAATGGATACATATCAATTCTAATTTTTTTATGGATGGAAATTGTCAGGTGTACAATTGACTCGAATTACAAAAAAGCGTCGACTTTCGGACACGGCTCCGATATTCTGTGGCCCGACCACCAGCGATTATGGAACATGGAGATTCAGTCGTCGACCATCTCTGCTGCAGACACAAGATTTTCTTTCATGGAAGGGCAGAACGTAGTGTAGTTTCCAGAATGATGTGTGAAAGTTATCAATGATTGATTAAATATATCCACAGAGTTACTAACCCTTTATGAAAACACTGAAACTTCTCCATTAATGGGTTCATTATTCAAAATTAGAGATTACTGCTCTCCCAAATATTTCTTTAGTCAATACATTGTTTGATCAATACAAATTTTCAAAACTGGATGTTAGTACAGAACTAACTTTTTTGTAAATGAACTCGTACTTTCAGAGTTTTAAATAGGTTTTTATTATTTGAAAATTACATTCAAAAACTTCTTGTTATGTATATTTTTTGTGTATATAAAACCTTGGAAACAAACTAAAAACTTAACTACCTGATATCTTACAGGAGGATACAAATCAATGTTACAAAAGCTTCGACAATATTCTCCCCCCTTGTATTGAAAAGACATTTTCATTACAAAAACAAATAATTGAACCTTCAAAGTAAACTTCAGCCCCCACTACAAATATCGAGTAAACACAACTTCACAACTGGTCTTCGGTAGGTTCCGGCTTGCGTCTTGACATCAACATTCCTCACGTATCCATCTTTTCCTGGGTACACTGCTTCAATCCTACCTTTGGGCCAGCAATTTCGGGGTAAATCTTTGTCAACTAAAATAACGATGTCACCAGTCTTGACATTCCGGGGATCTTTGGTGAACCACTTGGTTCTTCTGGTAAGTGTTGGCAAGTATTCTCGGAGCCACCTTTTCCAAAAGCAATCTGCATAATATTGGGCCACTCTCCAATGTTTCCTGGATATAAGATCATTTTCTGAAAATTTACCGGGTGGCAGAAATGGACTGGATGAACCGATTAGGAAGTGGTTCGGAGTCAGTGCCTCGTCATCATCAGCTTCCACAGGTACGTGAACTAGTGGACGGCTATTGACGATACTTTCCGCTTCCACCATACAGGTCCACAATACTTCTTCTCTTGGAGCCTTTTCCTTCAGTATTGCCTTCATTGCGACCTTGACTGACCTCACCAACCTTTCCCAACTACCTCCCATATGAGAAGCAGCTGGTGACTTGAACTGAAACTCAATACCTCTTACAGAAAAAAATCTGTGTAGCTCCTTCTCGTCTAATTCTTGCAATGCTGTTCATCTCCCTCTCTGCACCATGGAGATTTGTGCCGTTGTCACACAATATTCGTTTTGGGTTACCTCTTCTTCCAATCAACCTCCTGATGGCCATAACAGCAGAATCTGTATTCAAAGATCCCACAATTTCCAGGTGAACCGCTCTGGTACTCAAGCAGGTGAAAAGAGCTCCGTACCTCTTTTCCTTCCATCTTCCAACGGTAATGCTCATCGATCCAAAGAAGTCCATTCCTGAAAAGGTGAAAGGTCTGACAAAACTCTCGAGTCTACAAGGTGGTAATGGCGCCATTTCGGGTGTAACAGGTTTTGCTCGATAGTTTTTGCAAAATTGACACGAATTCCAACAACTCCTTACCGCTGATCTTAAATTCAGTATATGATATTTCTGACGAATTTCATTTGTTACCATATTTTGTGAATGATAACCTGTTCTAGTATGGTAGTGATGAATTAACAAACGAGTGAACTTATTTTTTGGCTCTAAAATTATTGGCCTTTTTGTCTCTTCGGAAACCCAGTTAGAAGCCCCGATTCTTCCTCTTATCCTAACGATTCCTGTTTCATCAATGTATGGTGACAACTTGAAGAGTTTACTGGATTTTGGTAATTCCATTTTATTCAACAGGAGATAGACTTCTTCAGGAAATGTTTCTCTTTGTACCTGTTTGATCCACATGATTTCAGCAGCAAATAATTCATTTGATTGAAGTTCAGGTGGTAATTTAACCTTCGTTTTATCTAGAAGTATTTCTTTAATTTTCAAAATCCTCAATACCCAAGCAGTCGCACGAATCAATCTCAGCCATGAAGAAAATCTTCCGATGTCTAGTAAACTATTCAAGAAAGTATCTAAAGCTATAACGGCTACAAAGTCTCTTTTGACTTCTGAGTAATCAACAGAAAATTCACGAGTTTCTTTCAACCACTCACTCTCAGGCATTTTCAAAAAGCTTGGACCATTTACCCAGATACTCTCAGAACTCCAATCAACAGTTTTTGTACTTCTTGTTGCATCATCAGCAATATTGTCTGAAGTTGATAACCATCGCCAGTCAGAAACATTAGTATTTTCCTCAATCTCACTTATCCTATGCGCCACAAATGGTTTGAACTTATACGCAGTACCTGATTTGATCCAACCAATTACAGTTTTCGAGTCCGACCAATAGAAAATAGAATTGAATTTGATGTTATGATTTTCTAGAATGAATTTTGATAGCCTACTTCCTAAAACCGCTGCCTGCAGTTCCAATCTTGGAATGGAGACAATTTGTTTTATTGGAGACACTCGTGATTTAGCCATAATAAGAGATGTGTGGATAGTATCTTCTATTTCTACTCGCAAATATGAAACCGCTGCAAAGGCTTCTTGACTGGAATCACAAAAGGTGTGGAGTTGAAGATTGAAAACATGTGGTTGGATCATATAACATCTTGGAACTGTGAATTGTTTTATGTTTTTTAATTCAGTGATCCATTTTATCCACTTTTCTTTTAGAGAAGGCTCTAATTCATCGTCCCATGATATATTTGATAGCCAAATTTTTTGAAGTAAAATTTTTGCTTTAATGGAAAAGTTCAATAAAAGACCAAGTGGGTCGAAAATTGATATTAAAATTCTAAGAACTTCCCTTTTTGTACTTTTCTTTTCATGAGTTATAAATCCATCAAATTTTTCCAAATTTATATTGAACCCTAGAGTATCAGAATCTGTATTCCAACACAAACCTAATACTTTTTCGCTTGGTAGTTCTTTTTGTATATTTAAGTCTTTGAGCTGATTGGTTCTCAAATCAGGTGGAATATTCTGCAACACTTTTCGAGAATTACTAATCCAATTCCTTATTTGAAAACCCCCTCTTCTGTGAATTTCTGTAACATTCTTTATCAATTCTTCAGCTTCTTCTTCGGTATCTACGCTGTCAAGATAGTCATCAACATAGTGTTGATTGATAATAGCATTTGCAGCCCTGGGAAACTCATTCTGGAATTCTAGTGCGTTTTTTCTCAGTATGAAGGTTGCTGATGTCGGAGAAGAGGCTGCTCCAAATGTCATTACATTCATCTCATATTCACCAATGCATTCTTCATTCTCTCTTCTGTCTCTCCAAAGAAATCTTTGTGAACACCTGTCAACTTTTCTTATATCAACCTGGTAAAACATTTCTTTGATGTCACTCGAAAACGCAATTGTTTCTTTACGAAAATTGAATAAAACTGCCAATAAGTTGTTTAATAAATCTGGACCTTTCAGAAGAAAATCATTTAAACTACACCAGAACACTTTGCTGCCGCATCGAATACTAACCTAAGTTTGTTTGGTTTGTTAGGGTTAGTGACAGCAAAGTGAGGTAAGTACCAAGTTTTATTGTATTTTTTCTTGATTTCTTCTGAAGAAAGTTTTCTGGCGTAACCTTTTTGAATATATTCAACAATTTTACCTGAATAATCCTTACAAAACTGCTGATTCTTTTCATTTTTAATTCTATGGAATTGAGTCTCCTCGTGGCTAGGAACTTCGATTCTGGCAATACCTCCACATTTTCTTTCCATAGGAGTCCAATTTCCCATCTCTCTCCTTGTCTCCTTGCTGTTTCTTCCATTATTTGTAGTGCTCGCCTATCCTCTTGAGACATCTTTTTCTTTTCAGGATATTTCACTCCCATATTTTCTAATCTGAAAGAATTTTTGACTATTTCATGCAGTTCATCGTCATATTTACTGATATGCAAATTGACATCTATTCGGTTACGAAAACTTGAGGCATTCCCATGAATCACCCACCCCAACTTTGTTCTAGATAAAACCGGGGAGTTTTTTCCTGCTTCAATAACATCCCTTGCTATGATAAGATCAATGTTATCTTGCCCAATTAATATTTTGAGTTGTGCATCAACAAATGAAGAGATTTTGATGGCAGATAAATGATTCCATTTTTTAGCAAATAATTTCTGATTTATAGATTGTACAGGTAAATCAAAGTTTCTAACCGTTCTCACTGAATCTATAGTATACTGCTCCTGTTCATCTTTACCTCTTATTTTCAAACTCACGGTCTGAGAATCAAGCTCTTCACTCATAGTAGAGTTGGTCCACTTTAATTTCAGAGGTTCTGTTTTCCCAACTGCTCCAATTTGGTCAGCTACTTCACTGCACAACAATGTTACCGTCGACGCATCGTCAAAAAGTGCAAAAGTTGAAATTACAGCTTTTGGTCCTGACAAAATCACTGGAACTACTCTCAAAAGAACATCTTTTCCGAAAATACTACGAGAATGATGATTAACAATTTGATTATGTGAGCTCTCACCTGCATGTTGTGAATAATTTTCTTGGTGAGCTCTGTTTTGTTCATCATCACTATGCAGAAGTATATGGTGATATCTAGTACAACCATTTATGTTACAAACTTTCTTTTTTCGGCAAGAACTCAAATAATGTTTCGAATTTAGGCAGCAGAAACAAATTTTATGTTGTCTTACCCAGTCCACACGTTTTTCAACTTCAATTTTTTTGAAAAATAGACAATTCTCAAGCTGATGATTATTTTTCTTACAATATCCACAGAATAATTTCTTTTCAGTGCTTGAATTCATGGTCGTACAGACATACTTGTTTTTCTTTTCTGTATCGAAGTCAGGAGTTGAAACATTGCACACAGCATCCGCCATTACAGACAACCAATCAGAAAAATCTGAAATTTTTAAATCATTAGCTTTAGTTTTGAGACTACATACTTTCTTTCCCCATTCCAGTTTCAAAGTTGGTGTTAATTTTGCTACTAACTCTGCTAAAAGTTGAGGATTCAGTAGATATGCCTGATAATCTAAACTTGACAGTGTCATTGTCAAATTTTGAATGTTTGATAGATCTAAAATGTTTTCAAGTTTATCTTCTTTCAAATAAGGAAACTTTCTTACTGTTGCTAGTAAATCTTGAATAATGTATTCCGGTTTGCCAAATCGTTTCTCCAGGATGTCCACAATTTTTTCCACATCACAGGTGAAGTTTAATAAACCCTGAACAGAATCCCTTGCCTTTCCCCTGAGACTTCTTTGAAGCCGTGCCAAATTTTCGGAATTACTAATTACATACCTGAGAAGTTTCTTGGAATTGTGTTATGAAATGCAACCAATCGTTTGGATCTCCATTGGAAATAGGTAACTCTTTGCTTAATGATTGACGTGCCATGAACTGCTCCAACTTACAATCTTTTTCGTGTGTAATTTTCTCCTTTGAAAACTCCGATTTTCGTTCAGCGACTGCTTCACCTGTTATTTGCGTTTTATTTTCGAAATTCGTATTATCCACCAACCTTAATGACTTGTGTTTGTCAGACCTAAAACTAACAGATACGGACTTATTAGACGTTGATACGGAAGGCATATTGTTCACCCAGTTTTGGACATAATTATATGGATACTCATCATTGACTTCATCATGTTCCTCGAGAACCAGATGATTTAAGGAATTGTAGGTTTCCGTTGAACTGTCACTTTTTTCTTGGCTATCGTTTATTACTGCTTTTTTGAACTGCAACTCTTTCTCGACTAGCTTCTTCTCGAATTCCATTTCCTTCCTTGCGATTTCCATTTCCTTTCTTGCGATTTCTATTTCCTTTCTAGCGATTTCTGCCAATTTCTGCTCTGCTTCCAACTCCGCCTGGAGTGCTCTACTTCTCCTTGAACTCGCTGTGGTATTTTTAGATACAGTGGTGTTCTTAGATTTGACTACTGATAATTGGACGTCGTTTCGCTTCATTTCTACTTGCTCTTCCCCATACCTAGACGGAGGTACACCTTTGTTTGGTCGATGACTTTTTCTGGATTCTTCTCTGGACATATTTCCAAGAACTGTTCGTTTTAGCGTGAAGGACCAATTTGTTAGTACAGAACTAACTTTTTTGTAAATGAACTCGTACTTTCAGAGTTTTAAATAGGTTTTTATTATTTGAAAATTACATTCAAAAACTTCTTTTTATGTATATTTTTTTTGTATATAAAACCTTGGAAACAAACTAAAAACTTAACTACCTGATAACTTACAGGAGGATACAAATCAATGTTACAAAAGCTTCGACAACACTGGATATCAATCTGAGGTACTGCTAATAACTCAAAAACCAAATATTATCGAATTTGAATCTTACAGAAGTGTCTAGCATTCGTGAACATAACACATATCAAATATATTTGCTGAATTCCTCTCAGATGAAATCAAGCTTAAGCAAAAAACTTAAGGCAAAAATTAATACCTATCAGACATATTTTTATTGGTAATCTTTTTAGAACAGCTTTTTCATTGAAGTGAATGGCTATATTTTCTTGTTTCAACATACATACATATGGATGTCATAATTCACTATCTCAAGAAACTTCTTATTTATGATAGGAAAACAAAAAAAAATAATTTATTAGGCATATAGAGGAACTTTCCTAATCATACAAACGAGAATGTACAAAAATGTAAGATCATAAATGGATTTTCAATCATGTCAATAGTGTTTGGATGTTTTGTAATACCTATATATTGACTGTATCTTTTTAATTATTGTCTAACCAATTTTCTCAAGATAAACGTCAATATAGAATCTTTAAACTGGTTCGAAAGAAAAGGTTCCATTTTTGCAATTTACAACTTTTCCATTCTAGGTGCTTATTAGAATTGGCAACTTTTTTCAATGATCATTTTTGGGTCTTTCGTTCCAAAATGTATCTGAAAATTGATAAAATGGGTTGATAATCTGAACAATTCAGGAAAAATTTGTCAGTCCTAGTGAACACATTTCTGTTTAGAGAGTGATTACATTTTTACATAAATTATTTAACAGCAATACATGAAATAAAAATTGATGAAGAAATCAAACAATTATTAGAAAAGGGATGAAGAGAATAATTTGTGAAATGAGTAAATAGGTAAGTTATATCAAAGCAAAAACAGGCAAAGTTATTGTTATTGTTATTGCATTGTTATATTATAAAGGAATTGAGGTCATCTGTGAAGTATACATTTCTTAAGTTCATTTATTAATTCAGGTGTAGTCCTGATTTCGGTCACAATTTTACACTACGTTACTCAATATTGATACTATTGATAGCCATTTCTTTCTCAAGGTTTCCTGTATCAATCCTGAAAAAAAAAAAGTTTTAATGAAAATATGATCTGTATTTGTCTTCAGTGAGGAAAATGGGAAAAACGTATTTTCAATCTAATAATTAATAATTTATAAAAAAATTATCTTGAACTCACCTCTGAGAATACAATATAATTTATGACTTTTGTCGGTATTCTTGCAGGTTTTCACTGCACTTTCAGAAAAAAGGAATATTTGTATCAGTAAAAAAAGTAACTGACAGTGACAGCAGGGCTCATCAGAAGATTTTGGGAATTGGGACAATCTGCTTTCTTTTCTGTGAATCTGCTCAAACTATTTTTGAAAACATTACGAATGATGGTATAACGGTAATGACATAAAAATTGACTTTTGACATGTGTCATTAGTTCAAACATCGGACCTAATTTTCGTGGTGTTTTTGGAACATTGGAACTATTTAGACTCCACCCATTGGCCATACCCGTAAAAAGGCCAAAGCCTTCTAGGATTCAGTGACCCTAAAAAACATATTTTGTCAGTGCCATCTTACAGTCCAGAAACGTGAAATATTTGACTTTACATGAACCTTAAAGTTTTCTCCAAACCAACGCGGGAACGGGTTGAATGCGAGGCTAAATTCGATAGTAGGATTTGTAGTTACACATACCGGTGTGATCGTATTCCGAAATGCAGACGCAGACAAGCAGAGAAATATATATATATAGTTTGCTACGTTTACTGTTTTTCTAGCAATTCGCACGGTTCCCATGTTCGGTTCCCATGTTCGGTTCCCGTTCCCGCTCCCGTGTTCCCGCTCTAACAAAACCTTAAACCAAACACACAGGCACATTGCTTTTAGTCACAGTGGCTCACCCTGTATAAAAAATGTAGCCTTCGACTATCAGTCGGAGATGTTACAGGCGCATTACTTTCACTGACAGGGGCTCACTCGGTATGGGGAATCTAGCTTGCGACTATCAATGAAAGATGATACAGGCACATTGCATCCATTGACAGTAGCTCACCCGGTATAGAGAATCTAGTTTGCGACTATCAGTTACAGGCACAGTGCATCCACTGACAGTGGCTCACTCGGTATGGGAGAATCTGGTTTGCGACTATCAATGAAAAATGTTACAAGCACATTGCATTCATTGACAGTGGCTCACCCTGTACTCTGAGAACTGCTTACCCTTCTCAGCTCACCAGTATGTTCCGTCGGCGGCACTCTGCTTGACTCGTTGGCTACTGGTCACTCACCTCTCGGAATCAGCGTGGTGTATTCTGTCGCGATGGCTTCACTACTGAATTCTCCAGTCGACTTCTTTCTAGAGCTCACCTAGCCATCCCTTCCATTGGCCCCTTTCAGACTTGCACAAAATGATTTTGAATAATTTCTATTTACTCTGTGACGTAGGCGGCAGGACTGGCTCTGCTCGGCGTGACGATCAGACTGCTGTCAACGTATCGACTGACTCAGACTGTCGCAGTGTATTCTGTTCAGGAAGCCGAGGAGATTCGAATCGAGGCGGAGGGAGCTTATGTCGCGCGCTCAGTGAGCCTCAGGGATGTGACTTACATAAATGGAGCGCGTATATACGGGGGGTTATATTTACACAAGGATACTTCACGGATTTTACCCGAAAATGAATGACATTTTTATGACTACTAATAACGGAGATAGAATCACAAGAGAGTTATATCTTACATTGTACAAGGTTTACCAGTCACCCTGTATATTATATATAATATTTTTTTATTTATATATAATATACAGGGTGACTGGTGAACCTTGTACAATAAAGTGGTGATAGACCAGGTCATGACTGTTTAGAATATCGGAATTTCACCTCAGTAAAAATATCACCGTTTTCGGGATAAAGGGCATTTTAAGAATTTCTGGAAAATCGCTACCTCACTTTGGATTTTTGAGTGCCATGTATACAAATTGAGAACTCCGCTATGGATGGTGACGTCCTCTGATGAGGAGGGCAGATCCCCCCATGCCGGTCACAAGCCCGGATAAAGGAGGAGTGGCTTTCGCTGGGAATCCGGACATTGCACCTCTATCGATCGGCTCTTGCCAGCAACGGATCGCACTTTGCTTCAACTAGTCTTGGGTGGATCCGTCTCCGTCTTTTATCTATGATATCTCGGTCACTCTAGACCAACTCTTGTTTACTTCCGACCCCAACGTCACTCGAGGGCTAGGGGTCATTCCTCTCCAAAACTATCTCGCCCAGGGAGTAAACCCTTCCAAAAATCCGCAACCCAAGATGTTAAGCGACCCGTGCCGAGGGGTGAATGGCCAAGCGATATACGGTCCTTAACGCAGCCTCTGGGGAACGGGCGAAACCCCACAGTAAGCAGCCTTAGCCCTACACGGGGGGCACCGTAGGGCTGGACACAGTATTTCCCCCATATTCGTGGGATGTATATGGAAAAGATAGACCCCAAAGTTAAGAGGGATGGTGCTGGTGAGGACTCGGACTCATCAGCAAGCACCTCAACCACCACTACTATGGAGATGGACCACTGTAGTGACAGATCAACGGGTACGCAAGGTACCGACAATACAGTTTCAGTGGGAGTAAAGAATCTGAAACTGCAGGGAAGACCCCCTGGTATGTCTGGCGCCCAGTGGAGGAAAATGGTGAAAGCGGAAAAATCGCGGCGGGAACGTGGACAATGGTGAAGCCACGGAGAGAAGCACGCGATACCCAACAACCTAAGGGCGACAAAGGAACCGAGGGTAAAAAGAGAACTCGGGACGAATCAAAGACGCCCGATAAAACGACCAAAAAGGCCAGGAAGGCCACCAAACCTTCTGGTACCTATAGTGAGGTCGCAAACAAACTCAGAATGGCGGTGATCGACAAACGCCATCCTGAGATTTCCCTGGACCAGAGGCAGGCGGGCCTGATCCAAGAGAAAATAGTTGAGGAAATGGATTCTTCGGGGAGCCAAGAACCGATCCAGTTCTTCAAAACAACGTTTAGCGGAGGGGCACTCTGGGTGACCTGCGCGAACGACAAAACAAGAGACTGGCTCCGGGAAAAGGTAGGAGAGATGAGTCAGATCTGGGAGGATATTGACATCACCGTTGTGGAGTCAAAGGACCTCCCAAGAAGACCCAGGGTCCTGGCTTTCTTCCCGGGACCAGAAAGCGATCAGGAGGAGACAGCAAGAAAACGATTAGGGAAGCAAAACCCGAACCTAAAAGTGGGGAGCTGGCTACTCCTGAGCAGGAAGGCGGAGAAGGGGGGCCAGATACTGACGTACTCCGTCGATGAGAAGTCCTTCGGGGCCTTGGAGCGAGACTAGTTCAATGCCTACTATACAGGGTGACGTTCCGGGTCCTGAGGGGTCTCACGGGTGGACACAATGGCGATGGTCAAGGTCCTTCAAACCAACCTGCATCATAGCAAGGGAGCTTCGGCAGTCCTTGCTGCAATAAAAGGGGAATTTGATGTGGCCCTCATACAAGAATAGGTAGGATAATTTACTCATCTGCCTCACCGAGAACCTGCATATTAATCAGAAGTAATATACAGATACTACCGCTAGGGAATTTCTGTTCTAGGGACCTAACGGCAGTAAAACTGAAGATGGCAGGGAAGAAGGGGCCGAGGGAGATAGTGATATCGTCAGCCTACCTCCCATATGATGACCCGAACCCTCCACCTACCAATGAATTAGAGGAGCTGGTGGCTGAATGCAGAGCGAATGGATCTCATTTAATCATCGGCTGCGACTCTAATGCACATCACGAGGCAGCGTGGGGAAGCACGAACACCAATGCCAGAGGTGAGTCTTTACTACAATTTATTGTGACTAATAACTTAGATATACTAAATGTAGGCAATAAACCGACTTTCGTAACATCAATTAGGAAAGAGGTAATTGACATAACACTGGGAACGAGATATATAAGCACCATCGTTAAAAATTGGCATGTGTCTGATGATGTAAGCTGTTTAGACCACAGACACATCCGATTCGAACTGACGGGAAGTGAGACCGAAACAGAAACTTATCGTAATCCCCGCAAAACCAACTGGGATAGCTATAGAGCTGACCTAGAGAATGGGTTGAAGGGGATTAAAATTAAAATAAAAATTCAAAACACAAATGAACTTGAGCTGATGGCGGGACAACTTCAGGACGCAATCACCTCAGCATTTAACGATAACTGTCCACTTATTAGCAAGGTAAACACCAGGAACGTGCCCTGGTGGAACAACGAACTCGCTAGGAAAAGGAAAATGGCCAGGAAACTCTTCAACAAAGCAAAACACTCAGGAGAATGGAGGGAGTATAAGAACTCTCTCACTGAGTACAATAAAGCACTAATGCAAGCCAAAAGAGAATCGTGGAGGAAACACTGTGAGGAAGTAGAAGGCACTCACGAGGCCTCAAGACTCTGCAAAATTATCTCCAAAGAACCCCAACAAACGATTCGAACCATTAGGACAGAGTCAGGGGCGTACACGCAGAATGGAAAAGATACCTTTGAAGAACTGTACAGGGTACACTTTCCAGGATCAATAAACACAAATATATCAACTGAGGCCTGGAGACATTCAGAACTGAGACCTCCCTCGTGGGCCTCCAGGGAAGAATGGCAGGTCTCAAAGAAAGTGATAGACGTGGAAAAAACGAAATGGGTAATCAACTCATTCCAACCGTATAAATCGCCAGTGCCGGATGGCATTTATCCTATCATGCTACAAGAAGGCATAGACCTACTGGCACACAAACTATGCACGGTACTAAGGGCCAGCCTAGCACTAGGATACATAACAAAAGCATGGAGAGCAACCACAGTGGTCTTCATCCCTAAACCTGGAAGAACGGCACAGGAGGGAGCGAAGGCACTGAGGCCAATAAGTCTTATGTCATTTATTCTTAAGATACAGGAAAAACTGTTGGACAGGCACATCAGGGACACGGTGTTGGTAAACCAACCCCTACACAAGGACCTATATGCCTACACAACAGGCAAATCTACAGAAACAGCACTACACCAACTCGTAGAGAAGGTGCAAACTGCACTAAGAAACAAAGAGGTCTTGTTGGGTGCATTCTTGGACATCAAGGGAGCATTCAACAACACATCTCTAAACTCAATCTCAAGGGCATCGAGACGAAAAGGCATCGATGAGACCTGCTGCAGGTGGATAGACTGCATGCTAAGAGATAGAATTATCCACTCCTCCTTAGTGGGAGAAACATTGGCAGCCAAGGTCTCCAGGGGTTGTCCGCAAGGGGGTGTCCTGTCCCCACTGCTGTGGAACCTGGTGGTGGAGGACCTGCTACTCACACTGGAGAGGGGTGGGCACAAAACACTTGGGTACGCAGATGACATAGTCATCACGGTCCAAGGCAAATTCAACACCACGGTTAGGGAAAGAATGTAATCGGCCCTAAATCTGGTAAGTACATGGATAGATAAGGAGGGACTAACTATTAGCTCCTCCAAATCAACCATTGTAGCGTTTACCCGTAGAAGGAAGTTAGAGAGCCTAGGACCTCTGACCCTACAAGGTACCCTAATACAGCTGTCAGGGGAAGTTAAATATCTCGGGGTGATTTTAGACTCGAAACTCACCTGGAATAAACAGCTGGCAAAAGTTAAGAAGAAAGCCGAAATGACACTGATGTTAGTCAGGCGGGCACACGGAAAAACATGGGGGCTAAATCCCAAAATGGTGTATTGGATATACAACATTGTGGTGAAACCCATGATTACATATGCATCTTTGGTATGGTGTACAAAGATAACACAAAAAATAGCCGCGGCTGAGTTGAGCAAGGTACAAAGACTTGCATGCCTCAGTATAACGGGAGCTATGAAAACAACACCAACATTAGCCATGGAAGTACTGTTGGACCTCCCACCGATTGACATAGCAATCATGGGAGAGGCAAGAATGGGACTCCTGAGGAAACAAAATACGAGCAACAGATCGGATCACAACAAGATAAAGGAAATAGTGGGAGGCAACATTCTTGAAATGAAACCAACGGACCACATGACTCCTAGATACTTCTTTAACATCAACTTCGAGGATATCCTGCAAGATCGAAGGGAATGGACACACGACAACACCAGGAGCAAACCTGGAGAGAGGATCTGGTACACGGACGGATCCAAAACCAGAGAAGGAACTGGTGCTGAAATATACAGTGGGGGGAGGAACTCCCAAATAAGCGTCTCACTAGGAACAAACACCTCTGTATTCCAGGCAGAGATGTACGCCATCTTGAAATGCGCGAGAGAAATCAATATGAGGGAAATGCACAATGCACGGATCAAAATATGTACCGATAGCCAGGCGTCACTGAAGGCTCTTATGAACCCGAAAGTGACATCAAGACTGGTATGGGAATGCCGAGAAGAACTCAGTGTTCTCACAGAACACAACAAATTAACTTTGATGTGGGTTCCAGGACACTGCGGTATCGAGGGCAATGAAAAAGCTGATGAGCTAGCTAGAAAGGGCTCATCAACTCCATATATTGGCCCAGAACCTGCACTCGGGATTAATAAATTCGACATTCGAGGATGCATTCGGGACTGGGTCGAGCGAAAACAAAAGGAGAGGTGGCACGAAGCCCCCCTCATGCACCACGGGAAAACATACATTAAAGAACCGTCAAAACACAAAACTGAAGAACTACTCAAGCTGAGCAGGAATCAAGCTAGAACAATAACTGGTCTTCTCACTGGCCACAGTCCAATGAGAAAACACCTGCACAAAATGGGTCTATACAACGGAGAACTTTCCTGCAGACAATGTGGTAAAGGGACAGAAACAGCCAAACATATACTGTCAGAATGCGAGGCATTAGACCGCAAGAGACAGGCAATTTTCGGGAAACCCAATTTAACTCCCGAAGAATTCAACAGCCAACCGGTGAAGAACCTGTACAGACTGGTACAGGGGACCAGAGTTACGAAGTGGGTGCTGTAAAACAAACACAAAAAGCCCAAGAGGCTGAGGTGTAGCTGGTGAAAGGACCAGCATCCGAGGAGGAAAAAAAAATACAAATTGAGACAAATTCAAATATATTTGCTGCTGAAGATTACTGATGAATGATGCTTTTAGATGTATGGAACAGTTTTCCAGAAAGTTAAAAAAAAATTCAAGAAATGAGGCTAAAATGATTTTTTTTTAAAGTTTGACATTATTGTCTGAAAGAAACACAACCAATTGGAAGTGGACATTAATTTCAAAAGAATGCTCATTTTGTCCAGACTCTGCCATGGTATGAAACAAACTCTAATTATTTTTGGAGAAAGTGTTTTCCATTGAATTAGGCGTGGTTTTATTCTAGGCTTCCATCAATTTTTATACTTACGCCCAAAAATTATTGTATTTCGATTTCATCAAGATAAAATGTGAAAATGATTATAAATATGAAGAATAAACTGCTTGGTGGCATTAAATAGTTTGTCAATAAAATTAACTTTTCATGTAATTAAGAGCAAACACTACCTTGGCAAAACGGGAATCCGTTTTGACGCCACTGTTTTCGTTTGAGAATTTTTTAATTTTTTTTGCATTACTCATTGTTTTTGTGTAAATTCCGGAACTTCAGTGATTTTTTGGTTATGATAATTTTTAAGAAAAACAATTTAAATGACATGATGAATTAAAAAAATTGAGAGATTCCGGCATTCTCATGGAACCAACAAGCCCATACAAAAAATATATCTTTCATGAAATCAATGGTTTTTGCAAGAAATGGATCCTACGATTGGAAATTTTCTATCTGATTTGCGCTGTAATCGAGAACGGACTGGTGCTGTGTTGCCAATGTTCATCGAATTCATCATCTTCACCCCCATTCTTGATAAGTATGCCAACAAACCTTATAGGTAGAAGAGATGAGGAAGAAATTTGACTTTTCGGTGATGGTGGCTCTTAAAATCATCGAAATGAAATGTCGATTATCCGACATGGCACCGATAATTACAAATTCTTGTGATAAATGTCGCAATTGTCCAACATACAGATTCCAATAAAGTCACAGACCGACAGATATTCAGGGTGTAACCAAATAAGTGCAAAATTTTTTAGGAGATGAATACTTGTCGAAAATTAAAAACTTTTTTAACTTGTGCCCGTGGAAGCAATAGTTTCCTGATGAAAAAATAAAATACAGCATGAACGGATCTTCTGTAAATAAAATTGAAAAAATCTAGTAGGAGGCTGTCACATTTTGTTTGAACAACTTGTGACTTCTGTCGTAGTTTATTCAAATTATTCCGCTTGTTTCATTCAGTGGTATTTATTTCTTTGTCATGCCTTACACACGTTATACTCCTCGAGAATATGCGCAAATGCACTACATTTATGGTGAAAGTAGAGGTAGTGCTACTGCTGCAGCAGCGCTTTATGCAGAACGATAACCGATTGCACAATGCCGCTCAGAGAATCGCTGATTCAATAACACATTTGAAAAGGTTCTTCTTGAAAAGACGTCGTCTCAGCGTATGAGTGGATGGAAAATAACAAATTATTCAGCGCGATGTTGAATAATCGTTATTGTCGTTTATAGTGTATGTTGATTCAAAAAAACGTAAAATTAGTATTAACTTCTTTACATCTCATTGAATGCTTCTAAGCAGCTGATTCGTTATTACTCATAACTATATAATCATTTCATCTTGATATGATAAAAATAAAAGACATTACTGACAAAGTCTAATGGAGTTGTTTTTAGCTCAGAATAACATCACACTCTAATATAATCGAAATTCTACTCCTTCCAAAAATAATTATTGTATGTTTTATACCATGGTAGAGTCTGGACAAAATGGGCATTCTTTTGTAACGAATATCCACTTCCACTTGGTAATGTTTTTTTTTTTCAAACAATGATGTCAAACTTTAGTTAAAAAAATTGGTGAAACTCAAATGTGGCATTTTACCCTCATTTCTTGAAAAATTGTATCGTTTTCTGAAAAACTGTTTTGTAAGTCTGAAAACATCACTCATCAGTAATCTTCAGCAGCAAAGATATTTGAATTGGTCTCGATTTGTAGACATGGCAGTCAAAAATCCAAGGTGAGGTAGTGATTTTCCAGAAATTATTAAAATGCCCTTCATCTCGAAAACGGCGATATTTTTACTGAGATGAAATTCCGATATTCTGAACAGTCCTGACCTGGTCTATCACCAGTTTCAATATTGTACAAGGTTTACCGGACACCTTTTATATATATATATATATATATATATATATATATATATATATATATATATATATATATATATATATATATATATATATATATATAGCGCCAACTATCAAACTAAGGACACACCGTAAAATCAACGTTGCGAGGACCACTGGAAGGAAAGGTGCTAGACACTCGTCATACCCTTTTCTGTTCTTGTTCAGAGTGGGGGGCACCAAGATTCTCTAATATACGTTTGAATTACTGAACAGTTCAAATTTGATTTTTACGAGTATATCGGAACCAAGTGAGGACCATACTTCCGTGATATCATTGAGAGGTCCGTTTATTTGTCTGCAGAATCCTACCAACCTGAGGTCCGTATAACCTAATTATTAGTATGAGGTGTATAAAGTGAGGACCACTGAACGTTGCCAAGTTTCACAAATTTCTCTTCACATACGATCCGCACTTTTACGGTACATGTGACAGTACAGACAAGCCAAAATTATAATTATTGATAGAAATGGATTAGGCAATCCAGACTTCTGCATTCAACCTATACAATAGGTATAATCGTCGACAAGTATCTAACAGAAAACAACTACTGTCCCCTACGACAATTGAATTAAAACTGATAGATTCTTGGCAAAGTATCTACAAGAACTACTTTGCAATGTTATCCCAATCTCAACGCCAAAACATGTCTCAACCCACATGGTTTTGCCGATCATCAGTGTATCTAGTTATTTTCTGTTGCCGTCGATTACACCTATTGTATAGGTTGACTGCAGAAGTCTGGATTGCCTAATTCATTTTTATTATTAGTTTGATGAGCTTCTGCCAAGTGGTGTTATCAAATATTTTCTTCCGAAAATTATGATTGTAAGTCAGTACTGCATTTTATATGGAAACAATTCTTGCGGTTCACTCGTCAACGAAAGCAATATTCAGTATTATTTCGGACAAAGTTCGATACGGAGAGTATGATGAAAATTATATGAATTAAATAAAAATATTGACATATCGTGAGTCGCAGAAATTGACATATTTGTAAATCGCGACTGCATTCCTGGATGAGGGGTAATTAATGCTTGGAGGGCACCATTTGTTTGGTGGGACAGTAGGATTCTTATGTTGTTCGACGAACCCTAGCAAGAAATCTGGAAACATGTCTGCAGATGGTCATTTTAAATCAAATGATAAAAACAATAATAAATCGTCTTTATATTCTTCGGTACGAAATAGGCGAAGTTTAGTTTAGGTCTCTCTTACACTTAACCTGAGTAGTACAAATGAGAGATGAAATATTGGTAGGAAAGTCATTCATGGGGTCGAGCAAAACAAAATAAAACTATTGCAAAGCAGTAGTGTTTCATCAAAACATATAACTTTGAGTAAAAGAGTTAGGGTATTTACGAAATTTGGCTTTCAATTTCTTTTTTTATATCAAGATAATTGAATGTGACTGACAAAAACGGAAATATAGAATTCAATTGCTTGGTAGTTAAAGTATGAGGCATAATATCCACTATTTGATCACAATTAGCACTTGAAATTGTGACCGCTTTGAGAAATAGATGCCAGATGTAATTCATTATCTGTCAGGGAAAGAAAATCTTTTCTGCCAGATATTTTCCACTTTGTGGGAATGTGTTGAAAGATAGGTATTTCGATTTCATTTCATCCAATAAAATTCAGTAATTAAAGGCATGGTATGTTTTTGAATTTTGTTAGGATGGATCATAAAACGAATACAACGATGTATTTGCAGAATATAAAGAACTGTTGTAATTGGACTGTATCGAGTAATTCATAAATAAATTTATATTCAGTATCTTCATAGTGTCATTTGTGAAATCTGACAAAGTCAAATCACCCCTCTTTCCAAAAATATTTCTGCAAATATCTGACAGAAAACAATTACTTTCCCAGCCAATACTGCGCGGATTTTTCAATATTTTTGTGTTCCATAGAAGTTAGCGAGTTTCTGAGCCACTGAACGATTGTCGTTTCTTTAGACAGAATCTAAAATTGTCAGTGTGTGTTTGGGGGCTGAACTCCTCATATGGAAACTGTCTCAACTAAGTGAAAATTTTGACGTTAAAAATTCTCTCTGTCTGATAATCGAATAAGTGAGGAATATAAGGCAACCCTCTGACAAAAGACAAGTGCTTTACTGGCAAATACAGCGTTGGATGATGAATCATATGGACTTCCCTTTGATTTACATTATACTAATATCTGCTAGACAATGGAATCAGAATCGATTAAATTAGTCCATCTGAAAGAAACATTGAGGAATAGATTGAAAGATTCGTAAAAAGATAGGAGAATAGGTGAAACAAAGAATAAATGTATTCGACAAAATATTAAATAAGAAAGAGAAATAACAAGTGACGAACAAATAAAAAAATCTGCATTGTTCACAATGAACGCTTGTCAACAAAGAAACAAGGTGTCCAGCCATACCAGGACGGTGCTCATTGTCTTAATCCTATACGATAGGAATAAACATACCTAACATGACTATTCCTTGAATCATAAATAGAAATGAAATATTTTGAAAAAGGCACTGATTCCCTTACTTATCTGGAACACCGCAAAAGGGTTGGTGAACTGTCTTCCTTCTTGAGATGTTTTGATAACCCAATCTCTTCTTAACTATCTTTGGCCGTTTCACCTTTATCAGTTCCATCAACAAGTTCAGTTATCACACCTATTGTTGTCACCTTTGATACTGCCGTCTATTCACCAGGACTCATTCTTCCAAAGAACGGCGAAGATTTGGAGATCATTGACTACGGAAATGTTCGGCCTACATACTCCAAATATTTAAGGGGAACCCCAATTCCTAGTTACTTCATCTTGACTCCGAAGATGTTCTCGAAATTTTACAGGTGTTTGTTTCTCTTTGAAACCAGAAGAAAATAAAATAAACAAATGAATATATAATAGTTAGTGGTAAACAGCGGAATAACAAAAAAAAAACTTTAATTTGTAGACGCTAAAAAGGAAAAAAATTATTCAAAATGTTTTTGGTACTCATTCAAATGCACAACGAGGTGAAAATCATTGCATTATATGTGTGATGTAGCTGAAATAACAATCCCTAGCTTTTGAATGTGTTACTCACAGAATAACCGACGTAACACATCTGAAGCAGACTTTTTCTTTAGTGTATTCAATAGCAGTTTTAAAATTTTCTCTCTCCCAATGTTATTCATTCCTTTTCAGTGAATTGGAATAAAAGCTTGTCTTTAAATGTTTTTTTTCGTATTTTTAGTCATAAGTAATCAGATACTCCTCGTTCTGTTCATTTCCATAAGAGCTTCAGTATACCAGGGCTTCTTGATACTCAATATTGTGTATTCTAACTCTTCGATCCGATGAGCATCCAATGATCGATTGAATCATGAATCGTTTTGTCAAAATTCACGATCTCTGACTTCAAAAATCTACACATCAACTTTGATAGAAAACGAGCAATGATCACAGAAACTTCGCAATCCTGAAACCTCGGAAACTCCCACATAGTATTTTTGGATCAGACGATAATTGCAAAACTCGTTGGCCAAATTGTAGCTGCCAATTCAAATTAAAAAATTTTCATTATCTCTTTTCTCGAAAACTCCACTCACCAATTTTGATCAGAATGGCGTCATAATCACATAACCCGTTCGTCATCTTGAATCCATAAATAAAAAAAAAATCCTAAACTCCGACCCCAAACATCTTTTCATACTAAAATTCAATGAAACTGACCAATAACACCAAGCTTGTCCGCCGTCTTGAATTCACCAATTTGGACCTAAAATTCATAATCTGAAATATCCCCCAAGGGCCGATTATGAATAGAATCTCAAAGCTCGTTCTCCATCTTGATCTCATATTCCGAAATACTCAGTATTCCAATTTTGTATAGAATCAGACCATAAGAACAGAATTCGCAATTCGCCATCTTGAATTCATTAATTTGATATTAAATCCATTATCTCCGACCAGTTTTTCTAAAAGAAGTTTAATCCCGCATTGTCACAGGAAAGAGGAACACATTCCAAATTTTTATTTGATCGGTCCACTGGAAGCGGGTCAAAATTCACTTTCTATTGGCCCGTCAGCCCTCTGCCATATTGTCTAGTGATTTTATAAGGTGTTCCCTTCAGGGTTTTGGTAGTTGTGAATATAATGATCAATGCACAAGCAAAATTTGCGCATGCACGTGGAACATAACAATAACAATAATTATTGTTTTAATTAAATTATATTATAATTATATAACGATAATCGTATTATAATTATAAATTTCATCATACTTCATTTTCCCAAAGACATGCAAAAACACGTATAGATTCGAAGAGCCCTATTTCTCAACATCATTGTGGGCATATGGTGTCCTTCGGAACAACGCGACATGTATGCCGATCGGTTTCCGTCTGATTTTCCTTCGATGAAATATCGTTTGGTATCATGCTCAGCATACGCTAAAATATCATCAAAATACGTGATTTCTCTATGCAATCCACAATAATCAACTTGTTTCTGACAAATTCTATACGGGTTTATGCATGTATTTGAGAAAAAAAAGTAGTTATTATTATTATCGTTATGTTCCACGGGCAAGCGCTAAGTTTGCTAGTTCATTGATCATTATATTTATAACTACCAAAACCCTACATGGCATACGTTATGAAATCATTATACATTTTGGCAGCGGGCTGACGGACTATAAATTTCACCAGATAGTACAGATGAGTGAATTAACACATAAACAGACAAGCGGACGAGTGTAAAAACAGCAACGGTTTTCCTAGCAAACGGTTTTTATTTTTGCTTATGTTATTCACAAATATCCGTTGCTCGAGGTTTTTCCACGGGAATGTATTATTCTAAACTTGCTGATAACGTTCTTTATAATGTTGTTGAGGGGTAGCTGTTGAATCACGAATTATTTTGCCCTATAAAACATATTCAACAGACATAGAATAATTCATTGCTGTAAAAAAAAACAAACAACGGGTATTTTAACTGTTTCACGATTTTTCTACTTCAGAGGGTTGTTGAGGGATAATTTTCGATACACAAATTATTTTACGCCATAGAACGTAATCAGTAGGTGTCGAATAATTCATTTCCGTAAGGGTTGTTGAGGGGTAGTTATTCGTTCTCAAATTATTTCATCCTATAAAACGTATGCAACAGGAGTGGATTAATTAATTTTGTTCAAAAAACCTCGAGTCACGGGTACTTCAACTGATTCAAGATTTTTCTCGATTTTTCTACTTCGGAGGGTTGTTGAGGGGTAGTTTTCAATACACAAATCATTTTACGCTAGAGAACGTATTCAGTAGAGGTGTCGATTGATTCATTTCCTAAAAAAATCTCGAGCAATTGGTATTTCAACTGTTTCAAAAATTTTCTACTTCGGTGGGCTGTTGAGGGGTATTTTTAGGTTCACAAATTATTTCACACCATGAAACATATTCAGCGGGTGCGGAATATTTAATTTTTATCAAAAAACCTCGAGAAACGGGTATTTCAACTGTTTCAAAAATTTTCTACTTCAGATGGTTGTTGAGGGGTAGTTTTTGGTTCACAAAATATATCACCTCATAGTACGTACTGAGCCGGTAAACAATAGTAAATTTCCGTCAAAAAAACTTCGAGCAATGGGTATCTCAACTGCTTTAATTTTTTTTACTGCAGAGGGTAGTTGAAGGGTCGTATTTGATTTACAAATCAGTTTTCCTTATAAAACGTATTCAACAGGTGTAGAATAATTTATTTCCATCAAAAAACCTCGAGCAACGAGAATTTCAACTCTTTCGAGATTTATCAACTTTGGAGGATTGTTGAAGGGTAGTTTTCATTTCACAAATAATTTCACCCTATATAACGTATTCAACAGGTATAGAATAATTATTTTTGTCAAAAAATATCGTGCAACAGAAATTTCAACTGTTTCAAGAATTTTCAACTTAGGAGGGTTGTTGAGGGGTAGCTTTTGGTTCACAAACTATTTTATTCTATAGACCGTATTCAGCAGGTGAAGAATAATTCATTTCCGTCAAAAAAACTCGAGCAACGGGCACTTCAACTGTTTCAAGATTTTTCTACTTCGGAGTGTTGTTCAGGGGTAGTTTTTGATCCACAAATTTTGACAAACTATAGAACATATTCAGCAGGTGAAAAATAATCAGTATCTTTCAAAAATATCGAGCAAAGGATATTTCGAATGTTTCAAAACTTTTCCAGTTCAAAGGGTTGTTGAGGGGTAGTTTTTGGGTTAATCTTCATTTCACCCTGTGCAACATATGCAGCAGCTATAGAATAATTCATTTCTGTCAAAAAACCTCAAGCAACGGGCATTTCAACTATTTCAAGAGTTTTCTACTTTGAAGGGTTGTTGAGGGGTAGTTTTTGATCCACAAATTTGTTACCATGTAGAAAATATTCTGCAGGTGAAAAATAATATATTTCTGTCAAATAATATCGAGCAACGATAATTCTGAATGTTTCAAGATTTTTCCACTTTGGAGGGTTGTTGATGGGTATTTTTTCATTCACAAATTATTTCATCCTATAAAACGTATGCGACAGGAGTGGAATAACTAATTTCTTCCAAAAAACCTCAAGCCACGGGTACTTCAACTGTTTCAAGATTTTTCTACTTCCGGAGGGTTTTTGAGGGGTAATTTTTGGTTCACGAATTATTTCACTCCATCGAACGTATTCAGCAGGTGTAGAATAAATCATTTCTCAAAAAAAACAAACAACGGGTATTTTACCTGTTTCACGATTTTTCTACTTTGGAGGGTTGTTGAGGGGTAGTTTTTGGTTTACAAATTATTTCACTTCATAGAATGTATTCAGCAGGTGTAGACTATTTTATCTCTGTCAAAAAAAGTCTAGCAACAGGTTTTTCAAGTGTTTCAAAAAGTTTCTACTTCGGAGGGTTGTTGCGGGGTAATTTTTATTTGACATATCATCCCACCCTGTGAAACGTATTCAGCAGGTACAGAATAACTCATTTCTGCAAAAAAATCTCGAGCTACGAGTATTTCAACTATTTCCAGATTTTTCTACATCGGAGGGTTGTTGAGGGGTAGTTTTTGCTTCAGAAATTATTTCATCCAATAGATCATATTCAGCAGTTGTAGATTAATTAATTTCTGTGAAAAAACCTCTAGCAACGGGCATTTAAACTATTTCAAGATATTTTCCATTTCGGAGGGTTGTTGAGGGGTAGTTTTCGATTCACAAATATTTCACCCTACGGAAAGTATTCAGCAGGAGAAGAATAAGTCATTTCTGTCAGAAAAACCTCTAGCAACAGGTATTTCAACTGTTTTAAGTTTTTTCTACTTCGGAAGATTGTTAAGGGGTAGTTTTTGGTTCAAAAATTATTCCACTCTATTGAATGTATTCAGCAGATGTGAAAAAAATTTGTTTTGTCGAAAAACCTAGAGAATTCGGCATTTCTATTGTTTCAAGATTTTTCTACTTCGGAGGGTTGTTGAGGGGTAGTTTTCGATTCACAGATTATTTAACCCTGTTGAACGAATTCAGCAGGTTCAGAATCACTCATTTACATCCTTAAAAAACGGGGCAATTTGAATTAAAACTTGCAAAAGTAAAGAAAATGAGGTGAAATATAGTGATACCCATTACCTAATAAACATCAATGTGTTCAGCGTAACACGATATGTTGCCACATTTTCGGACCTCACTCAGTGCTGACCATATAATCCCACAAGGAACGGAATACGCACGTACAGAAAATATACATTCTCAGCAGCGCCTTCAAGTGACAAATCCCCAAACTACAATATACGATTTTTTCTATATTTCTACCAAAGTGAGGACCACATATTTCACGCGATATTTCAACTAACAGTAGTGAATGCACAAAAAGGAACGAAACACTATATCTGTCTCACTTAGAACGATTTTTAGGTTAGTCACTGAACTTGTACAGAGGAGGATCCTCCACACGGAACGGCAGAAACGTTGTGAGGTCCGTATACGGACCTCACTTCGACATGGTCCTCACAGCTTCCGTAATTTTTGCACAAGCGGACCTCAATTTATACGTTGGTCAATATATATATATATATATATATATATATATATATATATATATATATATATATATATATATATAGAAAAATTATTGGGTATAACCCTCAAAATGTTTTGCAACCGTAAACACGTGTTTCGAGCTTAAGCTCTCATCAGTACGGTAAAATCAAGTGCGAAGATGTACAACACTTAGATGTAAAAATAGAAACAAAGGAAGTCAACAACAGGAAGCCAACCACACATTTGTGGCTTCGGTTAGAAGACCTTGTGCTAACAAGGCAACAACTAACGTCACCACGGAGGCAGCTATAGCTACCAGCTTAACAATCCTACCCAGGAAGGTACAAATAAGGATAGATTTAGCGAGGGGCAATATATGAAAATATAAGTAGAAAAATTATTGGGTATAACCCTCAAAATGTTCTGCAAACGTAGACACGTGTTTCGAGCTTAAGCTCTCATCAGTACGGTAAAATCAATTGCGAAGATGTATAACACTTGGACGTAAAAAAAGAAACAAAGGAAGTCAACAACAGGAAGTCAACCACGCATTTATGGCTTCGGTTAGAAGACCTTGTGCTTACAAGGCAACAACTAACGTCGCCACGGAGGCAGCTATAGCTACCAGCGTGACAATCCTACCCAGGAAAATACAAATAATGTTGGATTTAGTGAGGGGCAATATATGAAAATATAAGTAGAAAAATTATTTGGTATAACCCTCAAAATGTTCTGCAACCGTAGACACGTGTTTCGAGCTTAAGCTCTCATCAGTACGGTAAAATCAGGTGCGAAGATGTACAACACTTGGATGTATAAATAGAAACAAGGGAAGTCAACAACAGGAAGCCAACCACACATTTGTGGCTTTGGTTAGAAGACCTTGTGCTTACAAGGCAACAACTAACGTCGCCACGGAGGCAGCTATAGCTACCAACGTGACAATCCTACCCAGGAAAATACAAACAAGGATGGATTTAGCATCCAAGTGTTGTACATCTTTGCACCTGATTTTACCGTACTGATGAGAGCTTAAGCTCGAAACACGTGTCTACTGTTGCAGAACATTTTAAGGGTTATACCCAATAATTTTTCTACATTTATTTTCATATATTGCCCCTCGCTAAATCCATCCTTATTTGTATTTTCCTGGGTAGGATTGTCAAGCTGGTAGCTATAGCTGCCTCTGTGGCGACGTTAGTTGTTGCCTTGTAAGCACAAGGTCTTCTAACCGAAGCCACAAATGTGTGGTTGGCTTCCTGTTGTTGACTTCCTTTGTTTCTATTCTTACATCCAAGTGTAGTAAATCTTCGCAACTGATTTTACCGTACTGTTGAGAGCTCAAGCTCGAAACATGTGTCTACGGTTGCAGAACATTTTGAGGTATACCCAATAATTTTTCTATGTTTTATGTTTCTTTAGTGATACTTACTCTCTGCTGTATTGCCCTTCGCTAAATCCATCCTTATTTATATATATATATATATATATATATATATATATATATATATATATATATATATATATATATATATATATATATATATATATATAAACTCCCAAACAGGGACAGAACTCACCAAACCCTATTCAAGTACAAAAACATATATTGCATTCATATACATTCATATATATCCCGACCAGGCGCCTACCCCTCTAAATGGACGAACCCTATATTTTTGGGGTAGGTGCACCCGTTACAATAAATCGAGGAAGAGAAAAAAAACAAAAACATCATTCTTCAGCTCTTCATAAATATAAATCCATCTTCTTCTGCGGGCCAACAAAAATGGAAATCTTCTATCTTCGGTAATGTCTTCTGCCAAAAGACTGCGGACATCCACAGTCGGGGCGGGTCTCGTGGATGAGGACATTGACAACGTGGGCACGGTTCACGTTTACTGGGGGTAGAGTGTCCTTGTCGGGTCGGTAGTAATGGTGAGTTATCACAAGGGCAGTGGCGCGATCGGATGCCTTTCAGCCCACATCGGGAGCAAAATAGTATGGGGTGCTTGCGGGGACATTGACTTCGGCTATGTCCTGGTCGCCCACACTTCCAACATAAATCTTGTTGTACTGGAAGGTATACGGGCAAAGGCACAGGTGGGGAGGGCTGGTTGTCTTTCTCGGCTCGGAGAAGGTGGGAAACCGTCCAAAATGTGAGGAGACGCAGGTGGCCGATCTAGGGTTTCATCAGCCTCTTGCATGGCATCCCAGAGGTCGGCTGCGAGAGAGTCGGTGTCAGCCTCCTGGGGGTCAATGGATAGCTCCAAAACATCCATAGTAGCTGTATTAAATGATTGCCATGAGAAGAAAGACAATCAGAAAAGCAACTAAAACGAAAGTACCTTATCAAATAAACTTTTATTTCTATGCAAAAAAAACGAATTGAGCCAAATGAGCTCTAACAATATTATAATGATCCCGGTTTAAGGGTTGTTGGCTCGAGAGCCATATGCTGTAGATGGACCCATCTGTTGTGGTTAGTGACCGGCGAAAATGTCCTGTCGGGCGGTTTGGTGGTCGCAGAGCACTTAGGGCCTGGCGCAGCTCCGAGCTCATCGGGGATCCTCGAGGCTGGTCGCGCAGGCCTCTGAGCAGTGCGTCTACAGCACTGCTCTCAACGGAGGGTAGTTTAGTCACTATTGGTCCGCAAGTGACGAGTGATGGCTGGACCGGGTCGGAGCTTCTTGCGGATGGATGTGTGTGTGGACCCGGGAATAGGATTATAGGTGGGGCAGGTCCGTCATGAGCTGACGAGGGAGGCAGCGGTGGAACAGCGTAAATGTAGGAAAAATTCTCATACTGGCACGACAGAGCTGCTAGATCGATGGATGGCTATAGGCTACCGGGGGAGGGGAGTGATATCGGCGGAAGGGGAGGGTTAAGTCGTACGGACGGATTCGGAGGTGATGGTGGTAAAGGAATATCTCCGACAGCTATAACTGGTGGGGTTGTAGGCCTCCTGACCAGCAGGCGGGCATGTCGGGAAACGGGGTCTAGTCTCGTGGCTATCCGTGCTGGTGGTCCGACTGGGAGGTTTTGGATTCGGCGGTGTAGATCACGAGCTAAGATTTTACAGGCTTGCATTCTTATTCCCTACCCCTGTTTTTGCTTGATAGCGTCCTGGCATGGGTTTAGGGGCAGCGGAGTTTTCTTGCCTTTTGGTGGTTCGCCGTGGCAACGGTTGGAAACTTGGGATTGCTGCAAGGGGAAAATTAGCGTTATGCAATTTCCCAATCGGAGGCATGAGCAGGGCGTAGATCTTTGACATGAACGCGTAAGATCCGTTTGCCATTTCGACCTTTGAGGTATACTACCGGTGACAAGACTTGGGTTACGGTGTACGGACCGGAATAATTTGGGCCGAGTTTCGCGGCCAAGATAGGTGGTCTTCAAAACTTGGTCCCTGATGTGGCAGCGCCATTCTCTTCGCCTCAAGTTGTATTGTCGACTCTGAACTGTGAAAGCTTTTGCGAGATTTACTCGGACCATCTCGAACGTCTCCTGCAAACGTTACAACCTCTCTGTGTGATGGGTAGTCTCAAGTTGACCGGATCATTCTTCATCTTCCTGTTCTGGTAGCGGTGGAGCGGTAAACAGCTTTAGGTACTTCTTACTCTCGTCCAAAATTCAGAAATGCTAGTGAATATCTGGTGGAGTCCTGGCTAGCCGTGTTGATGGCAAACAGTAGCTCAGAAAGGTGCAGATCCCACTTGCAGTGACCCTGGTCGCAAAACTGAGCAATCATCGTCTTGAGGGACTTGTTTGCCCTTTCCACGGGGTTGGCCTTTGGGGTGTACGGTGGGGTACGCCGGTGAGTGATTCCTGATTCTTTCAATATATCTTCAAACTGGTGTCCGGTGAACTGGGTTCCATTATCAATTAGGACTATTTTCGAGCATCCGAAGCGGGTGACTATCTCTTCGTATAATGCTTGGGTGACGGCTTTAGCGGTGGCCTTACGGATTGGCAGACACTGGACCCACTTCGTGAATCCATCCTAGAAAACTACTAGAATAGTATTCCTTTTAGAAGATGGAGGCAGTGGGCCAACCAAATCTGTACTGACACATTCCCATGGCTGGTGATTCAGCGAGGGCTGCATCTTGCCGGCTGGCTGTGATGATTTGAACCGTTGACAGGAGTCACAGCTACGGACGTATTTGGCGACGTCCTGGAACATGCCGGGCCAATAGTAACGGCCTGCAATCCTTACAATAGTTTTGGCTATGCCCATATGTCCAGCGGTTGGTGCATCGTGCATTTCCTTGAGTACTTCAATTCGTGTTGACTTAGGGACGCACAACTTTCATGGGTCCGCTGCTTCTGGCTCTGTTGTTGGAGTCCCAGAAGTTTCGGTACAGGCGGTTCTCTTGTATGCTGTAATCCGGAAATGATTCGGGATTTCGTTCTACCTCTTCCTTCTTTTTCTCGTACCAAGAACATCCTGTACATCCCTACGACGGTTATCTCTTCAGTCCCGTCTCGTGGTTCTCGACCTAATTCATGGACAGGTACATTGCATCCTCTGACAGTGGCTCACTCGGCATGAGAGAATCTGGTTTGCGACTATCGATGAAAGATGTTACAAGCACATTGCATTCATTGACAGTGGCTCACCCTGTACTCTGAGAACTGCTCACCCTTCTTAGCTCACCAGTATATTCCGTCGGCGGCACTCTGCTTGACTCGTTGGCTTCTGGTCACTCACCTCTCAGAATCGGCGTGGTGTCTTCTGTCGCGATGGCTTCACTACTGAATTCTCCAGTCGACTTCAGTCTAGAGCTCACCTAGCCATCCCTTCCATCGGCCCCTTTCAGACTTGCACGAAACAATTTTGGAACTTAGAGTAATTTCTACTTACTCTGTGATGTAGGCGGCTGGACTGGCTCTGCACGTCGTGGCGATCAGACTGCTGTCAACGTATCGACTAACTCAGACTAACTCTGTCGCTGTGAATTCTGTTCAGGCAGCCGTAGAGATTCGAATCGAGGCGGAGGGGGCTGATGTCACGCGCTCAGTGAGCCTCAGGGATGTGACTTACATAACTGGAGCGCGTATATACTTGGGGTTCTATTTACACAATGATAGTTCACGGATTTCACTCGAAAATGAATGACATTTTTATTACTACTAATAACGGAGATCGAATAACAAGATATTTGTTGCTTCTGCAATAATGGGGAATTTGGTAATTTCGTTACAATTTTCACACCTGCAATAGGCGTTATTTTTTCATTAAGCAAATTTTTTTTATTTTATCGCAAGCTTTCGTGGAAAATAAATAAGGTACTCCTACCTACATTTTGTCTGATTTGCTATATATAACTGATGACCAGTATCACTGTATGCAAAAAAACTTTCTTCAATAACCATATACTCTTCATTTTCACAAATTTCATTTATTTTCCTTGTAACCCTACAAATTTTTTAAAATACAAATTCTAAGTTTTTACTCCAAATTACTGGAAGTTATCACTTTTTGCTGATACCGCCACAGTTACTCGAATTACGTGTACCTCAAATCATATTTTTACATATTTCTTCCCTGACAATACGCCCTTGTACTCATTCGGTCTCACAAGGTAAACATAACCTAAAACGCGTTTTTTCTATGTCCTGTCAAACAGTGTCTCGACTCTATTATACGATCTGCATACAATTTGCATACAGGGACTCTAGTTGTGAGGATAGGAAAAATAGATTTGTTGGTCAAAGTAGAAGGGTCGTGAAAACACGCCTCAAGGAGCAGTCGTTCATATTAAAAACTGATGACCAGAGAAAGTGTTGCAAACATGATATGATGGATTTAATTTCTAGTATCAAATTACGAATAATACTAACTATAATACAAAATGAAACAGTATACACAAGAATGGGGAAAATCTTGACATAATCACAAAAATTGATGTGTTACAAAGTAACAAACATTCATTGATACCAAACTCCTCTGACACGACTCTTCCCAGCAGCGATGGCACCAGTTTCTGTAGTGAACTTTCGACATCTACGAATAGTGATGCTGATAAGTGAAATCAGGTGTCAAACAGAAAGGGAAGGAAGAACGTGAACAAACAGAACTTCGACAAGATTGAGGCAAATGGAATTGTGAAGAAATCATCGCGTGATGGAAATCAGCCAATCTCGTCCGTAGAAGTGGCATCTGCATTGCACGCCGTGGAAAGCAGACTGAAATGCCAAAAAATTATTGATTTGAATCAACGCGCCGATGTCGTAAAAAAACCTCAACTGAAAAATGGGGGATCAAATCAAAACAGGAACAAACCAATTATAGGGAAAATGCAGAATTGTTCTACTGAAGCAATCGAGAAAACATGTTTGCTACATGTTTATGAGTTGAAACCATCTACTACGACTGAATAACTTCTAGGTGATATAAAAGGCACATTTCTGGAGGCCAAAGTTGAGAAAATAAATTCAATGTTTCCACAGCTGTATTCGTCATTTACAGTTTGTATCAATTATGATAACTTGAACAAAGCCTGGGACGCATCCATCTGGCCCATGGGAGCCCATGTAAAAAAGTTTTTTCTTAGGAAAAAGACACCTACATCAGCCGAAGTATGATGTAAGCAATGATAATATTAGAAACCATGACGAATTGAGTATTTTTCACTCAAATATTTGGAAACTATCCAACAAATTGGACAAACTGTCGCTGTTCTTGGACAAGTACGATAAGTTTAGTGTTTTTCAGAACATTGGATAGACGATCATTGTTTGCAACTATGCAACATACCTAACTATAATTTGGTATCCTTCTTTTGCAGATCCAATCATGTACATGGTGGTGTGGCCATATTTATTCGTAGTAATACTGAATTCAAACCTCTCAAACTAGAAAAATTTTGCATTGAGCGTGATATTGAAGTATGTGGCATCGAACTCCTCATCTCACAAACTGCCATTATCACAGTCTATCGATCAGCATGCATTGAAGATTGCTCTGTTTTCTTGCGTGAGCTTGAAGAACTCTTAACCTTTATTTCACAAAAATATACGCGGCTAATATTACTTGGAGATATCAATATAAACTTCTTGAAACCTTCTTCGAATCTTACCAATCTGATTTGCCTAACAAATTCTTTTGGTCTTGAGGTTACTATCGGCGAATTTACCAGAGTTGATAATGGTTCAAAGAACTGTATAGACAACATTCTCAGAAACTTCGATGGGGACAGCTATGAGTCTGGCGTCATTGATCCCTGCCTCTCCGATCACTATGCGCAATTTATAAAGATAAATAATATCAAGAAAGTTACAAATGCCCCTCTCCTCAGAAGAAGTATAACTTCCTCAGGCATTCTTGAACTCCATACATCGCTACAGAAAGTTAACTGGAGCATTTTCAACGACAATAGCTCTCCTGAAGTTATGGCAGATTTTCTATTGAATCTTTATGAAAGTCTAGTCCATAAATTATTTTCACTTAAAAAAGCCTCCAGTGATTCCAGCAGAACCCTTGTAAGCTAATATTACTTGGAGATATCAATATAAACTTCTTGAAACCTTCTTCGAATCTTACCAATCTGATTTGCCTAACAAATTCTTTTGGTCTTGAGGTTACTATCGGCGAATTTACCAGAGTTGATAATGGTTCAAAGAGCTGTATAGACAACATTCTCACAAACTTCGATGGGGACAGCTATGAGTCTGGCGTCATTTATCCCTGCCTCTCCGATCACTATGCGCAATTTATAAAGATAAATAATATCAAGAAAGTTACAAATGCCCCTCTCCTCAGAAGAAGTATAACTTCCTCAGGCATTCTTGAACTCCATACATCGCTACAAAAAGTTAATTGGAGCATTTTCAATGACAATAGCTCTCCTGAAGTTATGGCAGATTTTATAATGAATCATTATGAAAGTCTAGTCCATAAATTATTTCAACTCAAAAAAGTCTCCAGTGATTCCAACAGAACCCTTGTTAGCTGGTTCAACGATGACTTGAGAACAATTGGAGACAGAGTTCATTCCATAAAAACAATCTATGACGTGATAAACGATCCTAATCATAAACAAGTATTTGAATACGTTAACAAAGAGTATCAAAAAGCCATTTTAGAATCAAAAAGGTCTGCTTACGATAAATTCATCAGTGACTCCGACAATAAAGTCAGAGATAGCTGGAAACTCATCAACTTTGAAAAAAATAAAAATAACTCGCGTAAAACCTGTGATGATATCACACCCCATGAATTCAATATTTTTTTTACCACTATAGCCGAAACTGTAATTAGTCAACTTCCTTCTAATAATGATATTACTTGCCCATCATCACTCGATGCTAGTCTCAAACCTTCTTCAACAGGATCCTTCTTTTTTGAACCTGTAACCACATCTGAAGTCTTCAATGCCATAAGTGAGTTGAAAAATTCCAATTGCTTCGATTTCTATACCCTTAATAGTAGAATAATAAAAGAAACCAGTTCCTATTTGATTGAGCCACTCACATGTCTTTTCAATGCTTGTATAAGAGAGGGTACATTTCCGGATAAATTTAAAATCAGTAGGGTTATTTCAGTTTTTAAAAAGGGTGATATAAACCTTCTTGAAAATCTTCGATCTATTTCTATCGTCCCCATATTTGGCAAAATTTTCGAAATTATTCTTTAAAAAAGGCTTAATCTCAACTTTGAAGTTAACAATCTCCTTAACACTGATCAATATGGTTTTAGAAAATCGTGTTCCACTGTACAAGCTGTTGTTCGTGTGGTCAGGAACATAGTTGATGGTTTTGAACAAAAACAGCATAGCTCAGCCACACTGTGCGATTTGAGCAAGGCGTTTGACTGTGTCATTTACAGTTTGTATCAATTATGATAATTTTAACAAAGCCTGGGACGCATCCATCTAGCCCATGGGAGCCCATGTAAAAAAGTTTTTTCTTAGGAAAAAGACACCTACATCAGCCGAAGTATGATGTAAGCAATGATAATATTAGAAACTATGACGAATTGAGTATTTTTCACTCAAATATTTGGAAACTATCCAACAAATTGGACAAACTGTCGCTGTTCTAGGACAAGTACGATAAGTTTAGTGTTCTGTGTTTTTCGGAACATTGGATGGACGATCATTGTTTGCAACTATGCAACATACCTAACTATAATTTGGTATCCTTCTTTTGCAGATCCAATCATGTACATGGTGGTGTGGCCATATTTATTCGTAGTAATACTGAATTCAAACCTCTCAAACTAGAAAATTTTTGCATTGAGCGTGATATTGAAGTATGTGGCATCGAACTCCTCATCTCACAAACTGCCATTATCACAGTCTATCGATCAGCATGCATTGAAGATTGCTCTGTTTTCTTGCGTGAGCTTGAAGAACTCTTAACCTTTATTTCACAAAAATATACGCGGCTAATATTACTTGGAGATATCAATATAAACTTCTTGAAACCTTCTTCGAATCTTACCAATCTGATTTGCCTAACAAATTCTTTTGGTCTTGAGGTTACTATCGGCGAATTTACCAGAGTTGATAATGGTTCAAAGAACTGTATAGACAACATTCTCAGAAACTTCGATGGGGACAGCTATGAGTCTGGCGTCATTGATCCCTGCCTCTCCGATCACTATGCGCAATTTATAAAGATAAATAATATCAAGAAAGTTACAAATGCCCCTCTCCTCAGAAGAAGTATAACTTCCTCAGGCATTCTTGAACTCCATACATCGCTACAATAAGTTAACTGGAGCATTTTCAACGACAATAGCTCTCCTGAAGTTATGGCAGATTTTATATTGAATCATTATGAAAGTCTAGTCCATAAATTATTTCCACTTAAAAAAGTCTCCAGTGATTCCAACAGAACCCTTGTTAGCTGGTTCAACGATGACTTGAGAACAATTTGAGACAGAGTTCATTCCATAAAAACAATCTATGGCATGACAAACGATCCTAATCATAAACAAGTATTTGAATACGTTAACAAAGAGTATCAAAAAGCCATTTTAGAATCGAAATGGTCTGCTTACGATAAATTCATCAGTGACTCCGACAATAAAGTCAGAGATAGCTGGAAACTCATCAACTTTGAAAAAATAAAAATAACTCGCGTAAAACCTGTGATGATATCACACCCCATGAATTCAATATTTTTTTTACCACTATAGCCGAAACTGTAATTAGTCAACTTCCTTCTAATAATGATATTACTTGCCCATCATCACTCGATGCTAGTCTCAAACCTTCTTCAACAAGATCTTTCTTTTTTGAACATGTAACCACATCTGAAGTCTTCAATGCCATAAGTGAGTTGAAAAATTCCAATTGCTACGATTTCTATACCCTTAATAGTAGAATAATAAAAGAAACCAGTTCCTGTTTGATTGAGCCACTCACATGTCTTTTCAATGCTTGTATAAGAGAGGGTACATTTCCGGATAAATTTAAAATCAGTAAGGTTATTTCAGTTTTTAAAAAGGGTGATATAAACCTTCTTGAAAATCTTCGATCTATTTCTATCGTCCCCATATTTGGCAAAATTTTCGAAATTATTCTTCTAAAAAGGCTTAATCTCAACTTTGAAGTTAACAATCTCCTTATCACTGATCAATATGGTTTTAGAAAATCGTGTTCCACTGTACAAGCTGTTGTTCGTGTGGTCAGGAACATAGTTGATGGTTTTGAACAAAAACAGCATAGCTCAGCCACACTGTGCGATTTGAGCAAGGCGTTTGACTGTGTTTCTCATCACAATGTACTTATGAAATTGAATGAAAATGGAATCAGAGGAGTTGCACTCTCCCTTTTCAGCTCTTACTTGAGTAACCGTAAACAATGCGTTGATCTTGGTGAAAACAAATCTTCGAATATTCTGCCAATCGAGTCTGGAGTACCACAGGGCTCCGTTCTGGGACCTCTGTTGTTCATTATCTATATGAATGACTTCTTCTTTCACTTATTACCATATAAATGCGTGATCTATGCCGATTATACAACTCTTCTATGGTCTAACCAAAACTGTGAGAACCTGCTTGCCACAAGGGTTCATTGCACACAAAGATCAAATAATCGAAGAGCTGGCCTGCTATAGCCCCAAAATATTACTTTTAAGTGAAACTCGGACCACAGAGGATTTTGAGGAAGTTGAGCTTAATATAAAAAATTATCAATTAATCAAATGTGACTCATAAAGCAGACATACAGGAGGAGTACTCATATTCGTCAAAAAGGGCATCAGTGCAACAAACACGAAAATAATAATTGAGGAGAGTAATTATTGGTGCATCTTTACAAAAGTGCAGTTCGGTGACATCAAAACAATCTTAGGCCTGGTGTATCATTCTCCAAAAGGTAACCATGGAAAATTCATAAATGATTTTGAAGAACTATGCGACAAGTTTACCACAAAAAATGAACGTCTAGTAATTATTGGGGATTTCAATTTGGATTATTTGAGTAATAATTTTTATAGTGAGAAATTTAAAGAAACAATCATGAAGTACGGTCTAGAACAAATTGTAAGAGAACCAACCAGATGCACAGTAATTAGAGAAACACTGATTGATTATGTAATTACCAATGATCCTAATGTTCTGGCTACAGTTCACAAAGTTCCAAAAATAACTGATCATGATACAATAGAAATTAATATTAGGAGTTACATCAGAACAAGAAATGAAGTTTCAAAAATGTACAGAGAATATAATGTACATAATTTTCACCTAATAAATGTAAAACTCATAGGTTGCAGATGGCCATGGAATTGTATTGATGTTAACACTATTCTTGATGAAATGGTGAACAATTTCAAGACAGTTATTGATCGAGTATGTCCAGTGAAATTTTTTGAGAATAATAGGAATACGAGGCTTGTTTGGTAAGTCCGTGACTTTTTAAATTTCCCGCGCAGTAACTTTAAATGCAACACTGCTGCTGTCAACCACCATCTTTCAATAGACTACTGTCAAATTTTGAGCAAGCTGCGACATTTGGTTTGTGTTTGACAGCAATTAGAAGCAGACAACCTCGTGAATTTTAACAAAAATGGAAAAAAGTGAATTTCGTGTGTTGATTAAGCATTATTTTTTGCGTAAAAAAACCATAACTGAAACCAAGGAAAGACTTGATAAATACTATGGGAACTCTGCACCATCAATTTCAATGGTTAAGAAGTGGTTTACTGAGTTCCGTTGTGGTCGTACCAGCACAAGTGACGCCGTACGTTCAGGTCGCCCAAAAGAGGTCATCACGCCAGAAATCGTCGATAAAATCCATGGAATGATATTGGACGATCGAAGAATAAAAGTACGTGAGGTAGCTGAGGCTGTAGGCATCTCAACTGAGCGAGTACATCACATTTTACATGAATATTTGGACATGAAGAAGCTATCCGCGAGATGGGTGCCGCGATTGCTCACACTCGACCACAAGCGCAACCGTGTGGCCACTTCAAAGGAGTGTTTGGCAAAGTTCAATCGCAATCCGGGCGAGTTTTTACGCCGTTATATAACCGTAGACGAAACATGGATCCATCACAATACCCCAGAGACCAAGGAACAATCAAAACAGTGGGTGTCAACTGGTGAACGTGCACCAAAGAAGGCTAAGGTGCGTCTGTCAGCCAACAAGGTTATGGCCACAGTTTTTTGGGATGCACGCGGTGTCATTCATATAGATTACTTAGAGAAGGGTAGAACGATCAACGGCGAATATTATTCAGAGCTTTTAGACAGATTCGATATTGATTTGAGGCAAAAACGACCACATTTAGCGAAAAAAAAAGTGCTGCTTCATCAAGACAATGCACGAGTGCACACGTGTGTAGTCACTATGGCAAAAATTCATAAATTGGGCTACGAACTACTACCCCATCCAGCATATTCTCCAGATTTAGCCCCTTGCGACTATTTTCTTTTCCCAAACCTGAAGAAATGGCTGGGTGGTAAGAGATTTGGGTCGAATGAAGAGGTTATAACCGAAACAAACGCCTATTTTGAGGGCCTTGAGAAAACCTATTATTTGGAAGGAATAAAAAAACTGGAAAAACGCTGGACTAAATGTATTGATCTAAAAGGAGATTATGTTGAAAAATAAAACGCTTATTTGCCAATTTTTTTTTTCTTTATTCAAATAGTCACGGAGTTACCAAACAGCCCTCGTAGCTTACCTTGGTATGACAAGGAAATTCATAGTAAATCGAAAAATCGAGATAAGGCTTATAAAAATTTTCGACAATGTAATAATTTGGAAGAAAAACAGAATCTTTGGAATATTTATAAATCCTATAGAAATGAAGTCATTAACGGTCTAAATTGAAAAGAAAACTTCATTATGAAAATGCGATTGATTCCAACTGTACAAATTCGAAAAAAATGTGGAAGACACTAAAACAGTTGATTAGGAATGATAATTTTGCATTTACAAATCCACTTATTCAATTTGAATTCAATGATAGAATTATTGTTGCAAAATCAGAGAACGAAATTGCCAATTATTTCAATGAATTTTTCATAACAAGTATAGAGGATATAATGGACTCGATAGATATCAATGAGGAATGGTCTCCCATTCATACACCAAGAATCGAAACTACCCTCGAAAATTTTCGATCAGTCAGCCTAAATGAATTAAAGAATATCATTTCTAATCTAGATAATAAGAGTAAGGTACATGATGTTATGAATGGTCAAATTCTAAAAAATGTCATTGATACTTGTGGTTTACACTTATTAAATCTTATTAATACATCTTTTCAAACTGGAATATTTCCCAATGAGCTGAAAACTTCTATCATAACACCTATACCAAAAGTTAAAAATTCAAACGATGCAATAAATTTCAGACCAATAAATACCTTACCTGATATTGAAAAAATGTTTGAACATGTAGCATATAATCAAATTGTTGAGCATGTAAATGCAAACAATATATTTGTAGGTAATCAATGGGGTTTTCGTCGTAAACACTCCTGTGAAACAGCTTTACAACTTACTATTACGAGTTGGAAACAATTGATGGATAAGGGAAAATATATTGTGGCAGTATTCATTGATTTGAAGCGGACATTCAAAACAATTGATCGATGTATACTAATGCAAAAATTGGAATATTACGGTATTAAATTCAATGCACTAAAATGGTTGGACAGCTACCTTAGTGACCGAAGACAGGTTGTGAAAATGAACAATCTTTTCTCTAGTGTGAGAGAAGTAAATATAGGGGTGCCACAAGGAAGTGTCATAGGTCCACTGCTTTTTATACTGAATATGAATGACATCAACTGCTCTCTTGATTGTGAATTTATCAACTTATATACAGATGATACATTGTTGGCGATTAGTGATGATTCCTTGGAGTTGGCAACTCAGAAAATGAATGATGAATTAGACAAACTACAAAACCATTTGAAAATAAATAAACTAAAATGAAATGTTCAAAAAACAAAAGCTATGATTATTTCCAATCCAAATAAAACTAAAAATATATATAAAAATGGTATAACATTAATTAAAGAAAACGAAAAAATTGACATTGTGGAAAATTTCAAGTACCTAGGAGTCGTGTCGGATGAAAATTTAAAATTTAAAGAACACTTTAAAACAATTAAGAAAAAAATTTCGAAAAAACTTTTCTTTTTCTCAAGGATAGTTGCTCAAATATCAGTGAAAGCAAGATTAACAGTTTTTCAACCACATTTTGAGTATTGTGCAACCACACTCTATCTCTTAGACAACAACAGTGAAACCTCCTTTCAAATACTACAAAATCGTGGTATGAGATTAATTCTAAATTGTAACAGACTTACACCTATAATTCATATGCCAGAAACTCTACAGTGGCAATCAGTAAATAAAAGATTAACATACTATGCAATGATATTTATTTTTAAAGTAGTCAAAGGATTGATGCCAGCATATTTCAATCAGTTCATCAAATTCAATCACGAAATTCACGAACACTATACAAGAAGCGCTAACAATTTTCACATAGAGAAAGTCAATACTATAAAAGGTATGAACTCATAATTTGTAAAAGGATTGGATGAATATAATGCTATCCCAAATGAAATCAAAGCCTGTGATACTCTCGTAGCTTTTAAGAAAAACCTTATAAAATATCTGTGATTTTATTTATTTATATATTTTTAGGTAATTATTTAATTTGTTTTCATATCTGTAATATTGTACTCATATAAGCTATAGTGGATGAATTTATTTTTATTATTATATATTTATGTGTTATTTATTGTAAATTGTAAAACAATTATTGTATTGTGAATATTAGGATTTCCTATTTTATCACTAAACTTACTTACTTACAATGAAAACTGTGGTAAATCAGGCTGAGAAATGGTTCAATTCTAACCTTTTGAAACTAAATGAAGATAAAACTTAAACTATCACATTCTCTATAAACAATAATATAGCTAAAGGTAAAACTGTCAAACTACTAGGCATCACCCTAGACGATAATCTGAATTGGTCATATCACATTGAAGAATTAGGTTCGAAACTTTCCAAAAACCTATTTTTACTCAGGCAATTGAAGAATTTCGTCAGCTTGGACACTCTTTTATCAGCATACCATGCTTTCTTTCATTCTCATGCTAGCTACGGAACTTCACTTCGGGGCAACTGCCCCAGTGCCGAGAAAATATTTTTACTACAAAAGCCGAGCTATTAGAATAATTTCAAATGCCGGGTTCAGATATACCTACCGACCACTTTTCAAAAAACTAAACATAATGACGGTTCCTTCTATTTTTATATTTCAATCTATTTTGGAAATTCATAACCACAATCACAAACATCTGACCAATTCACAGGTTCATGAACATAACACTAGAGGTGCAAATATTCTAAGACCACCCAGGCTAAAATTACACAAATCTTCGATCAATTCACTCAATGTTAATATTTTAGACCGGGATCCCACGCCTATTCTCAAAATTGATTAATAACAGGCTGAATCTTCCTGAGTAGCTCCATTTTGCCGAGACGCCCAACTTTTTCCTTTACGAAAATTCTCGATAGTGGTAGCTAATCAAATGCGCAGGAGTCAATCATGTCAATTTGGTTAGTGAAAAAAATTCATTAATAACAGTTAGTTTTTCAGTTGAACCTCAAGATAATTCGATGAAGTACTCGAAAATAGTTTTGTCCTACAAAATGGATGGTAGGACTGAAGAGTGCCCCACTCCCAACATGTACCAATGACGTGGTCATGAAAATTCATTATCAACCAGCGGATTTTTTTACCGTTGCTTGGTTAATATTTGTATAATTGAATGGTCATATTGTCCTACAAATTGAATGGTAGGTGTTCCCAGTCCTACGCTCCGAATGTGTCAATTCCATGGTAAAAAAAAATTTATTAATAACTGTAGGACAATGATAACACATGAAAAGTGGGTGTATCCTTCACCTAAATAATACAGTGTCCTACAAAAAAACGGGTATGTATCGCTAGTCCTACAAAAATTATTCAAAATAACGAATTATTCTGAAATTGTGGTTCAGCTCATTTAATGTACTTTTATTCGAGAAGTAATGTTACTTTCGATGTATAATTGTTTGTTCAATTCAAAAATATCATAATTTACGTGAAAAGTTTATGAAATAAGTGTTTGTTTAGCTCTCATAATTTTTATAAACATATTGAAAACAACAATAACAAAGTAAAAACGTTGAAATAATCAATCTGCCCTCCGGGGCGGCTTAAATGAAGTCGCATGCGCTTAAATACATGCGGGGTAACCCGGAAAAACCTTCAACACCACATCGTCATATGAAGAGCAGAAATTTATAATTGAAAACTTTCAAAGAGGTTAGACGAATCGTGAAATTCTGCTCTACGGTAAAATAGGATGTATGGTATATCCAGAGGCCTCAAAAAGTCCAGTTCGAAAGAGATATTATATTTTACGGGAATCAAGTGGCCAAGTAGTTAAAATACCGATCTTTTATCCAGTCTGATAGTCGGTCGTGGGTTCGAAGCCTAGCGACTGCTTATATTTCTCTGATGGCCCGAGAAAGTGGAAAAGCACGTACAATGTGAGAATTCGTTAATCCTCACAAGTTTCGTCTTTTGAGGGCTGTCCTTCGTAAGGGAAAGACATCTGGTTAACGGAAAAATTAATTTTAAACAACAATGTATGCAACTATCATCAAAGGACTCCGCACACTTTTAATGAAAAGAAGTCTTGCTGTGAAAATAGCTGAATTTTTGGTATGTTGTAGCTGAAGCTATTCTGAGTAAAAGTCTCCATTGGCCCTACTCGATCGTATTACCAGATTCGGCGCTAGAGGGCGACACATCATCAATTTTGAGATTTTTGGAAGAATTTGAATGTATAAAAAAATATCAATATAACATTCATATCCAATATTGAACTAGTGAGCAACTGGTCATTACTGACATTTGTGAGAAATATGTTTCATAATACAGAAAAAAACAAACTGTTTTTCTACAAGGTAGTCAATAATCAATTCTTTTTTGTATGAATAGAATTTGTAAAATAAAAATGATAATCTAATTAATATTCATCTATTTCTTTGAACAGTGTCTTGTCATACAATGAAATGCAACACCTTTTGTGAAATATAATTTCTCATTCGAATGGAGGGACTTACGAGCTACAAATTAGATTTAATGTGTTTATTTCTAAAAAAATCGATTTCGAATTAAAGCAAAAAAATCAAATCGATTCATAATATCATATCAAAAATGAGGATAAATTTGCCTAATTACAAAATATCGTGATTTTTTATTTCAGAATGTATGATCGAAAAATCTGTAGGTTTGTTAAGCCCATGGCTTACGGTCAAATAGATTGATTTTACTGCCTTGAAATGAAGTTAATTCAATTGGTTTGTTTCACCATGAGCCATGAGCTTCAGATTTGGGTAAAACTAATGGTTTACCATACAATTTTTGCGCTCATCAAATCAACATGACTTTCGCCTACGCAGTTCATTAGCTACTAATATCAAGAATTTTCGTGGAATTGACAATTTCGGAGCGTAGGACTGAAAACACCTACCATTCAATTTGTAGGACAATATGACCATTCAATTATACAAATATTTACAAAAGAATAGTAAAAAAATCCGCTTGTTATTAATGAATTTTTATGACCACGTCATTGGTACATGTTGGGAGTGGGGGACTCTTCAGTCCTACCATCCAATTTGTAGGACAAAACTATTTTCGAGTACTTTATCGAATTATCTTGAGGTTCAACTGAAAAACTAACTGTTATTAATGAATTTTTTTCACTCACCAAATCGACATGATTGACGCCTGCGCATTTCATTAGCTACCACTATCGAGAATTTCCGTAGAGGAAAAAGTTGGACGTCTCGGCAAAATGAAGCTTCTCAGGAAGTTTCAGCCTGTTGTTAATAAAAATTTTTTCACCATGGCATTGACATGCTCGGAGCGTAGGACTGGGAACACCTACCATTCAATTTGTAGAACAATATGGCCATTCAATTATGCAAATATTAACCAAGCAACGGTAAAAAAATCCGCTTGTTATTAATGAATTTTTATGACCACGTCATTGGTACATGTTGGGAGTGGGGGACTCTTCAGTCCTACCATCCAATTTGTAGGACAAAACTATTTTCGAGTACTTTATCGAATTATCTTGAGGTTCAACTGAAAAACTAACTGTTATTAATGAATTTTTTTCACTCACCAAATCGACATGATTGACGCCTGCGCATTTCATTAGCTACCACTATCGAGAATTTCCGTAGAGGAAAAAGTTGGACGTCTCGGCAAAATGAAGCTACTCAGGAAGTTTCAGCCTGTTGTTAATAAAATTTTTTTCACCATGGCATTGACATGCTCGGAGCGTAGGACTGGGAACACCTACCATTCAATTTGTAGAACAATATGGCCATTCAATTATGCAAATATTAACCAAGCAACGGTAAAAAAATCCGCTGGTTATTGATGAATTTTTATGACCACGTCATTGGTACATGTTGGGAGTGGGGGACTCTTCAGTCCTACCATCCATTTTGTAGGACAAAACTATTTTCGAGTACTTTGTCGAATTATCTTGAGGTTCAACTGAAAAACCAACTGTTATTAATGAATTTTTTCCACTCACCAAATCGACATGATTGACGCCTGCGCATTTCATTAGCTACCACTATCGAGAATTTTCGTAGAGGAAAAAGTTGGACGTCTAGGCAAAATGAAGCTACTCAGGAAGATTCAGCCAGTTATTAATCAATTTTGAAAATAGGCGTGGGATCCCGGTCTATTTATAATGTATTGCCACCCACGGTTTAAGATCTACCTATATGTAGTTTTAAGAGGTTAACCAAAAATATCTTAAAAATAAATTGTTTTTATAGTGTCAACGAGTATCTGGCCACACCAACTCACATGTTTGAATCTAAATCACTCTAATTATGGACTTTTAATTATTTAGTTATTTACATCATGTTTTAGTCTTTCATATACATTTGTGTCATCTCTGTTGTTTTAAATTTTTGTTCACTTGAAATGTTTGTTATTCATCTATTTGTATAGCTCAAACAGTTTTGTCATTTTTGTCTTGACTTGCTACAAATGTATTTTTTTACATAACGTGGTTAATAAACTTTCTATCTATCTATCTATCTAAGTAACTTCATTACTTGCATTTCGGACATCCATCGTCTTATTAGTTAAAAGATTTCTACTTCTTTCAATTTTTTACTACGTTTCAATAGCTTGAATCTGCAATCGTTTTCAGGTGAATACTGACAAATTAAAAATCTACAGTATGTTTTATAGGTCTCCAAATATTGTGTAATTACGTTGTAATCATGCGTGGTCTCGTGAAGCGCGTGTTTTTCGCGCTTCTTCTCCCTCCAAAACGTTTCATTAGCGGTCTCCATACGTTTTTTATTTCGACGCTCGGTTGACTGAAGGCACCATTGGCATCGATACAGGCGGTTTCAATAAATTTGCGTTTGAACCAATGTTTCTCTCTATGAATAACACTAGCCTCGTCCCAAAGAATTCGAATGCCCATGCATGTTCGGCAATTCCCGATTCAGATGTTTTCCCCCATTGAGTCCACTTTTTGTGTTCAGCTATTCTTACAGATAATGGTCGCTTGGTCTCTCTGATATAGGAAACTCCACATTCACCCGGGACCTGGTGATTACAATTTTGCTGGATTCTGTTCTGGTTTCGTCTTGATGAGGAAGCTTCGCAAGATACTGCTGGATTGAAAGCAACTCTGGATGTTGTATTTGTTTGCGATCCTTCTGATCTTCTCGGAGATACCTCTCATATAGGGAAAGACAACAACGAAGTTTTGTGGTCGTTCTTTGATCGTCTTGGTCCATTGGAGTTCTTTCTGAACTTCTCCTATGACTTTCCACACCATACCTGCAGATCTATAAAACATCGTGTAGATTCTCAATTTGTCATTATTCACCTGAAGACGATTGCAGATTCAAGCAATTGAAATGTAGCGAAAAGTTTAAAGTAGTAGAGATCTTCCAACCATTAAGACCATCGAGGTCTGAAATGCAAGTAATCAATATTTTCTTATTTTCAGTGTATCTAATCAAGTTACTACATCGTCTACAACCTTCAAACGAACGTTGGAAATCCGGTGGGGACCTGGCATCAGCGACAAATTCAGAATCTACGAGAAGACAATGATCAAGCTCACCAAGGAAGAAACCCACATCCAGTTCCTACGAAGAGCCAGAGATAACAACATCATCCCGAATGGCTTCCAAATTAAGTCCCCCATTTCTGGAGAACGAGTACATCGCATCATGAAACGGGCCAGCCACGCACAAACCAACGACGAAGAAATGAAGAGTGTCATAATCAATATCTCATCAAAACCTCTGACTCAAGTAAGGAGACCCTGCTAGGAACAGGACTGCTGGGAAAACAGTACCTATCCTGGACATCGTGAGCTCTGTAGAGTCAACGAGCATCAGAAGAATTCAGATGGTAAGTGAGAGAAGTTTTGGAGAAGGAGCGAATCCCTCGAAAAAACATCAGCACTGGAGAACAGAATGCCCTCAAAACTGAAGGATCCAACAACTTCGATAGAAAGGAAAATCTACAGTACACTGGCGAAGAACAGAACCTTTAGTCCAGAAAGGGAACGGGCGCATTTTTTGATACCACATTACAGTAAACCACCTCATCTCTACGGTCTTCCAAAAATTCACAAACCTGACTTGCCATTCAGACCAATCACCAGCTCCCGCAACTCACTGACATATAACCTGGCAAAATAACCCCTACCGATATTACAACCCTTACAGGATACTAGCAGTTCTTTCGTCAAGAATTCCAAACACTTTGTAGACATTACCAAAGATGTTCAACTAGGACTGGAAGATGGTTTCATCAGCTTTGACGTAGAGAGCCTTTATACCAATGTCCCCATAGAATAATCCCATACCATCATCTAGAGAAAACTGATAGAAGACATCCAGCTCCTTAAAAGGACTAATCTCCCCGTACAAGCGATATTGTAGCTACTGAAGAGCTGTCTTCATAACTTTTACTTTCAAGAAAAGGACCGTTTCTTCTTCGAATGTGAAGGAATGCAAAAGGGATCTCCTCTTTTTCTAGTAATCACCAATATATACATGGAGTGGTTCGAAGAATTGGCTATCAGAGGGGCAGAATACAAACCAAAACTATGGCACAGATACGTGGACGACACCTTCATCATATGGAACCACGGAGATGAACACCTTGAGAACTTCTCAGGAATCAATAACATGAGAGATCTAATCAATTTCCCGATGGAAAAGGAAACTAACAGTACCCTGACCTTTCTTGATGTGAAAGATGAAAGAACAAACGCTCGAATCCTCACCACTATTTTCAGGAAGAAGGCACATACTGGACAATATCTACGGCTCCAATCACCTGAATTCTACGAAGAGGGGCATTGCAAGAACGTTGGTGGAGAAAGCGAAGTGTATTTGCAACAACCAGGAGTCTCTGGATGCAAAAATAAACCACCTCAAAGCCAACGCCAAAATGGATCTTCCGAAAAACTCATAGGAGAAGTTCAGAAACAACTCCAAAGGACCAAGACGATAGAAGAACGACCCTAAAACCCCGTCCTTCCCTATATCAGGGATATCTCCGAGAAGATCAGAAGGATCGGAAATGAATACAAGATCAATAGTTGCTTTCAATCCAGCAGTACCTTACAAAGCTTCCTCACCAAGACGAAACCAGAGAACAGAACAGAATCCAGCAAAAATTGTATTTACGAGGTCCGATGTGAATGCGGAGTTTTCTATATTGGAGAGACCAAGCGACCATTATCTGTAAGAATAGCTGAACAACAATAGACTCAACATCTCAATCGAGAATTGCCGACCACCGAATTCTTTGGGACGAGGCTAGTGTTCTTCATGAAGAGGAACATTGATTCAAACGCAAATTCATTGAAACCGCTTTTATCGAAGCCAATGGTGCCTTCAGCCAACCGAGCATGAAAATCAAAAACGTATGGAGACCGCTTATGGAACGTTTTGGAGAAAGAAGGAGTGCGAAAAACGAGCGCCACAAGACCGCGCCTAATTACAACGTGATCACACCATACCTGCAGACCTATAAAACATCGTGTAGATTCCTGATTTGTCAGTATTCACCTGAAGACAATTGCAGATTCGAGCAATTGAAACTTAGTGAAAAATTGGAAGAAGTAGAAGTCTTTCAACCAAGACGATGGAAGTCCGAAATGCAAAGGTTTAATCTGACAACTATTGACAATTATGATCTCAGCTCTACCAAATTTCACTTTTTTATACTAATAATAATTTACCTTATACATTCCTGGGGATTTTTAAAAGTTATACCTGCGTATCCCAAGAGCATAGAGAACATCAGTTTACTGAAATTTCACATTGATATTATAATTGTCTTGAAGTTTTTATTCATCAACTGCCATTCTGACGCTGCCCTCTGATCAATTGAAACATTTTGGAGTTCTATTCCTAATGCATATTAAATAAATGCCACATTGTAGCACTTGCGAAAAATCCTGCAAATCAGTAAAAGGATTGGAAATTCACAGGACTTGTATTCACCAATCACTGCAGTTAGATTCACAAAATCTCTTTCTGAACTTCAAGATGAACAAAACTCCGGAAGAAGTGACCATATCCATACCCAACTTGCTACTTTGAAAAGAACAGTCATCATAATAAAAAGGAACCCGAAATCTGTGAGGATTTGCGATGATGCCCTAAGTGACTCTATTAATGAATGTATCAATACCAATTCTTCAGAGTCATGGAATCATCTATTTCTGTTTGGATAAAAAAATTTGAGAATTCCCGATAATAGTGAAGAACGTAATGCATCGCTTTAATCGATTATAAGAAAGAGTATTAGTGGTTCTTTTTTTCCAATTACCAATGTTCATTCAAAGAATATTCCTTGTAGATGTTTACAAAATTTGGCAAGGAGTGTGTTGAACAAAATGTCAGATGGAGACCTTTCATCAGCGGTGAGAATTTTGAGCTCAAGTGATACCATTGCAGCTTTTGACGAAACAACATTTTCACAACTAAAATCTCAACATCCAGCAGCAGCTATTGAAAATGTATCGTTCCAACAAGAAGTCATCGCAGAAAATCCATTGGTAATAACGAAATATGATGTGAAATCTTTCTCTATGAGTTCTGCTGGAGGATTGGATTATCTTAGACCATCCCATATCCAAGATATGCTTAGTGAAACTTCAGGCTGTGCAAAAGAAAGACTTCTCACATCATCAACTGCATTATGCAATTTCATGCTAGCTAGAAAATTGAATCCTCGAATTTGTTCAGTTTTATATGGGGCATCTCTTAGTGCACTCAGAACTAAAATCTTAACATCCAGCAGCAGCTATTGAAAATGTATCATTCCAACAAGAAGTCATCGCAGATAATCCATTGGTAATAACGAAATAAGATGTGATTGCTGCAGTGAAATCTTTCTCTATGAGTTGTGCTGGAGGATTGGATTCTCTTAGACCATCCCATATTCAAGATATGCTTTGTGAAACTTCAGGCTTCAGACTTCTTACATCATTAACTGCATTATGCAATTTCATGCTAGCTGGAAAAGTGAATCCTTGAATTTGTTCAGTTTTATATGGGGCATCTCTCTGTGCACTCAGACAGGAGGATAGTGGTATCAGAACAATAGCTGTTGGAATGTTTTATCGGCGATTAGTTGCAAAATTAGCATGTTTCAATATCAAATCTAGTCTAGGAGAACTGTTTCGCCCAACACAATTCGGTTTCGGAACTCCAGGTGGCTGCGAAGCTGTTGCACATGCTGCACGTCAGTACATCTACCAACACCCAAATCCAAATTCAAAAGTTTTCGTCTAACTTGACTTTAGAAATGCTTTTAACATGGTCCACAGAAATATCTTGTTGAAAAAAGTCCAGAATTTGTTACTCCATATTTTTCCATTTGTAAATCAATGCTACAGTTCCGAATCTTACCTGAACTTTGGTTCTGATGTAATATTGCCACAAAGAGATATCCAACTTCCTTATTTCAAATAGAACACCCTGTATTAAATGTAAATCATTCGAAGCAATACGAAACCAAGCAAGCTTTGAAAACAAATGAAGTTACAACAAATATGTCAAAATTTGATGCGATATAATTGACGTGTATTTCATAGTTTTCTATTTGTGTGCAAAATGTCTCGTTTGGGGTATTCTAATGAAGATTTCCTGAATTTAATAATCATTCATGGCGAATGCAATAAGATAATGGACAGAACTTGTCGTGTTTTTGCAGAAAGATTTCCAAATCTACACAGACTAAATAAGAATATTATGAGAAGACTTCTAAGAAACTGCCGTGATTTCGGATCTTTCTCGTCTGCCATCAACAGAAAAAAACCATCCGTAAACAATGAGGACATCGAAATTGTAGTTTTGGCTTACTTCACAGCCTATCCAGAAAAATCGTTGAAAGACGCAGAAAAGTCGCTTAGAATTTCATGTTCGTCAATAAACCGTATTTTAATCAAACATAAGTGTCCTTTTAAATATCTCCAGGTTCAAAATCTGAAACCTCACGACTTACCTGCACGAGTAGAATTCTGCGAATGGTTTCTTATCAAGGTACAGGAGGACCCTGAGTTCATGAAGAACATAATATGGACAGATAAAGCCAAATTTGCCAAGAATGGTATGTACAACCGCCATAATAGTCATTTTTGGGCAGCAGAAAATCCAAAATCCGTTCGCCAGCGCAACTTCCAGGATTCATGGAGTTTTAATGTTTTTTGCGCTATAAAGGAAGACCGAATTTTATGTTTATATCTTTATGATGAGAATTTGAATAGCGCATATAATTAGGAATGTGGTTGGTGAATCCATAAGGCATGTTTCTTACCAAGTTATGGTATCAGATGGATGGAGCCCCTGCACATAGTACCGCTACTGTTGCTGGGTTGTTGTATGGGATGTTCGAAGACTGTGGCTTTGCTACAATGGGCCATTTAAATTTCCTCCTCGCTCTCCAGACCTGACTCCACTGGACTTCTTCATCTGGGGATATAGCAAAGAAAATGTTTATGCGGATCCTGTGAGTGATAAAGAAAACATGAAACGAAGGGTTCTGAGAGCTTTCAATAATTTGATTCCTGACTCCATACAGAAACCCACAAATAGTGGTATGCAAAAAAGAATATATTCTTATTTAGAACAAAACGGTAATGTCTTTGGACATCTGTTGAAATGAACCACAATATTAATTGAATTTAAAGAAATTAAGTTAAATTCTAAAATTAAAGTAAAATCTAATCTTATAAAATATAAACAAAATAAAATTACTGAATTCGATATCAATAAACAAAGATATAATTCATCTCTCTGATAGTATTTTATTTCAATCCATTCATTTTCATGTTGAGTTACCATTTACCAACGACAGAGTTAATATTAGTACATTTGTTTTCAATCTTTCTTGGTATGGTATTGCTTCGAATGATTTACATTTCAAATATTTCCCAAAATCAAATATATCTTGCCAGGGGTGTATTTTAGGTATAGAACATTCTTCATGAATTTGATATCTTTTTTTTTTCGTAGTATCCAAAAATAAAAGTATAGTGTATGGTTTCCATTTGAAAAAATCGTGTTTCATCAGTTTCTTGATGTTATGATTTAGGTGGAAATTTCGACCACCCTGTAAATTATTTTTGAAAATTCGATGGACCTGTTCATGACTCGATGCTTGAGGTGTGATTCTGTGAAATTTCACATTTTCAACTGTTACTGTCTATGAGTTATGATTTTTTCGGAGTGGTGCTGCAACTGTCAAATTTTTCAAAAAAAAATCAATATCTCGAAAATTAACAAATTTGGGTATAGGCATTGTTAAAATGGGCTGAGAAATTCAAAAATGTAATAAAATCTAGGGTGTTCAATTTGAAATAAGGAAGTTGCTCTCAACTTCCGGTATAACAGAAAGAGACCGGAAGTTGAAAATATTTTAGTTGAGAAGGCCATTTTGTAAAACCCACTACGACAAAATATCAAGTTTTTATTTTGAATCGTTCTCCAAATATTCCTAACGAACGCTCGTCGTGAAAGACCCTGTATATTGAAGAATAATTTGGCATTCAAGGTTTTGAATTCCAATTTTGCACAATTTTTATTTCATTGATATGAGGGGGCTGATATTGATTCACCTACTCAGTGAAAAATAATATTTTTTCATAAGAATTTAATTATTGTTTCTTCAAAAGGTTTTTATCTTGGGCCATACAGAGTGAGAGGCTGGCCTAGGTGAAGCCTTCGACTCGAAGCCCCTTTCATCATCAGTGGGAAGCTTCTTCAGATTACAAGCGGCTCACGCAAATACCTAACCACAGAGCGGGAAAGATTTTCGATTTTGAAATATTTAAAATTTATTTAAATTATATTCATTGTTTGTTAAGCGGTGATTATTCCGGTTATAGACCTGGTCCACACGTTTGCATGGATATTTCTCTACGCTCGCATCACATTTATTTTATACCTGCGCCTGCGCTTAAGGTTAAACTCGGGGTTGAAGAGGGTTTAATACCAGTCACGTATCTGATTATATTTTTTTGTAATATCCGCTGTACCTTACCATTGGATACCGTTGGTTCACTTGTGTAAACAAAAAAAAACTTGAATTGTACATATCTTTGGCGAACTCGAGAATAATATTATTATTAGATTTATAATTACGTACCTACCTGCTTTTGTCTAGTCACATCTCCCACAATTTCTCAATTCAATGTGTTGTAAATTCGAAATACTTTCTTTCTGGGCAGTTTAAAAAATTAATTGTGTTCATATACAAACCGATAAAACCACCCCCATCTTCACTGTCGAAAGGCTAGCGGCATTTTTCAAGGAAAGTTAAAAGAAGGTAGGAAATCGGTTGGTAGTGATTATTAGAGATTTTTTTTATTTTCACTCTATCTTGTGTTGACGAAAAAATTGGGGGGAATTTGAGCGCTAACAATCAGTCTCCTTGAATTTGCCTCGTACACACTGAACACATAAAACACCGACAAAAAAGAATATTCACATTCGTTTTTCTGATTTTTCCATGACTAAGTACATTGTTCTATTTCGCACACTGGAATACTGTAAGAGCGTTTTCACACACACCGGCAAAACCGGTGCCGGTGACGGTCCCGACACCGAGTGCAATGTAATCAAATTCTAATTTTCACACGTAGCCCGGTCCGACCTATTTGCCGGTACGGCCGCCGATTCCGATTTATGCAGCCGGCGGAGATCTCGACAATCGGAAGACGGATCGGTCTCCGATTTGTCGGTTTCAGTGATTTCTTATGTACGTTTGTCCACACACACAGATTCTGACGTGTCGGTGACGGAGAGTGTTTTGATATGTATTTTGTTTATATCGTTTAGTATCGTTATTGTCCTCAAAGCGTTCATAGTATTTTGTATTTGATTGTACATTTTTAAAGCCAACAGCACACATCGTTCTTCCTGCACTGTTCCATATACAGTGAGCACATAAAGGTTGGAACAAATTCGTTGAAAGCTTGATTGGCCATTGGGGAAAAACAAGCTCAGATACATCAATTTTATTTTTCAGTTGCGCATTTTTTGATCTACTCATAATTTTTGATAACGTCATTACTGTTCGAGTCATCATAATTTTTGTCTAATGAAAATACCCTATTTGATAATACCTTGAAAATAAACGCATTTTTCTGTGCATGGATTTCATATTTTTTCTTATGTTACATAACCGTATAATCGAGATATAAATGATAATTCATTCATAAAAATGTAATATTATGTCTGTTAACGTAAAATTTCTACTCGAGGAATCCCCACAAAAAAATCTAGTGGTATATTAGATCAGGAAATCTAGCTGGCCACTCCAAAATTCCTCGTCTGCTATCGAAATCACCTTCATTAAGTTCATGAATTACTTTCACTTTATATTGGTGCCACTTATTCTATTTTAGTCATTTTTAAACAGACGTTTGACACATTGATTGCTCCAATAGGTGCGTTCGGTTTTTACATATGTGTTCACTCGTTTTCCTCTTACAGCTCTGCTGAATCTGCTACGCGTTAATTAATCACCGAGGGCGAGCAGAAGGTGATCTATTTGCTCTCAGTCAGTTGTCGCTTTATGATTGTTGTGATTTGCAAACTTCCGAATTTATAGTGAATATACTGCATATTTTTATGTAACTAAATACCAGAAAAATTAGGAAAGTTGTCGCAAAAATTGTCTCGATTACCGCGGTGATCTCGTGGTACACATCGAGATCTGCTCGCTCGGTTTTGAATTCCATTAACCGAACTCAGCTAATGCAACTTGACACTGACTGAAATTCGACTCAACGATAATACTTAGCTATCAAATAATTGTTCAACAATGAATATCCCGATGGACCTATTACACGATCGACGGTGAGCAAAGTCGAAGAAAAATTTAGAAATTTTGACAATGTTAGTGATAATTATACGAAAGGTTGTCCAGGTGTTACGGAAGATCAACAATTGGATGTATTATGTATTATTATGTGGTGGTCGGTAGCTCAGCGGTTCGATGCATTGGACGAATGTTCGATGTGTTGGCCGTTGAATCTTCCACTTGCATCTGACCCGGTTCGAATACGGAGTATGAGGGAATTTTTCTCAAAGGGGGTTTAATTATTATCATTGCAAGAAAATCCTCAAAGTCATGAATCTATTCTTCAAGTTGCATTGGAGCAATCAATGTGTCGAACATCTGTTTTGAAATGACAAAAAAATAATAAGTGGTGCTCATAAAAAGTGAAAGTAATTCATGAACTTAGTGAAGATAATTTCGATTGAAGGCGAAAATTTTTAGAGTGGTCAGCTAGATCTCCTGATTTCACTCTACTAGATTTTTTTTGTGGGGATACCTTGAGTCAAAAGTTCACGTTGACATACCTAATATTACATTATTATAAACGAAATACCTTTCATTTCTCGAACTTACGGTTATCTAAGAAAAGGAAAATGGAAAATATGACAACCATACACAGAAAAATGCGTTCTTTCTGAAAATATTTTAATTACAACATAACTCGAAGAGTATTGACGTCATCAAAAATATGAGCAGACCAGAAAACGCGTAACTGAGAAATAAAATCAAAGTGTCTGAGCTTATTTTCCCTAATAGCTATATCAAACGTTCAACAAATTTGTTCCAACCTTCACTTGGTATACTAAAACATATAACGGCACCGATAAGCCGGGCTGTGTGAAAAACGCTGTTGTCCGGTGACGGAACCGGTACCAGCACCGGCACGGCACCGGCACCGGTTTTGCCGGTGTGTGTGAAAACCATCCAAGATACTAGATTGGGCTCACTCCTGAACGATAACGGTATTTTTCAAAACCAATTCCACTAGTGTTCCATCTCCAAATTATCCGTTCTGCTATGATAAGTAACGTCGAAGACGTTGAATTCATTTCAATAATCGGATTTTTGACTATTCTTTTGATATTCATGTGCATACTGATATGTTTATGCTGCACTTTTTCTTCATCTTGTTAAGCTCATTCACTGTTCAAAAATTTTTTATCAAAACTTTATTCTGCTTACAATAGCAATAATTATAATAATACTAACTATTTATAAAATTGAAAAGGAATGTGACAATTGCTTTTGTTTAAAATTTCTATTTCAACGATGAGAGATTGACCATCTATAGCACCAGTATTTGAACTTGTCGGTGTGGCCTCATTGCTATGAAATAGTTGTCTCGTTATCTTCATTCTCTTTGAAACTGAATTTTCAATATACGACTCCGCCACCGCAGAGGAGTTCCAACCTCCAAGTTCTTTTACCGATAGTAGATTGCCACCATTTCTACAAGCATAGTAGCCGAGGATCTGCGTTACGAGTGCCCTGTGTAGAGCTGATGATTTTCCGATTTCAAGGATGCTGCAATTTTCTTTGGAACAGCTCCAACAATATGAATGCCCACAACTTGTTTCACTCATTTACCATTCCTATAACCAATGAAGAATCGCCGATTTTCCAAATTTAAAGGCCGCAAATCTAAGTATTTTTTGTATAAAGTAAACCATAGGCATCAAAAGGAAGTCTTTCTTTGGGAATGTCAAATACTCTGTTCTTTTTTTTAGTATACCTCAATGTAACCAAAACTCTAGTACTGGTGCTTTCAAAATCATCCACAGTCAGCTTTAAAAATTCGTCACTTCTACAGACGCCAAAAAAAAACACACATATTGATACAACCTTTTCAAGCAACCATCTGCCTCCAACAATAACTTATGGTTGATTTATGCACGCCTTCCTAAGAACTAAACTTAACACTAAGAACTAAACCTAAGAATTATGTATTCAAAGAATAGGAGTTATGAACTCTTAGTTCTTAGTACTAGTTACATTTACATAAACGTTCGCGTTGTTTCCCTATTCATGAAATCGTTCTTAATTTTAGGTTAAGGTTCAGTTCTTAGGTACGGGTGCATAAATCGAACCTTAGTTACTTCTTCTTCAGACAAAATTTTTGCTCTCTTTGGTGTGTATCCATCAGACATTCGTCTCAAGAACAAAAATAATTTTCCAAATCTGAAAATACCTACCATTTCTGTAGGTAATACTCTCATATGGTGTACGATTTAAAATAAATAATTTCGAAATGTCGATGTTGTCATAAACTTTCGAAGCAAGTTTCAACATTGAAATCGTAGTCCACAGCGAGTTAGGAGAATAAACCTCTGATTTTCCTTTCGTATAGGCTAATAGTACATCTTCATCAACCACCTTTATATTCTTGCTTTTACGCCACTCTTCAAAATTTTCATATTCTTTTCGATATCGCTCTTGAGTTATTTTCGGCAGTAAATTAACACTCGCTGCACATGATTCTACCAATATTTCTAAAGAAATTTGATTTTGTTGCTCAATTTCTTCAATTCATCCATGGTCGTTGTTGAAGCGAACTCGCTAACTCATAAAACTGACGGTGTTTAAAATATTGTTGTAATGATACTGATATTGTTAATCTGTTCCAGGACAACACGACGTTGGGATCTTCCTTGTAGAATTACGAGGTGCGTGGTTTGTTCTTTCCTCGGAATCAAAATGAAATCTTTCAGCGGGATTACGAAAAGTCTTGAACGACACACGGTCGATACGCAAATAACGGATTCGGTTGTTATAATCCTCGGCTGCGCCTCGGATTACAATATTTAACCGCATCCGTTATTTGCTGCATATCAGCCTTGAAACGAAAAATATCGTTGTTCTGATTATCAATGATAAAGTTGTAACTTTAGTACTTTTAAGCTGGTTATTGTTTTTTTTTCTATTATTCTCAGGTACTTTTGCACACATATGGTGGAATCATGGAAATCCTGAAACTATTCAATATGAAATGATCAAGCCAATTTGAAGATAAGGAAGAGAATGTTTGAGACAAGTTTGAGAAAAAATGTGGAGAATTATTTTCTACTTTATCGAACTCTCGTGTGGTATTTGATAGATTATTTTTTGATGCCCTGATCATGGACACATTCTCTATATAACATTTTTATTCATTACGGTTATCTGAATTCATTTTTAAATTTGCATGCAAACTGATGACAGACGTCAAATCAAAAGTATCCGTTGTTGTCACACAATAAAAACAAAATACCACGAATATTCCCGAGGCAATAATCTAAGTAGAAAATTCCCACTATATTAATCTTGTGATTGGTTTGAAAGTACATCATAGCTTTAAATTGATGGTTTTTATTGGTTGCAAGATATGTCGAAAAATAATCATAGTAATAGTTACCATTGCATCTAAACTCGAATTGTGTATCTCTAAACTTGAAATGCTCCTTGATCAAAATTTCTGTGGACCTGCCTCCAACAGTTGCATAACCATAATAATGATTGAAAATTGCTTCACATCTGAAATGAGGTCGTCGTTCAGAGAGTGAGTTGAGGGTTTTTCTGGATACGTTTGAGCTGGTAAGAAATGGCCTGTTACTGTTATTCAGGATTGAAGTGAGTTTGAAGAGAACTCATGAAGAATCGATAAATGCTCTAGGGCACTATTAAAATTCACTTCAGACACCTTGTCACATTACAATATTATCATTGACTGATGGTCAAGCGAAAAATTGTTAATTGCACATGTTTCATGACAGAACAGATATTTCACGGCGCCAGTGGCACGAGCTGACACAGACTTTTGTGCATTCAATGAACTTTGCGGAAACGCAAAACGTGTAGTAATTATTTTATATTTTATTAAGTCTTGACGAACTATTCACATTGTTCAGATGTATTTTTATGACTTCTGTCTTTTCCGATTTTGAAAATAAAACTTTTTAAAAACGGTCTTCGACGTTCAAAGTATTTAATTCAGGCGACTTAAATTTAAAATATTCTGAACTGAAATGCTTGCAATCAATTTTCTTTTGCATTCCTTTCGGTGTTTTTGCAAAAATCATCTTGCCAAAAAATAGTCTTTATATGAGATGGGTAAAAAATAATTGTACGTAACATTTATTTATGGACTGCTAAAGTTTGAAAGTATTTCAATTTCCACACCCATCAGAGGAAGTTTACCTATCCATTTTGTTATACGGGGTTCTTCGAAAATGGACTGTAATACCCGATATTGTTAGTTCCTCACCTTGGAGATTGAGAACAGTTAGTTCCTCTGTTTCTTCTCCTGGCAAATGCTACCTCAGTAGTTTTATGAAGGCGGGCGCTGAGTCCCTTTTCATCTACTCATTTTTTAAATTTCATTCGGTGCTCTGTACGTACTGAGCTGTATTGTTGAATTTTGCCCTCACTATGACGATACACTTTCAAGAGCGGATATTTTGGAACACTACAGCTTGTCAAATCTATCTGGGCCTCTGAGATGCGCGAACGATAAACAGAGAGGGTGGGTAAATATCCGCAACCAACTTTGATCGGGAAGGACAAGAAAGGACTGCGAATGTTCTACCGCGCACCCAATATTCAGAGGCACAGATAGATTTGCCAAGCTGTACTTATATGCCTACCATCCTCAAACTTCGCCGATGCCCTTCGGAAGCTTGTAAGCGATATACCAATTGCAAAGATGTCCGTTTTTTATTTTTGGAAGGAAATAATTTGCACCTGTACAACATTTAGAAAATGCTCCCATTCCTTAAAGCATCAGGCCACTTTTTTATGCCAAGTATGCTTATATTTCGAAGATATGCTGAAAGTGATAGTACGTTTCACAACAAAATTAACATCCTTCACCATCAGGTGCGGTAAAAAATGTAGTTCTCGTATATGGTCAGATATACAGTGTGTCCATAAAATAACCCCATCCCCTGTTAACTTTTGAACTGATTGTAATTTTTGGATGATTTTTTTTTTGTGAAATAGCAGTTCATAAACTTATTTTTGACAACAAAAAAAATTTATGTCATACAAAATGGTGGCCCGACGCCATTTTGAAATAATTTTTCGAATGGCATGGGGGGTCAAGTGATACATCATTCGAAACGTCTTTTAATTCTTTATGTTACATCATGATTCCAAACAAAATAATGATCCAAAACGTTAGAACTATAAGTAATCCCACCCCTGTTAACTTTTGAACGGGTTAGATTTTTTCTTTAAATTTATTTATTTTTTTTGTTAAAAATTAGTTCCTAAGGTTTTAACAACAAAGGAATTATTTTGTTTCGAAATGAGGTCGGTCCGCCATTTTGATTTTTTTCAATGTCTATGGGGGTCGAGTGATACATCGTGTGAATTGTATTTCAATTCTCTACACGACAACAGAATACGAAACAAAGATATTTATCCAAAACATAATGCTATGAGGATCCTTTAGATACTTTAGTTCTAGAAGAATCATCAAATTTACCCTTTTACAAAAGTTTTCTGTACCTGAAAATAACAAAAAAATAAATTGTTAAAGGCTTTCGCGGCCATCGTCACTTACATGGTGGTTCTTCGGGTTGTAAGGCCGACGTATGTTCAGAGAAGATCTCGACGTTTCGCCAACACGAGTGGTTATCATTTTCAAGAGAAAGTTTCTGGTTTCTTATGTCGCTGTCAAATGCTTGACATTTGTTATACGTTGTCTCAATAAATACCTGTGATTTGACGTTTTTACATCTGATTGGTCCATAGCGTTAGTTGACATCATAGAATCGTTCGTACCGTTATTTTGTGGGTAGGGAGCTAATTGAGAATTTTTGAGAACTGGAAGCTAAACCTTGTTCAATTGTAGTCCTTCTTCGGTTCTGTTGAAGTTGTTGTGGTGTTTCTGAGTTTCAATTGCTTCCCGGAAGAGTCTTGGGTAATAGGCAGATGTTGAAGAGATGACTTGGGTTTCTTCAAATTTCACTCTATGGTTATCGTTGTTGAGAGTATGTTCTGCGACAGCGGACTTCTGTGTATGCCCCAACCGACAGCAAGCCTTGTGCTCTTTAATTCTTCTTTTAACGGAGCGTTTCGTGGTTCCGATATAAAATAATTAATCAAAATGAATAATAATAATAATATCGAACCAGGTAATAGGAGCAATCATATGAACATCCCTTAATTTTGAGAAATCCCTCAAATTAGGACAATCAATCGATTTGTCAATATGATATGGTACCTGTGTAAATGTTGACATAACAAATTTCCTTATCACATCTCATAGTTGTTAACTCAATCTTTCACTTCACCAGTTTTCAATATTGAGAAGAGCGATGCGTACCGTAAAGGAGAAAGTTTTTGTTGTTGAAGCTTACTACCAGTCTCAGGCGAATGCTTTTGCAACTGTGCGATTATTCAATGAAATGTATGCAGACAATCCCATTGACAGAAAATATTCAAGAGAACTCATTGGAAAATTTGAACAAATTGGAAATCTGAGCAATATGAAGAAAAGTGGTCGACCATCTGTCTCTCCAATCAAGCAGATGCAGTATCTTGGTGGATCTTCAAGAAAACTCCCAACAATCGACAACTGAACTAGCGGAACAAAATGATATGCCACGTTCAACAGTACATAAAATCCCGAAAAAAAATATATCCCAATAAAATAAAAATGGTTTACGAACTTTCTGAAGACGATCCTGATCGTAGAATTCAGTTCTGTGGCCTGATCAGTGAGAATCATCGTCAAAATAGGATTTATGTGAGCAACATTTCAGTGATGAAAGAACGTTATTCTTGAATGGACATGTGAATGACTTCACCGCTATTGGAGCACCGAAAATATTCATAAATTCAGGGAAACACAGACCTACTTCTTGTTCTGGCATATTGGGCAACCGTATCATAGGTCCATATTTCTTAAGAGAAAATTTGAACGTAGTTTGATATTTGAGAATGCTACAAGAACACATATTTCCGGAAATAATTCAGGTGACTGGAAATAATATAGAAAATATTCATTTTCAACAAGACGGAGCACCTCCTCATTACTTCAGGCCAGTAACCAACTTTTCAAATGAACATTTTCCGGAAAGATGAATCGGTAGGAGGGGTCCTATTGAATATGGCCAGCTCGCTCGCCCTTTGCATTTTTTCTTGTGGAGATATCTCAAGTGTACAGAACCGCCTCAGGACCGATAAATGAATTGGAGGTACGCATAAAAGACGTATGCAGGAATCTTACACCAGAAATGTAAGAAGCGAATTCGCGAATCGCCTCTTCAAGTGCCAGGAAGTCAATGACCAACGTTTTATTTTCTTTCTCAATTTATCAGATATTTACTCAAAATTAACATTGTTCTTTATTCTGGTTGATTTTCTTGATTTTGCTGATATTCAACAAAATGATCCCCAGACTTGTCATTTGAATTTCATTCGAAGTGACACTCTTTTACAATTTTTAGGAAAAAAAACTTTCATTCACTGATATTTTACTAGAGCTCATATCGCAGAGGTCTAACATTATGTACCGCCATTTTATTTTGGATGAATACTTTTGTTTGAAATTTTGTTGTCAATGAGTAGATTCTGCTACTATTCAACAAGAATAAATCAAAACAGAGTTCCAATCCGTTCGAAAGTTAACAGGGGTGGGGTTACTTTAACCACTATTTTGTTTTGAATCAATATTTTTGTTTGAAATTTTGTAGACGTATAGAGAATTGTGAGATGTTTCGAATGAGGTGTCACTCGACCCCCATGTCATTTAACATAGTATTTCAAAATGGCGTCGGACCGCCATTTTGAAGGAAAGACATTTTCTTCTGGTGTCAAAAAACTTACAATTCGACCAAAACAAGATTCAAAATAAAATTCCAATCCGTTCAGAAGTTAGCAGGGAGGGGGTTTCTTTATGGACAGACTATATAACTATCGATCAAGCACTCATGAAGTCGTTCAAGAGCAATGACAGGCTCACTTGAGTTCGTGAAACAACCGAGAGTGTAATAAGTGAAAGGAGCAAAACAAAATTAACTAATAAATTTCGTTCTTTTCAGATTATATGTCCCCTCAAACTTCTTCATCGTCCATTGGAATATTGGAGGAGGGCATTTCGCTAAGAAAATTTAATCGAAATACTCACAGAACTACGAAACATTGCTAAAAATTTACTATTTCAGAAAGAATTGATAAATTTTGAAAAGCTCTATTCACTGAGACGGATCTGGACTCAAATTGTGGCATATTCAGTCTATATACTATGAAAACGCATAGCACAGTTTTGATAGAAACCTAGCTCTTTTGTGTAAAAATTTGGGTTTTTTTTAGTTCTGACAATGTTGCGTTTGATGATCGAATCTGAAAACTTGGATTATCTATTCAGACAACATAACAACTCAACAAATGCACTACCGAGTCTAGTGCAAGATCCCCTCCCCTTGCTGGTACCAAGTTTGCTAGACTAGAGCTGTCTGGAAACATAACCGGAAATATTCACGAAGACAGGAAGGCCGAACATAAACCCAGATAGCACACGATGTCCCGAGGATGTCCATTTGATGTCCTAACTATAGCCGGTAGTATCTATTTCGGGCGACCTGAAGATGTACGACGCCAACAGAACTACGAAATATTGCTAAAAATTTACTATTTCAGAAAGAATTGATAAATTTTGAAAAGCTCTATTCACTGAGACGGATCTGGACTCAAATTGTGGCATATTCAGTCTATATACTATGAAAACGCATAGCACAGTTTTGATAGAAAACTAGCTCTTTTGTGTAAAAATTTGGGTTTTTTTTAGTTCTGACAATGTTGCGTTTGATGATCGAATCTGAAAACTTGGATTATCTATTCAGACAACATAACAACTCAACAAATGCACTACCGAGTCTAGTGCAAGATCCCCTCCCCTTGCTGGTACCAAGTTTGCTAGACTAGAGCTGTCTGGAAACATAACCGGAAATATTCACGAAGACAGGAAGGCCGAACATAAACCCAGATAGCACACGATGTCCCGAGGATGTCCATTTGATGTCCTAACTATAGCCGGTAGTATCTATTTCGGGCGACCTGAAGATGTACGACGCCAACCGTTTTAGGGACGTACGATGAGAACGTTTTCAGGACGTACAAATCAAGTCCAAATCTATACTATAATTATATTGTATTGAAAATCGATTATGTTACAGATTCTGTGAATTTCATTTATGGTTTAAATCGATTGTGATTTGAAAAAAAAATATGTAATATTTATGATTTGCGTTGTCGAAGCATGATCATATTCAGTATTTCAGTCCGTAACCTGTGTGCGTCCGAGCATATTTTGTCTATGCCCTTTTGCAATCTGTGACACTACTGCGTGATCCAGGCCACTTTCAGACTAGGCAAAACGAATTGCGAGGAAATGTTGAGTTCTTATTTAATTTTGGACCAATCTAGCAGGGCATGAATTTAAATTAATTTAAATTTGATATTTCCGCTCTCCGCTTTCCGCCTAGTCTGAAACAAGCTATCAATCTTTGTACTTTCGGCTCCTCTCGGCTCAGCTCGGCTGTCCACAAGTCAAATTATGCTACATTTAACGCCATTTAAATTTTTACGAACGGCTCTTTGCCGCTATTTTACTAATTTTAGACCTTTTCTGATATGGTTCAGGGTCGAAACTGATACAATTTTCGATGATAAAGAATCACGAGTGTTCCCTTATACATGAATCGAAGTAACAATGATGAAATGGACAAAATAGAAATATCCTAGGAAATGTTATCTGTCATGTTGAAAAACGTACAAGCGTCAAATTCCCTAGTATATTTTATTTTTGACAAAATCATCATTAGTTCTCTGATTCGCATATTCGGGAACATCCCGGAATATTTCTAATTAAAAATTGTATCCATTCCGAACCAGAACCATATCAGAAAAGGCCTGGAAACTGTCCGTCAATTTAACAAGAATAGTATATTCTGTAACAAGGTTAGAATGAAAATTCGATGCGAGTGGAAACCACGAGAATCACGAATTTTCATTCTGAGTAGCCGGCTATACTTCCTCCACGATCAAAGATATTAAATATATATTTTTGAATGGAAACGAACAAAAGATAATTTATATTACAGAACTCAATCACAATACATTATATTAGGTGAACACTAAATAATTCAAGAAACATTTTACTTTGTATTGATTGTTGAAGATTTCCAATTTTCCGATAATTCACCAAAAAATCCAATCAAAATATTTTCTGAAAAGGAACCCGTTTGCTTTGTTTGTTTCCAATCCATGAACAGTTTGTAATATTTTTCATATTCATTCTTTGATTTGGTAAAGGTAAAGTTATCGGGCTCATTCTCCAAAAAAAAAAAAGTGAAACTTACGTAGTTTTGTCTCCTGAACACGAATCTGAAAGAATTTTGTGGGGGTCTCAATTACTTTAGGAGTTATAGCCATTTTAAAGTAGAAAATTGTAGATTTTCAGACACGAACTTTGCAGTCAAAATTTGCACAAAATGTCTCCTTCTTTTTGTTGACACTGTCATTAAACACTAATCTATCCATATTTCACAAATACAAACACCACAAATTAAAATTATACTCAAAAACTTGACCTTCTTTTACTAGCGATTCTAACCCAACTTTTGTTTGGTTTTTAGTAATTTTCATGATTGCAGTAGGTTGGTTACCTGAGATTTGCGCCGCCAACTATTCAAAACATAAGAATGAAGGGGAAGTTATTGCTCATATTTGAATTCGAATAGTTGACTGCGCAGATTCAGTGATCCCAACTTCTTATGAGGATGTAAATAACTAACAAATAGGTTAGAATCACTAGTAAAAGTAGTTCAATTTTTTGTGTGAAAAAATTAGTTTTTGTGTTTAAAAACGTGAAATATGGATAGATAAGTGTTTAATGACAGTGTCAACAAAAAGAAGGAGGCATTTTGTGCAAATTTTGACTGCAAAATTCGTGTCTGAAAATCTACAATTTTCGACTTTAAAATGGCTATAACTCCTAAAGTACTTGAGACCCCCACAAAATTCTTTCAGATTCGCGTTCAGGAGACAAAACTACGTAAGTTTCACTTTTTTTTTTGGAGAATGAGCCCGATAACTTTACCTTCACCTATGATTTTTTTGGTAGTAAATTTTCCAGGATATTATTTGCACTCTTTGTAATTTCAGGTGGTGTATTTTCACACTCTGATTCTGAATCACTGGATACATTCATGATACTTTTTATATTTTCGACTGGAAACGTGACAGCAATAATTTTGACACTTACTCAAATTTTGCCACTACGATGACAATCAACTGCGTCAAGGCTAATGTTATTATTGCTAACCAGTGTGAGAATATTATTCTATCACAAGAGAGAGAATGTAAATACATTTAAATTGCATGGGGGCAGAGGTGTTGAAGAATAATTCTTCTCTCAAGAGAGAGAATTCCAGCATTCTGTAATCAAATTTGATTTCAGAATTGGCAAATTCTGTGATGATCGTGGAAAAAATCAATTCTGGCAACACTGAATATGGGTAGGTACTAGAATCGTCCATTTTACTGTGAGTTCTTGAGGAGCTGAGAGTTCCTTGCATGCTTTGAAGATTGTGGACTTGGTTCCTGAGAAATAAATCGACTTGAACAATAATTTGGGGTGAGTTGAATTTAATTATGAAATGGCAGGTAATAATATAATCATACTTCAGGATCTGCAGAAAAAGCTAAACTTTCTGAAAAATTGTAGCTACTTATGTGCAATTGTGTAAATTTATAAATACAACGAAAATCTCTGTATTAGCTACGGAATACATATTGTTTTGAAGAATCTTCTGTTTTTTTTTCTAATTATATTAGAATATATGATGAAGTGTTTGTTCAAGAAAATATATAACGTGTTTTACTCCCCTATTCGGACGTTACAATGACGCTTACGGGTACTGGGTGTATCAGACAACGGTACACTCGCTATAACACCCAATATTACCCTCGGGCGCCAGTAAGATTATAGTGGTATGCCCCACTTTCTCCCAGATGACACTTGTAGGAGGCCCAGGATAGCTACAGTGAAGAAACGGTATTCCAGGGGTCAGTTGTTACGACCACGTTTTGTATTATGGCAAGCGGCAGGCTTTAGTTGCCCTCACCACTGTCAGAATACCGGCTGTACCTTCTCACCGTTCTATGAAAGGTTTTCAGAGTATTACCCTACTTTCCCCTATACCCTGAATGAAAGTGTGGGAATTAATAGTATTGAATTAATTTATTTCCCAAAATAATGAACACTTGGTACACTGAAGAAAGTTAAAGTTGACAGGGGCACGGGAAAGCAATCGTTTCAGTACAAAGGGGAATGGATTTAATATAATGTATATACGGCCACTGAGAACTGATTTCATGGAATCGTAGAACGTGAATAGGTTTCCCTTTATATAACGGTCGCGCTATGAAACTTAGGTACGACGAGGTATATCAATTATAACGGCTAGTCCCGAATTACTGAGATTAGCTTTCAGGGAACTAGGATTTCGCGATATTTATTTTATCCACTCCTGGCTCACCGACTATTATTTATCGAATAAAAATGCCAAACGAATTCTGGAGAGACGTATCGGCCAGTCCCTTCGGAATGCGTAATTTAATTATCGTGATCTACGTACTAGTTGTAAACGAAATCTGTCCCTTCGGGCCGTAACACCGATCCTTTCGGGAGAGACTTCGCAATACGTCTTGGGTAGAGATACAGGAGAGTGGATACGCGATACCGGATGTCTGAAGGACAAAAACTTGAATACGCCTCCTCCAACAAATATGCTCGTTGAGTTCAGCTAGTTCCGATAAGCAGAAAGGCCGTACTTTTCGGATACATAGGAACTTCAACAAACTGATTCCTGTGCCTGATTTCAAACGAGACAATCCCCACTCCTGTGAAAGCACATTTGTGGGTAACTGTATGACGTGGCACTATTTTGACTGGGATAGAGGGTATCCAAGGTTCTCGAAACTTTTATTCGGTTGACTCGACTCGCAATTCAATTTTCCACCTCAACAAGTTGTTCGATTCTAATACACAAAGTAATTCCAAAAGGTCGTATCTGCCAGACCCTTTTGGAATCAGTAATTTAACTGTAACGTTCTGGTACCTGAATTTAAACGCAATTACCCTTTCCGGCTGTAAGACCTAACCTTCTAGGGTAATTCTAGGGTAAATAACGTGGTACTTTGATAATCACGTAGGTGGTTGTTGAATTGCGGTTTCTAAATAAATAAACTAATCGTGGTTCAGGAATTTCAAATCACCTATTCATATATAATATAACATAAGCTTACCCTCGGAACTTCACTAAACAAAATTTAACTTTCAAATATTTTTACGATCTGTACTATTTAAGTTGCCGGCGCCAAAAGAGGCAGATTTTCATGTGTTTCCACTATTTATACCATCGGTTGACCTTCGTAGCAAAACACATGAAAAACGATGGCCGTCATAGCAGAAGACAAAAACTATTCAATTTCAACAAAAAAATATTCACTATCATAAAAAGTTAACTGAGACCCAAACTCTATGTATAAGTAAATATTTCAGGCGCAAGAAGTCAAGACGAGCAAAAAGTGGTCGGTTCCAAAATAAGGAAATATGGATGGACTCATCTACCATTTTCTGACTTGAAAGATTGCTTTCCGTTTACAATAAATTTTGAAATTACAGTAAAATGGTTTAGAAAGGCGTACGAATCATATCTGAGTTATTGTTTAGGACTCAATAATTAGTCTCAGAAATGCTTCGTTACAAATGTTTTTCATTAACACAATGTTGTAGCATTTTTGAATGCCACTAAGAATGTTTCCTATTTTTCAAATACTATATCACTACTTGTTATCATTTTTATGAAAGTATCAAATGTTTCAACATCATGCAATGTGACCACTCTTGTATAAAAGTATCGAATCAATCAATCGTTGCATTGATTTCATGTAGCCACCACCACCATCTAGGTGGATGGTTAGATTGACCTTTCGCCTAATCTTTCAGTCATATTAAAATCATACATGATTCTTGCATTCACAAAGGATCACCTTTTTCGAAATTGACTTTCCTTCTAAGAGAGGTCATCCGTCGTATATCATGGCGATTGAGATTCGATAGTATGGAAGGGAGATCGAGACCGGTGCGCGAGGAGACAGTCAAGAAGGGACAGGATAAAGGTTTACAAGTTTTTCAATAAAAGTAGTTTTTTGGTTTAGTACCGGCTTTTTCAATGATTTGCAGTGCTGCATTCGCATTCTTTATTGGATTAATTAAATGCATTGTTGAAAGCCGACTTCTGCTACGACGATTGAAGCTGTTTTTGTGCTACCTGCCTGTTGCCTTTTTTTACGAATGTACCGGTAAAGCTAGTGCCAGAACTCCTGTCACAAGAAATTTTCTTGTCCACTCAAGTCCTGGTTTTCTGGTCTGGATGCAAGAACCCCACCAAGATAACTTCAGGAGGTGATCATTTCCCCACCGTGGAAACCTTAGAGGGTTCCTCACTACGTTAGCGTTGGTTGAAAAGCTGATACAACTTTCAACCCCTCTGTATTTGGCAGTCTTTCCTGATGCTGTCTGCAGTCGGAAGCAGCCCCTGAGAAAATTGTATCGCCCAAGAAATTGAGAAGGTTTTTGACCGATTTCAGATGAAACTTGGACGAATCAGCAAATGAAGTGATAAACAGCATACGGCCGTTTGTCAGGCAGTCTGATGGGGTGGAAAATAGATGGATGATGGATATGGAAAACAAATTATTAATTCCGTTAATCTGATCAGGAAGTTGAAAAATTATAGTTTGTCAGGACGTCCAAGGGGTGGAAAAGGAATGGATATAGAAAATAAATCATTATCTCTTTTAATACGCGTTGTCCATGTAATTTGAAGGCAAAAAATCAATCTAGGGGTCAAATTTGATAGGGGAGTTGTGAAATTGTAGTTTGTCAGGTCATTCGGGAAAATTAATTGATACGCGTTGTACATGTATTTTGAAGACGAGGCATTATTCTTGGCCCTAGGGGTCAAATTTGATAGGGGAGTTGTGAAATTATAATTTGTCAGGACTTCCAAGGAGGTGGAAAAGTGGTGTATATAGAAAATAAATCATTATCTATGTTGATACGCGTTGTCCATGTATTTTTAAAGACATGAAATCAATCTAGGGGTCAAATTTGATAGGGGAGTTGTGAAATTGTAGTGGGAGATGAAAAAGGTGTGGATATTGAAAATAAATCATTATGTCTTATAACGTTCAGAGAATATTGTAAAACACTGATATCGTCTGTAAACCACAATGGAATGACTGATAATATTTCAGAAAAGCATCTGCCACTTTTATGCGGCGTTTCAGGATAACTAGGGAGTTTGTAAGCGAGTCAGCGCCGACGAAATTAATTACCAGTTTCTGAATTATTTATTCATTTTAGAAACAAACAGGCCAAGGCCTAATTATTATGTTTCTTATGAAAAATTTCACAATTATGAAACATGACAATTAAATATAAGTGTAGACCGATTTCCTAGCACCAGATCATATTCAGAATTACAGGAGATTGGGTTACGTGAAATGACTATTGATAAGGAGAACCAGGATTACACCAGTTTCTTCAACTCAGATTTTTGTTATTTATTTTCTTTATTCAGCCTTTTTCTCCCCAGAAGGTCTGAAAAAAGCGACAATTTCACAACTCCCCTATCAAGTTTGACACCTAAAATGATTTCCTGACTTCAAAATAGATGTACAACGCGTATTAATAGAGATAACGATTTATTTTCTATTTTCACCTACCGAAAAACCACAATCACACAACTCGTTTATCAAATTTGACCAATAGAATCAAAATACATATACAACACGTATTAACAGAGATAATGATTCATTTTCTATATCCACCCCTTTTCCACTCCCCGGACAGCCTGACAAATCACAATTTCACAACTCCTCTATCAAATTTGAATCCTAGATTTATTTCCCGTATTCAAAATACATGCACAACCCGTAATAACGGAGATAACTATTTATTTTCTATATCAAATCTTTTTCCACCCCCCGGATGGCCTGACAAACTAAAATTCCACAACACCTCTATCAAATTCGACCCCTAGGTTTATTTCCTGTCTTCGAAATACATGTACACCGCGTATCAAGAGGGATAATGATTTAGTTTATATATCCATCCCTTTTCCACCCCCTTGACAGCCTAACAAACTATAATTTCACAACCCCCCTATCAAATTATTTGATTTCATGCCTTCAAAAAATACATGTACAACGCGTAATAACAGATATAAGATTTATTTTCTATATCCACCATTTTTCCACCCACTTGGACGGCCTGAAGAACTATAATTTTAGAACTTCCCAATCAAACTTGACCCCTAGAATAATTTCCAGTCTTCAAAAAACTTTTACAACGCGTATTAACAGAGATAATGATTTATTTTCTATATGTATCCCTTTTCCACCCCCTTGAACGGCCTGACAAACTATAATGGCACAACCTCCTTATCAGATTTACCCCTAGAATAATTTTCTGTCTTCAAAATACATGTACAGCGCGTATCAACGGAGTTAGTCAATTATTTTCTATATCCACCCCTTTTACACCTCCCAGACTGATTGACAAACTTTAATTTTATCACCTTTTATCAAATTCTATCTCAATTTTATTATACTGTTTGCAAATATTTTTATAAAACATTTTAAGTGAGACAATTCGATTTCAATTTCATTTTGTCATTCACCCCTCATTTCCACCCCATGATAGTATCGGAATATCCATACTTAGCTGTTTATTCCTTCATTCGCTCTATTATTTGACACATTCGATCAAGTTTCATCTGAAAAACCCTCACAATTTCTTTCGCGATACATTTTTCTCAGTGTATTTTGTAGAGGTGGCTAGCTTAACTCACGTCAAAACTTCCAGGTCAGCGGTAACACACCACCATTTCTTTATAAATATTCATTTCTTGTAGACCGCTTTCGATTAACCAGTTTCTATCCGAAAGGTCAATTCTAGCCCTTATAAATCGTTATACCGGCCCTTTATTTGTTTTATTTCCAAGCAATGGCCGATAAATCTGCCTAGAAGCCATTCATGTGACTTCCACTTTTTTCCTTTCCCTTTCATTAAGTAGAGTAGGCAATATGTGATTTGAAAGGGCATAATAACATGAGGAAATGCTCAGAACTTTTCAGAAAATCACGCAATAAGTCAAGAAAGTGGCCGGAGAATGTCGTATGAGCAATGAAAGGAAGTAAGATAAAAGAATTTGCAACAGTAGTGAACATAAAAGATGTCGTTCAAGTTTATCGGCAGTATGAATAGAAACTTCGTAGTTGCTTTGAAAATAAGAAGGTTTTCATGACTTTTTGGGCATAGTCAGCAGCATTGTATAGTTTATTTCATTTATGTCAGACTGTCAGAGCGTGCTGCCATAAGAATGAAAGAGGAATGTGATTTTGATAACCATCGGTAGACGCTAACCGGGCAGTACTAGTCACAACGAGAAAATGAAATGTTCATATTCATAAACGTTAGATTTTTAAAATTTTAATTTTTTTCTGCTCAACACTAACATAATTTTCAGTGATTAAAATCCCAGAAAAGAGAAAATAAGTCAGCAAAATATGTCATTATCTGACAGACTATAACTTGAGAGCATTTTGTGGAGCGCTGGCCTCCCAATCAGGGCGATAGGCAGGTGGTAGGCGGATCGTCACGTGAGGCAACTCTATTATTTATACAGTGAGCACGTAAAGGTTGGAACAAATTCGTTAAACGCTTGATATGGCCATTAGGGAAAATAAGCTCAGATAGGTCGATTTTATTTTTCAGTGGCGCATTTTTTGGCCTACTTATATTTTTGATGACGTCATCCTAATTTTTTTCAAATGGCAATACCCTATTTTGATAATACCTTCAAAAAGAACGCATTTTTCTGTGTATGGATGTCATATTTTTTCTTATGTTACATAACCGCACGTTCGAGAAATAAAAGATATTTCATTATTCATAATAATGTAATATTAGGTCTGTTAACGTGAACTTTTGACTTGAGGTATCTCCACAAAAAAAAATTAGTGGGGTTAGATCAGGAGATCTAGCTGGAAACTCTAAAAATCCTCGTTTGCGATCGAAATAATCTTCATTAAGTTCATGAATTACTTTCACTTCATATGGGTGCCACTTTATTCTTTTTTAGTCATTTTAAAACAGATGTTTGACTCACTAATTGCTCCAATGCAACTAGACACTGACTGTAGGTAAATATGCATCTAAAATTCGGCTTAACAATAATAGTTAGCTATTAAATAATTGTGATATAAATAAGTTATCGACACCATGCGAAAAGCGAAAAATGACGCAAAGATATTTTAATGATTTTAGGTTATGGGGATAAGACTAGTACGCAAGCTGAGGTTTGTGACTTATTTAACTATAATATATTTTCTTATGTTACATAACCGCACGTTCGAGAAATAAAAGATATTTCATTATTCATAATAATGTAATATTAGGTCTGTTAACGTGAACTTTTGACTTGAGGTATCTCCACAAAAAAAAATTAGTGGGGTTAGATCAGGAGATCTAGCTGGAAACTCTAAAAATCCTCGTTTGCGATCGAAATAATCTTCATTAAGTTCATGAATTACTTTCACTTCATATGGGTGCCACTTTATTCTTTTTTAGTCATTTTAAAACAGATGTTTGACTCACTAATTGCTCCAATGCAACTAGACACTGACTGTAGGTAAATATGCATCTAAAATTCGGCTTAACAATAATAGTTAGCTATTAAATAATTGTGATATAAATAAGTTATCGACACCATGCGAAAAGCGAAAAATGACGCAAAGATATTTTAATGATTTTAGGTTATGGGGATAAGACTAGTACGCAAGCTGAGGTTTGTGACTTATTTAACTATAAATATCCCGATAGACCTATTACACGTTAGACAGCGAGTAAAGTCAAATAAAAATTTAGAAATTTTGACAATGTCGGTGATAATAATACGAAAGGTCATCCAGGCGTTATGGAAGATAAACTATCATTTCAAGAAAATCCATAAATGAATCATGAACTTAATGAAGATGATTTCGAGCGTAGTTGAGGATTTCTAGAATGGCCAGCTAGATCTCACGATCTAACACAACTAGATTTTTTTGTAGGGATCCCTTAAGTCAAAAGTTTACGTTAACAGACCTAATATTACATTACTATGAATAATGAAATATCTTTTATTTCTCGAACATACAATTATATAACATAAGAAAAAATGTGACATCCATACACAGAAAAATGCGTTCTTTTTGAAAGTATTATCAAAATAGGGTAATGCCATTTAAAAAAATATATAATGACGTCATAGCTCGAACAGTGATGACGTCATCAAGAATATGATTAGATCAAAAAATGCGCAACTGAAAAATAAAATCGACGTGTCTGAGCTTATTTTTCCTAATGGCCATATCAAGCGTTTAACGAATTTGTTCCAACCTTTACGTGCTCACTGTATATTCATTCGGTTGACTTTGTTTAAAGTAACAAATCAAATATAAAATCAAAATATTGTAAAACAAAGTAACTACTAAACGGCTGAACCGATTTTGATGAATTCTCGGTCGTTAGATTGATAGATACCGCAAGTGACACTTATTATATTAAAATCATGAGACATCAAAATAGCGGATTTTTTGCGCCAAATTGGCCGTCTTGGTACAACAGTACAAAAGTAAATGAATAAACTAAAAAAACCAATTGTGGTTTGAAATAAAAATCAAAAAAGAAGTAAAATCTTTTCAAATCAAATAAAAACTGGAAGCAGCCGGGACAAATTTGCTTAAAAAAATCTATATAGAATGAGTCTCAGCTACTTCCAATTTTTCTTCAAGAAAAGATTATTAAATTACTTGTTTTTTGCATTTTAGTTCAAACCGCAGTCGGATTTTTTAGTTTCTTCAAATAATTTTTTTATTTTGATTAGCTCTAATAAATAATTTGGTTCAAATGAAAAAGAATGTTGTTATATTTTTGGGGGATTTATTATTTATTGTGTGTGGCACTGAATAATGTAGTGTGGTGAAGCACTAAATTCACTCCGAACGCTATAAACACTTAACCAAATGTATGTCAAGAATGAGCCCTCGAACCATAATTGTGCATAATATAAGGCCAAAGAGTAGGTTATAAAGAGAGAACTTTGGGCTCATTAATCAATGAAATAGTAAATTTTGCTCGTTAACCTTGGGCTAACCCAACTACGAATTTATGAATGGAATGAAGCGATGGGTTAAGCCAATCAGAACGATTCTAGAGTGACAGTTGTCGTTGCCATTCGAGATTCCAACTATTGTAATTGAGAAATCACTTCGGAAAGATTCGAGTTGAATCGCACTATCATTTCTAAGCCATTATTAGTATAATTACTATTTTTATCAGAAAGCAAGATAAAGTGATGCTTCAAAAAAAATGGTCTTTGAATAGAGATCATAGAGATCATTCTGATTGAAAAAAAAGAAGAAAAAAAATAAATGCCAGACAACCGACGAAAAACGAAGTGAAAATATATATCCCGTTTAAATTTTAATTTTTATTATTTGAAACACATTTCATTGTGGTGGTGTTATGATGTTTGGAATATTTTTGGGTTTTTCATCTTCCACAAACATCGAAAAAAGGAAAACGACACGCAAGAAAGTGTTTTCTGAATATAATTCTTTGTTATTGACGCAGCTGCGCACGAGTTCATTATATATAATTTCTTCCTTTTCAGTTGACAAACATTTATAACTTTATTCGACAAGATACTATTTTTTTTCGTTTCGGCTATATATCGATTTGTTTTTTCTTTTTGTAGATTATTTGAGAAGGTAAAAATCCAAAAAGAATCTCAAACTTAAAATATTTATAGTTTAGTTTAGTTTTAGTTTATTTATTTCAGTACGTTATAGAATAAAACCATTGTTTATATAGAATTAAGATAGATATTCAATGCCTGTGTAATTGGTGTTGGACGCAAACGCGAGTGTCATCTAGCGTGATTAGTTACAAACATGAACATTTTACGTCATTTTAATGCAGGTTCCTTCAAAAAACCCTGATTTTAATGCTGTCCCATTGTTTCAATCAAGTTACGACATGGCTTGGATGCGAGCTCACTATCGCCATGTACATGTCGCATCCATTTCGATCCAATTATAATCCCATAAGGTTGACTATCTTCTATATAAACAATGATAAAACGTTTGTAGCATAAAAGTAATGATCAGTTATAAAATTTAAGAAGGTAAATAACAAACAAAAACAAAGTTTACTTTATCATTCTCAAATAGACCTTGTTAAAGTATTTATGTTCTATCTGAAGGAGGTAGACTCTACATTATGTTGAGAGACAAAATGTGGACTGGAAGAAAATAGCTATGAGCTAAACTCCATTAAGTAAAATGAGGTCCATTTATTATTTTAATTATAACTTGATGAAGATTCTCTTAATTAAACTAATTTTCAACCTCTACATTAAACACAAAAGTACATCTCCATTTGTTCTAACGAAAAAGTTACTGTTTCCCCAAGTTGATAGTTCATGAGAAGCTGATGAACTGTATTATTTTGGTGAATCAAACTTTCACTCTGTATCACAGTATCACTGCTGTTTTTACAAATACTTTGAACTTTTTTTTAGAACGATTCGTAATTATTTGTAGCTGGTAATTTATTAAAGAATGTAACGTTTTATGTTCAAAAGTTATTGCATGTCTTTCAAAATGACAAGAGATAAACAATTTTTATAATAAAAACACTTTCTCATTACCAATACACTCAGTGCCGGATTAGCCACGTAGCAAGAGTAGCAAATGCTACGGGCCCCGCGAAGTGGGGGGCCCTGCGCTCCAACGCCTGTCTGACCGTCAAAAAATTGAATTTAGATAGGAGCGTATAATATCTTGCATTGCATGCCTTAAACGCGAAGCGCTGGCTATGCTTCACGCTCACCTGAAAATCTAAAACCCGATTTCGTCACGTTAAATCGTAGGTATAGGTACGAGTGTAATACCTGCCACAAGAAACGTTGGTAAAAAGTTTTTAGCAGAACGAGGTCTTTCGTTTCGTGGCAGTGACGAAATTATTGGTTCACCTCACAATGGGAATTATTTAGACTTGTTACAATTAATAGCCCAATTTGAGGCTTTTGTGGCTCAACATATTCAAAATCAAGCTAATAAAGGAAAGAGACACACGTCATATTTGTGAAAAACAACTTGTGAGGAATTCATTCATCTAATTGCATCAAGCATACTCTCTCTCTTCAATTATTGTCCATCGGCTTCCATTCGGCGCCATGTGGACATGCCCTGCCGCGAGAAATCCGTTCCCATCAGGCCTTTAACCGGCGTAGACAGCAAGGTTTTATCTGGGGAATACAGTTGTCTTGCTATAGGCAATACTACATCCCATATTTTACACTTTTTAATTTTTAACAAAACACTTCATATTTAATCTGTCAAATGCACGTCTTTAAGACTGCGGACATCACACACATTAACCTGACTTCCAACACGAAACCGCCGTCTGACCTCAACCGCTGCCGGAAGTCGAATGATCAAGCATACTGGATCAAATTTTTTGCGAAATTAAGAGATGCAAATACTACTCAGTTTCAGTGGATTCTACTCCAGATATATCGCATGTAGACAGACCAACTGACTCTGATAGTGCGCTACATCGGCTTACAAGCCCGAATTGAGGAAATACATAAGTGAGCAGACTACATTCCCTGCCTTGCCCATTCATCAAATTTGGTTGCTAAGTGCGCTGCAGACTGTTGTACAGAAACACTACTCTTCTTCGATTTCGTTGAAAACCTCTATATTTTTTTCTGCGTTTACCTATCGATGGGGTTGTCTTACGAAGGCACTTAAAGATTCTACTTCAAAAATTCCTATTTTAAAAAGATTATCGGACACTAGGTGGTCAGCCCGAGCTGATGCTACGAAGGCACTTTTATGTGGTTTTATCACTATTGAGCAAGTTTTGGAAGATATTTTCAATAACGTTGATCAAAAAGCACAGTGCCGTAATAAAGCTTACGGACTAGTTTCAAATATGTTAGAAACGGGAATAATGACAATTACTTGGAACGGAATCCTAGAACGCTTAATACGGGATACGCCCTTTATGAATCATTATATCACTACGTCCAAGCTATGCGATCCACATTTTCAGATATTGAGGCAAGAGCGAAAGATCTGACCGACTGTGAAAAATACCAGCAACAGACATCAAGACGAATCAAGCGAAATACAAAGTACGACCATTTTAGCAGCTCTGCTACACTCGACCACTTTGTTGAAAATTAAACACCTGGACATCGTTTTGAAGTTCAAGTGTTTATTTTCATCACTGACAACGTACTGAGTGCTTTGATTAAACGTATGAAAGCATATCATAAAAGTCCTTGTGTTTTCGGAGTATTTCGACAGCTAAAATCTCTTACAACAAAATATATTTTGGAAAAATCCCCAATAATGGTCAGTGCTTACAAAGATGATGCAATTTTCTGAACTTTTATTAAATAATTCTTCAGAATCGTGATTCAAAAACGTAGAAATTTCCTTGCGAATTTACATGTCTCTCATGATCACTAACTGCAGTTTTCAACATTAAAACTATCAAAAATGAGTTGAGGAACACCATGGGCCAAGAACGTCTCAATCATCTCACTTTGATGAATATAGAGCATGATTTGCTTAAAGGAATCGATATTGAATGTGTTATCTCTAAATTTGCCCACATTGAATCCAGAAAAGTTTATTTGTATTAGTTTTGTTTCATTTAATACCCTAACTTGAGAACCCAAAGCAAACCAAGGGCCCCAGGACATAATTTGCTACAGGCCCGCGCTGGCTTAATCCGGCACTGAATACACTTTATTATTATTTCAATGTATATGCCAGTATATAGAATTTCAAAATGAATCAATTATACATTTCAAACATTCTAAAATTAAAGGTGATAAAACAATAAAAACTGAGAGGAAAATAAATTCAGTTTCATTTTAAGATATTAGCGAATTTACTATTTCAGCTGCAGGAAAGCTAAAAATTAATTAATTTTTCTTTTTATCTGACTGGTCTGCAAAATTATTGAGGTTTCTCCTCGATCTCCACAAAAATACTTAAACATGAAATGAGAAAAGAATATTCAACAAAATATATGTACACTGATATGTACAGTCACAATTATTGTTCGTAAACTTCAATAACCTACTGGGATGATGATGTTCTCGCACAGTTTCGTACAAAATATTCTTACCATGATACATAAAACAAAAAAAGAGTGGAATAATACACAAAGCTCTCAAGGTAATAAGTAAATACCTACTCACAAGGGGATTTCACATCGCTAGCCATACAAGTGATATACACAGAGGCTACAATGAAAAAATGAGATGAAAAAATTATTTTCCCGCTGCCGACACTGTAAATAGTCCATACATGCTTAGCAACAAAACAGGTAAATGGCCTATATCATTCGTTTACTAATTCATCTTGACAACGGAACTTAATAGTGTCATTTACATGCCTAGGGTAATAATGACTTTGACTTTGACAAGTAATACCTTCAGCTTCATTCATATCAATTTTTAGGTTATAAGACCTTTTGAATATTATTGTTGTCTGCTTATTCGGTAACTTAGTTACACGCAGAAGCAACTTAGAATGAAATAGCGAACGAATAATCATGAAGGGAGGGTAAGAAAACAAACTTCAATTCAGGTAAATTTTGAGAAATGTCAACAAGCAGCGGGAAAAACGTAATAAGTAACACGGAATGTATCGACTGTTATCATCCTCAGCAAGCGACAAGCCTCGGCTTTGCCTCGGCTCGTACTCGCTCACCTCGAATGTTAACACGTCTTTACATTCCTTGTTACTTAAATAACTATTAAACACTAGTATGACCCCTACTCTTTGCTAGTACACACATACAGTTAAATATACACACTTATTTCATGCGATAATATTTGCAACTTTTTTAGCTATTCTATCAGTCTGCAAACATATTTAATGAAGGCACTGCAGTACGACATAATTTATGATTAAGCACAAGATTTTCTTTAAAATGTAGAACTACAAATCCTGCTAGTTTTTGTACAAAACTAATGGTTTCTTCAACATATCTTCATCATTACACGCAATTTTTCATTCAGAACATGGTCCATTTCTTTTGGATTGGGAAACCAGAAAAATCTTAAGTTTTCTTTGAATTGGTTAGCACATTTAACGCCACAATTTCCACCCACATTGGCCATTTTAGCTACTGATAAAAACGGCGAAGAACAAGGGTATGAACAGCCTGTGAAGTTTCAAAGTTTGTGATCAAATTAGTAATAGGTCCAACAGTAAATACGTGAAACACACTCCAAGCACCAATATAATTCAATTCTGAATACTGAGTTTTGATATATTCGCTATCGTTTGATAATTTTAATCGAAAGTAAATTTTGGAATTACTTTCAGGTTTAGCTCTAAAAGAGAACAGAATTTGACATTTGACGAATTGTAAAAAGTAGTAAAATTCAAGGCCAATCGCGAAATGTTCCCGCACCTTTTAGAGTGCGCCATCTTTGCTAATCTAATCTTTGATAAGGCCGCAGTCAGTAGTTCTTGGAGGTGGGGGTGCCGCTGACCGCGATTTATATTTTCAATAACATTCATAGATCCATAGATGAGAAAAGGCTAAGCCTTTTCGTAAAATGCTCGAAGCACTCAGCACTAAATCCAAAAAGTGCTCGGGAACACCGTGCTTACGAGCACTAAAATGCTTTAAGCAGTTTCATGAGCACTAAGCACAGTTCTTTGGGACAGCTCTGTCACCAAGCAATATACACATATCGCTAATTATAAATAACGGATTAAATAATTATCTAGTCTTCCACTTCATCCCAAACAATGGGTACATTCGTCGGCAAGTTCGTAAACAGTTTGTGCTTTGATAATAATGAAAAATTAAGAAAACAGAAATCTTTGGGAGATCGTTTGCTAACGAACAGTCGTTACCGACCGATGATGAACCCTTTACTCCCATAAACACCTTCTGCGTAGGCTTATTATGGCAAGTACTTGTCAGAAAACAACTACTCCCCTGGCTAAGACCACGACGGGTATTGAATTAAATCTTACAGCTACTTGTGCAACGTTCCTCAAAGCATCAGAGGACGCAACTGCAAGTTAGGTTAGGTTAGGTTTGAACGTGAGTGGGCCCGTATCAGGCCCTCCACTGCGGCCAATGGCCTATTGTGGCTCACCCTATGGTTATATTTCTCCCAGCATATCCAATCTCTTGACGAAATTGAGGAATGCATTGGGAGAACAATTTACCAGGTTTTCTGGCCTTACTGTCGTATCGCCAAATATTGAGAATCTGGTTCTGGCCGCTGCAGGGCATGTACACAGAATGTGTTCAGCCGTTTCATCATTCTCCATGCATGCATGTGATGTTTGAGTTTGCAGTGGCCAGTAAGCAAACCTACTATAACTCTGAGATGCGCTCTGCTGAGTTCTAGCAGTTTGTCAGAGTACTGTTTTTTCCTTGTACAAGCAATAAATGCTTTGGAATGGGCTAGGCCCGGTAGACTACGCCAGTACTCGAGTCTTTTATTGTCTGCCCAAGCTGTTATGACATTCTTGGCAGTGCTATATGCTAAACCGATTATCGGTTCTGGTCCAGTGAACGTTGTTTCGGCCCACCCTTTTGCTAGGGCGTCCGCTATTTCGTTTCCTTCTAGGCCTGTGTGACCTGGTATCCAGACTAGGGTAACGTTTTTGCGTTGCGCCAGTCGGTTTAAGGTGTCTCTGCAGTTCCATACTGCTCTAGATTTAAAGCAGTTGGATTCAAGCGCTTTAAGTGCTGCTTGACTATCTGAAAATATTTTTATTGTTTTTCGTGTGTGGTGTCGATTTTCCAGCTCCCTGGCACACATTTCAATGGCATATACCTCTGCCTGAAATATCGTAGCTAGTTTGCCCATACTGAACGAGCGTTTCACTACTGGGTTCATCCCATATATTCCGGCTCCGATGCCTTCGTGAGTTTTGGAACCATCGGTGAACCAACGTTCATTTGCCCTACATAGGTTAGTTTCATTCTGGACCCAGTCTTCTCTTTCGGGAAAGACCACAGTGTAGGACGTGTGAAGGTTGAAAGTTTTAGGCATGATGTCTGATGGCATTCCTAGAATGTTGTGAGCTATTATGCCCTCCAGCATGCCGCTGCCTCTCATGACACATGCCTGCGGTAGACTAATGGCCGCTTGATAAAGTCTGTATGTTGCCCACCTTGCCTCTCTCTCCAGAACTATGTGGAGAGGAAGTAATCCAAGGAGGACGCAATTGCAAGTGCCCTCTATTACTTTTACGATATCTACCTATCGATCGGCTTCAACTGTCAAATTTGACATTCTTTCTAATCAATCAAAAATTGTTAGATTTTTTTCAATATTTCGAAAAAAAATTATATGAAAAAGTTGTTTATTTTTTTATTTCTACCCACTCAGCAAATTTGAACCAGTTTGTACAGTTGCGGCCAATAAAAAATGGGACAACTCTTTAAGCAAATTCTTGTTTAATTCTAGCTGCTTGAATTTGTTTTATGAATAGGTCATATGGCAACATTGAATATTTGACATCTGTCAAACATTTCCAAATTAGAAAGTGGTCAGCCACATATAGATGAAGTGACGAAAGGTGGAATAATCGCAAAAATAACTGACTGTCCCATTTTTTTTTGACCGCAACTGTACAACTTTGATTTTTTTCGCATTTTCCCAACCTTACAATTTTTTTATCTAATTTAAATATAGTAAATTCTGAAAATAAACAGTTGATATGTAATAGACCCATCTGCAGAAATATTTGAAAATGTTTCTAATTGGATATTTTCAAATAGTTACAAATATGCTGAAAAAGTTATGACTAATTCTTGATGCAAAGTGGCTCTAGTTTCAACATTCTACATGGCAAAATTCACTCTTTGTTAATTTTTATCACATGATGACATTTCAGATGAGTGCTATAACAATCAATTGCCCTTCAGATTCTTTCTGATTCAATATCATACAATTATTCTCTGAACTAACTCATCTCAAAAATCAATCATCAAGGTACTTTCGAAATGGGAAGTATGCTATGGAAGCAATAGAACTGAATGTCATGAAAATTGAACTAACAAAGTGTTTGACAGTTTCACCAAGGTTATGAAACAGTAATTTTTATCAGAAGTAGAATCAAAATGCTGAGTTCGCAGGGAAAAATTGAAATTGTACCTACGCATTTGCGGTGAATAAACGAGTCATCGACAAGTTGCGAATACTTACACAATAAGTTCGGGGCATTCATACCAAAATTCATAAACACTTTGAAAGAGCGAGATTTTAACGTATGGTTGGATTTCTCTTTTGGGTTCAAAGGACAACGAGAAAAAAATTCAAATTTTCCTTGTAAATTCTATGGACAGACGAGGAGGCGACTTTAACCTCAAATGTAGGAGGTGGTCAGCATAAAAACCAAAGTGTGTGATAGAATTCCGAGTTCAATATTCTTTTAATACAAATGTGTGGTGCGGTGTGTTGAATAACAGAGTGATTGGCCCATATTTTTTCCAGGAAGATGTTACTTCAGAAAGATACCTGCAGTTTTTAATTGATCAAATACGTAAAGTTTTAGATGAAATGCCCCTTAATCATAGACAGAACCAATGGTTTCATTGTGACGGAGTGCCAATTCATAATTAGGCAGGTGTTAAAAAAATATCTCTTGGAACTATTTCATTGGAAAATAATTGGGAGTAATATGGAACAACCCCGGCCAACCAGATCCCTAAACCTAACCCCACTAGATTGTTTCCTTCGGGGATATTTGAATCTAAAAGTCAAAAAGCGCAGACCATTTCGAGATGTCAACCACCTGTAGACAGTAATTCGAGATTGTGTATTAATTGTCTCCTCTGTTTTTAACAAACGCTATCAACGACGTTTCAGGCGAACCATTACTTGCATTGAGCGTGATGGAAGATATACCAAAATGTTATAAATGATATCCAACCCACGTTGTACATTCTTAACTTTTGAATCGCTTTATAATTAATGACTTTTAATTGTGAAATAATTGTTAATTTTTCTATTACTACGATTCTTTTCAGAACATGCCAGAGCAACTTGATGAATTTGAAAGTATTACTTCGGAGAATAATTTTTGAAGATTGACTTAGCAACTTTAGGTCTATTGATTTGGAAATGGATTCAGATCTAGAGCTCTCGAGTTTCATTCAGAAGATAAATGTGCGAATTGAAAAAAAAAACACTCTTGTTCCATTATAAATGGGGTCTTGTTATATTAGTATTATTATTAATTGGTAAAACGCATTCGTCTCAAAAATAACAGCTGTTTTTATACTCTCCTAGTGAGATAATTCGACAATCCATCCATTGACTAGCACGACCAATAAAAACGGATCAATTTCATTTCATACACTTTATTTCTGTTTTGATTCGTAAGAATTACGTGGTGACTCTATACTAAACGAATTATAAAAGTTCTCCCTATCCTCCCGATATCTAGCTTTCAGAAGATAACTCTTAGCCAATTCGTTAATCCCAAAATTATAATTGATGGCACCTATCTGACACTTCTCTAAAAATGACTTGGTTGCCTCCAAATTCTTCAGCCTACAGTCTTCATATTCGTTAAACGGTTTATAGTACTCGTACAAACCTTTAAACTGTACAGTCGTTCTCCGCTGTGGAACTCTTTTGAGAATTCGTTTTGTTTTGGGTGTACCTGATTTAGAGTCATTCACAGTGAAAACTTTCAATAGCTTGTTGAATATCGTCGGGCATTTGATCAAATCTTCCACTAACTCTGTTGATTTTGATCTGTAAGATTTTGTCGTTTCAATACTAGGAATCCTCGACAAATTTTGTCCTAGAGAATAGGTCACGTATTCAGGAACCTTACCTAGCACTCTACTCAAGAGATCACCCATGAAAGGTAGAAATGGAGAGCTCTGTGATAGTAAAAAAAAGGTCTTCTGGTACGTGGCTAGTCTAGGGTCTCTATAAAATCTGCACAAGGATTCGAAATTTTGGTATTTACTTGCGTGTTTTTTTCTGATGTAAGCCCAGGTTTTTCTCAATCTGTATATTGCTGGGCTCTGCAGACCACATAGCACTGTCCTGCAGGAATGAAAATTGGAAATCCTATGGCATTTATTAGCTACGTTTATCCACCTTGCAACAAGCCTAGCTCTAGACTTCTCTGAATTATTTTTCAGCACTTCTGATGCCAAAAGACAGCTGATTCTTTGAGAGAACTCTAAAATGGCCGTAATATTAGGCGCATTCAGTGGAGATTCTTGCCACACCAGCACATCTAATTCTGACGGTTGTATTTTCAAAAACAAATCTCTATCTATCATAGTGAGTTGCTCAGCCAGATTAGTAGAGTCAAAATCCCAAGCTGTCAAGCTTCTATCTATTTTTAATATACGCTTGAGACATTGATAGGAAGTTTCTTGTGGCTGTCTATTTCGTTCCAGATCTGTGATTTCTTCTATCTTACTGCTGAACATGTTATAGATAAAACTGTGTTTTTTTTTCTTACTTTTTTTACAGAAAGGTTCATCGTTGGAATCTTCATCTGAGTATTCTTTTGGGTATTTGCTCTGACTATGATAAAATTTCCTGAAGAATTTTTTACTACGTTTTTTCCTTTTTCGTTTTTTGAAAGTTTCGTGATACTCAGTGATGTTCTTCAAATGTTTTGAACGCTCCTCGTATATTTCTTTCGTAGTCCTTGGTCTATATCTGAAACCAAATTGATAATAGTTAAAAAATACAAATATATGAAGAGGGTGATTAGGTTATATCAAATATAATTGCGTTTGCCTCAAAGGACCCCGCACCGTTTTTATGGGAAATTGGCTTTCGGTAAATTTTCTCGAATTTTTTATATATTCTAGAACTCGTTATGCTGATCAATTGTCTCCATTGCGCGAATGCTCTAAATTTATCGGTTTAGATCATACAGGGTGCTGAAGTTGACTTTTCCAAAATTTCAAATGACCATTGTGAATCCATTTCTTCGAATATGTGAACCAACTCAACCATGCATGGATTATTTATATGGCCGATACAAATCCACTATAGAGTATAATAATTCCTTCACATACCCACCATATACAGGATAAGTGCAAGGCTAGCAATTGTTTTTGTGATTTGGTGAAAATTGAGCGGTGGAATTTAATTCATTTCCAGATATTTAGAAGGGTACTGAGAACAAATTCTCTTGAAGCCGCACCCGTCCTGCTTGTTGATATATCTATATGCCTGGAATTCCAAATAACTTGGTAATAAACTCGATCGTTTATGATGAGAGTTTAAACTGCGGATGCACAAAATATACAGGGTCTTTCAAATATAATGGCTTTTGCTGATGAATTCTTTGAAGAAGTTAAGGTTCTGAAATTCATTTTATTCGTACATTTCGATAAACACGTTCTATTCGACATGTGTCATCGACATATTTCAAACAATTAACTGAGGAATATTGCAAATGATACGTATAAATCTACATTTACTACAAGTAGTAGAATAACTTGAGTGATAAAGGTAGAATTTAAAAATAATTAAAATAAAAATATTGTGTAACAACCAATTTCATTTTTTCTCACAGAATTTCATCAGATGCTATATTTTCATTTGCTATATAAATGTAAGTGGAATTTTATAATGAACCATAATCGTCTCCCAACAATGATATGCAAAACTTCCTATTTGCAAAACATAAAACAAAACATAAAATGAATTTCAGAACCCTATAACTTCTTCAAAGAATTCACCAGCAAAAGCCATTATATTTAAAAGACCCTGTATATTTTGTGCATCTGCAGATTAAACTCTTATCATAAACGATCGAGTTTATTACCAAGTTATTTGGAATTCCAGACATATGGATATATCAACAAGCAGGACGGGTGCGGCTTCAAGAGAAATAAAACACCTTGTGTAAAATATTGCAGTCCGATTCAGGAGATGCTAATACCATCAATAGAATTTGTTCTCAGTACCCTTCTAAATATCTGGAAATTAATTGAATTCCACCGCTCAATTTTCACCAAATCACAAAAACAGTTGCTAGCCTGTATATGGTGGGTATGTGCAGGAATTATTATATTCTATAGTGGATTTGTATTGACCATATAAATAATCCATGCATGGTTGAGTTGGTTCACATATTCGAAGAAATGGATTCACAATGGTCATTTGAAATTTTAGAAAAGTCAACTTCAGCACCCTGTATGATCTAAACCGATGAATTTAAAGCATTCGCGCAATGGAGACATTTGATCAGCATAACGATTTCTACAATATATAAAAAATTCGAGAAAATTTACCGAAAGCCAATTTCCCATTAAAACGGTGCGGGGTCCTTTATGAGGCGCCTTTTGGGTAAGAAGTGTCAATATATCAGTTGTGGCAATATTTTTTATTTTGCTTTTCGATATATTTATATTCTACTAAACACAAAATATTGAAGGTGGATAGAGAACTAGATAAAGAACGAGTAGGGTTTCGGAAGTTTTCTTGACGGATTTGGAAGTCAAAAATTGTATCGAAAAATAAATTAGAAAAGGGGTTTGCCCCCCCTTTCTAGAAAAAAGTTGGAAAACTTGTGAAATTAAAATTTGGAAAATACGTAAAAATAGTGAAAAATATCTGACCAACGAGTATTATGGTTTATAAAAAGAAATTGTTTTCCCCCTGTCCCCCTCCCCGAATGCTAGATAGAGAACGCGCAGGGTTTCGGAAGTTTTCTTGACAGATTTGGAAGTCAAAAATTACAGCGAAAAAAAATTAGGTAGGTGGGGCTCGCCCACCCCCTTTTCTCGAGAAAAATTGGAAAACTCGCGTAATTTAAATCGGAAAAATCCGTAAAACTAGTTTAAAATACTGACCGTGGAATTTTATAGTTTAAAAAGAATTGTTTCCCCTTTCTCTCGAAAGCTAGATAGAGAACGCGTAGGGTTTCGGAAGTTTCTTGACGAATTTGGACATCAAAAATTACAGCGAAAAAAATTAGGTAGGTGGGGCTCGCCCACCCCCTTTTCTCGAGAAAAATTGGAAAACTCGCGTAATTTAAATCGGAAAAATCCGTAAAACTAGTTTAAAATACTGACCGTGGAATTTTATAGTTTAAAAAGAATTGTTTCCCCTGTCTCTCGAAAGCTAGATAGAGAACGCGTAGGGTTTCGGAAGTTTCTTGACGAATTTGGACATCAAAAATTACAGCGAAAAAAATTAGGTAGGTGGGGATCGCCCACCCCCTTTTCTCGAGAAAAATTGGAAAACTCGCGTAATTTAAATCGGAAAAATCCGTAAAACTAGTTTAAAATACTGACCGTGGAATTTTATAGTTTAAAAAGAATTGTTTCCCCTGTCTCTCGAAAGCTAGATAGAGAACGCGTAGGGTTTCAGAATTTTCTTGACGAATTTGGACATCAAAAATTACAGCGAAAAATATTTGGTAGGGAGGTATCGCCCCCCTCCTCTTCTCGAAAACCCACAAAATTGAAATCGGAAAAATCAGTAAAAATAGTGAAAAATATCTGACCGTCAAATATTATGGTTTAAAAAATTTCACCAGAAATTCGGAAAATGTTTTGACATTGCAAATAATGATGATCGCCCCCTTGTCTGTCACAAAAAATTAGGAAAACTCGCAAAATAGAAATAAAAAAAATCCGTAAAAATAGTGAAAATTATCTAAAAATTTAATAAAACGATTTCAAAAAAAATAACTCCTCTCTATTCCTCGGAAGCTAGAAAGAGAATGCCTAGAAATTCGAAAAAATTGCCAACGGTAAATTAACAGGCATGCGACCATGCAGCAATTACGCATTGATTGAAATGGACAGACTAAGATATGCATCCACTGAAATTTTAAATGACTAAAAGCTTGACACGAGAATGAATCTTGAGGTAATTTTAAATATAAATTATAATAAGGAATACATAGATACTTTTCGCGACAAGCTATCACTTAAAATTTTATAATGTAATAAAATGACGTGTTTAATTCACTTACATATTTTTTTTCAGTGCATTTGAATGGAAGATTATCTCTGAAAAGTTTCTTTAAGTTCATTTATTATTATTAGACTCTCGAATCGACAGTAGCAATTTTTTAAATTTCTTGTAACCAAACAAAATATGTTTTTTCACATTGTTCCATTCAGCCTCATTTGCTTTGGTAAAAAGCGGTTCTTGTGTATTACAGAGGCTCACTGAAAAAACACTGATCATTATCAATTCACAATTGAATCTTGTGTTGATGAATTTTTTTCAACAACGAAATTGGTTCATTACTCCGAGCAATAAAATATATAGAGGAGCCATTTCTAAACAACACAACACACGTTGTTATGAAAGCTGCATATCACTATCCTTTGTGATAGATTGTGGGTGAGGGGTAACCTCCGAGTTCGGAAGGGGAGATTTATTATTGTTATGATATTCGGATGTGAGAATAGAACCAGTGGCTGCGTGCTGATAAATTGTTTTCATGTTATGTTTTCATCTCTAGACGACAACATTCCTGGTTGGAAATTACGTGTGTTGTCAAGATGTCAATCAAAAATACTATATTGTGCGAAAAATTAGATTCTTGCTGACAAAGCATACAATAAGGTCATGAATACTGAAAAAATAAATAAAAGTGCTGAAGTAAAAAAGTAAATATATTCAAATTGTTGTATCACATCAGTAAACTATACATTATACCTACACTATATATATGATATACATGCATTATAATACACATAATAATTTACACATAAACTATAATAAACTTAATAATTTACACATAAACTATAATACACATAACAGATTACATTCAAATTTATGTGTATCATTGAAATACTCATCCAAAGTGTAGTAAAAGCCAATAGCTCTTTAATTCATTTTCTTATATTTTTTTCTTTTTCTGAATTTATATTATTGGTATCCTGGGACAGATTTAGAGTTGTCAAAAAGTAATGTCTCTACTTATGTAGAGTTAGGCTCAGGGAGCGATCGATATTACAAGTCTGCCTGGTAGGAAACCGAGAATTTCTCATGTAGTTATTATTTTACTTCTGTTTCTTAAACATCAAACAGGTGAGAGTCATTAAAGTTTATGAGTTAAATAGGGGTCGACATGTATCTCTTAAGACATCTCTGCAGAAATACCAAACAACAGCTATATTTTGATGTAGTCTTGATTTGCTCACAGGGTGGAGCGATGACTCGCTCATTGTAAATCGTCTGTCCAGTTTGAAACAAATCAAAGTTTTGTATTGCATTATAATTCTAATTTTTTGTATCTGACGGATTATAGTTCTCGTTGCTACTTTTAAACACTTTCTTCTGGTATGATCTGTGTCCATATAATCGGTTTCACAATCACGAATTCCTCTAAAATAGCATACATTCCAAACACACACACACATAACTGCCAAGTTATTATAATGTTATAGTTGCAGAACAGTGAAGTAAATTCCATGTCCAACAAATTCAAAGTGAAAAAATATTACTAAACTACCTATCGTTGTTGATACTGCAATACGAGCAATATGTCCAGAAACATTCATTTTACAGAAGACTGTAGATAATAACTACTAATGACCATAGCAGTCGATGACAAAACACCAAAAAACATAAATAACTACTACATAAGAATTTCTACCGGTCATTGTTTTGGAATTAAAAGTATAAAATAATCGCTCGTAGAAATTTTTATGTATACCTATTATCATTTTACAGTCTCCTGTGAGATAAATGTTTCGTGACATAGCTCGTATTGCAGTATCAACGACGCTATGTTTTAAGTACTCGAAGGACATTCCAACAAGACAGAAGAGTTGAGTTTGCTTATGTACCTACTTCTTAGTGTACCTACACTGCAACAAGATTTTTCCTGATTATTGATAGGTAATCGTTTTTTAGGTCGACTTAAATAGTAACAATGTTTTATACAGCTATTTTAACAAATAGTGCATTTTTGTCTCAAAATGGTTTGATTTGACAAGACGATAAATAAGTCATAAACAGACATAAACAAATATGATCACCAAGTTAAGAGTGAATATAACATGGAATTCCAACCTGGTCCCCGAGTGCAAACGGATATATCCAACAATGCCCATTTTTAACATGATTCGGGCTAAGATGTTTGTTGTAAACGTCGGGTATGCTGCTTTCAAGAAAAACACAGAGATGCCCTCTATATATTTTATTGCTCGGAGGTTCATTAGTGGTATTAAATTTAAGTGACAATGTTGTGAATGTTAAGAATATTAGGCCTCTCCGGAAACTTGTCAGGTAATCATTAACTTCGAAAGGACAGGCAAGAAAAACTAACAGGAATCCAAACAATAAGAGTGTCAGTAAATGTTCTATACTGATTCCAGCGCAGAATCGGTCATTTTCCTATGTTAAATAATACGGCGGCAGATCAAGGTGATGCTAGTAATTTTTGGTACCTCGACGCCCGTCGCGACGCTCATCCGAGAACACAGCGTCCACCCGAATTCACTCCTTCGTTGAGTAAAAAAAAGCACCTATGTAGGAATCGAACCGGCTACCACACCGTCGCATATTGGGGTCCGCGGGCACTTACGTGACTTATGTGACGCCACAAGACTTGTTAGGATTGATGCTTGTATTGTTAGTCAACTAGTGGCGATGGGGTTACAACAAATAGGAATAACGACTGATGTGAATATCAATGGTGATTGACTTACGAAGACAAAAAGATTTATCTCGGACATGTTTCGATAGACTGTTGGAATTAAACAGGGGTATATCAAAAAATAAAGGTACTTCTACGCTCACGGAGGCTAGATTATAATATGGTAGTTTAGACTTGAATATTCAATGACATACAAAGTATCAAGGAAAAGAGTCACGAAAAGTAATAGGACGGTAGCTTATCGTTTATCATCATATCAAAAGAAACATGGTGATGTAGGTATATATCATTTGACGAGTTGAGTAAGGGGCGGCAGCATTCAGGCTGTGGCAATGTACGATACAATATGAGTATTCAGGAAATCATAATAAGTTACATTCGAGTCCTGCTCATGATTTTGGGGATGATTTACTTCAATCGCTGAACATTCTATAGAGATTTTTGGATTTTCAGAAGGGGTTAGCTGGTCATTTAGTAGATGTTGGTTGAACAGAAAGTCTGTTGAGAAAAAATCAGACAAATATTGTGTTTTGGAAATACCTATCATATGAGAGTGTTTTTCGTACTATCGTGTGTTCCAGTAACAATTCCGCTTGGTATTTGTGAAAGATGCACAAAAATCGCTAAAATCAGATGTCCTTATGCATATCTTTAATAGTAACTGTGGTATAAATCAATGAAATGAGTTGCGATCAATAAATATATATTTAAAAAATGGTAGGTGCATTTCATAGAGAAAAAAAATTGGACTTTTCTCTGTAGATAATATGATGCTGATGATAATGCTGTATTTGACATGATGTGTATGCGTGACATTTACTCGTACTCAAAATATTTGAATCCCATACATTAGTTTGACGTTTTGGAATGCTATAATTTGCTGCATGAGGCGTATCTAAGGCTGAATGTGTCTCTACTCCCAGTTATGGTAGATTTTATATACTTGGAGATAGAAGCCATGATAATATCACATAGATCTAGTCACATGCTTCAGAAATATGAAATGATTATTGAAATTTCTTTAAATCACTGACGTTACTGGTAAGTGAGATGTGCAATGGGAATGTTGTACTTAACATGGGATAACGTTCAGTTGAGGACGTTGAGGTGTCCGAGCTACATTTGAATAATGTTTTTTGTAATTGTGGAAGATATACATAACTGGTGCAGGGGTTTGTTGAATAAGAAAAATAAAAAATGATATACAATTTTCACTATTTCGGAGATGTTGTCATTGAGCGATATCCATTCGTACTGCGTTTGCGGAAGTAAAATAATATGTGTAGATAGTTTTAGCGATATCGAGAACTTCATCTGAGCTTGGTATTTGTGAAAAATGATATAATGAATTGACTCGAAGACAAATATGCAAAATGAAATGACATAGGTATCGATGTAAATACCTAATCAGATATCCTCATGTATACTTCCAATGGTGATTATGAAACAGTATTGAAATGAGATTTATGAGACAAAGAAATAAGGCATAGAATGCTTATTCAGATGCAACTTGAATATTATTTGTTACTCCGACATAGGAAAAAATTATCAAACCTTTTCGATTTCGAAGAGAATGTAACTACACGTCAAATGAATTCGTCTCTTGGGTGAGTTATTATTTCCTTCATGTGTGTTCAATTATTCGTATATGGTATCATACGCACAAGTTTCTTGGAGATTTCTGAGGGTTGACGTCAGGGTGCAGCCGGTTGACGGAAAGAACAGAGTTTTGATCAAAAAACAAATATGCAAGTTCTTTGAGCTATCGCCTACAGAGCGTGAAATATCAAAATTTGTAAATTTATCGCTTCCTATGGAAGAAGTAGTAAAATTAGGAACCTGGGGCCTGTCAAATCGCGCTGATAAAAAGAATTATTTCACACACTATGACGTATTATGCAAATAATGATTCATCCATTCTTGAGATACAACTGAACTTAAACTCTTCCCGATGTTCCAAAAATCATCATTGATAGGCAAATTTCGATATAATTTAGAGTAAAGTTCACATCAAATTGTTGCATCATATGCTAAATCCTAGTTGATTGAAAACATGTTATTCGAATTTATTCAACCTATTAGGGGCGCTAATGTTTCATTGGTATGATTGAAAACCCCAATATTCAAAATTCATCATTATGAAAAAGATCATATTTCCCATTTTCCCAATTTCTTTCCTGTAAATTAAGTATTATGAGTGATGTGAATTAATTGACAAAAAGAGACATTTCTAATTTCATATCATGTGGTATGTCACTACGGTCAAAATATTGAACTCGAATTACATCATATCAAAATTGTATCAATCAGTGGTCTTGCTGTCATCTGATTAGACGTTGTGGTATGAATGGCTGGCGGGAAGTTACGTTTCAACTCACTTTTATTAATAATTCTATTTCAGTTACTTTTAGTGCGGACACCCATGTAGAGATTCAAATTATCGCATATCTAGAATATACTATGAAAGCTTTGTCGGAAAGTTGAAAAATTTCTGACAATAAAGTATCTTTTGACATTTCTTTTAACTTTTATTTCAAAATTATATGGGAATCATCCAATGATATTATGCATTTTATAGAATACATCAATGGATAGGTGAGGGCACAATGTATTTCTCTAGCTAGAACGGTGTACTGAGACTTTGTTCTAAATAAATGTGTATCGGTCCTTCCTGTGATGATATTCTAGCTTACTGTTCCTGTATCGAAGCGTAGGTAGAGAAAATGTGTCTACTTACTACACACCGACAATGATATATTCAAAGATGCACAATTAAATATAAAATGCTTAAAAAAGTAGTACATATTGAGTTATCGGGAAATTGATATCTTCAATAAATAGATAATTAAGAATTTGCCGCACTGGCTGAATGCGCCTGATGGATACAAAGCCAAAAAAAGAGAAAGAAGAAGAAGATGATTAAGAATGATCGTTATACATATTTAATCAAATAGGGCGAAAATGACAACTCACTACGAATTTATCACAAAACTAATATGTAGGTCATTAGATTCAACTATGGAGCATAATTCAGTTCGATGATGGAATATTGACAGGGTTTGCTCCAATATTCTCATACTAAGCTCTGTATGTCCGTCTAGCTTACAATCTGATTGTTTCCTAGCAGTTCAGCTACCTATCAAGCTGGCTGACTGGTCCTAAACTTCATATTTCGAAATAATGAAATTGTAAAAACTAAAATCTCTTACATCATTCGATAATGAAAACAAGATGCGAAAACTATGTAAGCAGATTGAACGTTTTAGTTTCATGCTAAAGTTACTCTTCGATGAAATAATATGAATGGATAATAATACAGTTCATAAAAATTACATTTTAGTGATTCTATTTTTCATATTGAATACATTAATTCAGGTGACCTGAGAATATGGGTCATGAATTGTCATGAAGATGTCTGTCAGCTAGAAATTCCCATATTATATTTCAATGAACCTTGAAGCAATTTCTACGAAAGTTCATTCGATATTCTATCGTCAGTTGTTGATTTTCCGTAAGCTCGCATAATTTTTATGATATGCAATTGATTTGCATATACCGGGTGGCTACGGAAGTATTGCCTATGGAATATCTCAGTTATTGTATGAAGTAGGTTTGTGAAATTTGTAGCGTCGATATAATGACATAAGAGCTAGAATTTGAGCATATTGACATCTCGAAGTTAACTTCCGGTCTGACCGGAAGTAACATCAACTTTCTTATTTTAAATGGAAACCTTATTTTTTTTTCTTTTCGCTTTATTCAGCATTCAATTCCCTTTCTAATGACATATCAGAAGTTGGTATCTAACCAGAAACTAGATCAGAAAAAAATTATTATTGAAATTCACCGAGTAGGCCGTGGAAGCAAAATGAAAGCCAAAAATTGAAAAGTTGGCTATGGAAACCATACGTCACTTGATAACAGTTGCTACTACTGTGATATTTTATTTTCATTCGTCGGCGTTATAAAAAGCCGCCAAAAAAAATATTGGAAAAATTGGGAAAAAAACAATACTCTGGAGGTCCATAACTTAAATAGGAACATACAACTTTTTCTTGCCTGTACTATTCAGCATAACCATTCCTTTCTAATGATATAATAGAAAGTAATTTTTTGAAATGAAATACCAAACAATCCAATTATTATTCTTCAAATAACGAAAAAACAGATTTATCGAAAAAAAAAATTCAAATTGATAGGATTAAAGATAAAATAAATTCAAAACAAATGTTCGAAATGCATTCCCTCAGCGTCAATACATTTATTGACTCTGGTGATATTTTCATGTAAAACGTTTCTCAACATTTGGGGCGTGATATCTTGGAAAGCTCTACGAATTTTTACTTCTAGCTCATGTAGAGTTGTAGGCTGTGTGGAATACACCCTATTTTTAAGATGCCCCCATAGAAAAAAGTCGCACGGAGTAAGATCAGGTGACCTTGGTGGCCACCTGACTGGACCATGGGTTGTTATAAGTCTCTCTTGAAAGCGATTTTGAAGATAATTTCTCGCTATTCTTGAATTATGCGGAGGGGCGCCATTCTCTCAGTTATTTCCGCTGGTAGGTTGTTAATGAATTCCGAAATTTCATTCGTTAAAAAATTAAAGTATCTCTCTCCGGTTAGTTGGCCTTGAAAAAGAATGGGGCCAACAATATGAGTTCCAACTATTCCTGCCCAAACACCAAATCTCTCCTGGAAGCCGCCTTGTCGAAACCGGTGCTCGTTTGCTATCGCCCAGTACCTGGAACAAAAGACCGTTCACACTTTTAGCACTTTACACTTCGACTATCGACAATAATCCAAATAAAGTACAGTACCTACCTTGTATTATTCCTGTTAAACAATCCATTGTTGGTAAATCTTGACTCGTCCGTAAACAAGATATAATAGTTAAATAGGTGATTCTCAGCATTTTGTCGAAGAAACCAATTACAATATTCCAGGCGCCTTTCACCGTCATTTTCATACAAATGTTGATGCAACTGATACTTGAAGGATTTCAATCGATGTTTTTTCAAAATTTTCCTAGCAGAGTCCCTACTTATAGCTAATTCGGCGCCAATCTGCCTTGAGGAAATTGTGCTATCATATTGTAGTAAAGCTAATACATTAATTTCAGTTTCCTCATTAATAACAAATGCTTCTTGGTCTTCGTGAACATCGGGCTCAGTTCTTAATTTTTCTTCAAGCCACTGGAAATACCTTCTTGACGGTTGCTGCCTCCCTGGATATCGCTCTAAATACAATCGTTCAGCGGCATAAGAATTTTTTAAATTTCATTTTTGCGTATGGCGATAATCTGTTTTGTTATTTGAAGAATAATAATTGGATTTTTCGGTATCTCAGTTCAAAAAATTATTTTCTATTATATCATTAGAAAGGAATGGTTATGCTGAATAGTACAGGCAAGAAAAAGTTGTATGATCCTATTTAAGTTATGGACCTACAAAGTATTGTTTTTTTCCCAATTTTTCAAATATTTTTTTTGGCGGCTTTTTATAACGCCGACGAATGAAAATAAAATATCACAGTAGTAGAAACTGTTATCAAGTGACGTATGGTTTCCATAGCCAACTTTTCAATTCTTGGCTTTCATTTTGCTTCCACGGCCTACTCGGAGAATTTCAATAATAATTTTTTTCTGATCTAGTTTCTGGTTAGATACCAACTTGTGATATGTCATTAGAAAGGGAATTGAATGCTGAATAAAGCGGAAAGAAAAAAATAGGGTTTCCATTTAAAATAAGAAAGTTGATGTTACTTCTGGTCAGACCGGAAGTTAACTTCGACATGTCAATATGCTCAAATTCTAGCTCTTATGTCAGTATATCGACGCCCCAAATTTCACAAACCTACTCCATACAATAACTGAGATATTCCGTAGGCAATACTTCCGTAGCCACCCGGTATATTCGTAATTTTCCAAAACATTTCTTCAAACCCCATAATTCTTTGAAAGTTATATACACATCAGTTTTGTGCCAGTGGCTCAATACTTCGGATAATACTTATTTTTCATACTAAAATAAGTATAAGAGATATATTCCGCCGCTGCTCATGAAATATTGTTTACTCTTATTTTCATAAAATGAATAATATGTGATCATAATAACTGAAATTTGATAGATTTCCGCTATTTATATGATAATTACACACTGTCCGGGATAAAGTTCACTGCATATAGACTTTTATAATAGGTTTCACAAGAAAAATCATTTTGATAAAAATCTCTGCTTTCCAATTTTCTTCTGTATCAGTTTTCCCCGTCTCACTGTTGAACGAAACACATAAAATGAAGTTCAGGCATATTTACTACAAAACATGGTATTTCAAGAGCATGTGAAAATAATTTCATTTCATCCTATGGGAATAATTCTCTATTATTTATTATTTTCGGCAAGAATACCTACGAGAAATTTTGTCACATATTCCATAGAATGAGATTTTACGATGGAGAGATCATCGAGGTGGTAGGTCTCATTATATCTAACAATCCACTAGGTATTCGTTTAGTATAGTCTCAAGTCGTACAGCGTGATGACTAAGAATGGGAAAAATGTGAAAAATAGAATTGATCGCAGGTGGTTGTTATTTTAAAATTCTGGACGAACATTTGATTCCGAACAATATCTGTTGTTGATACTTTTTTTTTCCGTCCTGACAAATGAAGTTAGAATCATTATTTCGTGAAAATATTTCAAGTTTTTCAATCTACCTCGTTTAAGGTGGTAGAAATTGAAAATGTGTTTAATAAACTTTGGTTTTGGGGTGAAGTGGAGGTTTTCAGAAAAAATTAAATTTCTCAAGGAACCATTAGATATTAAAAAAGTTTTTAATATTCCGCGAATTATATGATGATCAATAAAAATGTCAACGAAAGGTACACATTTAGCATTAAATCATTTATTCTATCAACTCAATACTGAATGCGTTCACTAATTTGCCATACAAATTAAAATAGCATCGCAAGTTGAAAGGTAAGGGATGCGTCTTCCCTAGCTCACACAAGTCTCTCGAATACTTCTGAGGGTTGCGCGTAGGGGTGCAATCGGTTGACAGAAATAACATTTTTTTTCAACTATATAATTACTATTTTTGAAACCTCAAAGCTATTGAATCATTAGGGGTACGAATTGAATTACCTCGGAAACATAAACTTCAGTTTAATGTAATTTCTCATCGTTTTCAGACAAGCTTGTGCAAGTTGCATGAGGCTATGACGTTTACGTTCGTACGTTGAAATATCCTCCCCCTATCAATGGACCTGCTGCTAGTTAGGTAAATCGGGCATCTTTTTCAGAAGAATTTCACAATGAGATTCATTTATATTGCGAACGTTGGTGGTATATTGCGTTTTCCAGATCAATTCGATTTCTCGAGGTTAGTTTATTTTCGTATGAATTATGTAAATTTGTATGTGTATGGGATAATCACAGTTCAGTTAATGATACCACACATTCAAATATGGATACATATTTCGTTAAAAAGTAAATGATGAGATGTTTCATTTTTGAGTTGGGTGCGTATGATTTCATGTATCTAAATGTGTTTGTGCTCTACTGATTTTTTACAGTTATTTGATTGAAATTGATGCTTTTTCAATGTTTTTTTTCTAATTGCCATAGATATTTTCTAGATGACGATTGTTGAGTAATTTCGTTTGTGATAACAGCATATTCGACTTGTACTGTTACTATAGGTATCTATCATTGTCCCATTAGCACATTGATGATAAGAAAAAATATTTCAATATGAGTCTCAAACATCAACATCGTTGGATATTGTCAGTTAGCAGTATTTGTTGATTGATTTATTATAACAATTTTAACAATAATTACAAATGTAATTTCAGACACCATAAATTGATTCATATTGAAATCACGAATTCAATTCCTTTCATAATGACTACTTTTCGCTGAGCTCTATCGAAAAAATAAATAATAGATTACTGCTGACAAATATAACCAGGCTGTAATTTATTCATAATTTGCAAAAGTTTAATTTGAAGTTTTAAGGACCTAATCTGCCCTAATTTCAAAACACTAATTAGATTATTTGAGGTGACCTATGCACAGAATAGCTTTAGATTTCTAACTGACATTGTCCCCAGCTCTTCTAATGTCAGTAAAGTGCAACACATTGTCTGGGAAGATAAATCCCAAGCAATTTCTATTTTTATATTGAACGCCTATCTTCATCATTTTTTATATGACTCTACTCCTCGAACTGACTACATTCACAATCCATTGAAATCCATGGAGATTTTGTATTCATCCCTCATACCGTACTGCAAAATTTAGTCATGCATTGCCTCGTAATACTGATTGTTCGTAAATTTGTGAGATTATTTCATGAACAACTCTCTAGAGATATTCTGATAGATGCGTTTTACTAATGTCAAGTTCATGTTTTATCCAGATTTTTACTCAGCTAAAATATACGATATGAGTCAAAATTCTGATGAGAATGGCCAATACGTATATTTCTGGTATGGTTTCGCTAAGTTATGGGTAAAATGTAATAATAATAATATAATATTAATAACCATGCTTTATTACTCGAAGAGTTAATCTTACTGACAAAGCGTCTTATAAGTAGTTAATATTTCAGTCTTATGCATTCGGAACAATAGTTCGAATTTTCAACTTTCACTGCTAAGAAATCACTTTGCGCTCTAAATACACAAAGGGCTATTAACTGCTCACTATTTATTCTTGTAGCTTTCAAACCTAAGAAATTTGTGTTGGTTTTCCCACTGCCAATAACAGAATTTTGGTGGCCAAATTCGAGCTTTTATCGTAGCTTACTACATTAGATTAATTAGGCATTCATAACTGTTTGGTGGAGTTTCTCATCACTGGTGCAGATGAGATGAGATGTTAACATATTATTCAGCCGTTGTCGGCATGGACCTGTATTCCACGAAAAGGAAATGAGATAATGTTTAATATTTCAACTTTTTTCGCATATAATTTTCCAATTCATATCGAATATATATATGACAACCATGGTTCTGTCTACAATTTCAAGATAATTCTTATATCACTGATGATCATTAATTTGTTTTCCTCATATTTCTACGAATACTCTGTTGTTGAAGGTCAATGGCCAATATATTAAAGGTACCTTAAAGTTTCCGCCTATTACATCCCAAGAGTTTTATGTCGCAACACGAGACCCGCGATTCAGTATTTTATATTGTTTTATTGGGGTATATGTTAAAGAATTATCACAAAGGAGCTCACGTTTGAAGATTAGTGGACCACTCTGGTGTCATATAATGAAAATAACGGAAATTCTTATTTTACATACAAACTTGAAGAAAAGTTCAAACCTCTGTACGTGAGAATACCTATGTTTAGTTTTTCTCATTTGGTGTACCTTCACACATTTGTTAGCATGGATCAATTTACCATTTTCCCAACATACGTTATGAGATTTCGCTGTTTCTTAAAATATGAATTGGTCACTAAAAATTATGAAAACGGCATATTAGGGCCAAGATTCACTGATATTCAAGAGGGATTAATATCGTGCGCTGCTCAACAAGGTCAGCATGTTCGCTGAATGAGTGAAAGATGAAAAGAGGAAGTAACTACGATACAAAGATACACAATCGGAGAGAAATAAGAGAAGAGTTAGTCTTGTACCAAACATCTGTTATGAAATTTAATCTAATTCACATAGATCGATGAGTCCTAATATATCTCAGATAAGTACATCAACGTGAAATATGCAACATATTTTTTTTCCATTTATTGAATGTTTATGCTTTCAAGATGATATTTTTATCAACTATTTATCGTTTGAATAGCAAAACCTGAAAAAAGTGATTAATACAAAACTGCATTCAAATTGGATACTATTCCATTATTTGTAGATTTAAAACGCGTTGGAAGAAGATTTTCACATTCCAACCAATGCATAGCATTACTGGGAAGAGTGATGCAGTATGTTAAACCCCCCTAAGGATAATCCTGTCAATATGTAACAATTTTACATGAGTGAATATCATCAGCAAATTCTAAATTGAAGTTACGTATACTGATTGTACTGAATGAAATGTTCGACTCGAATTACTTCTGCATTTGCTTCACCTGTGAAATAAAGTATTTTACTATAAGTACTTCAAATTGGATTTTTACTAGATTTCGAGTTCGAATCAGAATATTAAGAAACTGTGAAAATAAGAAAAAATCTGAAAAATTTGATGTATAATAATTTTACCAAAGATTCAGACTTTGGTTACAAGCTGTTACCATGAGATGGAAAAATGTCGATAGAATTGGTGAAAATCCATAAGTATCATGCTGTCGATCAAATTCGTGATGTAGATTAAACAAAAACTATTACTGCACCAATTTGCATTGGGAGTAACCCAAATTGTTGAAATTGTTATATCCGTCATCCTGTTACACCGCTACGCGCAACCCTCAGAAGTCTTTGGGAGACCTGTGCTAGCTAGGGAAGACGCAACCCTTACCCTTTAACGTGTGATGCCATGCACGAGAATGGTGTCCATGTCTGGAAATGCACCCACGATCCTACGCTTGAGAGGCGAAAGCTCCACCAGCCTGCCACCACGACCCAGTAAAACTTCTGAATTTTTCAACTAGCCCTCATTGTAATTCCTATACATTTTCATTAATTTTTCATCGTTCTTCACAACCCTCCTCAGTTGTTCTCCCACAAAGATCTTGTTAATTTGGAGAAAACGCACCCTAGTATTATAAATGGATTCATCATCCTGTTGAAAGTACATTTTCAGTCACATTTTGTGTCGATTGATTCTTAATCAGACAAATCAGCTACAATTCTACACAATAATCCAGTTTTTTTTCTCAAGTATTATTCATAACAATTACTAACCCAGTCTACAATTTTGAACTGATACTATCACGCAAGTAATAAACGTAGTCTCAATGGGGATCATAAATTGTGGATAATTTTATTTTACGGCGAGCAAAGCATTTTCTATTCTTTCAGTATATCAAATTTAATTGAGATTTTCATGCAAATTCATGGTGAATCGGCAATATCGGCATGATTCGAAGCTGAGTGATTATCATCATTATCAAATTATCGTCTATTTTGACGGGTTTGATCGGTTAGAGGATTCTCCTAGGTTGACAAAAAAGCTGCTATTGTTGAATTCCCATCAACATTTCTGCTACTTTTAGCCGAATCATAAAAAAAGTTCAATAATTTAAATTTTGACTCATAAGTAAAAGTGGCAAATTGTTAATATTTCTAAATTAGGTTTCTTTCAAACTGACATTCAAATACTCCAGATTTATATACATACAGTAGAACTTTTACAAATCGGTATGTAAATTGTCTCATTATGATAGGTCGAAAAGGATCATTCATTCAGTTTCTTAATATTCTGATTCGAACTCGAAATCTAAAAATCCAATTTGAAGTACTTATAGTAAAATACTTTATTTCACAGGTGAAGCAAATGCAGAAGTAATTCGAGTCGAACATTTCATTCAGTACTATCAGTATACGTAACTTCAATTCAGAATTTGCTAATGATATTCACTCATGTAAAATTGTTACATATTGACAGGATTATCCTTGGGGGGGGGGGGGAGTTTAACATACTGCATCACTCTTCCCAGTAGTGCTATGCATTGGTTGGAATGAGAAAATCCCCCAGCTTCTTCCAACGCGTTTTAAATCTACAAATAATGGAATAGTATCCAATTTGAATGCAGTTTTGTATTCATCACTTTTTTCAGGTTTTGCTATTCAAACGATAAATAATTGATAAAAATAATATCATCTTGAAAGCATAAACATTCTATAAATGGAAAAAAAATATGTTGCATATTTCACGTTGATGTACTTATCTGAGATATATTAGGACTCATCAATCTAGGTGAATTAGATTAAATTTCATAACAGATGATTGGTACAATACTAACTCTTTTCTTATTTCTCTCCCATTATGTATCTTTGTATCGTAGTTACTTCCTCTTTTTATCTTTCACTCATTCAGCGACCATGCTGACCTTGTTGAGCAGCGCACGATATTAATCCCTCTTGAATATCAGTGAATCTTGGCCGTAATATCTGATAATATCATATGCCGTTTTCATAATTATTAGTGACCAATTCATATTTTAAGAAACAGCGAAATCTCATAACGTATGTTGGGAGAATGGTAAATTGATCTATTCTAACAAATGTGTGTGAAGTGTGAAGGTACACCAAATGAGAAAAACTAAACTTAGGTATTCTCACGTACAGACGTTTGAACTTTTATTCAAGTTTGTATGTAAAATAAGAATTTCCATTATTTTCATTATATGGCACCAGAGTGGTCCACTAATCTTCAAACGTGAGCTCCTTTGTGATAATTCTTTAAAATATACCCCAATAAAACAATATAAAATACTGAATCGCGGGTCTTATATTGCGGTATTAAGGTACCTTTAATATATTGGCCATCGACCTTCAACAACAGAATAGAAATATGAGGAAAACAAATTAATTATCAGTGATATAAGAATTATTTTAAAATTGTAGACAGAACCATGGTTGTCATATATTTGATATGAATTGGAAAATTATATGCGAAAAAAGTTGAAATATTAAACATTATCTCATTTCCTTTTCGTGGAATACAGGTCCATGCCGGCATACGTGATTTACAACGGCTGAATGATATGTTACATCTCATCTCATCTGCACCAGTGATGAAAAACTCCACCAAACAGTTATGAATGCCTAATTAATCTAATGTAGTAAGCTACGATAAAAGCTCGAATTTAGCCACCAAATTCTGTTATTGGCAGTGGGAAAACCAACACAAATTCCTTAGGTTTGAAAGCTACAAGAATCAATGGTGAGCAGTTAATGGTCATTTGTGTATTTAGAGCGCAAAGTGATTTCTTAGCAGTGAAAGTTGAAAATTCGAACTATTGTACCGAATGCATAAGACTGAAATATTAACTACTTATAAGAGGCTTTGTCAGTAAGATTAACTCTTCGAGTAATAAAGCATGGTTATTAATATTATATTATTATTATTACATTTTAACCATAACTTAGCGAAACCATACCAGAAATATACGTATTGGTCATTTTCATCAGAATTTTGTCTCATATCGTATATTTTAGCTGAGTAAAAATCTGGATAAAACATGAACTCATTGACATTAGTAAAATGCACCTATCAGAATATCTCTAGAGAGTTGTTCATGAAATAATCTCACAAATTTACGAACAATCAGTATTTCGAGGCAATGCATGACTAAATTTTGCAGTACGGTATGAGGGATGAATACAAAATCTCCATGGATATCAATGGATTATGAATGTAGTCAGTTTGAGGAGTAGAGTCATATAAAAAATGGTGAAGATAGGCGTTCAATATAAAAATAGAAATTGCTTGGGATTTATCTTCCCAGACAATGTGTTGCACTTTACTGACATTAGAAGAGCTGGGGACAATGTCAGTTAGAAATCTAAAGCTATTCTGTGCATAGGTCACCTCAAATAATCTAATTAGTGTTTTGAAATTAGGGCAGATAAGGTCCTTAAAACTTCAATTATAGTTCCTTTGGCAAATTATTAATAAATTACTGCCTGGTTATATTTGTCAGCAGTAATCTATTATTTATTTTTTCGATATGAAAGGAATTGAATTCGTTTTTTCAATATGAATCAATTTATGGAGTCTGAAATTACATTTGTAATTATAGTTTAAATTGTTATAATAAATCAATCAACAAATACTAATAACTGACAATATCCAACGATGTTGATGTTTGAGACTCACATTGAAATTTTTTTTTTTTCTATTTCAGATCATATCATCAATGTGCTAATGGCACAATGATACATATAGTAACAGTACAAGTGGAATATGATGTTATCACAAACGAAATTACTCAACAATCGTCATCAAAAAAATATCTATGGCAATTAGAAACAAAAACATTGAAAAAGCATCAATTTCAATCAAATAACTGTAAAAAATCAGTAGAGCACAAACACATTTAGATACATGAAATCATACGCACCCAACTCAAAAATGAAACATTATCCCATCATTTACTTTTTGACGAAATATGTATCCATATTTGAATGTGTGGTATCAATAACTGAACTGTGATCATCCCATACACATACAAATTTACATAATTCATACGAAAATAAACTAACCTCGAGAATTCGAATTGATCTGGAAAACGCAATATACCACCAACGTTCGCAATATAAATGAATCTCATTGTGAAATTCTTCTGAGAAAGATGCCCGATTTACCTAACTAACAGCAGGTCCATTGATAGGGGGAGGATATTTCAACGTACGAACGTAAACGTCATAGCCTCATGCAACTTGCACAAGCTTGTCTGAAAACGATGAGAAATTACATTAAACTGAAGTTTAAGGTTCCGAGGTAATTCAATTCTTACCCCTAATGATTTAATAGCTTTGAGGTTTCAAAAATAGTAATTATATAGTTGAAAAAAAATGTTATTTCTGTCAACCGATTGCACCCCTACGCGCAACCCTCAGAAGTATTCGAGAGACTTGTGTGAGCTAGGGAATACGCATTCCTTACCTTTCAACGTGTGATGCTATTTTAATTTGTATGGCATATTAGTGAACGCATTCAGTATTGAGTTGTTGATAGAATAAATGATTTACTAATTGTGTATCTTTCGTTGACATTTTTATTGATCATCATATAATTCGCGGAATATTAAAAACTTTTTTAATATCTAATGGTTCCTTGAGAAATTTAATTTTTGTTGAAAACCTTCGCTTCACCCCAAAACCAAAGTTTATTAACCAAATTTTCATTTTCTACCAAACCAAATGAGGTAGATTGAAAAACTTGAAATATTTTCACGAAATAATGATTCTATCTAACTTCATTTGTCAGGACGGAAAAAAAGTATCAACACCAGATAGACCGGGAGGCGAGAGGGGTTTTGCATGTATTATAGGCCCCAAGCTGAGACTCTGGGGGATGATAGACAACGTTATTCCCCAATGTGAAATCCCGGTATGGCACTTCTGAAGTGGGGTGAATTTTCAAAAGTGTAAATAATATCCATGCCCATGGATCATAGGCCCCACTTTGATTCTTGTTTAATGTCGTCAAGGAGGTCGCCAAAGTCCGCGAACTCAATATGCCATACTAATATGGCGTCATTTAAGGCCCACCATACTTACCGAAACGTGTAATTTTTTCACTGTGGACATGGATCTTGGGCCCCACGCTGTTGTTTCATGATCTTTGTTAACAATGAACTGTAGAACAAAGATTTCGAAACGCCATACCGCTGGGGCGTCGCCAAGTGGCCGCCATACTGGACCAAATATGTCATTTTTAGCAATGAACATGTCTAATAGCCCCCCCCCCCCCATGGAAATGTGTTTTCTTTGTTCATTTTGATGTCCTGAACAAAGTTCTGAATGCGCCTTACCGATGTGATGTCGCAAACGTTAGATATTGCCTTCCAAAGTTGTCACATTTTTATAGGTCAAGTGTATGAAAGGCCCCACTGCCATACTGGCATTTTTTTATCTATTTTGAAGTATACAGTACGAATATATCACTGCCATACCGATGCGATGTGGCTAACGTCAGATATTGGCACATTTTTATAGGATACGTGTATTAAAGGCCCCACTGCCATACCGGCATTTGTATGTGTATTTTGAAGTATAAGGCACGAATATATTACTGCAATAGCCATGGCATGTCGGTAACGTGCACAATCAATCGTATATACAGGGTCCTGCAACTGCGCTCCGGTGGTACATAGCTTATAAACGGCGCAACTTAAAAATTTCTTCCGAATGCAAGCATGTTTTCTTCGCGAGAGAGTATCTTTGGAAAATATTTCGAAGTATACAAGGTGATCCAGAAAAGTGCACCAAACCAAACTTATGTTTTTTGTAATGGAACACCCTGTATTTCATCACATGGTTGAATGAAGATTACTTTGACCATTCAAAATATATGGGTCTTGTATATCCATTAACGTTATTTTCGGAGATATATCGATATTACTTCAAAAAACATAACGTATTCAACACTCTGTAACTATTCGTGGAAAAATAATTCTAAAACTTTATGGAAGGCGAAATGACTCCAATATGGTCTAGGTTCTGTAACATAACACACAGTTGAAATTTCAATAATTTGTGTGTACCAGATAGATGGAAACGCAAATTGAAAGATATCTTGTTTTTTTCAAATGGAAACCCATACATTCAATTTCAGTATTGGAAAGGCCATAAAATTTCCCTTTGAATGATATATCACACTTGGTAATTACTTCACCTTGTAAATAACGTAAATTTCCAATTGAAAAAAACCAAGATATCTTTCAATTTGCGTTTCGATCTATCCGGTACATAAAAAGTAATGAAATTTCAACTCTGTGTCATGTTACAGAAACTAGACCATATTGGAGTCATTTCACCTCCCATAAAGTATCAGAAATATTTTTCCACGAAGACTTACAGAGTGTTGAATACGATATGTTTTTTGAAGTAATATCGATATATTTCCGGAAATAACGTTGATGGACATACATGACCCTATATTTTTTGAATGGTCAATGTAATCTATATTCAACCATGTGATGAAATTCAGGGTGTTCCATGACAAAAAACATAAGTTTGGTTTGGTGCACGTTTCTGGATCACCTTGTATACTTCGGAATATTTTCCAAAGATACTCTCTCTATCTTCTTCTTCTTTCACTCTTTTTTGGCTTTGTATCCATCAGGCGCATTCAGCCAGTTCGGCAAATTCTTAATTATCTATTTATTGAAGATATCAATTTCCCGATAACTCTATATGTACTACTTTTATAAGCATTTTATATTTAATTGTGCATCTTTGAATATATCATTGTCGGTGTGTATTAAGTCATCTGAAGGTCAATTTTTCTAAACTCCCCCAGGGGAAAAGAAATATGCTGAAATAGATGAATTAGACAGCCTGTCGTGTATTTCTTATTGCTAGGTTATTTACTTATCTTAGGTATTTATATGTAGAATATTGTTATTTATAATATTGTTGTAAAATATTATTAGCTATTGAATAAAGGTTTTAAAAAAAAAGTAGACAATGCATTTTCTCTACCTATGCTTCGATATAGGAACAGTAAGCTAGAATATCATCACAGGAAGGACCGATACACATTTATTTAGAACAAAGTCTCAGTACACCGTTCTAGCTACAGAAATACATTGTGCCCTCACCTATCCATTGATGTATTCTATAAAATGCATAATATCATTGGATGATTCCCATATGATTTTGAAATAAAAGTTTAAAAAAATGTCAAAAGATACTTTATTGTCAGAAGTTTTTCAACTTTCCGACAAAGCTTTTATAGTATGTTCTAGATATGCGATAATTTGAATATCTACATGGGTGTCCGCACTAAAAGTAACTGAAATAGAATTATTAATAAAAGTGAGTTGAAACGGAACTTCCCGCCAGCCATTCATACCACAACGTCTAATCAGATGACAGCAAGACCACTGATTGATACAATTTTGATATGATGTAATTCGAGTTCAATATTTTGACCATAGTGACATACCACATGATATGAAATTAGAATTGTCTCTTTTTGTCAATTAATTCATATCACTCATAATACTTAATTTACAGAAAAGAAATTGGGAAAATGGGAAATATGATCTTTTTCATAATGATGAATATTGAATATTGGGGTTTTCAATCATCCTAATGAAACATTACCTAATAGGTTGAATAAATTCGAATAACATGTTTTCAATTAACTAGGATTTATCATATGATGCAACAATTTGATGTGAACTTTACTCTAAATTATATCGAAATTTGCCTTTCAATGATGATTTTTGGAACATCGGGAAGAGTTTAAGTTCAGTTGTATCTCAAGAATAGATGAATCATTATTTGCATAAAATGTCATAGTGTGTGAAATAATTCTTTTTATCAGCGCGATTTGACAGGCCCCAGGTTCCTAATTTTACTACTTCTTCCATAGGAAGCGACAAATTTACAAATTTTGATATTTCACGCTCTTTAGGCGAACACTCAAAGAACTTGCATATTTGTTTTTTGATCAAAAATGTGTTATTTCCGTCAACCGGCTGCACCCTGACGTCAACCCTCAGAAATCTACAAGAAACTTGTGCGTATGATACCATATAAGTACGAATAATTGAACACACATGAAGGAAATAATAACTCACCCAAGAGACGAATTCATTTGACGTGTAGTTACATTCTCTTCGCAATCGAAAAGGTTTGGTAATTTTTTCCTATGTTGGAGTAACAAATAATATTCAAGTTGCATCCGAATGAGCATTCTATGCCTTATTTCTTTTGTCTCATAAAGCTCATTTCAATATTGTTTCATAATCACCATTGGAAGTATACATGAGGATATCTGATTATTTACATCGATAACTATTTCATTTCATTTTGCATATTCGTCTTCGAGTCAATTCATTATATCATTTTTCACAAATACCAAGCTCAGATGAAGTTTTCAATATCGCTAAAACTATCCACACATATTATTTTGCTTCCGCAAACGCAGTACGAATGGATATCGCTCAATGAAGCGTTTTTCAGTTGCTTGTCTAATCAATGACAACATCTCCGAAATAGTGAAAATTGTATATCATTTTTTATTTTTCTTATTCAACAAACCACTGCCGAATGCCCACCAGTTATGTATATCTTCCACAATTACAAAAAACAATATTCAAATGTAGCTCGGACACCTCAACTGAACGTTATCCCATGTTAACTACAACATTCCCAATGCACATCTCACTTACCAGTAACGTCAGTGATTTAAAGAAATTTAAATAATCATTTCATATTTCTGAAGCATGTGACTAGATCTATGTGATATTAGCATGGCTTCTATCTCCAAGTATATAAAATCTACCATATTTGAGAGTAGAGACACATTCAGCCTTAGATACGCCTCATCCAGCAAATTATAGCATTCCAAAACGTCAAACTTATGTATGGGATTCAAATATTTTGAGTACGAGTAAATGTCACGCATACACATCATGTCAAATACAGCATTATCATCAGCATCATATCAACAGAAAAAGTCCTATTTTTTATTTCTATGAAATGCACCTACCATTTTTTAAATATAAATTTATTGATCGCAACTCATTTCATTGATTTATACCACAGTTACCATTAAAGATATGCATAAGGACATCTGATTTTAGCGATTTTTGTGCATCTTTCACAAATACCAAGCGGAATTCTTACTGGAACACACGATAGTACGAAAAACACTCTCATATGATAGGTATTTCCAAAACACAATATTTGTCTGATTTTTTCTCACCAGACTTTCTGTTCAACCAACATCTACTAAATGACCAGCTAACCCCTTCTGAAAATCCAAAAATCTCTATAGAATGTTCGGCGATTGAAGTAAATCATCCCCAAAATCATGAGCAGGACTCGAATGTAACTTATCATGATTTCCTGAATACTCATATTGTATCGTACATTGCCACAGCCTGAATGCTGCCGCCCCTTCCTCAACTCGTCAAATGATATTTACCTACATCACCATGTTTCTTTTGATATGATGATAAACGATAAGCTACCGTCCTATTACTTTTCGTGACTCTTTTCCTTGATACTTTGTATGTCACTGAATATTCAAGTCTAAACTACCATATTATAATCTAGCCTCCGTGAGCGTAGAAGTACCTTTATTTTTTGATATACCCCTGTGTAATTCCAACAGTCTATCGAAACATGTCCGAGATAAATCTTTTTGTCTTCGTAAGTCAATCACCATTGATATTCACATCAGTCGTTATTCCTATTTGTTGTAACCCCATCGCCACTAGTTGACTAATAATACAAGCATCAATCCTAACAAGTCTTGTGGCGTCACATAAGTCACTAAGTGCCCGCGGACTTCAAAATGCGACGGAGTGGTAGGTTCGATTCCTACAAAGGTGCTTTTTTTGTCAATGAAGGAGTGAATTCGGGTGGACGCTGTGTTCGGATGAGCGTTGCGACGGGCGTCGAGGTACCAAAAATTATCAGCATCGACCTTAAATCTGCCATATGATTTAACATAGGAAAATGACCGATTCTACGCTGGAATCGGTATAGAACATTTACTAGTATCGTGAAATATTGATTTCGGTATAGGTATTTTTCAATCAAAATTTCACTCGATTTTTGTATCTTTATATTTCGATCAACTTGAAATACATCTTTTTCTTCTTTAAACAAATTCAACTCTTCCGGCTGAACAATATTCTATACAAAGTGAATAATGATAATAAATCAGTTCTATAAAGAATAACATTTTCCCTATCTTGAAAAATCTTTAGATTTCACCATGTAAATCAATTCGGGACGAAGATAAACACCATTTTTGGCAATGACCTCGACGACTCGAACAATTCTGTCTCTATCAGGGTATAACTTCTCAATTTAACCAGGGGGCCATGATTTACGAAGGAGAATTCCATCGCGAATTATTACATAATATCTTCGACTTCAAAACGTTTTTCGTCTTTAATCCACTCTCCTCTCCTAGATATGCTTGGCAACTAATCTCTCACCCATCTGGAACAAAATTTTCCAGCCAAGCACTGGGATCTCTGCCACTGGCTTTCGAAATCTGGAGTTACGAATTTACCTAAGAAGGGACTCCGACTTTCTGAACAAGAGCTGACGAGAAGATTGTTAGGAGTCAGACAGTCTGGATCTGCTGAGTAAGGGTTCTGCTATAGACTATATATTCTGCTTCCAAAAACAGAGTATGTAGAACTTCCTCTTTTAGAGCTTCTTCTTTGAGAATCACTCGTAATATTTTCCCAAAATATCTGTTCAGGCCTTCCCAGCATCCCCCATGTTCGGACTTCCAGGTGCAATGAAATGCCACGGTATTTCCATTTCAGATAAGCGAGAAATGAGATCGGTGTCATTTGTGTTTTTATAGAATTTCAGTAATTCTACGCTTGCACCCCAAGAAATTGGTCCCATTATCAGAGTACGTTTGCTGAATAGGTTCTCTTAGTGAAGGAATTTGCAATTTCAAATTAAATTGCTCTCACAAGTATGCAGGTGACCAGAACTCCCCACCGTTTTTCTCTGCGGTTTCCGTGAGTTACGTATACAGTGTCCGCCAAAATGGTGGAACCATATAGGAAACTTTTTTATTAATGGTTTATAAGAAAATTTTATTTCTCACAAAAGTTAGTGCACTCAATTAGACTAAGTATGCGCATATCAGTTATTGCCAGTGGCGTGCGGCTAAGCTGGAAACGGCCGATATTCTAAATTCACTATAGAGTAATGGGACATTAATATGCAAAATATCGAACAATGTTTTTGGGAAAAGTTGTTTGCAATTGAATGGTATTCCCAGTAATCCAGTTCAGTCTAGCAATTACTGATTTTGATAACTACTTAAAGTGGGCCTCAATTTTTAATGGGAATTACCCACAATAATTTCGAGTATTAAGTTAGTATGAATTATCTGTCAAAGCAATTACCTGATCAAACAAAATCTTGAATATGAATCAAAAAAACAGTAATGGACAGGTAATGATATAATGCCAGGATCCTTAAAAAAGTTGAAATTGGTAATTGGTAGACTAAACTGGATAACTGGGAATATTATTTAATTACACACAACTTTTTTCAACAATAATTTTTGATTTTAATGTCCTTTACTCCATAGTGAATTCAGAATATAGGCCATTTCCCTCTTAGCCGCACTCCACTGGCAATAACAAAAATGCGCGTACTTAGTCTAATTGAATGCACCAACTTTTATAAAGAATGAAATATTGTGAGAAAATATTAATAAAAATTAATTCTACTATACATTTTCAAAAGATTTTCTTCATCTAAAGTTGGTGAAAGTTTCTTCAACTTCTTCAATTGTCAATTCCTTCGAGTGTTCTCAATCTGATTTTCTCACTTTATCTACTTTTTAGCAAGCAAATCTCGAAAACCAAGCAATGGCTCTAATGTAAAACATGTTTGAAATCAGACTATAAATAAGACTTAGCGGGATATCAATTCCAGTTTTTACCATTTTCAATAGTCTTCATCTCATCACAGCAGACTGAAGTTCTGACTTAGGGATTGATATTGGTTCAAGTGGAATCACCTTAGCTCTAGCTGTGATCAATGATACATTAATACTGTTTTTTGTCATAATTCTTAGATACGCTACCACATCAAATGCTTCTTCACTTGCATCTCCAAATAAATTCATTTTCAATAATTTGGCATGAGGTAAAGAAAGAAAGTGAATAACAACAAGGTTTTTGACAAAATTGTTAAGGCTTTCGCGGCCAAAGTTTTCAGTGTCACAATTTTTACTCGGGTTGAAGGCCGTCGTTTTTTGAAATTTCTTCCTAACGTTTCGCTAGCGCGAGTGGCTAGCTTCTTCAGAGGCTTATACATCATGAATAATATTAGGTAACTGGAGATTCCGTCTGCGGAGATTGTATTTATTCTGACTTAGGTAGTCTCGTGCGTTAATTACCGAATCTGGATTTGTTACATTCTCACTAACCCTAATTGACCCCTTTATACATGTCGGCTCAATGTCGCTGATATCCTTTGTGATTGTAGAAATGTTTTTGTGAAAATGTTTTTCACACTTCCTAACCATTCCAACCGATCGTTATGAATACTATCAGCAATTACTTCATCCCATATTATTCCACTTCTTTAAATTTTTTGTAGAATTATACGACCTTCGATGATGAAGCTACGTTGAAAAACACAGTGGATCGAGAATCAACAGGACTTATTTCAAAACTTGCCTCTTTGTTGGTTTCTTTATGCTATTCACTATATTTTCTGTGACCTTGTCAAAATGTCAATTTAAAGGTAAAATGATCAGATTTTGCATTCCATCAAATTCCTAACACCCTGTCCACTGAACTCTTATTGAGATGTTTTTGAATCGTCATATTTTCATTCCGTTTAGTAACAAGGCGAGAATTTGATAACAAATATTGAATCCATCCTCTCTGTGTAACAATAATTTCCTGAATCTAATTGCATGCATCCTGGTCGTCCATATAATATCAAAATACTCATTCGTATAAAAATTTCTTTCAAGGTCTCTTACTGACTGATCAAACTTTAGTAGATAGTTGCATTCAACTAACAAATTGAGCAGAACACGAAGACCATGCAGCGCCAAAAGTCATAACGTGCAGTTCAAATATATATATACTGCATTGTTCTGAATACCAACTTGTCAGAGAAATCTTTGCAAACATCTACCATCTTCCCTTCTCATCACTTGATGGAACATTCCTGCGATATCACCACAAAATCCAAACCTGTTACGACGAAAACGTATCAAAACTCCAGGAAGCAAATTGAAAAACTCTAGACCCACCAAAAGATCATCATTCAGGCTGGTTTTGTGACTCTTGGCTGGGGCATCAAAGACTAAACGGAATTTCTTGGGTTTTTACTACTCGAAAATATGGCAAATACCAAGTCCTAGGATTCACAATTGCCACTTCTGCATTGCTCAATTTCCAAATATACCCTTTCTCTGAATAATATTTGATTTCAGAGAATCAATTTTCAAAATATTATTAATTTTTCATCATTTTTCTTTCAACACATAACAAACGATATGCATTGGATTTACTTTCAGGAAGTATGGTGTTATTATATTTCCACAAGAGACCTGTTTCGTAACGATTTTTATCTTCCCCTTAATTTGGAAGTTGATCCTAAAATTTGCATTGCTCTTTCTTCATCAGACTGAATCCTAATATTCTTCAAAGAAACACCAACTGAAACTGTCGAAAATTATTCTTCCACCATTGTATTCATTTCTTCTACACAACTGAAAACATAAAAATTGAAGAACATTTGGTTTGATGATCCAGTATCAACATTTCCATGTAAATTCTGACCCAAATTTGTTTGCGTAGCAGTTGGAACCCTGATATCATTGCTTACAAAAACTCTTCTTGCAACAGTGGAGTTGATTGCTATCAGAACAGTGAGTTTGGCATTTACCCATACAAGATATTATATTGTATGGGTAAATGGCGCAAATGTGGATACTGACTAAAATCTTTCAATGAAATAGTCTGACAAGGCAGTGGCAAGTTACTGACAGTTTCCACATTTGACAAGTTGAAATTTTTCAATTCTTGAAGGTACCAGAAATATTTAATTTAACCAATTTTGAATCATTATTTAGACCAAGCTATAGAGGTTCTATCCCTCACAAAATAAAAGACGCAAATGGCAAATACTAATTTATATGAGATAGTTCGTTAATGTATACTCACCGGCAAAAAAACCGGCCACTTAAAACTTGCCCCAAATTCAAAGTTGGCTTCCTCTCGAACCGCTCCTTTGATTTTTATGTTTCTTTTTCCAAATTGTAGAATAATTCCTTAGTAACGAAGCCATGTCAGAAATTTTTATTCAGATTTGAATTTGAGCATATACGGGGTGCAACAATGAGACGAAGTTTCTTTTCCAAAATTTGGAACACCCTGTGAAGTGCAAACACTATAGCAGCTGTTGTCAACTGAAATCTCATTGAACCCTGATCTTTTCTGGACATTTTGTTTTTCTAATCACGACATTATCTCTGTATTAACTGGAGATACACTGTTTTAAACCTAACACCTCGGACGAAGCTGTGAAAACACAACAAATAAACATCGAAATGGAAGTTTAATTAGAAAACTAACAAAAACATAAAGATTTTAAAAACAGTAAACACATTTCAAGGGGCTAATATCTAGTGTGGCCTCCCCGCGCCAAAATGACTTCATTCAGTCGATGATGCATCGAATCAATAAGGTTTGTAAGAAATTCTTGTGGAATGGCATCAAATTCTTCCTGAAGTGCAATTCGCAGATTATGAATGGTGTATATGAATGGTGTATGGTGAAGCAGGTCGGCGACATGCTCTTTTGAAGTTGGTCCCAGAGAGGCTCAATTGTATTGAGATCAGGACTTCAAGCTGGCCAAACTATTCGTTCACTACCCACTTCGTCCAAATATTCGTTAACTACTCGTGTCACGTGCGGTTGCGCATTATCATGCATTAATACGAATCCGTCTCCGACAAAATACGAGTAGGGAACAACAGCGTTTTGGAGAATATCTTCGATATATCGATGCACATTTAAGGCGTTGTTTTCAACCAAGATTAAATATGTACGTGCGTCCCTCAAAATTCCCGCCCATATCATCACAGAACCCCCATTGAAACGTACGCGTTCTGAAATTGTACAGTCCACAAATCTTTCATTTCGACGACTCCAAACTCGCTCCCGACCATCAGGTTATCGCAGGCAAAATCGCGACTCATCCGTGAAAAGAACTTTAGTCCATTGCTCAATCCCCCAATTCAAAAGTAGGCGCGCAAATTGAAGACGTTCTCGACGATGTCTTGGAAGCAGCTGGAGTCCTGTGGCAGGCCCAAGGGCGGTCCCAGGGGAGGTCAAGGCAGTCATGACCCCCTCCCCCCAAATCGCGAATATGCTTATAATTCATCGTCATTCATGTCACGTACCTACTTATTAAAAATGACAAATGGCTTGGTGTACAATTTAATTATATAAATCTTCACGAATTACTCTGAAATTTTACACGTGTGTTTCTACATGATAGACCAGTACACCATTAAATTTTCGTTAAGTGGTGGTAGTTCACTCTGCATAGTATTAAGGTTATTCTGTACTGCCATTGTCTATAAAGGACAAAGAAAAGAAAGAAAATTCAATTCTTCGCAATTTTATTCACGACATTTGAACTGTTGAGATCTACAGTCGTTTTCAAGTGTCTAAAAGCGACATTCTCAAGAATACTTTTTCATTTATGAACAATAATGTCTTCAGTACTTCAGTCAAGCGACCATAGAAATCCGTAATGTGTGGTAACCCTTAATTAGTGGCATGGGTCAATTGAAATTACCATTGGTTCCATCAGAAAACTTAAAGCCCATAACGGCGACTCCCCCCCAAAATTTGAGGCTAAGACCATCGTTGGGCAGGCCTCCTTGAATACAGGTTGTTTATTGATTATTTTGTTACACACATTTAAGGATAATAATTGCAATCTTAATATTGTCGACACGAGTTACAATGAAAAGTTCTAAGACTCCGTATACAGGGTTATTAATAATTACATAATTTTTGTGTAATTTTAAGAAAATCAGTCAAATGCAAAAGCTCGTAGACTTGCAGAATATGTATATATCATTTGATTTTGATATCGGGTGATCTGAGGTTACTATTATACAGGGTAGGGTGTCTTTGATTTAATCGAATGTAGTAACAATGTGCGCTTTCATATTTTCATTTTCTGTAAAGGTTATTGAATTAGGGCTGGACATCGGCGATACATTGATTACAGGGTGAGTTAATGAACGTGACGACCGGCTTTATTATCAGATATAATAAAAGTTATCAAAAAATAGTTAAATCAAATAATTATAACATATTCACCTTCAAACTCAATATATTCAATTTAAATATGTATTCAGATTACACATACAGACAATTACAAGACAAATATAATTTATTTATTACAATTTCCTGTACATTTATGCTGATTTGGAATTTTGGCAATTATCTAAAATGAACTCTTGAAGTTTAAAATAATAATATTGAAATGCTAATAGGCTCGTGATAACAGAATTGGGACGAGTATTGCTACTAGAGTAAATGCTGTACAAGATGGAACAAATGCCCAAAATGACTAATAACTACTGACTCACACGGTATGTACCGGCGATGAAGATCTTCAAAATCTGTCGAATATGAAGCTATATTTTCGAAAGGATTAAATCATGAGCACATCATTTAGATAGGAAAATATATATTTTAGAACCGTCCATTAGGTAGGTAATGATTATTGGATAACAAAATTAACCGATCATAAGATGAGAAATCTTGTCATTCTTACAGAGATATAGCAATAAATCTGACAAAAATATACCACGAGAATAGTTTGAGTGACAATAAATTTGAATGTTTATACACATATTATAAATGCTTGATGAATAATGAAATGCCTCAGGTCGATATTACTCCACTTGTAAATCTGGTGCTCGGAAGTATCGATCCTTCCACATAACGATAATTTCGTATGCTTTTTGTGGTATGCATCAACATTTTCAATGCAGTAGTCTCCCATGTGAAAGCAAAAGCTGCATCATCATGCCGCTGACCAGGATCCGTATAAGATGCATCAAATAGACATAAATATTGACCATTTCTATTTAATTTTCTACTTCATGATTAATTTGTATACACATACATGTTCCTAAAAAAATTAAAAAATACATCTAAAAAGGAAAATTCTAGGTGACGCTGTATAATAGTAATCTCAGATCACCCAATATCAAAATCAAATGAAATTTACCTATTTTGCAGGTCTACGAGCTTTTGCGTTTGAGTGATTTTGTTCAAAGAATTACATAAACATTATGTAATTATTAATAACCCTGTATACAGAAGAACGATTCAATATAACTCGTGTAGACAATAATAAGATTGCAATCATTATCCTTAACTGTTTGTAACAAAATAATCGCCACATTATTGATTTTCTAAAGGCAAGTAACAACGCTGCCTCTTCATGTTTGACACCCTGTATCTCAAAAACTGTCCATTAGATCTCGTTGTGCCCAGGGAGACTTTTGATCAGTACATCATAAACTACATTATACTAAAATTTCAGCCAATTCCTTCAATCCTTTAATCATTGTCTGGTTAAGGGTGGATTTAGTCCACTTTAGCACAAGCATTATCATGAACATAGCGGTAACATCAAAGATTATTAGCATAAACTTAACATTGTTGTATAAATGGAGCAATTTATTTTGATATGACAGATTCAACTTTTCAATTCAACTTCAACAGTTATTCAGTTCCGTAGACGATGGATCGCAGTAAATAGAACTAAGACTGCATTTTTGAGCAAAAATGAAAATTGGCTGACAAGTCTCTGTTTTTAAACTGCGATTAAGTTTTTTTTTGTGCTAAAAAAAATATTCTTAGTTATATGCACTGCGATCCATCGACTATGGAACTGAAGAGAGTAATTCTTAGCTGAATCTTCGATTGTTCGTTGATTTTGCTGGTAACAGTTTTAGAATACCACAGTTGAAAGAATTTGTTTCATTTTTATTTTGAACTATTCCACCACAAAATAAGGTTCTGACCTAAATCCTGTGGACCCCTCGCTCTAAGAATAAATGAACTTTTAACGGGCGTGAGAACAGCCCCCGTTTTTTTTCCATAGCCTTCACGTAAGTGACGGCTCTTGGCCTTTTATGAAACCAACAAAATAGCGATTCAAATGGTAGATATGTTATTTTCGAACTGGATATTGGTAGAAGTTACAGATCACGAAAAAAAAATAATATGAGGCAGTGGTGTGTGGCTCATGAGGTAAAATGTAAAACTCATACTGAAAAAATATCGGTTCATGGCGTGCAATGTGAATAAGTGAAAAACAGTCTTTTACATCTAAAATTTTATACCGCACCCCCAAGTAATTGTCGGGCCGTCGTAAGTGGTAAATATTTTATTAAATTCCAACTTTTTACCGAAAACGTATATGGCAATGGCACTCGAAATTAATAGGTAGATAACGATCATTTGCATCCTTACTTTCCATCCACCTTCAAAAGTCATTGTCGGGCCGTCACAAGGGGTACAGAATTTTTGGAAAATTCCAATAATTTACGGGAAACTTATTAGGCGATGGCACTCGAAATGAATAGGTAGAAAAATATCATTTGCATATTTACTTTCATCCTTCACCCCCAAAAGTTATTGTCGGGCCGTCAGAAGGGGTAGAGAATTTTTGAAAATTCCAATTATTTACCGAAAACTCATTAGGCGATGGCACTGGAATTGAATAGGTAGAAATTAATCATTTGCAACCTGACTTTCATCCTTCACCCACAAAAGTCATTGTCAGGCCGTCAGAAGGGGTACAGAATTTTTTGAAAATCCAATTTTCTTCCTAAAATATATTATGCGATGGCACTCGAAATAAATGTATACAAAATGATCATTGACATCCTTACTTTCATCCTTCAAACCCAAAAGTCATTGTCGGGCCGTCAGAAGGGGTACAGAATTTTTTGAAAAATTCCAATATTTTCCTAAAATGTATTAGGCGATGGCACTCGAAATGAATAGGAAGAAAATAAACAGTTGCATCCTTACTTCCATCGTTCATCCCCAAAAGTCATTGTTGGGCCGTCAGAACGGGTACAGAATTTTTTGAAATTTTCAATTAATTATCGAAAACTTATTATGCGATAACACTCGAAATGAATAGGTGGAAAATAATTATTTGCATCTTGACTTTCATCCTTCACCCCCAAAAGTCATTGTCGAGCCGTCAGAAGGGATAGAGACTTTTTGAAAATTCCGATTTTTTTCCTAAAATGTATTAGGCGATGGAACTCGAAATGAATAGGTAGAATGTAATCATTTGCATTCTGAATTTTATCCTGCACCCCCAAAAGTCAATGTCGTGCAGTCAGAAGAGGTACAGAATTTTTTTAATATTCCAATTTTTTTTCCAAAAATGTATTAGGCGATGGCACTCAAAATGAATAGGTGAAAAATAGTTATTGGCATCCTTACTTTCATCCCTCACACCCAAAAGTCATTGTCGGACCGTCAGAAGGGGTACAGAATTTTTTGAAAATTCTAATTTTTTTCCTAAAATGTATTAGGCACTGGTACTCGAAATAAATAGGTAGAAAATGATCATTTGCATCCTGACTTTCATCATCCACCCCCAAAAGTCATTGTCGGGCCGTCAGAAGGGGTACAGAATTTTTTGAAAACTCCAATTATTTACCGAAAACTTATTAGGCGATAGCACTAGAAATGAATAGGCAGAAAATAATGATTCGCATCCTGACTTCCATCCTTCACCCCAAAAAGTCATTGTCGGGCCGTCAGAAGAAGTACAGAATTTTTTTGAAAATTCCAATTATTTACCGAAAACTTATTAGGCGATGGCACTCAAAATGAATGAGTAGAAATCATCATTTGCATCCTCACTTTTATCCTTCACCCCCAAAAGTCATTGTCGGGCCGTCAGAAGGAGCAGAGAATTTTTGAAAATTCAAATTATCTACCGAAAACTCATAAGACGATGGCACTTGAAATGAATAGTTACAAAATGATCATTTTCAAACTGACTTTGATCCTTCATTCCCAAAAGTCATTGTCGGACCGTCAGAAGGGGTACAGAATTTTTTGAAAATTCCAATTATTTACCGAAAACTTATTAGGCGATAGCACTAGAAATGAATAGGTAGAAAATAATTATTCACATCCTGACTTCCGTCCTTCACTCCAAAAGTCATTGTCGGGCCGTCAGAAGGGGTACAGAATTTTTTGAAAATTCCAATTATTTACCGAAAACTTATTAGGCGATGGCACTCGAAATGAATAAGTGGAAATCATTATTTGCATCCTCACTTTTATCCTTCACCCCCAAAAGTCATTGTCGGGCCGTCAGAAGGAGCAGAGAATTTTTGAAAATTCCAATTATTTACCGAAAACTCATAAGGCGATGTCACTCGAAATGAATAGGTACGAAATGATCACTTGCAACCTGACTTTCATCCTTCATCCCCAAAAGTCATTGTCGGACCGTCAGAAGGGGTACCGAATTTTTTGAAAATTCCAATTTTTTCCTAAAATATATTAGGCGATGGCACTCGAAATGAATAGGTAGAAAATAATCATTTGCATCCTGACGTTCATCCTTCACCCCCAAAAGTCATTGTCGGGCCGTCAGAAGGAGTACAGAATTCTTTTAAAATTCCAATTATTTACCGAAAGGTTAGTAGGCGATGGCACTCGAAATGAATAGGTAGAAAGTAATCATTCGCATCTTGACTTTTATCCTGCACCCCCAAAAGTCAATGTCGGGCAGTCAGAAGTGATACAAAATTTTCTTCAAATGCCAATTTTTTCCCTAAAATATATTAGGCGATGGCACTCGGAATGAATGGGTAGAAAATGATCATTTGCATCCTTACTTTCATTTTTTTCCCCAATAGTGATTGTCGGGCCGTCAGAAAGTGTACAGATTCTTTGAAAATTACAAATACTTACCGAAAACTTATTGGGCGATGTCAGTTTTGGAATGAAAGAGTAGAGAACAATCATGTGAATCCCTACTTCAATCATTCACCTCCAAAAGTCATGGTCAGCCGTCAGTAAGGATATAGAATTACTTTTGGTGGTGGAGGATGAAAGTGAGGACCCAAATGATAATTTTCTACCTATTCATTTCTAGTGCCATCGCCTTATAAGTTTTCGGTAAATAATTGGAATTTACAAAAAATTCTGTACCTCTTCTGACGGCCCGACAATGACTTTAGGGGTAAAGGATGAAAGTCAGGATACAAATTATTATTTTCTACCTATTCATTTCGAGTGCCATCGCCTAATAAGTTTTCGGTAAATAACTGGAATTTACAAAAATTTCTGTACCCCTTCTGACAGCCCGATAATAACTTTTGGTGGTAAAGGATGAAATTGAGGATGCAAATGATTATATTTTACCTATTGATTTCGAGTGCCATCGCCTAATACATTTTAGGAAATAAATTGGAATTTTCTAAAAATTATGTACTCCTTCTGACGGCCCGACAATGACTTTTGGGGGTGAAGGATTAAAGACAGGATGCAGATGATTATTTTCTATCTATTCGTTCCGAGTGCCATCGCCTAATTGGTTTTCGGTAAATAATTTGAATTTTAAAAAAATTGTGTACCCCTTCTTACTGCCCGACAATGACTTTTGGGGGTTATGGATGAAAGTCAGGATGCAAATGATTATTTTCTACCAATTCATTTCTAGTGCCATCGCCTTATAAGTTTTCGGTAAATAATTGGAATTTTCAAAAAGTTCTGTACCCCTTCCGACGGCCCAAAAATAACTTTTGGGGGTGAAGAATAAAAGTCAGGATGCAGAAGATAATTTTTTACCTATTCATTTCGAGTGCCATTGCCTAACACATTTTGGGGAAAAAATTGCAATTTTCAAAAAATTCTTTTTCATTTCTGACTGCCCGACAATGACTTTTGGGATGGAAGTCAGGATGCAAATGATTATTTTCTACCTATTCATTTCGAGTGCCATCGCCTAATAAGTTTTCGGTGAATAATTGGAATTTTCAAAAAATTCTGTACCCCTTCTGAAGGCTCGACAATGACTTTGGGGTGTGAAGGATGAAAGTGAGGATGCCAATGATTATTTTCTAACTATTCATTTCGAGCCTAATGCATTTTAGGAAAAAATGGAATTTTCCAAATAATTCTGTACCTCTTTTGACGGCCCGACAATGACTTTTGGGGGTGCGGTATAAAAGATGAGATGTAAAAGACTGTTTATCACTTATTCACATTTCGTGCCATGAACCGATAATTTTTCAGTATGAGTTTTACATTTTACCTCATGAGCCACACACCACAGCCACATATTATATTTTTTTCTCGTGATATGTTACTTCTACCAATATCCAGTTCTAGAATAACATATCTATCATTTGAATCGCTATTTCATTGGTTTTATGAAAGGCCAAGAGCCGTAACTTACGTGAAGGCTATGGAACTACGCGGTGTTGCCAAATCGAAAACCGTGGATGAAAAAACCGTGGCTGTTTTCATGCCCGTGAACTTTTAATCAGAAAGTTGAAACACTACACCTTTTTGTTTCATATAGTTTAGACAGAAGTCGCAACAATTATCATTCAACATTACTCTGCCAATTTATAGGAACCAAAGTAACAATTGAACAGAAAAAACAAAAAAAAAAACACTAAAATTTGCTTTTAAATATAGCATTTTGAAAATATGTTCAAACTGTCAAAATAGCAACTAATAGCCGATATGTGATATATGGATCAAATTATAATCGAAAGTTTCAAAATGCTATTGTATATATCCACTCCTGGATAGGCAAAATTCAGCAAGAGTATTCTTTTCGATAATGAAGCCTGAGAACTGGATATTACAACAACACCAACAAAACTGTGTAGCCTAGTGTACCTTTGGAGATATCGCTCGCGAAATATCAAGTGACATTTTAGTTCTTGCTTCTACACGCATTCACTAAATAATTAAATATTTCTGGAGCCTTTCAAAATAATCTTCATAATTTATATGGCATGAAATCTTGAGCTTACAAGTATCTAGCCCATCCATAGCGTTTGTCAAAAAGGGTATCCACCTCGAACTGCAAATCGTCTGAAACTTGAACAATTTTTTGTTCGAATAAAATTAACCAGATAATGATAAAATTTACCAACATTTGTCAAACCAGTGTATGTCATCATGAAAGCTGACAGAAATAAATAATGTTGTTCTTTCTGTAAGGTTTATGGCCTACTTGACTGTTTTTAGCATAAGAAATATTAGTTGACCGTCATTATGGAAAATTTACTATTTCAATGATTTGGGTATCACTGGCCCACTGTACTTATGTCGGACAGAAACCATCTTGCGCACAGTTGAACCACATGTCATTATCGAACAGTTTCCGCAATATCGTTTGTCCAGCTTGAGATTTATGAAAATTATGAATTATTTAAAATTGGTTTCTTCTTCGAGGTTTTCCCGGATTTTTTTTAGTGAAAAAATGCACCGATCTCTTCATATAAGAAACCATTTTGTAGGTTTTATAATTCTCTTGAAAGATTTTATTGATTGTGAAACGATTTCTCGCATACTTTTTGATATATTAGCAAAGAAACAAAAAAGTTGTGACTTTTTTTCAATATTTCTTGTTCGAAAAATGTCACAAAGAGATTTTGCTGTGGCGAAAACCGAGGTTTTCATTACGAACTATATTATAAAAAGTAGTAGAGGCCGTAATCATAAAAAACTGCTATTTCCCTTATTTAGGCATATTTAAACATTCGATGATTCATTTAAAGGTACTCGAAAAATATTTTTTTGCGTTTCGTAGTAGGAGTTGGGGGAAAAAGGGGAGGGCGTAAGAATTTTTTTTTTATAAAACAGCACAATATTGTGCCGGAAAATATTGCTACGGGTTCAAAAATAAATAGTCTAATCTGCGCAAGGGGTGATTTCAACGACCCCTAGCAGCAAAACTGTTAATTTTTTTGGGTTGGTGCAATGGTAATATTGGTTGAGAATAACATGGACTTCATCATACCAAAAATTCAAAAAAATCCACCGGTACCCAAATTCCATAAGGAGTTTGCGGAGTCCTTTATTATACTACTCGCCATCAAAAATGTCACAATTTTGTATTAGGTTTTGTTTTTTAATTGGTTTTATTTATTAATCAATAAATTTCATCTATATTTTGTTTTTTGAAAATGGTGAAGTTGTAATAAATTAATTAGTGCGTATCACAGTTTTGACCAAAGTTATGTGTTGTGTCACTTCCGAAACAGAAATAGTATATTAAAGTATGTATAAGTCGTTCTCAAAAAATCATTTGAAATCGTTTGAAAGACCAGTTATCCACGAATACTCTACGCCATTTTTTTTTTAAATCATAAATACTCGCAAAAATCTAATGATTCGTATAAACAAGAATATGACAGTTCCACAAATGGATGAAAGAGGTAACAAGATATAAATGAACGAGTAGTGCTGCCTTGCATTTGTTAGTAATATGAAAACTTACAAAAAACTTGGAACCAAGTCTCACATTTTGGTTCCAAGTTTCGTATATTTCAAAATTGTAACTAGTGTTTTTCTACTGATTTCAGTTTAACCCCTGTATTACTTCAACTGAAGACAAGCATTACTATGCTCGAAAACATGTTTTTGACTTTCTTGTAACGCAGACACTTTGACAAGTTGCTTGCCATAGCTGCGTTCGCCCTTGCCCTTGGGGTGAAATATATATTGTGGAGACGACTTCGAGTTTTACTTAACTTTATTACATTGCAACTCCACTTTGAGTACGGACTACTTCCTTCAAATGTAAACTAATCAAAAATGCGCATTTCAGCATGAGCGGAATAATAATAATTATAATCGCTAATTGATAACATTTAAGTATGATATTTTCGGTTTCCAATGAATAAACTCCGTTTATAATATGCAATAAAATTTCGGAATTATTTCATAAAGAAACGGCTCAAAGACGCAATGCATGATTATCCCTGCTGATGAGTATCAGATCCAACAAGTAATATTACTACCTTGACCATAGAAATGTTTTCTCGAAGATTTTGAAGACTGTCTCTTTGATTGTAGAGGAGTTGACCAGATCCAGTTTGAAATATTTCGTTAATTATTGAATTCATGATGAGAGCAGTAACGTTGTTAGTCAATCATTAGACCTGGGCGGTGGTGGCCGTGCTGGTAGAGCGTTCGCTTTTAAATATTGAGGTCGAGGGTATAAGTTCCAGCATGGTCAACGGTCTCGTTCACGGCATCATACGTCAAAAGTCTCTCAGATAGGTACTTCTGAGAAAGAGGTGCAAACGGTTGAGGAAGATAACAACCCAAAAACGGAGTGTTAACCACACGAAGAGCGATGAAAAGGTGGTTTTATTTACCTGTATCCCGGTGTCCAAAAAAGAATAACGGGTGGTTTGGGAGTTTTAATATTCTTTGTGTTCAAATCTTGCTGAGACAGAGACGCTGTCAATTGTATTTTAGACAAAGATGGTGACATCTGAAGCTCTTTGGGCGTGAAATTCAAAGTGACTTCGGAAACCGCCCTTTTCAGCTGCATAGAGTACTTCATTCCCTTCGATAAATTCCACTGTCCAAATCCATACAAAAACATGGGTTTGGTTGCTAAACCATACCTTCTTCTATGCTTCATTTTATACTTATCGGGGTCTGTGACTTTGTAAAATTCCCAAGCCAATACTGCTGATTCGGCAAGTTGTTCGTAGTTTATCATCGTCGATACACTAGGTGTTGTAGAAAGGTCTCTTAACAGTTGGCTGTATCTGCGTGGAACAACGTAGTCTTCTACTGTTAAGAAGAGTCCTGTATGACAACCTTCATTCACGCCATATCCAAAACGGTTGACCTGAAACCAATCGAATTAGACTGAAGAAAATGATGTGTTATCCAGTGCGGCTTTTTTAGCCTCCCCCCCTGTTAACTTTTGAACGGTTTGACTTACAGGCAAGAATCAAGAATGATTTCACCGATACTACTTCCTGGAATAAAAACATTCATTACTTGATAGGATGGGGAGGCATTTCAAATGTCAAGTGACACATCGTTAAAAAGAGAATTCATTTCTCTTTTCAATCATCTACATTTTTTTGAATTGCGGTTCTCATATGGCTGAGTTCAAGATGAGTGGACAATAGACCAAGTCGCCACCGCAACCGCAAAAAGGGTATTATATTGTTTCCCATACCACCTAATTCTTTATTTTTGATAAAGTTTGAAACCAGTAGCCTGACCTACTCCTATTAATATGCATGTGATTTCTCCGATGGCAGTTTCCGTCTAAATAGTATATTGTATATCAAGGACTAAAGTGAATGTTTTAATCCCGCACGTGATGTTTATTGCCTGAGGGCTCGTAGAGCCCGTCGGCCAATAATCACGTAAGGGATAAAATATCTCTTTAGTCCTGAGGCATAAACGCTATTTTTTGCACTTCCCAGTATTATAACTTTCAACATTGATACAATTAATAATTTTGATGAGTTATATGAACACGGTACTTGGATTACTCAGAATGTAACGTTATAGCAACAGTGTCAACATTATTTTTCAATTCAGTGACATTTCTATTAATATTGACAAATAATCGCCCATTTAGTTTCATCAATTGTAATAATGTTAGATCACTTACAATGTTGATTCAATCAATAAAGATTTATAATGGAATATTTCCTAATTTTTGTCCAAGTTATTGATAGTGTAGCTGCGGTAAAGTTTGATTTTTACTTTATGTCCCTAAGGATTTGAAATGCAACTTTATCTCCCTACGGAATGACAGATACATTTTAGTCCCTGTTATACGAGACTAAAGTTGGCACTTTAGTCCTGGAAGTGCAAAAAACAATTTATTGCCACTGTTTGAACATAATAATAATAATAATATGTTTACTTCACTTGTTAAAGAGTACAAAAAGAAGATAAGTACAATAACAAGGAGTACGTCAAAGAAAATATTTAGCATGCGTTATATAAAATACATCATGAAATACTAGAAAAATGTATGTCAAAAAGATATGAATAAATAAATAAATAAATCTTCGCAGATCAGGATTAAGCAAAACAAAACATGTTATGTCCAAGGCTAGTATAAGTTGACTTACAATATATCATCTTATATTTAGCAATATGTTATTAAAATTCATCGAGGGTATAATATGTAAAAGAGTTATTAATAAGAAAGTAACATATGCATGGTTCAATTAAAATAGTAAAATGTTAAATACATGGCAGATTCAATTAAAATAAATATTAAAATTCATCGAGGGTGTAGCAATTTTTCTCAATAAGGGCAGTTTTCAACCTCGCAGCGCTCGCATTCTATGAACTTCCACCAGGAAGAGACACGCTGTAACATTTGTTTCCATGGAAATGAAGTTGATGTCGAACTCCTGACCATTTATAGTCGGTAGCTGTACGTAGTATGATAATTTGTAACATTGTGACTGAGAATCCAGAACATGAGCATCATTCAGTTTCAAGAATTTCTAAAGTATATCATTTTAAATTAAAGGGAGATAACCTAAATGAAATATAACTGGATTTTTGGATCATGCATCATCACATTTCCAAAAGTATTTTCAAAAAATTGATCAGGATGAATATTTTGAATGATATTCTTTGAGTAAAATTTCCTTAAATATTTTTTTAATGATTTCCAGCGCTCACGACTTGGCAACATTGGCGCATTTCTGCAAGGTTCAAATTTCATTGCCCAATCATCTAACTTAATAATGTGATATCCATAGAACTATCCTCGTATCAGATTTCGATTTATCCAAATCGACCAAAACTTGCCAACGGCGCATTTCCGCAAAACAAAAAGACTATCATTAGAATAGGTTGAGGGTCCATAATCGAAATATTCAATTGTTTTTCACCTATTAGATTTCCACTACTCCGAAGTGACCAACTTGGCAACAGGGCATTTCTGCAAAACAAAAATAGCACTACTACAATTGGCCGAGGGCCCACAATCGCTACGTTCAATTGTTTTTCTATGTCAGATTTCCAGTAATCCAAGGTGATCAAACCGTGGCAACGGCGAATTTCCGCAAAACAAAAATAGTACCATTGGGATGGGTTGAGGGTCTATAATCGAGACGTACAACTGTTTCTTTCATATCAGATTGCCAGTAATCTGAACAGGTCAACTTGGCAACAGGGCATTTCCGCAAAACTAAAATGTTACCATAAGAATTGGCAGAGGGTCCACAATCGCGACGTTGAATTGTTTCTTCCATATCAGATTTCCAGTAAACCAAAGTTCAGCCGTGATAAATACATTTTGATCCTGAATTTGTCTTATTTCTTTAGTTTTTTTTCTTTGTAAACCCTACCCAAGTACGACTTTTTCACGAACTTTGGCTGCTTATATCTCAGAAACGACAAATACAATATCATTCAAACTTACAAATTTTCCTAACTACTCATCCCGTTATAACATAGTGACATATCAGCAGATTTGACAGAGAGCCAATTTCCTAATGTTTTCGTGCGAAGTCCTTTCTCCATGTAAATATAGGGACGCGTGAGGGAAAATGTATTTCCAGGGCCGTTGTCGATAGGGAATGTAATAATAATGAGTCCGTGATGATCAAGTATAAATACTAGAGCATACAGATTTTATTCAGAAAATTGCAAAAAAATTGTTCAACTCTTCAGTACCTATACAGGGTGATTCACGACGAATTGTACATAGTCCAACCATAAGTACTATGGACCAATGCCATTTCATATCTGGTATTGAAAAATGCCTTGTTTCGTTTTTGACGGATATACAGGGCGATATTTGAAAATATGTGAATTATTAAACGTTAAATATCTCTAAAAGTAAAAAACTCAGGCATATGAAATTTTCCACACTGAAAATGCTTCCTGAGTACAATAAAATAGTTTTTGAAAAAAAAATTATTTCAGGTCCGGACTTAGTTTTTTTTAGATTTTCATTGTTTTTTTAAAAACAGCACCCTGTAAGCAACATCAGGACCATACTAAGCAACAGTTGAAAAAAATTGAACGCGGAAGTTTTTGTTTTCTGCAGAAAAAAATTGCACTTTCAAAAATACTATAATTTTAATGGATTCACATTCCGCTTATGACTGATGCGGCACTACATCGATAACACATCATAATTTTTCAACAGAAATTATAAGGAAAGTTCATAATACAAGAGATAAAGTATTATTCAACCAACCGTTAAAATTCCAGGGTCGTATTTATTTTTTTAATGTTTTTATTGATCCAGTATAAACAACACCCTGAAAAGCGGGTTGAATAGATTTTCTTTCTGTCACGTCAATGCGGATGGTACTATAGAAAAAACTTTTTTTTTAAATAGTGCAAATGTATTTTTTTCTACCATGGCTAATACAGCACTACATTGAAAAAAACATTTATTTAATATAAAATCGTTCGGAAAGTATTACTTACTCGATTTAAAGATTGATATTACAGGTCCTAACTTATTTAACGTTCTAATTGGTTTTGTAAAAACAATACCCTGTCACCTTGGAGGCTGGCTAATACTAAGTACTTGAGCAAAATTAATCAAAGAAGATCAACGTGAAATGTTTAAAAACTTATTGATTTCTATTTGGCAAGTAAAACAAAACCTTTCGTATCCAATAAAGATGGCAGCCGACTCCGTTTTATTTTTCTACGGGACACTTTTTAAAGTTTGCTGCTGACCGTCACCATAAGAAATACATGAACAACTATTATTGTGAAAAATGGAATGTAGAGTGCAATTACAGACATACAAATACTGAAATCAGTTTTCTAGAAAATGTAATTCAGTTGACTCAACGATAACAATAAAATATTAAATAAAACTACCTAAAATTGACCTAAGCTGATTTAGTTTTAAATAAACACGAAAGTTTTTGTTTTCTACAAAAAAAATGGAATATTTTGAAAAGGATAAGTTTAAAGGATACTCATTCTGCTTATAACTGATGCGGCACTACATCGATAGCACATTATCATGTTTCAACAAAAACTTTAACGAAAGTTCATATTACTCAAGATAAAGTATTTCAATCTACCGTTGAAATTCCAGGCCGTATTTTTTTTCAAGTATTTATTGATCCTGTAAAAATAACACCCAGTAAATGGAGTTGAACAAATTTTCTTACTGTCACGTCAAATATGATGATGATACTAACTGAAATAAATAGACACCATTTGCCATAGAAGAAACTATTACTTTTGAAAACAGTTCAAATGCAAGTAGGCTTTTAATTCGCTTTGAAAAACAAATAAAGCAACTGGTGACAGAAGCTCGGGTATCCATTTTGACAGTTTGAGTTGGTCATTCAGCACGATGCCTCATCAGTTTACTTACGCAGAATACGCAGATATCATTTTTGTATACGGATGTTGTAATGGAAATGCCAGAGCAGCAGTCAGGGAGTACCGAAGAAGATTCCCACATAGAAGAGTACCGAACCACCAAACGTTTAACAACGTTTTTACGCACCTGCGAGAAACGGGAAAATTTCCTTCTGGTACTGCAGAACGTGGTGAGCGACTGACTGAAGACCAAAAAGAGCATATTTTAGAAATGGTTAATCAAAATGATAAGATAAGTACCCGGCGAATATCCAGCATTTTGCACATTTCCCAGTCCACAGTTTTCAGGACGTTGAAGAAAGATCTCCTCCATCCCTATCACCCCCAACTGGTGCAGAGACTGCATCCGGGAGATAATCTTCCACGTTTGCGATTATGCAGGTGGATCTCTGCAAATAGAAGATACATTTATCAGATATTGTTTTGCGATGAAGCCCAGTTCACGAAAGACGGCATAAACAATTCCAGAAATAATCACAACTGGAGACATGAAAATCCACATGTTATAAAGCAAACTAGGTAGATCTCAAGTTAGATTCTCTGTCAACGTTTGGGCAGGTATCATCGGTAATAAATTAGTGGGTCCTTATTTTTTGAACGATAGATTGAGTGGGCAGGAGTACCTTGATTTTCTGGAGAATGTTCTCCCTGTTCTTCTGGAAGATGAGGAAGTCAATGTGAGAGATATGAGATTTCAACACGATGGAGCAGGACCTCATTCAACCAGGGCAGTTAATCAGTTTCTCAATCAAAATTTTCCCAATAGATGGATGGGACGTGGTGGGCCGATTCCCTGGCCGGCGAGATCACCTGACCTTACCCCACTAGATTATTATTTGTGGGGCGTTTTGAAAGGCAGTATATGAGGTAGAGATTACAACAAGAGAACAGCTACGTGAGAGAATAATTGAAGCATTTCTCTTCACAAGAAGGCATCCAGATCAGATAAGAAAAGCCGTAAGGAATATCTTGAAAAGAGAAAGGAAATACCGGGAGGCGAATGGATGGCATTTTGAATATAAACTCAAATCCGATTAGGTCTCTTTTAAGTAGTGTTTATTTGTTATTGTTATCGTTGAGTCAACTAAATAAAATTTTCTAGAAAACTGAATTTGTTATTTGTATGTCTGTAATTGCACTTACTCTCCGTTCCATTTTTCACAATAACGGTTGTTGAAGTTGACTAAAACATTTTCATGTATTTCTTACGGTGACGGTTAGCAGCAAACTTTAAAAATTGTCCCGTAGAAAAATAAAAGTGAGTTTAGCTCCATCTTTTACATTTGATCGGCTGCCATCTTTATTGGATACAACATCCGGGGTTTTGTTTTACTTGCAGGATAGAAATCAATTAGTTTTTGAATATTTTACGTTGATTTTCTTTAGTTAATTTTGCTCAGGCATTTAGTATTAGCCAGCCTCCAAGGTGCCAGGGTATTATTTTTACAAAACCAATTAGAACGTTAAATAAGTAAGGACCTGTTATATCAATCTTTAAATCGAGTAAGTAATACTTTCCGAACGATTTTATTTTAAATAAATGTGTTTTTCAATGTAGTACTGTATTAGCCATGGTAGAAAAAAATACATTTGCACTGTTTAAAAATAAAGTTTTTTCTATCGTACCATCCGCTTCGACGTGACAGAAAGAAAATCTATTCAACCCGCTTTTCAGGGTGTTGTTTATACTGGATCAATAAAAACATAAAAAAAATAAATACGACCCTGGAATTTTAACGGTTGGTTGAATAATACTTTATCTCTTGTATTATGACCTTTCCTCATAATTTCTGTTGAAAAATTATGATGTGTTATCGATGTAGTGCCGCATCAGTCATAAGCGGAATGTGAATCCATTAAAATTATAGTATTTTTGAAAGTGCAATTTTTTTCTGCAGAAAACAAAAACTTCCGCGTTCAATTTTTTTCAACTGTTGCTCAGTATGGTCCTTAAGCTTCAAAGTGAGAAAAATAAAATTTGCCTGATGTTGCTTTTTAAAAAACCAATGAAAATCTAAAAAAAACTAAGTCCGGCCCTGAAATAATTTTTTTTTCAAAAACTATTTTATTGAGCTCAGGAAGCATTTTCAGTGTGGAAAATTTCATATGCCTGAGTTTTTTACTTTTAGAGATATTTAACGTTTAATAATTCACATATTTTCAAATATCGCCCTGTATATCCGTCAAAAACGAAACAAGGCATTTTTCAATACCAGATATGAAATGGCATTGGTCCATAGTACTTATGGTTGGACTATGTACAATTCGTCGTGGAAAAATATTTCTAGAAAAAAGTTTTTGCATGACCGATAAACTAAAAATCGATTTTGACGCATGTCACGTGACCACTAGTATGGCAGCATATTGGAAAAAAATACCATGAAAAGGCCAAAAGTGGAATGAGATGGCAAGATATCAAAAAAAGTTATTTGAAAAAGTTGCTTGGGATTAAATTTTATACTCACATTCAGAGTTTCATGGAATAAATCTAAAAAATTTGACATTGCAATTGTTTTTGAATATTTTCCGATATCTGTCAGAGAATGGCGTGACTGTAGTGGAACATTTATATTTTGATGATAATGACAGAACTTTCCCATTTTCTGCATCCCAGATGGCACTAAATTGAAAAATATGGTTTTTGGCACAACCCTCTCTGTAACATTGGTTCGTATTTAACAGTTATATCAGTTTTCCAAGATTATTGTGGTGATATAGCAATCTAGAAACATTCTGGTTCTCTGATTATAATCAAATTTTGATGACAACGTGCATGAGCGTTTCAATTTGCACATAAACTAGAAAATAGTGCGTCAAATTAAAGAGGCATAAAGTTTATATGCAAAGTGAAACGCTCATGCGGCATCATCATTGAAACTTGATCATAATCAGGAAACATGATATTCCTAGATTGCCATATCATCACAGCAGTCTTGGGATTCTGATATAACTGTTAGATTTGAACCAATGTAACAGCGAGGGTTCTGGCAAAAACCAAATTTTTCAATTCAATGCCATCTAGTTCGGGGAAAATGAGAAAGTTCTGTCATTATCATCGAAATATGAATGTTCTTCTGCAGTCAAGCCATTCAGAAAAAATCTTTGATTTTTGTAAGGAGATCGGAAGATATTTAAAAAAATGCAATTTCAATTTTTTTTTGCTGTATTGCTTAAAGCGAATAAAATTAAATTCCAATTAACTTTTTTTGATATCTTGCCATCTTACCCTACTTTTGACCTCTTCATGGTATTTTTTCCAATTTTCCGCCATACTAGCGGTCACGTGACATCTGTCAAAATTGATTTTAAGGTTATCGGACATGCACAAACTTTTCTCCAGAAATCTTTTTCTGATACTCTCACAACAAGCCTTTTTCCCATATTGAGGGCCAAAACGCAGTTCCTCGTATGAGACAAAAACGTAATTTTACAGAAGACACAAATACGAGCTGCTGCGTACAAAATTTTGTAATTTCTGTTACAAGGAACTATTTATTCGGAATTACAGATTTCTGTTCAGATTATCAAGAATCATCTCTTGGGCGACAGATAGAGCCAGCACTTACAAATTTAATGGTATTATAATATCTCATTTTCGACAATATTGCTACATACGAGGTACTGTGTTTTGGCCCTCGATATGGTACCTCCTTTTTGGCGGTCACTGTAGGTACATTTTGGTGAATTGATACATTACAGACTTCTTTACTATTTCAAATGCTGGCTCAACTTTCGTTTAGCTGAAATCAGTTACATAAAAACTGTTGCCATGGCAACCGTTGCTAGGGTAACGACAATACAAACACCCGATTCCCATGGTGCGGAAATGCATGGTTGCCAAATTGTCCACTTTAGTTTAGCTGAAATCAGTTATGAAAAAAAGGTTACCTTGGTAACCGTTGTTAGGGTGAAGAGTAAACGAAAATGCCATTCCTGTTATGCGGAAATGCCAAGTTGGGCAAGCTATAGGTCAACTGAAATCAGTTATGGAAAAACTGTTGCCATAGAAACCGTTGCTATGACCACAAGTAAACAAAAACCCGATTCCCATGGTGCGGAATGCATGGTTGCCAAATTGTCTGCTTTACTTTAGCTGAAATTTGTTATGCAAAAAATGTAGCCATAATAGTCGTTATGGTGAAGAGTGAACGAAAATGGCATTCCTGTTTAGCGGAAATGCGAGATTGCCAAGTTGGGCAAGTTATTGTTTAACAGCAATTGGTTATGGAAAAAGTGTGACAACCATCGCTGTGATCACATAATGATGAGTACAAAAAACCCTAACTTCCGTGTTGCGGAAATGCATGGTTGCCAAATTATTGCTGTTACCAAAATAGGGGCGCTTGAAAAATATTTATGGAAATTGCTGTTAAATAATATCAAAATGAAAACTCACTCATCTAAAGGCGCATCGCTCAAAAAGATTATTTAAATAAGTATTTAAATTTGTCAATCTTACTTTGATCACGAATGAGCAAAGCAATCGCTTGCCCAACAGGCCACACACTATAAATGATCAAGAGCTTTTTCATAAATTTGAGAAAATGACAAAGTAGTAACATGAAGGTGAGACGGTCCGGCCGACATTTCGCAAATCCGCGCGCGCGGATTTGCGAAATGTCGGTCCAACCCGCTCGCTTCGCTCTCGTGCCTTGTGGTATAGTCCTAATATCTCAAATTACTATATGGGTTCGCAATGAATCCAACGTATGACTGAATTATAAATATATTATTCTCCACCGTGAACTCGTCTCTTCTGAAACAATTTCAACATCAAGGTTAAGTTCAGTTAGTTCAGGACAGATAAGGTTGGGAAAGAGTTTTTTCATCACCTGGAGGAAATTGACAAAGTAGTTACATGAACGCAAGTGCGTCCGGCCGATATTTCGCAAATCCATGCGCGCATTTGCGAAATGTCGTGGATTTGCGGAATGTCGGCCGGACGCTCGCTTCAATCGCGTTTGGTTGGTTCAGAATCTAATATTTTAAATTTGTCTGTTATTTTGCAGTGAATGAATTTTTGATCCATTTCTAAATTAACTACCCGCAATTGGTGTAAACAGTGCATGTACCTCTTCCGAAGCAGTAAGGATCAGTTTGGTTATTTCAATGTCCAGCGTAGCTTTAGCCGAGAAAGTAGTTGTTTTCTGTTAGATATTACGAAAAAATCACTTCATTTAATTTGAACTATCTGAAAGAAAGTAGTTGTTTTCTGTTAGATAATACGAAAAAATTACTTTATTTAATTTGAACTATCTGAATGAGAATGCAAACTATCAGTTAATGGATTTTTTATAAGTTATAGGGTCTTTCCACAATATCTATCAGATGTAGTTCAGTGTCCAGCGTATTACATTACAGTATTACAGAAAAACAGCTTAATTTTTATTTTAGGTTGTTCCCATTTCCAGTGGAGTCATGGTTTTTTCTATTGAGAATGTTTCCCTTTTCAAGTTTCAATTTATTTTCAACTTGATAATTTGGCAACGGCGTATTTTTCAAAAATGGAAATCGGTTTTTCATTCCACTCATCCTAAGGATGGTTGCCACGGCATCAACTTTTCTTAATTGATTTGAGCTAAAATAAAGCAGAAAATTTGGCAACTACGCATTTCCGCACCATGGAAATTGGGTTTTTGTTTACTTGTGATCAAAGAAACTGTTGTGGTAACCTTTTTTCTATAACTAATTTCAGCTAAACTAAAGCAGACAACTTGGCAACCACGAATTTCCGCACCATAGGAATCGGTTTTCTGTATTCTTGTTACCATAGCAACGGTTGCCATGGCAACGGTTTTTCCATAACTGATTTCAAGTAAACGATAATTGACCCCAAATGCTTCACCCTCAGCAGTTTCCAATATTGGAGCGAACGAACGATTCTATACCTTCCACCCATTGTTTGTCAGCTTGGGGCCTTTCCAACCCGCTTCTTTATATTTCCATTTGGTTGATGAATAACACAGATTTCGAGCTTATAACCTAGGGAGACATTTCACGGATCAAAATTGAAGAAGTGATAGCAACAATTTACTATTATGACAATCCATTTCTCACGATGTTCTCGGAACAAAAGAGAATTTATCTTTTTGCGTGAATCTGGTGATAAAAAAGTACTTTCCATAGGCATCTCCTCCTTAAGTGTGGGAAGAAACACATTCGTTCTTTACAAAAAAAATTACCGCCTATTATTCCTGCAAGATTCATTTTACTAAAGATACCAACCTGTACAGAATCTCCAATACTGAGATCATTTTCTTCCATGTACGTGATAATTTCCGGATATTTCCTTTTCACAACAATTCTTGAAACTTCAGGAGTTGGTTTGATGAAATCATCTATAGCAGGTGATGTGGAGACGGGATGATAATCTCCACTTTCGAAATGTTTTCCAAGGTACAGATGTCTATCTGTCCATTTGCTTTTAAATTTTACCTGCGTGTTTATTGTCTCAGTCATGGAATTCGTGTCACAGGCTGAATTTGGCCCGAACTGACACCAGAGTTGCTTGATACCATTAACAGCTACAAATTTCTTATCTAGAAGGTACAGTGTGCTGCCGGTTGAGGAAGTACCCACAGACGTTTCGGAGCGCGAAGATCCACTTTCAGCAGGACAAAGAAATCTCACCCTCTCACACCATAGATTCCAGAACATAGCCCGTTTCTCGAATCCCCCAAGTTCAAAATACAGTACTCTATTATTGCAGAACCTCGCTTTGAGTGCTTGAGTCTTCTTCGTTCTGTATACACTGAGATTGACGCATTCCACGGGATAGATAGCGATAAGTTCGAAAGTTTCTATTACCGGATCTATTACAGGAGAATATGTGAAATTGACATATTCGACTGGTGGCAAAACATCTGTAGCCAGAACTAATTTAGAAGGGGTTAAGCCTAGATGTACTTGGCGAATTCCTGTGCCATCTTTGGTGGTTTGAGCAAATGGACTTTCAATTAGTACCATGTCTTCAAAATCGCTGTACTCTGAGAATAACAGTTTCTGAACTCTGTTATCCGACATGACTTGAATTTTGTAGGGAAAAACAATAGGTTCATGATAAAGTTTTGGAGAACTGTTCGACTTTCATATGATTGTCACTTGAAAATTCACATAACTGACAGTTCAACAGAGATGTTTCCTTGACTTTCCTTTGGTAGTTACAATACAAAATTGACATCCAATCAATTTACATAACCAATTCTCATAAACACAGAACTGTCGATAAGAACTCCACTTGTAGTCCAGTTAAGTTAAACATGAGAAGAGGGTCGTGCTTGCAAAAGATCCGGTCATTCTGAATTTTTTATATGTTGTTAGGGCCCAAACCAATATCAAAATACCAGGTGTGCAATTTCCAAAGTGCTGTGCGAGCGGAGGTTTACCCAAAAATAAATAAAATTTTACGATTTTATAATTTTTTGTTCAATATCTCAGTGACGAACGGGTCTGACCGATATCACACTACATACTTACAGAGTAGACTAAATTTGCTACAATTAAAAATCAAAGCGAGCTCTATACAGCTATTGGTTCCCAGGATACAGTTCTTCCAAGAGGCCATTTTTTCCAAAAGATGAATTTTTTTGAAATGGTCACTTATTTTGTGAATTATCTTCTTAAATAAGCAACTCCCGTCAAATATCATCTGATATGGAGTTGTAGTGAATTTAATTACCTTTCAGACCAGATGGGTACCTGTAGACCCAGTGGTTCTCTCAGAATCGGCAGATAACCAATAACAGTCATAAGTGGGTTTTGTGGAGAAATGCAAATCAACTGTTCTCAAGTGTTTCCATTGTTTTACATACCAACATACTAAAATGCTTGTTCAAACATCGTGTTACTTACTAAATATAAGGATAAATAACATTTACACAAAAAATAATACTAATATAAATTATGTAGGTATAATGTTTGGGTTGCCAAATCATGCCTTTATTTTTATTCTAGATGGCCCTGGCTTTGGCACGCACGAAGATGATGTCTCGATGGCAGTGATATACGCTGGGAGAGGCGCCCAGTCAGTAGTCGGTTCATCTTCATCCAGCATGTCAGCTCCACATCCGAGACATTAATGCACAATTTGCCACCGCATGACTGGCAGAGGACTGAGCATTGGAGCCTAGCCTTTCTGCACGAGAAGCTTCCAGAGCACTCTCTCTTGCACATACATGAAATATCTCACAGAAGGATAGGACGTTTGATATGGTGTTGTGGATGGGGGTGAGTCGCTGAGAAGACGTTTTCCACCCTCAATCAGTGGGATTCAAGTTGACTCCTTTTGAGTCCATTTGCAGATGCATTCCGAGAAAATCCCTGACGTCGCAATGATAGACAAAGAAATTTGTAATGCCATTTAAAAGACAGATTTATAGTATTTCTTTTACTTCCTCATGCCTTAAAATTATACAGGATGGTCGAAAAATCTTTTTCATACGGAACTAATCGAATATAACTTTAGCTTTCTTTCAAAAGGAACACTCTATATATTTTTCGAAAATGTGACGTAGAATATGGTGTAGAATAGGATTCATAAACAATTTTTGATTGTAGATCCCTAAGCTGATTTGTAACCATTTTAGAATTATTAAACTCTAAAAATTGTAAGTAGCTAGAGCGCACTGTATAAATAACCAAACCAACACCCTTAATACTTTTAATAATATTCCATATTAGTGACTGTCTTCATTTTGATCAATCAGAATAGTGATGATTATCTAGGATTACGTTTTGTGTTGTTTAACAATGAAGAACAAATGAGAGGCTTCTAGCGCCAAAACTAGCCTATAAAAAAAGTTGTGCTTATTGAACTTTTTGTTTGAAATGACTTGAGCTATAACATATCAAGAATTTAGCCAATTTAACAGGGGGCCAATTTCCCTATTAAAGTGTGCGGTATCCTTTGTAATTTTTTTCACAACTTTTTGTTCAAAAAATTCCACAAAGCGATTTTTCTGTGGCAAATACCAATATAAACGCGCTCTTTGTACGAACGACTTGATTGCGAATGTTTTCTTGTTTACATTTGCTCCAGAGTCACCCGATGGATAGAGTCACGTCAGAATAAGCTCATTGTCACCTCTATGGGTTACTTCAACAGAATATGGAATAATCATGAATATATATATATATATATATATATATATATATATATATATATATATATATATATATATATATATATATATATATATATATAAAAGAAAGTTACTTATGACATCTACAGTCACTAGTTGAAACTTAATTTGACACGAACCAAGGAATCCAAAGTAGAGGTTTGTCTACAAATTGACAGGCAGCCAACACTTCGTTGTTCTCACCAACCCAAGGTTCAATCAAGTTTCTAGTACGTTATGAGGAACGCAGCAGAATCCAAGTGAAAATAGAGTATATTTCGTTTTAATTCCGAGAGTTCCAACCTTTGACAGCTGTTTCGTGCTAACGCACTCATCAGAAAGGATTTATGGAGCTCTCGAAATCAAAACGAATCCACTCAAGAATTAGTACCGCGAAGGCAAGACAGATATATAACAGAAAGTTACTTATGACATCTACAGTCACTAGTTGAAACTTAATTTGACACGAACCAAGGAATCCAAAGTAGAGGTTTGTCTACAAATTAACAGGCAGCCAACACTTCGTCAGAACAACGAAGTGTTGGCCTGCCTGTCAATTTGTAGACAAACCTCTACTTTGGATTCCTTGGTTCGTGTCAAATTGAGTTTCAACTAGTGACTGTATATGTCATAAGTAGAGTAAATATGAGAGAGCCAAAAGATTCAAGGTCAAAACCCATGAGAGAACAAAATGATTCAAGATCAAAACGTATGAGAGAGCAACGGGAGGTACACGTCAGCAGAAAGTGCACGTGTCAGGTATCAGATTACATTTGATAACATCCGATCAACGAAATTTGATACGGGTTCAATGACCTCTTTCAAGGTCACGTGTTGGGTATCAGATTACATGGAATTCGATGACGCAGTAGTTCCGGTCAGCGAAATTCTATATGGGTTCAATGACCTATTTCAAAATGGAAGCACGTGTCAGGTATCAGATTACATTTGATAACATCCGATCAACGAAATTTGATACGGGTCCAATGACCTCTTTCAAGGTCACGTGTCAGGCATTCCTGGAATTCGATGACGCAATAGTTCCGGTCAGCGAAATTCTATATGGGTTCAATGATGTACTGATTTCTACTATTTTCGTATATTTTTTAAATCTGGCAACACCGTCGAAAAGATCACTCGATATGAAAGAGTTGTCAGTTTTGACAGTAGCATTCAAAATAAAGTCACACAGTTGTATGTTTCGTTTATGAATAAAAACTCATTTTCAATCATTCAATTCATTCAACTTCAATCCCAATCAACGTAGATTGTAAAGTGAAAAGGCTCACGATACAATACATGGTCCTTCGAGCCGGATATATAAGTAACGTGAATCAGCGAAAAATAGAAGAATCAACTGTCATCAATTTGTCACATCGATCAACAACAGTCACTCAGGTCCTTCGCAGCTTTTTGCACATCAGACAAATCATCAAGAAGAATACATAAGAAGATCATATTCATTGCACGGATACAACAGAACGCCGGTCAGTGGGCAGAAAGCATTGAGGTATTTCTCGATTCCTTTCCTTATTTCCTCATATTCATCCTCCTCAATTTGTTTGCTTTGCGTAAGTTTTCATATGTAAAATGGATGCGAAAAAACTCAAATCATTAAATCAAAAACAAGCAGCTGTCAAAAGTAAACTTGCGAGATTTTCAAATTTCTTGGTGGATTTGACAGATGCTTCGAAACTCAATGAACTAAACGTCATATTAGAAAAAGCTGAGCTTCTCTGGAATGATTTTGATACCGTTCAGTCAGAATTAGAATTACTAGATGAAACAAAAGATCATACGGAAGATAGAATTGATTTTGAAAATTCTTATTTTGAATTAGTCACTCGAGCTAGGGATTTGGTGAAATCATTTTCAGTTCAACACGTAAGTAAAAATACTCCTTCAAATAGTACAATCTATGCTCTCAACTATGATTCAAATGTTCAATCTAATAGTACAAACTTGCCAAAACTGAATTTACCTGAATTTCACGGATCATATGAAAAATGGTTGCAGTTCTCAGATACGTATAAGGCAATGATACATAACTGTAGTTCAATTAGTAACATTCAGAAATTCTGGTATTTAAAATCATGTCTCAAAGGTGAGGCGGCTAACGTTATAACAGCTTTGGAGGTATCTGAAGCAAATTATACCAAAGCTTGGGATCTAATATGTGAGCGTTATGAAAACAAACGTGTCATAATACAATCTCATCTCAAGGCCATATTCGATATACAGGGCATTAAAAAAGAATCATATTTTCAACTCCGAAATATCATAGACACCGTTAATCAACATCTCAGAAATTTAGAATCCCTAGGGTTACCAGTGAATCAATGGGATACAATCATTATATATCTCGTTTCATCCAAACTAGATGCCACAACTAAGAGGGAGTGGGAGGAATATGCCTTGAAACTCAAGAAAGTGTTACCAACGTTCAAGGAATTCACAATTTTCTTGAATCAAAGGTGTCAATTGCTTGAGGGATTATACTCTAATATCAAAGGTACTCAATCCTCACTGAAATATTTGTCAAAAAATAAGTCAGGTAATGGTGCATCATACGTCGCCACTACAGGGCCATCGTGTATTCTTTGTCACAAAGATCATTACATATTTGCATGTAGCGACTTTTTGAAATTAAATTCCCATCAGCGCTTAGCTGAAATACGAAAGCTCAAGGCTTGTATCAACTGTTTACGTAAAGGTCACCAGTTGAACGAATGCAAAAATCAATTTGTTTGTAAAAAATGTTCGAACAGGCACAATACACTGTTGCATCTAGAAAGGGAGCAGAGTCGAAACAATCCAAATAATGATACACTGGCTCCTACACCAAATGATGTAAATGTGCAAGATCACTCAGAAACAGTATCACATGGATCTCAGTCAACCTTTGCTGCGTGTACTGCAAGGAATACTAATTTGGATCCATATGTCCTACTCTCAACAGCGAATGTGTTAATTATTGACACATTTGGTAAATCTCATAAATGTAGGGCTATCCTCGATAATTGTTCTCAATCAAATTTCATTACACAAAAATTATTCAATATTTTGCAATTACCTGTTTCTAAGGTGACTCATTCAATTGAAGGGTTCGGCTCAAATTTGACATCGGTGATACAAAAAACCATTGCTACAATCAAATCAACCACAAGTTCATATGTTGGTCGAGATATAACATTTTTAATTTCGAATAAAATCACGAAAGATTTACCTGCTTTTTCTTTCGATATGAATCATCTCAATATTCCTAATAATATAGTCTTGGCTGATGAAAATTTCAATAAAACTGGTCCAATTGATATGCTAATTGGAGCTTCAGTTTTTTGGGAATTAATGTGCATTGGTCGGATAAATCTCATTAAAACTCATACAGTATTGCAAAAAACCCGGCTTGGTTGGATATTATCAGGTCCATTGCCATTGTTTCGATCAAATATTTCAAACACAACATGTTTCATCACGAAGGATAATAATGACATTCACGCGTTGCTTGAACGTTTCTGGAAACTTGAAGAATGTCAATCGTCAGTTGAATATTCTCAAGAGGAAGCGGATTGTGAAACACATTTTCTGAAAACTACTACTCGCGATGAGTCGGGAAGATTTGTTGTTAGTCTTCCGGTTAATGAAAATATAAATCAACTTGGAAACTCGTTCGAAACAGCTCTCAGGAGATTTTATGCAGTTGAAAAGAAATTCAATAAAAATCCAGAATTCAAACGGCAATATATTTCATTCATGTCTGAGTATGAAGCTTTCGGACACATGACCAAGGTAGATATCTCAAATGATAATCTGCAGGACATCATTTATTATTTACCACATCACGGTGTTTTGAAAACATCGAGCACTACAACAAAGTTGCGCGTCGTGTTTGACGGCTCTGCAAAGACCTCTAGCGGAATATCACTCAATGATGTTTTAAAGGTAGGTCCCACGATTCAAGATGACTTATTTACAATAGTCACAAGATTTCGCATCTATGAATATGTGGTGACTGGTGATATAGAAAAAATGTACCGTATGGTGGGTATAAAAGCTTCTCAGCGTGATCTACAGCGCATTGTGTGGCGCGCAGATCCATCCGAAAAACTCGATCATTTTCGATTGAATACAGCCACTTACGGAACGGCTAGTGCATCATTCCTTTGTATTAGGTCTCTTCATCAAGTAGCTACAGACAATATGGATAGGTATCCTGATGCTTGTAGAATTATCATGTCCAGTTTTTATGTCGATGATTTATTGACAGGGTTCAACTCGATAGAAGAGGGCAAACGAGTCATTTCAGAACTCATTCACATTCTCAGTTCTAGTGGTTTCAGTCTACGCAAATTTGTGTCAAACAATGACGATATTTTGCGGGAAATATCCACTGGAAGATCACAGTCATCTCATAAATTCATATCCGATGATAGAATCACAAAAACTCTTGGTTTAACTTGGAATTCCATTGAAGATAATTTTCAATATGTTTTAAATCCAAATCAATCATCTCATGTCACCAAGCGTACAATTCTGTCAACTGTTGCTCAAATCTTTGACCCCTTGGGCCTTGTAGGTCCATGTACAGTCAAGTCCAAGCTCATCGTTCAAAACCTTTGGAAGTTAGGCTTGAATTGGGATGAAAGCCTCCCAGTTGATTTACATCACTCATGGTTGGAATTTTCTAGACAACTCACAATTCTCAATCAATTTAAAATTCCCAGGCATGTAATCTGTCCGAATCCAAGTTCAATAGAATTACATGGCTTCGGGGATGCTTCCGAAAAAGCCTATGGTGCTTGTTGTTATTTTCGATCTATAGACCAGATAGGAAACATTCAATGTCATTTAGTGTGTGCCAAATCACGAGTTGCACCGCTTAAAATGATTTCTTTGCCCAAACTTGAGCTTTGCGCATCATTACTTCTCATTCAGTTAACACAAAGAGTTTTGAAGGCCATACATATTAATATCAATCATGTTCATTATTGGACTGACTCTACTATTGTTCTCTCATGGATTTCTACTGAACCTCACCGACTCAAAACATTTGTTGCCAATCGCATCACAGAAATTCAACATTTCTCTCATAAAGGTCAATGGTCTCATGTTTCTAGTGAAACAAACCCAGCAGACATCGTCTCACGTGGTCTGAATCCGGAAGAACTGAAAGAATGTCGAACTTGGTGGTTAGGACCACCCTGGATGTCCAAGGAAAAACAATATTGGCCAAAAAGTACATGTTTTGTAGACTCTAAAATACCTGAATTGAAAAATATCGATCACACATTGATCTCACAAACTCTTGATGCTGACATCATCGATCGATTTTCCTCTCTTACTAAGCTCCAACGAGTAATTGCTTATTGCTTACGGTTTGTAAATAATTCAAAACTTACGATTCCAATTACTCGCATATCAGGTCATTTAACAAATGCAGAACTTGAAAAATCATTAATCACTATTTGCAAAGTTGTTCAGCAATATTAATTTCCGCAAGAATTACATTTATTGAAAAAATCAAGACCACTTTTTCCAAAGAGTAACATTTTATCATTAAATCCATTTCTAGATGAGAACGGTCTCATCAGAGTCGGTGGAAGACTAAAAAATTCATACATTCCATATAACAATAAATATCCTATTTTATTACCAACAAAGGGTAACTTCACAAAATTAGTCATTCGATTAGAACATACAAAACAGTTACATGCAGGGATGCAAGCTACTTTAGCAGCAGTAAGATCTAACTTTTGGCCAATTAATGGTCGTAGCGCCGTTCGTGGAGTTTTACGCAATTGTATAGTTTGTTTCAGATGCAAACCAACTCAAACCCAATACCAGATGGGTAATATTCCTCAGGCACGCCTCAAACCACAGCGACCGTTTTTAACTACCGGAGTAGATTTTGCTGGCCCCTTTTATATTAAAGATGGCAAGACTAGGAATCGAAAAATTGTCAAATGCTATTTATGCGTATTTGTATGTTTTGTTACCAAGGCAGTCCATCTTGAACTGCCTGATGATCTCTCAACTGAATCATTTTTGAAATGTTTGATCAGATTCATATCTAGAAGGGGTATTTGTACTGAAATATATTCAGACAATGGTACAAACTTTGTCGGTGCTGAAAATGAACTGAAGGTTATAATTTCAAGCTTAAGAGAAGATTCAAACTTCAATGAATTCTTATCAATGAATAAAATAAATTGGCATTTCTCACCTCCATATGCACCCAATTTTGGAGGCCTTTGGGAAGCCTGTGTAAAATCCGCCAAATATCATCTCAAGAGAGTTCTTGGAAATTTCCACCTAACATATGAGGGCTTATACACTGTGATCACCACAGTTGAGGCTGTCCTTAATTCCCGACCTCTATTACCCTTGTCAAATGACCCTAATGATCTCTCTCCTTTGACACCCTCACACTTTCTCATTGGCGAGCCTCTTACCTCACTGCCTCAAACTGACGTAAGGAACATCCCGTCCAGTCGATTGTCTCATCTCAAGCAGATTCAACAGCAGTTGCAGCATTTTTGGCAGCGGTGGTCACACGAGTACATCTGCAGTCTTCAAGAGAGGTCCAAATGGAAGAAATCTCACCAAAATGTTGAAGTAGGATCCATGGTTTTACTCAAAGACAATAATTCACCTCCACTATGCTGGAAACTTGGACGCATAACCGAAGTGTTTCCCGGAAATGACGAAATAATTCGGGTTGTGAACGTTAAAACCGCAAATGGCGTACTGAAACGCCCAGTGTCAAAATTGTGTATCCTCCCAACAGACTGTTCATAATTTTAAATTACTGTTATAAACTCATGTAATAGTGACTCCATTTAATTCTTTATATTTCTATTTTGAAAGCTGAACCTTTCAAGGGGGCGCCATGTACTGATTTCTACTATTTTCGTATATTTTTTAAATCTGGCAACACCGTCGAAAAGATCACTCGATATGAAAGAGTTGTCAGTTTTGACAGTAGCATTCAAAATAAAGTCACACAGTTGTATGTTTCGTTTATGAATAAAAACTCATTTTCAATCATTCAATTCATTCAACTTCAATCCCAATCAACGTAGATTGTAAAGTGAAAAGGCTCACGATACAATACAAATGACCTATTTCAAAATGGAAGCAAGTGTCAGGTATCAGATTACATTTGATAACATCCGGTCAACGAAATTTGATACGGGTTCAATAACTTATTTCAATAAGTGCACGTGTCAGGCATTCCTGGAATTCGCTGACACCATAGTTCCGGTAGGCGAAATTTGATACGGGTTGAATGACCTCTTTCAAAATGAATGCACGTGTTGGGTATCAGATTACCTGGAATTTGCCGACGTCACGTTACAGACAAGTCTCGACAAGTAGGAGGAACTTGAAACGGGTTCAACGACCTCTCTCAAGGTCATGTTTACGTTGTTGCCAAATATCGAGAATGTTGATAGTCTAATAAAGAGTTGAACTAGAATATTGCCCCCACTACTGTTGATGTAATATATAAACCGATAACGATATCACAGCAGACGTTCTCTCGTCTAAATGAGTATTACCGAGTTCAAATTCAACTTGTCAAGCGAATATTTTTGCAAAGAAAAATCAAAAGTAGTATTGAGTGAAAGAAAATTCCCATTAAACAAATCTAAAAGTAAATTTGTTTTTGTGAATCTTTCATATGATTTGAATTTCACCCCCTGTATCGAAATTATTGGAAATAAGGGAGATCGAGTAATTTTCACAGAACATGAGTGGAAGTAGTTCTTGACACACCAAGGAGTCATTACCAATTATTTTTAGTCATCCGATCCACTGGATACTGTTGAAGACGATAGGTTTACCATTGAGTTCAGCCGATTTACAAACGGGCGAGTAGTCAAAATAAATAAAGATTACTCCTCAGTGTACTTGGGGTTTAAAACAGTCTGCAAGCTATGGGAACTCCTACTTCTAATTGAATATAGGGTAGATATTTTAAAAAGACAGCATTATGGACAATATTTCCAAGTTTTGAAAAAAGGAACCTGCAAGCTGAGTGGTGATGTATTGCAAAATGCTTTAGATTTGCTCCAGCCAGAAGTGAATACCAATAGTGAAAATATCAGTCTAACTCTGGAATTCATCCATCTTTACCCGGAAGTTTTCAGAACTGATTTGTCTGATAAACCATGAATAAGACGGTGACAATTGATGAAAGTCATAACAAGACTTATTATATGTACACTTGGAAATTTGCTTACAAGGATTCTCGGAAAATGTATTGGAATCATGCAGCAATCGATAGAATGCGCTTCGAGAGGCAAATATTAGAAACTTCTAAAATCATTGTCCTCATTTTGGATTCAGCACATAGAGAAATAATATTCAATAATAGATTTTGTGATTGATTTATAATATAAATATTGTATAAATAAAACTGTTTTGTGAATTTTATATTGTTTTATTTGAGAAATGTTATACAAAATCATCTTTTAATATCCACGAATTATACTCATTACTCAGACCAAACCATTTGATGTAGAGTTTGTCTCCTTTTTTTCTCAGAATTTTTTCAACCAGAAACACATCAGGATGTTTAGCTTTTTGAAGTTCTTCTTCATAGAAACCACCTTGGATGTCAACATCATTCTGATCTTTAAGAAAATACACAGCAGGATTCGACTGATAGACTTTTCTCACAGCGAAAATTTCATTGGACCAGTTTGGTGAATACCCTTTAGCAAATGCCTCTCGGTACTCACTTATTCTTACATGATCATTGATTTTAAATTTCCGTTTCCTTGGATCCACTGTTTTGAAATGGCTATACGTGTTTTTGAGTAAATACATCTCATGACATTTTTTAACATCTTTGGGTTTCATTCCTATTGTCCTGTGTACGGAATTGTTATAGTCAGAAACTATATGTGGTAGAATACCCAACCATTTGTAGCTTCCTTGTAGGCTGAATTGTTTCCACATTCTATTTTTTAAAGTTCTGTTTACTCGTTCAACTATACTAGCTTTCAAATTTGAAAAAGTTTTGTAATGGTTAATTTTCCACTCATCCATCAGTTGCTTGAATTTTCCGTTGTAGAACGCTTTTCCCATGTCTGTTTGTAGATTCCTGGTTGCAACTTTCATTTCTCTCAATATTTTTTGCATCGCATGAGTCGCATCTCCTCCACTTTTGGTTTTAACGGGCTCACACCAAACATATTTGGAAAATACGTTTATAACTACCAGAATGTACTTAAATCCTTTGTTAGTTTTGGAGTAGGGAATCATTTCAACTAAATCAGCTCGAAGTAGGTCATTTAACCCTTTGATGATAACACGCCTTCTTTTGAATAGTCTTCGTGAATTTTTATGCAATTCTCCTACGATTTCTTCTTTGATTTTATCCATTTTCAGTTATGGGGCACTGAAGTACAATTTCGACATACAGTTATTTGAAACCTTTCCTTTCAATGAAACAATATCTGCATTCTCTCCACCAAGTGATGTAGATATATCTTCTGGTAGGGAATTGATGCTTTCAATCTTTCCGGAAACAGGAAATTCATACGAAGATGAATCATTTTCAAACACAAAAAAACTTACACTCTTCCTGATATCTTTGGTTGCCTTCAAATGAAGAACACATTTAGTATGATGCGATGATGGATTCCATATGTAAAAAGGTGTGCTGATTGGTGAGGGTTTCGGAAGTATATCTGGTTTAGAATATGGTGTTTGAGATGTTCTCAGAAAATGTCTTCCAAATTTATCGATGGGCATGGTGTCACGGTCAAACACCAAATGATGTTATATCATGTGAGTATTTATTTTATTATTCTTGCTTCGCGAAGTTCCTCGAAAATGCTTATAATTTAATTTCTCACACCGGTGTTTCCAGCACATTGCGATGCAACCAAGAGTTTCAATCGATCAACTAGTTCATTAAAATCATCAAAATATCTATATTCAATCGGTATATTGTTGAAATCAAGCATAGTTAGTCCTGAACCTCGTTTACATCTACCTGGAGCTGAAGCAATTCTTGATCTGGTCTCAGGAAGAGATAATCTGGTATTGTTTTGAGTTTTTTCAAGTTTACGTTCTTTAGTCAAAGAGTGTAGTGTTGTGATTTGTGGTTTTATTATATTAACAAACTTTGATGCATGTGATGTTGACAAACCCCTTGCAGGATCGTATCGGAGGTAATGTGCATCACTTCTTCTAATTATATCGATATATGAATCAACATCTTTATTTCTATAACCAAGGGGCTGTTTCTTGAACATCAATTCATATAAACCTGCAGTTCCACTGTATTTGAACTTGTTATTAATAACAATATCGGCACCATCAAAATCCACAGTTGAGTCACCTATAGCAAATTTTTCCGTAGATGGATCAAAATATACTCCAAAAGTGTCATCAAACGTATTTTTCGTATCTGAAATTTTGTCTTCTATATATGCACGGGGCAAAGGAATCGCAAACTTTTGTAAATACTGTTCTTGTGGATTCAGTACAGGGTGCATACTTTCCTCAAAATAACTTCCATCGAAATCGGGTTTTGGAGTAGTTGAATCATGTTGAATTGTCTCTTCATCAGGAGTGATCTGATAAAATTCTTGAGGTGTTGGTTGATGAAATTCTTGAGGTGCTGGTTGATAAAATCCTTGAGGTGTTGGTTGATGTACTTTTTGGGGTGTCGATTGATGACCAGAATGCGGTGACGATTGATACAACTTCTGGGGTGTCGATTGATAACTTGTATGAGGTGATTTAATTTCATGTTTCAATTCTTGCTTAAACTTAGTCGTTGGGACTTGCTGAACGGCAGACAAAAATTCTTTCAAAGGTTGAGTGATTGGTTCATAAGTTTTTTCCAAATGTGACTGAGATTTTGCTATATGAGATTTCAAAATCTTATATTTTCGTCTCTGTCGCGTCCCGCTTCATTGTGTTGTCTTTATTGTTTTTTTTTTATTTTTATATCATTATTTTTCATTTTTTTTCTATCAGACTGAATACATTGAGGTCAGAATCAATCTTTCATTAATCTATCATTATTGACCCTTATTCATCATTATTGACTTTTCTTGGTACACCCTGTACCTTCACACTTTCAAAAAAACCCATAGCCCGATCGAGCCAATACGTCGAGTACCACAGGAGAATGAATGTACGACATTACGAATTTAACACCAGCATTGTCGCTCTCATGCTATCAGCCATCCGAACACATATATCTCATGTGAACATCAAAAAAAGTGAAGTGCAGTTCAGTTTCTTCAACCTGCATCAGTCGGCCGACTAGGACTTCCTGAAGACGGACTACGGCAATATATGAGGTAAGATCTGGGCTCGGTTCATGTTTGTGTGATTCACATTTTTTTCCATTTCATGATACAGTGCATTTTTCTCTCACTAGAGCGCACCCCGTTATCAACCTTTGATTATTCAAGGCATAATCCACCATTTTGGTCCTTCGATCCGCGATTAACGCGAAAAAACATTTTTCATTTTCAATTCCGTAATAATTAAATTTAATTCATTCAAATAATTGTCAATTTGTCGATTCCTTATCAGTAGTGACTTTGGTAAAAAAAAAGTATTCAGTCTGTTTCTGTGAACGTCAGAGCCTGACGTCAGAGCCTGACGTCAGAACCTGCGCAGTGCTATCATTCGATTCATTCTCTCGTGAGCACTGTCGCGTAAACATCAACACCTCACCTGCCGTCCGCGTCGCCGTCGCAGCATTGCGATTGTCGATTTGTCGAATCGAAACCTTACCATCGCTCATCGCTTCGTACTTGCTCGCAAATCAGCCGGCTGTGCTGGGAGTCTCACGTTTCAACTATGAATACAAATTCTGTAGCGGTGGCGAGTTTGGTATTTGGTCAACGGTACAGGATTAAATCCAATAGAAATAATTTGAAATGGCGCTTTCCGAAACAGATAAAGCTAAACTAAAAAAGTTCAAAGCATATAGACAAACTGAAATCAAACGCCTCAATGAGTTACACGACGCTGCGAAAGCTGCCGAGTTGGACTCTCATTTGAAATTACTTTTCAAAATTCGATACGAAAATATCGACAATATCTCTCAAGAGTTTTCAAAAAATCATAATTCCATCATTGGTATGATTTCTGGAGAAGGTGATGATACCTTCGATGCGGAGGATAAGGTTAGGCAATCGTTTGATGGGGCCTATTATGCCATTAGATCCATTTATTCTAAATTATATTCTCCAGGAGTAATATCCAATGACCCTACAGGGACGTCTTCAAATATTTCATTGCCCAAACTTCATCTACCAACTTTTGGTGGTGACATAACTGCATTTCCTTCATTTATCGATATGTTCAATGCGGTTATTTTGAATAATGATAAATTAACGGATGTAGAAAAATTTAATTACCTACTTTCTTCACTGAAGGGGCAAGCTTTAACTCTTGTACAACATTTGCCTATGACGGCTGACAATTTCAAAATCGCATATGATTCACTCGTTAAGCGATTTAAAAATACCAGATTGATTGCGGCAGCTCATTGGTCAAATATTGAAGGCACTAAAATTGTGAACTCCGACGATCCCGTTGCGTTACGCAATATGTTGGATGTTTTTCAGGACAATTTATCTGCGCTGAAGCAAGTGCCTTTGCCAGTTGATCAGTGGGATTATATATTAGTACAAATGATTTTAAAAAGACTACCGCTGTCAGTCGTAACTAGGTTCGAGTTACATCATAACTCGGACAGCATTCCAAAATACTCAAAACTTACCGAATTTTTTAATCAACATTGCAACGCCCTCGACAATCTCACGTTGTCTAGCAAGGCGGAAGCCAAGCCAAAACAAACCAAGCTGTTTACAAAATTCTCATCAGTTCCCCACTCCCGTTCGACTACGTCATTGGTCGTTCAGGCTCAGTCCTCTGTTACTAAGTGTGTCTTTTGTAATAAGGGACACATACTCTACAAATGTCCTGATTTCTTGACGAAATCGGCATCTGCTCGATACCAAATGGTCAAAGGTCACAAATTATGTATTAACTGTCTCAGTAATTCTCACCCAACCCAGCAATGTTCAAGTACTATACGTTGCCATCGATGCAATCAATTTCACCATACCTTGTTGCACTTTGAAGAAAATTCTCAAGCTAGTACTTCGGCTGAAGCCGGTTCTGTCAGCAATTTCTCTCAATCGTCGCCCGGCGTTTCGAATCCGCAAGCGCAGTCTTCGATTCAAACAGCATTTTTGACATCCAATTCAAGCGTGTTGCTATCCACAGCTCTGATTGAGGCATTGGAGAATCACGGCACTTATCGTACATTCAGATGCCTCCTCGACTCAGGGAGCATGGTATCCTTTATCACTCAGAAAAGTGCTGCGATCTTGGGGTTACCCAAAACAGACTTGACCTTGAACCTGAACGGACTTGGGTCAATGCAGTCTCGCTCCAACCTTGGAGGAGTAACACTTTCTTTCAGACCTGTTAACAAGCAGAAACCTGTCTTTATGACAGATGCCATTATTTTGCAACGTATTTGTGGAGATTTGCCAACAATTCCTATGTCAGGTATTACCTGGCCGCATACGTTGAATATTCAGCTTGCAGACCCGCATTTTGATAGTCCAGAAAATATCGACATTTTATTAGGTGCCGATGTTTTCCTCCAGATTTTATTAGATGGCCATATCCAGAGTAACAATAGTGGACTTGGCGCCTTCAATACCGTATTTGGATACGTTCTGACTGGAAAAGTAACATTTCCAGCCTCATCTCAGGTCACCTCTTTATGTTGTACTGTTGAGCATTCTCTCTCCTTAGAAAAAACTTTGCAACGGTTTTGGGAGGTAGAAGAAGTTCCATCTACCCCTTGTAGCTCATCAGAGGATGTGACATGCGAACAAGTATTTACTCAGTCACATACGCGAGATCCATCCGGCAGATACACTTTATTTCTGCCATTCAAGGTTCCCAATCCCAGTTTTCCCGACAGTCGTGCTCTTGCCCTGAGCCGATTTTATAGTTTGGAAAGGCGACTGTTGAAACAACCACTTCTTTATGCTGAATACTCTGCTTTCATGAAAGAGTATTTAGAATTGGGCCACATGGAGCCGGTAGAGCCCAAATACTCCTCAGATTGTTTTTATATACCACATCATTGCATATCCAAACCTGACAGTACGACCACTAAGCTCAGGGTTGTGTTTAACGCCTCCGCAAAGCTCCCTAAACACCCTTCCTTAAATGACCACTTGTTTACCGGCCCAAAATTGCAAGCAGACATTGTTACAATTCTGTGCAATTTTCGACTACACCCTGTTGTTTTGATAAGTGACGTCAAAATGATGTATCGTCAGATATTGATTACTCCTGCTCATCAAGAATACCAGCGTATTCTTTGGCGTTTCAACACCTCAGAACAGATTCAAGATTTCCGACTTCGCACCCTTACTTATGGATTTTCGTCAGCCCCATATATGGCTATCAGAACTATACAGCAACTGGTGTCTGATGAAGGAAAAGTATTTCCTCTAGCCTCCAAGGTGTTACTAAACGATACCTACATGGATGATGTAGTCACCTCGATTCCTACATTAGCCATGGCCCACCAGCTGCAACTGCAATTAATTAATTTGCTGAAAAAAGGCGGATTCGAGTTGAGAAAATGGTCTAGTAATGAGCCATCTTTATTAGCTCATCTTCCTGCCGCTCATGTAAATGTCTCGTTTGACTCAGACTCGGATTCACCTCTGAAAATTTTGGGGTTGCAGTGGTTACCTTCCTCAGATAGTTTTCGCTTTTCAGTTCAGCCGGTGTCTATTGAATGCACGAAGCGCAATCTTCTGAGTAATCTTGCACGAATATTTGATCCACTTGGGTTTTTGTCCCCAGTGACCTTCCTAATTAAACATCTCATTCAGCTTCTTTGGAATCATAAGTTAGATTGGGATCAAACACCCCCTCACGATATACTGCGTCTTTGGAATAGGTACATTTCAGACATTTGTTCACTCACAAAGTTCGAAATGCCACGTTACCTAGGTTTTCGTGAAACCTTGGCTTGTGAAATTCATTGTTTCGGAGACGCTTCCCAAAAAGGTTATTGTGCGGTTCTATATTTCCTTTTACATCACCCTGATGGCACAGCCACCACAACTTTTGTTTGTTCAAAATCAAAAGTTGCTCCACTGAAAAGTATTTCTATTCCGAAACTCGAACTTTGTGCCGCCGTACTGGCAACAAGGTTAGTTTTATTCATTTACAAGGTTTATGCTAGCAAAATTAAGTTTACTGGACTTAATTGTTGGTCGGACAGTACCGTGGTACTGGCATGGCTTCAATCTCCCTCCCATCGATGGAAAACCTACGTCGCTAACAGAGTATCGTTCATACAGAACACCAAACCTTCGATCAGTTGGTTTCACATTCCTTCTAACTGCAATCCTGCTGATGTGGGTTCAAGAGGTCTTCTCCCGTCTGAGTTACTCGAATGTACCTTATGGTGGTGGGGACCATCCTTTCTTCAAGACGCCACTTGCAGTTGAAAAACCTCTACTGATCCTCCTCAAGCTTCACCTGAAGCTCTCGTTGAAGAACGCATTGTTGTACTCAACAATATTCATTCTCCGCGACTTCTCGATACCCTGTTAGAACAACGCTCTTCCTTGACAACCATTATACGAATTCTTGGGTTCATTTTACGATTCACGTTCAATACTCGCCAACCCTTGGAACGTAAAAGAGGTTGCCTCACCTCACTTGAATTACACCAAGCTTTATTAGTTTTGGTCAAGAATACCCAATCCATCGCCTTTTCTGACGAAATCCTTCAGCTTCAGAAAGGTCGTCAGATTCCAAAACCACTGCGGAAGTTATCTCCATTCCTTGATGAACAAGGAATTTTAAGAGTGGGTGGCCGATTGACCCATGCTGCCTTGCAGTATGATCGTCGCTTTCCTGCTCTTCTTCCCAGCCGCAGTCGTTTGACTGATCTCATTATTGAACAGTTTCATCTCAAATATTTACATGCTGGAATCCAAACGGTAAACTTTCTGATTGCTCAACAAGTTTGGATAGTTTCAGCACGGCGTTCTATTAGACTTATTCTATCTAAATGTATACGTTGTTGGAAAACACATCCCACGTCTCCCCAGCCAGTTATGGGCGATCTTCCCCGTTCACGCATCAGTCAATGCAAACCTTTTCTTCATACTGGCACCGATTACGCTGGCCCTTTCCGCATCACCATGAGCAAAACCAGAGGTGCCAAAACCAGTAAGGCTTACCTTTGTTTGTTCGTGTGTTTCGTCACCAAAGCAGTTCATCTTGAACTTGCTTCCGATCTGTCTAGCGAAGCGTTTTTAGCCGCTCTCCGCCGATTCATTGCCCGTCGAGGTCGATGTGAACACTTGTACAGTGACAGCGGAACTAACTACGTTGGGGCTTACAACCAACTGTTAACTTACATGCAAGAATCTGCTTCCAAAGAAACCATCCAATGGCATTTCAATCCCCCCGCTGCCCCTCACTTTGGTGGGTTATGGGAAAGCGGTGTTAAGTCAGTGAAAACTCATCTCCTCCGCGTGGTTGGTGAACAACTTTTAACCTATGAGGAACTCCTCACTGTTTTGACACAAATAGAAGCCATTCTTAACTCTCGTCCCTTAACTCCACTCAGTAGCGATCCCACCGATTTGAGTGTCCTAACAGCAGGACATTTCCTTACTTTGGAACCGCTTTCTGCCATCCCAGAACCAGAGGTGTTAGATGTACCCCTCAACCGACTTACCCGGTGGCAACTGTTGCAGCAAATGCAACAGCATTTTTGGCAGCGGTGGTCGAAGGAGTACCTACACACTCTACATCAGCGTGCTAAATGGACCAATGACTCTGTCCCAATCAAATCTGGTACTTTAGTTCTCATCAAAAATGACAACTCCCCTCCACTGCATTGGCATATGGGTCGAGTAACTCAAGTTTTTCCAGGAGCGGATGGTAAGGTTCGTGTGGCATCTGTTGCCACGGCGACTGGAGTAGTCAGACGGCCAATAGTAAAATTGTGTCCGCTTCCCATTGATGAAATTACTTAAAGAAAAACTGATTCTCATTTTTTGTTGGGGGGAATGTCGCGTCCCGCTTCATTGTGTTGTCTTTATTGTTTATTTTTTATTTTTATATCATTATTTTTCATTTTTTTTCTATCAGACTGAATACATTGAGGTCAGAATCAATCTTTCATTAATCTATCATTATTGACCCTTATTCATCATTATTGACTTTTCTTGGTACACCCTGTACCTTCACACTTTCAAAAAAACCCATAGCCCGATCGAGCCAATACGTCGAGTACCACAGGAGAATGAATGTACGACATTACGAATTTAACACCACCATTGTCGCTCTCATGCTATCAGCCATCCGAACACATATATCTCATGTGAACATTAAAAAAAGTGAAGTGCAGTTCAGTTTCTTCAACCTGCATCAGTCGGCCGACTAGGACTTCCTGAAGACGGACTACGGCAATATATGAGGTAAGATCTGGGCTCGGTTCATGTTTGTGTGATTCACATTTTTTTCCATTTCATGATACAGTGCATTTTTCTCTCACTAGAGCGCACCCCGTTATCAACCTTTGATTATTCAAGGCATAATCCACCAGTCTCAAAGCCTTCCTTGCTCTAACTAGTTGTTCATGTAATTGACTGTTCATGATGACTGCCAATCATTCCTTGGTATTGAAGTTTATATATAAATAAATGTGTCGAAACCATTTCTGTATCGCCCTTCGTTTATGGAACAGTCTTCATCGATAACGAGAAAACCAAATTTATCTTTCCAACAATAAGAGCAGAGTTCTTTGAAATTCTGCAAGGACATATCTATACTGACATGATCATCATATATATGCTTCAGATTTGTCAGGTCTTGTTGAAAAATTATGAGCAAATCAGCATTATCTCTAATGAGTTGTTTGGAAATGGTAGAATATGTTTGGCATAAATAGAAACAATCCGTGTGTCTGTGACGAACGAAACTGAAATAATTTTTCATTTTGTTTTGATCACATGTCGTGATATCATGGAATATTATGACGGAATGATCATTTATGTTTTCAGGAAGAATAACTTCAGCAGAATCCTTATATTCATAAAATCCAATATCTTCAATAGGTGCCAGCAAAATCCTCAAATAATTATATTTAGGTTGATATAATGATTTCGAAATAAGTACTCATTTGTAAAAAGGAGACCGTTTGGTTGATCCAGCAAAGACAACATCACATTAGTTTTGCCTGATCCACTCGCTCCAACGAGCAACCCTCTTTTAGATTGACCTCCAAATAGTGCAGCATGTTTTCTAATATTATTCTCCATATTGATCTCATCATGATTGAGAACTGGAAGCAACACCTTTTGTTTTTCAGTCTTCATCATATCAAAATAGACATCAAACTGACATTAGTGCAGATGCGATAAGTATATATACGCGTGTCCAAGTTGTTTTGAAACCAAATATAATGGGACAGCGAAAGAAATCAGTCGTTAGTACGAGTCGAAACATAAGAAAGAAAGGTCGAGGTTTTCTGAATACTCTGATCAACAATCTTCCTGTAGAACTACATGTTCCTGGTTATAATTACTGTGGACCTGGCACCAAGTTGAAAAAAATGCTATCAAGGGGAGACAAAGGCGTAAATCCACGAAGCTTATAAGCGACACGACATTGCTTATTCCGAAAGTGAAGATATAGAAGCGAGGAATATTGCTGACAGAAAACTGGCAACGTATGCTTCCGAACGTTTAAAATCATCTGATGCAAAATTGGGGGGAAAAGTCACAGCATTTGGAGTTTCTAATATTATGAATCTTAAAAGCAAATTGGGGATGGAACTGAAGCGAAATAAAAGTTCGGTGAAAAAGAAGAAGGGTGGTGAATTGAAAGTTGCCAGGAAACGAAAGAATAAACAGAAGAAAAGAGTCATAACAATTCCGAAAAAAGGTGGATTCCTTCCATTTCTACTGCCGCTTCTAGGGGCGGTAGGTGCTGTAGGAGGTGGGGCAGCATCCATTGCTTCAGCGATAAATAAAGCAAAATCTGACAAAGAACAGCGTGTTGAATAAAAAAGGCATGATTAAGCGATGGAACAAAAAGGAAAAGGTTTATATTTGGGACCTCGTAAAGGATATGGAATATTTGCTCAGCCATATCAAAAAAACTGCTGAAGTTACCACACCGAGCCCTGACCAATATCGATTTGATAGAGAATGCAGAGCGTTTAGGTATTCCTTACTTTCGAGGCGTTTTCATGAGGGATAAACTCCCCACAAAAATAAGAAACAAAGAGTGTGGTATCATCAATCTTGATGCTGATTCAGGAGAAGGAACTCATTGGACGGCATATTCCAAGGATTATGCTAAAGTTGTATATTTTGACAGTTATGGAAATCTCAAACCACCAAAGGAATTGATAAAATACTTCCTCAGCGCTGGTGAAGTCAAAAACATAAAATATAATTATGATTCTTTGCAGAAGTTTAATTCTCATCAGTGTGGGCAATACTGCTTGTTGTTTTTATATAATCAATATCTCTGATCTATTTCCTTCATTCATCAATAAACTGTCATTGGAAAAATATGTCTTTTACTTTTACTTTGAGTGATTCATCCTCAGTGTTGAGTTATAATTTCAACCCACCAATTTATCTTGATGATAGTGTGGAATATGAGATAGGCTTGGCAAATTTTGATTCGTTCAATGTTATTCCAAATATAACAAAGTTGAACAATGTTTTGGTATGGGGTGAACAAGATGAATTCAGTTATATCATTCCGGAAGGATTTTATGATATAACAGATATTCTTGATATACTCATTAAACAGATGACTACCAACAATGCAGATGTAATGGTATTCATCCACCCAAATTGGACAACTTCGAAAGTGGTCATCCGGACAAACACCAAAATCAATTTTTCAGTACAAAACTCTATTGGTCAACTATTGGGATTCGAGAAAAGAATACTCATTGCAAATGGCATCTACAAATCAGATCACGAAGTAAAAATTCTGTCAATTAACACAATTTGCATTGATTGTAATATTGCTACGGGTTCATTTTTGAATGGTGATCTAGTTCACGTGATTCACCAATTCTTTCCGACCGTTCCAAGAGGGTATAAAATAGTTGAAACTCCACTGAATATTCTGTATATCCCTGTCACAATCAAGACAATCAACAACATCACGGTGAGAGTTGCTGATCAAAATTTGAATCTGATCGATTTTCGAAACGAAGAAGTTACTGTTAGATTGCACTTGAGAAGGAAGGCTCTCTGAATAATGGTCTTGAGATTTGATAAATCATCTTTCCAACAACCCTTTAAAAAGAAAGTGAAGCGAACTTCGGAGGGTAGTATGAAAACAGCTGCCGAATTACTAACACCTGAACGCAGAGAATACTGAAATCTTTGGGATTAGAACTCTTAATATAATGGAATTTCTACAAATCACGAGTGAACCTTTTAGTGATAACTCAATTGAAGGTTATCAATTTCATACATGTCAGCCGTATATCACCAATGAAATCAAATATAATGATGAAATCAGAATTCCAATTCAGGACTTGGATGCATATACATTACCTTGCAACTCATACATCTACATAGAGGGGAAGCTCACGAGACCGGATGGGGCTCCTATTACAAAAATTAAATTCATCAACAATGCTATATCTTTTTTATTCCGTGAGCTCCGATATGAGCTGAATGGTGATGTTGTAGACTCTGTCAGAAACATTGGACTAGTATCAACGATAAAAAATTATTTGTTTATGAATGAAAATGGAAGTATTCCTATGCAAAACGCTGGTTGGTTTCCTAAATTCGAAGATAAAATATTGGTGTATGATGAAGGGAACTTCAATGTATGTATTCCGCTCAAGTTATGGGCTGGCTTTTTTGAAGACTTCAGAAAAATTGTGATTAATATGAGACAAGAACTAGTTTTGATTCGTGAAAGCCATGATTTGGATGCTGTAATTAGTATTGATGATTCTGAAAAACCAAAAGTGGGCATAAGTAAGCTGACTTGGTGTGTCCCTTACGTAACACCAAGTATTCAGGAGCAACTTGAATTGAATAAAACCATAAATAGCAATGTTGAACTACCTTTGAAATTCAGGAGATGGGAATTGATCGAATATCCTTCTTTAAATGAAACAACAAGACACACTTGGGCAGTGAAAACAACTACGAAGGTAGAAACTCCCCGACATATTATTATTGCTTTTCAACAAGCTAAAAAAGAAAAGCTTACTACCGATATGAGTACATTCGACCACTGCAATCTGAGCAATTTGAGAGTATTTCTGAATTCTGAACGATATCCTTACAATGACTTGAATGTAGATTTCAAGAATAACAAGTTTGTAAAACTTTATGAGATATATGCCAATTTTCAAGAGAGTTACTATCATCTCAAATCAAATCAACCCATTCTCAATCCAAATGAATTCAAAGTGAAAACACCGCTGGTCCACATTGACTGTTCACGTCAAAAAGAAGTGATTCAGACCGGTTCCATAGTACTCAGAATTGAAATTAAAACCGCTGAAGTCACACCCAAAAATTTAACCGCCTACTGCCTAATTCTCCACGAAAAAGAATTTTCATATAATCCATTGACGAAAATTGTCAAGCAACTTTAATGCGCATGCTCCAATTGATGTTATATATAAGGACTTATATGCTTGAAACATCAGTTCAATGATGATTGCAGAGGATAGAAGAAGATTGAAGCAACACCATAAGAACCTGAAAGTACTTAAACAATTGATTGAGTCATACAATTCAAAGCAATCATTGATAAGAAAACTCATCAATTTGAAAATATGATATTGGTAATAGATGTACAAGGTTTCAATATCGAGATCAATAAATTTATAACCAAGGAACTGGCTGCATTCGATGGAAGTAAGGTTTCTCACTATGTATTCAAACCTCCATTTCCATTGAACATGCTTCCACCAAAATTCCATAGTCAGGCCACTTGGCTGATGCACAATCATCATTGTATTGATTGGAATGATGGATTCACACCATTACATCAATTTGGAAATATAATCAAGAAGCTCACTGAAGGAGTTGATACTCTTTTTGTCAAAGGAAGGGAGAAATCTGAATACATGAAAAAATTCACCCAGCTCCCAGTCATAGAATTTGAAGAACAACGCGGTTTACAAGCATCTGAAGCAAGTTGTTTCCATCATAATAAAGATAATTGTATATGTGCACTCTCAAATGTTCATGCTCTATATCAAATGTATATAATGGATATATCTTAATAAAAATATCCCGAAGAAACTGTATTTTATTTTCGAAATTTATATTATAGGAATTCATCACGTCACTATCCAATTATTCACACACCTGAAGTTTTCACGCGAAAGTCATTCACCTTGCAATATCTGCAAATAATCAGACTGATGACTCGATAAGTCAATCACCCTAAAGCATCCGGCTGTCTAGTCACCAGATGTTTCCTCAAAGGTCATTCACCTTGCAACATCTGCAACTCATCAGATTGATGACTCGACAAGTCATTCAACTTATGGCATCCGGTTATCAAGACGCCAGATGTTTTTTCACAAGGTCATTGACTGCTATTGCATGAGCAATGCGCAATCGTATATCTTGAGGTTCATCTATTTAATCGGAGCTGTTCTAACGATAACAATCAGTTCTGTTGCCGCTTAGCTTAGTGAATCATGAAGTGTCTAAGATGTGAAAAGGATTTCTCATCAAAAAGAAACCTAAACCGACATGTAAGAAATAACTGTCATCTCAAGGAAGTTAGTGGTACACCAGCTAAAAGAATAAAATTGGATGATCCTTCCACAAGTTGAAAAGGTTGCATGCGAATGTTTCATCAAAACTGGAAGGCGATATCGAAAAACTACAACATGCATTCAAGAATAGAATTGCAAGTTATCGATTCAAAAGTAGTGAAATACATGTTGATTATGCCAACATCATAGAAGAAGTTAAGCCGAAAGTTCTGAACATCATCTCCAAGTATATGCAGGAACATAAGAGCTTGAAAATAAATTTTGAACTATTTGGACATTACATTATACCTGAAAAAGAGTTGAGTGATATGAAATCATTCAATACAAAAAACAAAATCACAACAATTGGCTTTATGAGGAATTCAGAAATGAGATGATTTCAAAGGCTTCAGAATTCCAGGAAAGAGACTCAGGATGGTCATTACAAAAGATTTGGTATTTGGATGTGAATATAAACAAATACAATCCACTATCAGCTTCCTCATATATTAAGTTGCCTAAAACAAATAATAAGAAACAAACCGTTTTGAATGTGAAGAACATGGATAATGCTTGATTTGCTTGGTCCGTTATTGCAGCAATTTTCCCATCGAATGGAGATCCTTCAAGTCCATCTTCATACCCACACTATACTACATTACTTGATTTTGAAGGCATTGATTTTCCAGTGAAATTGAAGGATATTTCCAAATTTGAAAGAATGAATAACATATCCGTCAATGTATTTGGAATAGATACACAATTCAAGGAAGGTAAAATGGTTACCAACATCGTGGGGCCCTTACATTTCACAACACGTCGATCCGCAACACATGTGAATCTCCTTCTGATAGCTGATTTGGATGGAAATAATCACTACTGCCTCATTACAGATTTGTCGAAGTTGGTTTCACTGCAAAAATCTAAGCATAATGGTCGTGTCCATATTTGTGACGGTTGTCTTCAATTCTTTTCTAATGATGAAAAACTGACTGCTCATCAAGAAAATGACTGTAATCATTTATGTGTGTCACACCCAAAACCAGACATGATTATCAACAAATATGGCAAAACTTTGCCTGGGAATATTCTGAAATTTACCAATTTCGAAAAACAACTTCCAGTCCCTTTTGTTATCTATGCTGATTTTGAGAGTTTGCTGAAACCTATTCACCACAGTGAACCATCAGATGAGCACTCATTCACATTGAAAGCATACGAACGCGAGCCATATTCAAATACTCGAAATTTATACAATATCGTGGAAGTGATTGTGCTGAGGTTTTTGTTAGAATGTTGGATGATCTTGTCCTGAATTTATATAACAAACATTTGAAACATGTGAAAGAAATGCTGCCACTTTCACCAAAAGAAGAGAGTGACTTTCAGAATTCTACAGAATGTCATATTTGTGGTAACTCCTATAAACCTGAAGACATCAAAGTCCGAGGTCATTGTCACTTCACGGGTGCGTACCGCGCAAGCGCTCATTCGAGATGTAATTTGCAATATAAACTGGTGAAATTCATTCCTGTGTTCTTCCATAATTTGACCAATTACGACTGTCATCTGTTTATAAAGAAGCTGTCTCTAAATAAAGAAAATATCTTAGTGATTGCTCTAAACAAAGAGAAATATATTTCATTTTCCAAAACATACTTGGTTGAAAAATCAGAAAACCCTAATATTAGAGACAAATTCATCACTCTGAGGTTTGCTGACTCTTTCCGCTTCTTATCCAAATCTCTAGATAATCTGAGTAAAACACTGAAACCATCCCAATGTCGGGAGGTGAGAAAATATTTTTCAGATGATAGAAAATTCAATGTGATAAGACGCAAAGGTGTTTTTCCTTATTCATTTGTTGATTCCTATGAAAAAATTAACCAAGCTACACTACCAAGTCAATCTGAATTCTTTGATATCCTGAATAGTAGAGATATTTCAGACGAAGATTATAATCGAGCTCGTGAAGTATGGCAGGAATTTGAATGTTCAACTTTGGGAGAATATTCTGATATCTACTTGAAATCAGATGTTCTACTATTGGCAGATGTATTCGAGGTGTCTGTTTGGAAAAATATAAACTTGATCCTGCCCAATATGTAACAGACCCTTCACTCAGTTGGGATGCTATGCTACTTTTAACTAAGGTTGAACTAAAGCTTCTAACTGATATTGATATGGTTCACTTTTTTAAGAAAGGAATTCGTGGTGGTGTAAGCCAATGCAGTAAAAGAAAGGCTGTAGCTAATAATCCATTCATAGCATCTTATGATCTCTCCAAACCACACTCGTATATTTTATATCTTGATGCAACAAATTTGTATGGAGCTGCTATGAGTGAATATCTTCCAATGCGGGATTTCAGATTGCTTGAGAAGTACGAGCTGGAAAGTTTTGACTGCTTCGACATTGGAGACACATCATCGAAAGGATACGTATTGGAAGTTGATTTAGACTATCCGTCAAATTTACATGATGATCACAATGACCTTCCTTTTTGTCCAGAAAGTATTGAGCCTCCTGGAAGCAAGTATTCCAAGTTGACTCCAAATTTAATGAATAAGGAAAGATACATCATACACTACAGAAATTTGAAGCAGTATTTGAAACATGGATTGAAATTGAAGAGATTACATAGAGTTTTGGAATTTACACAGTCATGGTTAAAGCAATATATTGATTTGAATACCAATCTCCGTAATTCTGCCAGGAATGAATTTGAACGGGATCTATTCAAATTCATCATAAACTCGATATTTGGAAAAACTATGGAGAACATGGACAAACGGCAAGACATTAAATTATGTTGTCACTGGAAGAATATGCCAGGGACTGTAGGAGCCGAAGGATTCATAGCAAAACCTCATCAAATCGTGTTCAATATTCGATGAGAATTTAGTAGCTATCCAGATGGAAACATTAGCAGTTACCTAAGACAAGCCGCTTTACGTAGGGTTTTCCATTTTGGATATTTCAAAAACAGTCATTTATGATTTTTATTATGGTTACATCAAAACAAAATATGGCGACAAAGCAAACCTCTGTTACACCGATACCGATTCACTAATTTTGGAGATATTCACAGAAAATGTATACGATGATATTAGGGAAAATATAGAATTTTTTGACACATCAAATTTTACAGTCAATAATATCCACAAAATTCCTAAAACGGTATCAGTTGTTGGTAAGATGAAAGATGAATTTTCTGGATTACCAATAGAATGTTTTTATGGTACAGGTGCGAAGGCATACTGTGTTAAGACCACGACAGTGATGAAAAGGGCTAAAGGAGTTTCTAAAAATGTAATTGAGAATGCACTTCAAATTTCAGATTATATTCAAGTTGTTGAAAAAGGTGGCTCTATCTTACGAAAAATGTATATTTTCACTTTTCATTTACATACCATTTACACAGAGTTAAGAAACAAAATTGCGTTATCATCTAGCGATGACAAAATATTTGTTTTGCCCAATAATGTTCAAACATTAGCTTGGGGTCACCATAAATTGAATGCGAAAGATGATGACGCAGTGTTGGATCTACTAATATTGATGTCTGAGAATTTGATAGATGATTGAATTTTGGATTCCTTATTGTTGAATAAAACGAAAATGTCGAAAAAATGTGCTTTATTATAATACCCTAAAAACTTATCACTTCAAACTATTTAAGCATGAGTTACATTTTGATTGTGATGGAGCCGGACCATCTACATGCTCCATCCACTCAGGTCGATTATGATGAATGAAGCAAGGTAGCTGAACCTGTAGTTCGAAGATTCCCATATATTCTTCTGGTAGCTTGTGCCATGACAATAAGAAGTTCATCAGGTCTAGCTTCACGAATCAAATAGTGTAGTGGAAATTGTCGCAGTTCCTCTTCAGTGAACTTGTTCAAGGGTTTGAGCTTCTTATGTTTATTTATAAGATCCATCAGACAATGAGTTCCCTCCATAATTTTGAAAATGTTTCCACCAATGAAGAGATGAGTATTACTGAAGAGCAGACAGCTATGTAGCAAATTAAAGAATAAACTATAGGGTGGAGTGAAGCTTGATTCTGTCTGTTCGTCCAGTTGAATTATAATTCCTCATAGCTAACTTATATTCTGTGCTGTTGGCTGGTATCAAAGTTCTTACATCATTGATTTGAAAAGGGATCATCCTCGTCCAGTTAGAGGGCCACGTTTCATTCCATGTGCCATTATTGTCGAAGCACATGAAAACTTTGCAAATTTGGTCTGGTTGTTGAATGACAAGAAAGCCTTGCCAAATGCCTTGTAAAATAATAAGATTTATGAATATATTGATCGTTTAACATAAACTGAAGTAGTAAGGAATTTTCTCATGGTGATATATAAAAAATGCGGTGGAGGGGAAGGAAATCATAAATAATCAAAAATTCATTTTTTAACTTTATATTTTCAGTCAGATGTCACCCTCTTATTCATGATCTATTACCAAATTCAGCTCCGAAAACTTTTGGGTAAAGATGGATGAATTCCAGAGTTGAACAATTTTCAACATTGAGATTTTCTCCTGGTCGAAGCAAACACACAACCACTCATGATCTGCTCATCAAAATCTGACACGTGAACTTATTGACCTTGACAGAGGTCGTTGAACCCGTTTCAAGTTTCTCCTACTTGTCGAGACTTGTATGTGACGTGACGTCAGCAAATTCTTGGTAATCTGATACCCAACACATGACCTTGAAAGAGGACATTATCGGATTATAGGATGTTATCAAATGTAATCTGATACCTGACACGTGCTTCCATTTTGAAATAGGTCATTGAACCCATATAGAATTTCGCTGACCGGAACTATTGCGTCATCGAATTCCAGATAATCTGATACCGAACACGTGCACTTATTGAATTAGGTCATTGAACCCGTATCTATTTTCGCCTACCGGAACTATGGCGTCAGCGAATTCCAGGTAATCTGATACCCAACACGTGCATTCATTTTGAAAGAGGTCATTGAACCCATATAGAATTTCGCTGACCGGAACTATTGCGTCATCGAATTCCATGTAATCTGATACCCAACACGTGACCTTGAAAGAGGTCATTGAACCCGTATCAAATTTCGTTGATCGGATGTTATCAAATGTAATCTGATACCTGACACGTGCACTTTCTGCTGACGTGTACCTCCCGTTGCTCTCTCATACGTTTTGATCTTGAATCATTTTGCTCTCTCATGGGTTTTGACCTTGATTCCTTTTGCTCTCTCATATTTACTCTACTGTCATAAGTAACTTTCTGTTATATCTGTCTTGCCTTCACAGTACTAATTCTTGAGTGGATTCGTTTTGATTTCGAGAGCTCCATAAACCCTTTCTGATGAGTGCGTTAGCACGAAACAGCAGTCAAAGGTTAGAACTCTCGGAATTAAAACGAAATATACTCTTTTTTCACTTGGATTCTGCTTGCGTTCCTCATAACGTATTAGAAACTTGATTGAACCTTGGGTTGGTCAGAACAACGAAGTGTTGGCTGCCTGTCAATTTGTAGACAAAGCTCTACTTTGGATTCCTTGGTTCGTGTCAAATTAAGTTTCAACTAGTGACTGTAGATGTCATAAGTAACTTTCTGTTATATCTGTCTTGCCTTCACGGTACTAATTCTTGAGTGGATTCGTTTTGATTTCGAGAGCTCCATAAATCATTTCTGATGAGTGCGTTAGCACGAAACAGCTGTCAAAGGTTGGAACTCTCGGAATTAAAACGAAATATACTCTATTTTCACTTTTATATATATATATATATATATATATATATATATATATATATATATACCGGGTGGCTACGGAAGTATTGCCTACGGAATATCTCAGTTATTGTATGAAGTAGGTTTGTGAAATTTGGAGCGTCGATATAATGACATAAGAGCTAGAATTTGAGCATATTGACATATCGAAGTTAACTTCCGGTCTGACTTTCTTATTTTAAATGGAAACCCTATTTTTTTTCGCTTTATTCAGCATTCAATTCCCTTTCGAATGACATATCACAATGGTATCTAACCAGAAACTAGATCAGAAAAAAAATATTATTGAAATTCACCGAGTAGGCCGTGGAAGCAAAATGAAAGCCAAAAATTGAAAAGTTGGCTATGGAAACCAAACGTCACTTGATAACAGTTGCTACTACTGTGATATTTTATTTTCATTCGTCGACGTTATAAAAAGCCGCCAAAAAAAATATTGGAAAATTTGGGAAAAAAACAATACTCTGTAGGTCCATAACTTAAATAGGAACATACAACTTTTTCTTGCCTGTACTATTCAGCATAACCATTCCTTTCTAATGACATAATAGAAAGTAATTTTTTGAACTGAGATACCGAAAAATCCAATTATTATTCTTCAAATAACAAAACAGATTATCGCCATACGCAAAAATAAAATTAAAAATAATGTGAAATGATGAATTATATCCTGTAGGTTCTAGGTTGAATAGGAACATAAACGTACTTGGTCTGCGCCATCGTCCATAGATATTCTAATATCTACCTATGGACGATGTTTGTGCTATTCAGAATAATCATTCCATTGCAATAAGCATTCGAACCAAAATATTAACAAGTAGGCTGATTAAGATGTATTTTGGAATGAAACAAAAAAGAAATGAGAGCTGTCACGAACGCTGCTATCCATATTATTTTGACGTTCGAAGTAGTGTTTTTGATTCTGCCGTATTAAAAGGGGTTGGAAATCGAAATCAGTTAGTGGAATATTCAAAAAATGCCCCGTTATTCACGAACCGAACAAATTGACATGCTTCTCATTTATGGTGAATGTTTAAAAAATTCTTATGCCGCTGAACGATTGTATTTAGAGCGATATCCAGGGAGGCAGCAACCGTCAAGAAGGTAATTCCAGTGGCTTGAAGAAAAATTAAGAACTGAGCCTGATGTTCACGAAGACCAAGAAGCATTCGTTATTAATGAGGAAACTGAAATTAATGTATCAGCTTTAGTACAATATGATAGCACAATTTCTTCAAGGCAGATTGGCGCCGAATTAGCTATAAGTAAGGACTCTGCTAGGGAAATTTTGAAAAAACATCGATTGAAATCCTTGAAGTATCAGTTGCATCAACATTTGTATGAAAATGACGGTGAAAGGCGCCTGGAATATTGTAATTGGTTTCTTCGACAAAATGCTGAGAATCACCTATTTAACTATTATATCTTGTTTACGGACGAGTCAAGATTTACCAACAATGGATTATTTAACAGGAATAATACAAGGTAGGTACTGTACTTTATTTGGATTATTGTGGATAGTCGAAGTGTAAAGTGCTAAAAGTGTGAACGGTCTTTTGTTCCAGGTACTGGGCGATAGCAAACGAGCACCGGTTTCGACAAGGTGGCTTCCAGGAGAGATTTGGTGTGAATGTATGGGCAGGAATAGTTGGAACTCATATTGTTGGCCCCATTCTTTTTCAAGGCCAACTAACCGGAGAGAGATACTTTAATTTTTTAACGAATGAAATTTCGGAATTCATTAACAACCTACCAGCGGAAATAACTGAGAGAATGTACTTCCAGCAAGATGGCGCCCCTCCGCATAATTCAAGAATAGCGAGAAATTATCTTCAAAATCGCTTTCAAGAGAGACTTATAACAACCCATGGTCCAGTCAGGTGGCCACCAAGGTCACCTGATCTTACTCCGTGTGACTTTTTTTTATGGGGGCATCTTAAAAATAGGGTTTATTCCACACAGCCTACAACTCCACATGAAATAGAAGTAAAAATTCGTAGAGCTTTCCAAGATATCACGCCCCAAATGTTGAGAAACGTTTTACATGAAAATATCACCAGAGTCAATAAATGTATTGACGCTGAGGGGATGCATTTCGAACATTTGTTTTGAATTTATTTTATCTTTAATCCTATCAATTTGAATTTTTTTTTTCGATAAATCTGTTTTTTCGTTATTTGGAGAATAATAATTGGATTTTTTGGTATTTCATTTCAAAAAATTACTTTCTATTATATCATTAGAAAGGAATGGTTATGCTGAATAGTACAGGCAAGAAAAAGTTGTATGTTCCTATTTAAGTAATGGACCTACAGAGTATTGTTTTTTTCCCAATTTTTCCAATATTTTTTTTGGCGGCTTTTTATAACGCCGACGAATGAAAATAAAATATCACAGTAGTAGCAACTGTTATCAAGTGACGTATGGTTTCCATAGCCAACTTTTCAATTTTTGGCTTTCATTTTGTTTCCACGGCCTACTCGGTGAATTTCAATAATAATTTTTTTCTGATCTAGTATCTGGTTAGATACCAACTTGTGATATGTCATTAGAAAGGGAATTGAATGCTGAATAAAGCGGAAAAAAAATAGGGTTTCCATTGAAAATAAGAAAGTTGATGTTACTTCCGGTCAGACCGGAATTTAACTTCGGCATGTCAATATGCTCACATTCTAGGTCTCATGTCATTATATCGACGCTTCAAATTTCACAAACCTACTTCATACAATAACTGAGATATTCCGTAGGCAATACTTCCGTAGCCACCCGGTATATATATATATATATATATATATATATATATATATATATATATATATATATATATTTATATATATATATATACAGGGTGTTAATTAAGTACGTTGACAAACTTCGGGAGGTGATTCTTTGAAGGTTTTCACGACGAAAAGTTCATATAAACATATGTCCCAAACGGCTTGGTTTTCGAGATACAGGGCGATAAAAATACATTTTTTCAAGATTTTTTAGAGTTAACTTCGACATTTTCGACAATAATCAGTTCAAATTAGGCAAGTACAATCCATTCAATAGGGCGCACGATACAAAATAATGCATTTCTTAAATAATTGACAGGGTCCTCCTTTTTTCAGAGTCAAGCTTTGTTCAACCCTTCAGAATTTTTTTTTCCGCCGCCACTGACATATTATGAAAAAAGAATAATCAATGTTGTTTCATTTAACATCTTTTTGATTTCTTGCATTTTTTCATTTACTTGTACGGTTCAGGGGCTATAATGAAAATATTAATTTAAACATTTTCCAGTGTGGCATAACATTAGAAAATTTGAAAATTAAACATTTTCAATTATTGTAAATTGATGGAAATATTTTTTCAGAATTAGAAAAATCTACGATGAATAAAAATTATACAATAAAAAATATAAAGACAAGCTTTTATACAAATGCACTGAAAATGAAAAAATAATTTGTTTCATTTTTTGTAGGTTATTCTGTGAGTATCAAAATCTTTCTGTACAAGGTTACCTAGATCAAACAATGAAATGAATCATTTTTTCCTTTTCAGTGTATTGTATAAAAACTTTAAAATGTTTTCTTTTTATAATTTTAATTTTTAATATTTTAGTTTATTTTTTATGTGAAACTGAAAATGTCCAACCCAAAAACCATCACATACCAATTTTGAACAGAATCGGATCATAATCACAAAACTCGTCCGCCATATTGGAGCCGCCATTTTGTTTTTTAACAAACATTTTTTTTTTAATGCATTGTCACCGGAATTACGGAAACCTGCCAAATTTCAAATTAATCGGAGCATTAGAAGTGGGTCAAATTCAACTTTTATTAAATTGTTTGTTAGTTAGTTACAAGTGAAGCTAAATAAAAGCTTGTTATTGTAAAGATGTGATTTCTTTTTGTGATATCTAACAGAAAACTACTATCTCCCCGTCACTGCGGTACGCTGGATATTAAACTAGATCTGACAGATATTGGGAAAACCTTAACTTTCAACCTGAAGATTCTGATGGTAAAAATGTGCATTTTCATTGAGATATTTGATTAAAAATGTTTTTACCCATCAGTCTTGATAGAGAACTCAAACAAATTTTTTGTTATTTTAAAAAAAGATATTTTTTAGTTTTCAATTGAACGTTTCCTTTTCAACATAAAAAACTTCCGAAAGGTAATCCTGTAATGGAAGATAGTTAATAGGGTTTATCTAATAGTCGCAGATCATTACACATTTGGTTTTCATTTATGAATCTCTGGTCATAACTCCGAAAAACTAAATCAAACAAATTTTTGTTTCCGCACGGAGTACATTATTTTATCAGAAATTTCGGTTTGTTTTTTCTTCTGCAGTAATGCAGAAATTTTGTAATCAATTTGAATTCATGAAAATAGCAAAGTGGGCTTTGATATTAATTCATTTATTTAAATATCAACAACTTGACAGTTATCAAAAGTTGAGAAACTGTCTCATTGTTAATTCTTCATTAGTGCAAGCTATAAAGCAGATTCATTCAATATTCCTGTGGCGAAGCTGCGGGCGATGCCGGACCTGAACTCTCACGTATAGCTAGCGACCAACCGCGGGAGACTGTCGATGCGCTTGCACCGAGAAGAATCTGGGCGCCGCGGTGAGTCTGGGCGATTCGATGGAAAATTCTGGAGCATTTAGAGAAGTCAACGTCGGATATAAAAAGAACTACGCAGCGGACAGACGGGCAGTCAGTGAAGTGAAAGTCGAATATAAATACCTAGTTCCGTGATGTTATGTAAATTAGAGTATTGTGTTATTGTATCATTGTATTTCGTTAAATAAATTATTTTAGTCAGTTAATTAGAGTATAAATCTACTACATTGGTGTTAGAAGTGCGATCTTTAAATACAGAGTGTTCGTGTAAGTAGAAAGTTTGTGTATTTCGGACAATTATTTTCGCGTGTGAAATAGACAATAATAATAATAATAGACTGGTGGCCGTGGAATAGACTGTGTGAAATAGACAATAATAATAGTAATAGACTAGTGTCCGGGAAATAGACTGTGTGAGATAGACAATAATAATAATAATAGACTGGTGACCCGTGAAATAGACTGTGAGACATAGACTAAGACAAAATGTGTTCGAGGAAAGTTCGCCTGGTTGAATTGAAGGTTGCGGAATTGAAGCAAGAACTGGAGGAGAGGGAACTTGACACAAGTGGTAAAAAGGCCGTGCTTCAAACAAGACTTGCAGAGGGATTAGTCCAGGAGGGCGAGGACCCAGAAACGTTTTTATTCGAAGTTTCTGGAATAGATATGAGTTCCATAATTAGTAAACTCGACGGAATGGAAGACAAAATGCAACAGAATTCGAATGGTCTGAAAGAAGAATTTCAAGAAAGTTCGAGAAATTTGGAAGAAAAACTTCAAGAAAAACTTCAAGAAAGTTCGAAAAATCTGGAAAAAAAGCTGCAAGAAAATTCGAATAGTCTGAAAGAAGAATTTCAAGAAAGTTCGAGAAATTTGGAAGAAGAGCTGCTAGAAAATTCGAATACCATGAAAGAAGAACTTTGTGGCGTGGCGAGCCGATTAGAAGAAAGAATGGGAACTGTCGAGACAGAGATGGAGAAAATCAAAGATGAAATTGAAGAAGAGATGGGAAAATTGAAGGAAACAATTAGTGACGAAATCAAAGGCGGACTCGAGGCGGAAATTAACAAAATAAAGGAGAAAATCAGCAAATTGGAAAACCAGATTGACACTACCCACACCACAGAATCTGTCAATGAAAATTCAATGCTGGAACTGAGTTTGAACTTGGATGATGTTCAGAAGGGTTTGAAAGATGTGAAGATCAGTTCTGAAACAGGAAAGCTCTCCATGAAACCACCTCAGTTCGATGGAAAAACACCATGGGCAAATTACCGCCGACAATTTGAAGCTGCAGCAAAAGCAAATGGATGGAATGCAGGAGAAAGAGCTGTGGCATTAACACTGGCCTTGCGTGGAAAAGCAACGAATATTTTACAAACCCTCACGGCACAAGAACAAGAGGACTACGAGCAGCTGATTAAACATCTCGAATTACGGTATGGACAGACCCATCTAGAACATGTATACCACTCACAGCTCAAAAACCGCTGCCAGAAATCAAGCGAGTCCCTACAGGAGTTTGAAGCAGACATTGCACGCTTGGTTCGCCTTGCATACCCAGCTACACCGGAAAAGGTAATGGAGCGACTAGCAGTTCAGGCCTTCTTAGATGGACTTCGTGACCAGGAAACCAGACAAGCATTGACACTAGCTCGTCCAACACATCTCGTGGATGCACTGGCACGCGCTTTGGAATTTGAGGCGGCGAAGCAATCCTGCAGAAGCCAGAGTAAAGTCCGAGTTATTGAAGAAGACCCACAGGAGCCTACTAACCTGGAAGCTGCCATAAGGAAGATCGTGAAGGAAATGTTGCCTGAGAGAAGACTAGTGAGATGCCGGAACTGTAGGAAACTTGGACACGTGCGTAGTCAATGTCCAACCCTCAAGAGGTCGAGACCAACGAAGGTTGTTGAGAAGGGGCAATCGTCGGACTATACTCAGAAAGCCCCGGTGAACAACGCATATGTCGCTGTCCTCCAACGACAGAACAAAGGAGCCTTCGTAGACGGGTTCATCAACAACGAGCCTTGCGCAATGCTGCTGGATACTGGTGCGACTAGGACAATCCTTGGACCTGCTTTTATTAAAACACCAGAGAGAATGGAACCATCATCCTGGAAGCTACGCACAGCAACAGGAGAGCCGGCCACTGTACATGGTGAGCTACCGATTGAACTGATTCTAGGCAGCACAAAAGTGAAACATCGGGCATTAGTAGCGGACATTGAGGACGACGCAATTATTGGAATGGACATCATGAATTCCAGAGGGTTTGAATTGAACTTCAAAGAGGGCGTCCTACGTGTGAACGGAGAAGAGCTGGTGCTACATGGAAGAAGTGAAGAGATTATTCGTGTTCTGCTGGCTGAAGATGTGAGTGTACCCGAGAGGGCTGAGACCATACTGGAGGCTCGCTTGGATGGAGGTGCGAGCAATGGAAGCGTGGTTATGTTCGAGCCCAAGCTTCATGATGAGAAAATTGGACGAGGGATTGCACTAGGCAAGACTTTGTTGCATGCTGATAAAATTGTGCCAGTAAGGGTAATGAATGTCAATTATTATCCAGTGACTCTGAAGAAAGGAACTGTTTTGGGGCACTGCTCGTCAATTTCCTCTGTGATCAGGAGTGTACACGGTACTGTTAGTCAAGAGAACAACCTGACAGCGGAACTGGAAAAATTGGTTACCCTCTCTTCCAAGGGCATTAAACCAGCTCAACAGCCCAGATTGAGAGAATTAGTCAAGAAGTACCAAGACATCTTCGATACCGGACAAGGAAAAGGGGGCCGAACGAATGTAGTTCAGCATAAAATTGATACTGGGGATGCCCGGCCGATCCGACAATCAGCTAGAAGACTTCCTCTTGCCAAGAAGGAAGAGGCTGACAAAATAGTCAGTGAAATGGGGAAAGATGGAATTATTGAACCATCCGACAGTCCATGGTCCTCTCCAGTCGTGCTGGTGAAGAAGAAAGATGGATCAACACGGTTTTGCGTAGACTATCGTCAACTGAACAACGTGACGAAGAAAGACAGTTACCCTCTTCCGAGAATAGACGACACCCTGGACACATTGGCCGGCTCCACGATTTTCTCGACCCTTGATCTGAAGAGTGGATACTGGCAGGTAGAACTGGCTCGAGAAGATAGAGAAAAGACAGCCTTCACCATCGGCTCAGGACTGTGGCATTTCACCGTTATGCCATTCGGGCTTTGTAATGCTCCAGCCACATTCGAGAGATTAATGGAGACGGTTCTGAAAGGGCTTTCATGGAGGACGTGTCTGGTATATCTCGATGACATTATTGTAGTTGGCAAATCGTTCGAAGACCACGTTAAAAACCTGGAGGAGGTATTCATGCGACTGAGAAACTCTGGATTGAAGCTGAGCCCCAAGAAATGCCACCTGTTCCAAAAAGAAGTACGTTACCTTGGCCATGTTGTCTCTGGGCGCGGAGTAGCAGTGGATGACGAGAAGATTAAAGCAGTGAAGGAGTGGCCTATCCCGAAAGACATACACCAACTACGTAGTTTCCTTGGTTTGTGCACATACTATCGCCGATATGTGCTGGGGTTTGCCAACATCGCTAAACCACTGACCAGGCTCACGGAAGGTCAAACAAAATTCCAATGGTCCGAAGAATGCCAAGACTCGTTCAGGAAGCTGAAAGGGGCATTGATCAACGCACCGATTCTGAGTTATCCCCTTCCGAGTGGAAAATTCATTTTGGACACGGACGCCAGCAACGTGGGACTTGGAGCTGTCTTGTCCCAGATCCAGGATGGGCAAGAGAAGGTGATCGGATACTTCAGTAAAACTCTCAGTAAACCGGAGCGTAACTACTGCGTCACCAGACGAGAACTGTTGGCTGTTGTCAAGGGAGTAGAACACTTTTACAAATACGTGTACGGGAGAAGATTTCTGTTGAGGACCGACCACGCAGCCCTTAAATGGCTTCTACAGTTCAAAAATCCCGAGGGCCAAGTAGCACGTTGGATCGAAAGACTCCAAGAATTTGACTTCGAGATCGAACATCGAGCAGGGAGTGGCCACAAGAACGCAGATGCCCTGTCAAGGAGACCATGCCCAGATGACTGCTCACACTGCCGACGAGCAGAAGAGAAGGAAGCAGCGATTTGTAGAACCACGGCAGTTGACAATAACTGGAATGACAACGAGGTCCAGAAAGACCAAGAAAGAGATCCGGATCTTGGTTTAGTCATCGGTTGGAAAAATATTAATCAAAGACCGACATGGCAGGAAATCGCAAGATATTCCCCAGCAGTTAAATCCTACTGGGCCCAGTGGAATTCCCTTACCCTGGACAATGGGGTCCTGAAACGTGTATTGGAGTCCGAAGATGGTGGGGAGGACATACGTCAGATAGTGGTGCCCAAGAACAGAAGACAGGAAGTACTCCGAGAGATCCATGATGGAGTTGCTGGAGGACATCTGGGTGTGACGAAGACCCTGCAGAAAGTAAGACAACGGTTTTACTGGGTCAATTGTCAAGTTGATGTCAATGACTGGTGCAGAAAGTGTGCTGTTTGTGCTGCCAGCAATGGACCTCGGACACGACCCAAGGCCCCGATGCGTCAGTATAATGTAGGCAGTCCATTCGAAAGAATCGCCATTGACATCGCCGGCCCGTTCCCCGTATCAGATCATGGAAATAAATACATCCTTGTGGCAATGGACTATTTCAGCAAGTGGGCCGAAGCCTATGCCCTGCCCAACCAGGAAGCCATCACCGTCGCGGACGTCTTGGTGAAAGAGTGGATATGTCGATTCGGTGTCCCCTTGGAGCTGCACTCGGACCAAGGCAGAAATTTCGAATCCAACCTGTTCCAAGAAATCTGCCACCTGCTGAACATCCGCAAGACGAGAACCACAGCTCTACATCCACAGTCCGATGGAATGGTTGAGCGGATGAACAGGACTATCAATCGCCACTTGTCCAAGGTAGTCTCTGACCATCAAAGAGACTGGGATCAGTATCTCCATTTGTTTCTGATGGCCTACCATTCCGCAGTACACGAGTCGACCGGCCAAACCCCTGCTAGTATCATAATGGGCCGAGAGCTGCGACTTCCCTGTGACCTAAAGTTTGGGATGCCACCAGGACAGGATACCGCGGGAGAGGACTACGTCAGTAAACTCCGGCAGCGAATGGAGGACATCCACGAACGAGTCCGTTTGAACATCCAGAGTGCCAGCGACCGAATGAAAGCGACTTATGACATCAATGCCGATGCTGGAGGATTTCAGGTTGGTGACCTAGTTTGGCTGTACAACCCGATGCGTCGCCGGGGCCTGTCACCGAAATTACGGAATTCATGGGAAGGTCCGTACAAGATCATCAAGAGGATAAACGACCTGCTTTACCGAATCCACAAGCCACCCAGAGGTAAACCCAGGGTCGTTCATTTCAACAGGTTGGCCCCTTACGCTGGAAATCATGACCAAGTCCGCACCCTCAGACCACCAGAGGATGCGATGACGTTCCAGAAATTCATGTCCTTATACTCAAATGGACAGAAAGTGTCACACGGGGTAACTCGGGAGGAGCCACGGGACCTTTTCAAAGTGCCAGTCGATTACGCCCTAGCACACTGCGTCGCAGAAGATCTTCGAATGTCCAGGGGCATCGCTGTAGTGTTCTCCAAGAAATTTGGCCAACTCCAGACACTACGGAAACAGAATCCAGAAATTGGAGGTGTGCTACAGCTGAAGAAGGGCCAGAGGAACATCTACTACTTGGTGACCAAGAAGCATTCCCAAGACAAACCGTCCTATGAAGATGTCTGGAGGAGCCTCACCCAACTGAGAGATGCGATGGTGGACCAGAATCTGGTGGACTTGGCAATCCCAAAATTATCCTGTGGTATTGATGGGCTGGATTGGAGAGTTATAAGAAGTATGTTGGAGACGATATTCCGATCCAGCGGCATCCAGATTTTGGTTTGTTGTAATCCTATTACACGACCTAACATGAAGACTGTGGAGTGTTATTTTCATCGAACTTCACGATGCAGATATGGGGAATCCTGCAAATATCGACACACTCCAAGGATGACATTTCGGGACGAAATATCTCTAAGAAGGGGGCAATGTGGCGAAGCTGCGGGCGATGCCGGACCTGAACTCTCACGTATAGCTAGCGACCAACCGCGGGAGACTGTCGATGCGCTTGCACCGAGAAGAATCTGGGCGCCGCGGTGAGTCTGGGCGATTCGATGGAAAATTCTGGAGCATTTAGAGAAGTCAACGTCGGATATAAAAAGAACTACGCAGCGGACAGACGGGCAGTCAGTGAAGTGAAAGTCGAATATAAATACCTAGTTCCGTGATGTTATGTAAATTAGAGTATTGTGTTATTGTATCATTGTATTTCGTTAAATAAATTATTTTAGTCAGTTAATTAGAGTATAAATCTACTACATTCCTTTGGATAAAATGGTTGAATATACAAATTCAGAAATGGTAGACATGCACTTAATGTATGGAATGGCTGATGGTAACGCTCGTGCCGCCAGACGAATGTATCTAGAAAGATTTCCACAACGTCATATTCCCAGCACAAAAATGTTCATCAATATTCACTCCCGTCTTCGTGAAACGGGTACTTTCAAGAGGTCTGCTGTTCTCATAGGAAGACCCAGGAGAGTTAGAACAGTTCAGATAGAAGAAGCTGTACTTAACGAAATTGAGCAGCATCCAGTTACCAGTACAAGACAAATTGCGGCACAGTTTAACGTAACCCATGTATTGGTATGGCAAATTTTAAAAGAGCAACAACTTTATCCCTATCACATACAGCGTGTTCAAGCTCTTCTGCCAAGGGATTTTCCAAAGAGATTAACTTTTTGCACTTGGATTCGAAATAAATTGTTGGAAAATCCATGGTTTTTATCTCAAGTGTTATTCACCGATGAGGCATGCTTTTCCCGTAAATCCATTATTAATTTTCACAACAATCATATGTGGGCTGATGAAAACCAACACGCCGTGATTGAAAACCATTTTCAAGAGACGTTTTCTGTGAATGTTTGGGTTGGAATTGTAGGGAATTTCCTTCTCGGGTCACATTTTCTGCCTCATAGACTCAATGGTGACCATTATCGACATTTTCTTGAATTTATCTTACCTGGACTCCTAGAAGAGATCCAACTGAGGGAAAGAACTGGAATTTGGTTTATGCATGATGGTGCTCCAGTACACTTCAGATTGGTTGCACGCCAATATTTAGAAGAGAATTATTCTGATCGCTGGATTGGGCGTGGTGGGCCACAACTTTGGCCACCAAGGTCACCCGATATGAATCCACTTGATTTTTTCCTCTGGGGGCACCTTAAATCATTAGTGTACCGAACGCCAGTTCAAAGTGAAGAAGACCTGAGGAATCGCATACAGGAGTCATGCGGAATTATAAGAAACACTCCTGGTATTTTTGAGCGTGTCCGCCTGTCTATGGTTAGGCGCATAAACGCGTGCATTGAAGTTAGCGGTGGCCATTTCCAGCAGCTGCTCTGACATATCAATTTCAATAATGTTCCTTTTCTGAACTTAAATTTATTCCTAGGGAATTTATGTTACTTTGCTCTAGTAATTGATAATAAAGTTATTCACTATTGAAAATGTCCAAAATTATTTTGCCATAATTAACTTTGTGCAATACATATTTAACCTGAGTTATGGTAAAAAATGTATGGGAGCTCCATAACATTACATTTTCTCTACACGAGCAGAAAATAGCTATTTGTGTAATGAGAACAAAATGACGTATTGCGTCACGCGCTAATCTTTGGAGAGTGGCAATGACACTTCGAGAAATGAATTATTTTATATCATGCGCACTATTGAATGGATTGTACTTGTCCAATTTGAACTAATTTGGATCGATTATTGTCGAAAATTTCGAAGTAAACTCCAAAAACTCCTAAAAAATATATTTTGATCACCCTGTACTTCGAAAACCAAGCCGCTTGGGACATGTTTATATGAACTTTTCATCTTGAAACCTTTCAAAGAATCACCCTTCAAGTTTGTTAGACTATTTGCTTCTCAAATTTCTTTATGTTATGCGTTACTGGAAAATGTTTGCGTTAATATTTTCATTGTAACTCCTGAACAGTACAAGTAAATGAAAAACATCAAGAGAGCAAAAAGATGTTAAATGAAACAACATTCATTATTCCTTTCTCATAATATGTTAGTGGCGGCGGAAAAAAAAATTCTGAAGGGTTGAACAAAGCTTGACTCTGAAAAAAGGAGGACCCTGTGAATTATTTGAGAAATGCATTATTTTGTATCGTGCGTACTATTGAATAGATTGTACTTGCCTAATTTGACCTGATTATTTTAGAAAATGTCGAAATCAACTCTAAAAAATCTTGAAAAAAATGTATTTTTATCACCCTGTATCTCGAAAACCAAGCCGTTTGGGACATATGTTTATATGAACATTTCGTCCTGAAAACCTTCAAAAAATCACCTCCCGAAGTTTGTCAACGTACTTAATTAACACCCTGTATATATATATATATATATATATATATATATATATATATATATATATATATATATATATATATATATATATATATATATATATATATATATATATCCCACTATCTTCAGGGCGTCCGTACATTGACAAATTACTATCTTCCAAGCGTCCGTCTCCAACTGAGCGTCCGTATACGGACGCTCTGTTGATTTCCTATAGAAAATGTGCTCAAATCTTCATAGTACTTTACAGATTTGAAAATTTGCCGGACGCCGTCTTAATAGTAGGACCTCCTTTTTTGTATACTTTTGTATATTATTAGTTCACCGGGTTTACCGCTAGCGGCGCAAAGAGCACCGTCTGTATATTTCTTGGAGTATGATTTACTTTTAGACTGCCGATTTCCAAGCGTCCTTCAAGTTGTGGTGAATACGGCAACGCTGAAGAATTTCAATGAGCATTGTTTGAAAATCGTTGATTGCGGTATTCGTTAGTAATCGTGAATGATATTTGGTGTGCTGATAGTGAAGTGAGTTGGAAAATAAATGAAGAATGGTCTCACAGTAATATTTATCATTGTATTTGTTCATTATTTCAGCTTGAGTTTATGAACGAGCAAATCCAAATGCATATCTGCGACAAAGGTTTTGGAAATTAAACAGCTAATTATGTGAAAATCCTTGTCAGTTTCGAGAGTCATTTTCATTTCTGATCTTGGCAAATTTATGTGTGTTGTTTTTCAAAAGAGTCCATGGGGTTGTGTTGCAGTCCATATCAGTGGAAAACTAAGTCATTAAAAAGTTGAATATTCCAAAAGTACATCAAACTCTAGAAGTTTTTCACCCCCTTCAAATAAAAACTACAAAAATTGTTTTTCTGTCAACCTGCTGCACCCTCACCACAGCCCTCAGAAGTATTCTTCGAAAGACTTGTGCAGGCTATAGAAGACGTACGACAATTGCACCCACGCCCCTATAATAGAAAAGCGAACCATCACCATCACAGCCCAAATGGTACAAGTGGTTATAAGTTGTCCTCAGAAAACTTTCTTGATACTTGGTATATGAAAGAAAAACTCCCAATAAGAAGTTTTGCATATCACAAAACTAGGAGCGCTTCAACGCAAATGTAAAAATCTCATATGATATATAGGGAGGGACAACGATAATATTATTTTGGCTCCAGAATTCAAGACCGTCAATTCGAAATCTGACGAAAAATGCTAATCGGAAAAGTTGTTCCAAATGATGTGTGTAGATTTGAAGTCAAGTTCATATGCAGGGAAGGATATATCATTTCAGCTTCACAGTAAAGTACCTTCATTTTGAAGAACATCGAAAAATGCTACTCAGAAAAGTTGTTCAGAATTGAATTTCATATACAGGGTGACCCAGGGTTAAACCGCCAAACTTTTAGGATCGGTTTTTTAGGTAAAAATAAGACTTTTGTTTCTTATACTCATGTTTCCTAACTAGCTTCGTTTTCGAGATACAGAGTGTCAAAATTTCTTACCCTGCAGTATCTCCTGACTTAACCCCTATGGATTTTTGAATAAGGTACAATGAAAACCAAAGTGTATGCTGAGCCCATCAACGACCAAGGTATTTTCCTAGAAAGGATTATACAAGCAGCTGTAGAGATCAAACCAGCAAGATGCCGTGCAGCTGCAGAATCCATCCTTCGTAGGTGCGAACTTTGCATTGAAAGAAATGGTGGCCATTTTTGTGAATTTTTGTTTTCTCTTTACCTACTAATAAAATACAATGAATACGTTTGTCCTAATATCAATTTCTCAGGAAGTTTTTTTTCTTGTTACATGAAATCGGTTTTTAAATTATTTCTCAAAAATGAAGGAAGATACTGAAATAAACAAAAAAATTGTATTTTTATTGGCTTAATCCAGAAAAAAACTGAACATGCAAAAAAACAGTGATTCGTTCTAACATTAATGAGATTAGCCCTTGGGACGCCACTGCAAATAATAATGTTGCCATAAGTAGATTAAAAGAAACCCCTTATCACCGCATATTAGCATAACAGATTTTGCTGATATCAGCTAGAAGGTTTTTAAATAATATGATGAAAAACTGATATTTTGTAAAAACGTTGAACACTCTGTATTTCCAAAACAAAGCAAGTTAGGACACATTGTTATAGGAAAAAAAAGTTTCCTTTTCATCTAAACAAACGATCCTGAACGTTTGGCAGTTCAACCCTGGGTCACCCTGTATAAGTTCAAAATGATAATCACACAAATCCTAGTTGAATTATTTTGTAAATTCAAGTTTTGTCAGGAAAAAAACATTTTTGAAAAGGAAAAAACATTTTTGAAAAGGCATTGATTTTATTAAAAATCTAAAGAGTTTTGCAGCCTAAAGAAAATAATATTCAAGTATCAAATATTGACTTGTCATGTACAGTGGTGGAAAATAAACTTATGATTGTCGAGCAAAATGGTATAACAAAATTATTTTCTCTCAAGAAATTTCATTGTTTAAATTTATAGATGGCACAGTAGTACAAGTGATGTAATGATAATATTTTTGAAGGATTGAGCTTCTAATGCTTTTCATCAAAAAACTGAGGGATTCGTAAAAAACAATTTGAGAGCAAAAAATGTAACTCCAGACGTTCTAATGAATGTATTAGGAAATTTTTCTACAAGGACAGCTATTTTTATGCAAAGAGAATGTGATCATGAAGAGGCGAAATTTCAATAATAATGATGACACTTTCTTTGAAACAGTCGTAGAATGTACCCAAACACACTGCATGTGCGGGTAGAGGCCCGATATTATTATTTGTCGTTTCGCGTAAAAGAAGAACTGATGAAATCCATTTCAATTTATTCAATATTGTTAGAGTATATGCAAAATTCAAAGTAATTTTTGAAATGACTCTGTTAAAAATTGTTCGTTGTGAATAATTTTTCATTATTCGCAACATTTTTTCATGTTTTTGCCCGTCAATTGCGTATTTTCACCACTCTGCACATCACTTGTCTAATTTTGATAATTTCTTAGAAAGCAGAACTCTTCAAAGAAAATTCATAAAATCACAAATAAAAAGTTTATCGTTTGACGGGTGAACCATCTTCAAGTAATGGTGTCACCGAAAATTTCTTCAAATCTACAACCAGTGTTTTTCCCTTTGAGATTCAACGAGCTGACCTGATTCAAGAAATGTACTATGAATTGCTTCAAATGAATTCCTAATGGGCAAACACAGACAATATCGATATTTCTTTTGAATTTATTCTATTTCAATAGTGACATGAATATGTTTTATGTTATTTTTTGTAGGAATATTTTGTTAATTCCATATTAATGAATTAATTTTATTTGGAATATTTGTTTTTTTGGAAATGCAGCTATACTTTCTTGCTGACCGATGATCTAATGGTAGACTCTGTTATTGATTTTCAATAAACCTAATATATACTGTTCTACCTTCATTTGCCTGACAACCTATACCTGTTACAGATCTATCTTTTGAATATCAATAGAGTAACCCATTTGAATGTGGGTACCTCAATGCATTTTTTACAAGTTGTCTCTACTATAACTATAACTTATAAATTAAATTCAAAATTTTGTTCAGAGACAAAAATCCAAAAATCATTTTTTTTAAACAAAATTCCACCACGCCACTAGATTTATGATAGTTTCAAATTGGCATGACAGAAATAACACAAAAAAATTAATAATAAAAAGTATATCTTGATAGCTTGTTGGAATATCAACGTTCCACAGTCTGAAAATGAAAAATTGTTAATTCACGAAAATTTGTAAAAGTGTAGAAGGGCAACGAATCAATTTACCCGATAAGTTACTGCGTTCGAAAGACTGTCGTCTTGAAAAAAATTGTTTCATTTTTTCGTAAACTCATCGTATTCTCAAATTTGCCGTTTTGAAAATATTATTTTAAATTTACAGAGAAAAACTTTTTTTTAATCGCTGACGTTAACTGACATGAACGAAATCAAACAGGAAAATATTATATTGAAGGAAGATAATAAACAATTATCTCAACATCTCAACGGATTGAATCCACTGAAAGGAGACTGAAGAAGTATAACCTGATTATTTCAACTCAAATTGGGGATTGATGAGAAAGATATAGAAATAAGGGATGAATTTAGAATGAAAATATTAAAACTCGCCCCATTGTAATTGAGTGCTTGACTAATAGACTGAGGTCTGATATATTATACCGGAAGACTATATCAGATCAAAACATTATTGTTGTCACAACAAAAAGCTGCAGAAGAAAACGGTCGTGAAGCAAAAATAAAGGAACCTCTCTGATAGTGGATACAATCAGCCATACTTACGAAGAACTATATAGAGAGCAAGTTGGCAGCAGAAAACTCAACAGATACGACTGCAAGTAAATCAAGCACAGATAAAGAAGAAAACCCGAAGAAATGAACAGCAGGAGAATTGGAACATGCCGACAGACCTAGAGTAAATAAATCAGCTCGAACTTTCGAGATCTTCATTAAAGATTCCAAAATAGATTTTTTTCCTATATCTCTTCATTTATTTCAATTGTGTTTCCGTATTTTGATGGTCACTCATGTTTTGTTTCAGATAAAATGTCACATTCACAGAGATTTAGCCACCTGAATATTACATCGCTGTTACCAAACTTATCATCTTCGAAAGATCTCAATACTTTACAGAAAAATCTATCCTATGCCTGAGTGAAACTTAGCTGTCCGATCGAATTCATAGCAATGTATGTCATGTGAATGATTATGTTTCCTTCAGAAGACATCGTCTGAAAAGTAGAGGAGGGGGCGTTGGTATGTGTGTTGACAATAAATTTCCATGTAATTTAACGTGGCTGTTGGAGTTGTCTACAAGCCTTCAAACTATTCCGAAACTGATTTCTTCAGTTCACTAGATAATGGTATACCATCTTTAATTCCCAAATATGATGATGTATTCATTCTGGGTGATCTCAATATTGATTTGTTGAAAAATGAGTCTAGGGCTGCTATCAGGCTGAATAATATGTTGGAGTGATCGGGACTCGTTCAACTAGTTGATAGACCCACATGAGTGACCGTTTAATCACTTTCACTAATAGATTTGATCATCACAAATAACAGTGATGATATTTCCAAGAATATCGAAGTTGTCTTGGTACCAGGTATTTCATATCAAGAGTTGATAGTATAAAAAATAATCTTGGTGATAGTTCCTGCTCACCGACATATATAATGATTGGAGACTTTAGAAATTTTGATAAGGAACGATTTTACGAAGATATATCAATCCCGTTCGAAAATATTTATGTGACAGATAATATTGACGAAAAAAATTAATTTCATAATAAAAACATTATGTCATAATTCAATCTGCATGCCCCTGTTCAACTGATTAGAATAACCAAACGTTATGCACCATGGATCACAGATAATATTAAATTATTGATGTCATAGCGAAATAAAGCCCATTCTAGGTGGCAAAAAACAGAATCTCCAGGTCACTATGAATATTATAAGACATTCCGAGGCTCCACAACCCTGGCTTGTCAAAATGGAAAGAAGGCATATTTTCAATATATTTTTAGACAGCGGAGTAAGCAAGATATGGAAGGATCTACATCACTTAAAAAAGATCGACAACCATTTTCGATCATTTGTTTGATGTAAAGGAATTGAATCAGTACTTCGTGAAAGGTATTGAAGCGGTCGCTGCAGATCAAATTCTGATTGAATTTTACTCCAATAGTATTCATGAGAAAGCAGGCCATTTTCAGTTCAGATGGAACCCAAAATGGAACCCAACATGGAACCCAACATGTCCTATATAACTTGTTATCTAATGCTCAAGGGTGGGATGGTATCAATTTGAAACTCCTACTTATGTGTTACCCTTATTTGATACCATTTATAAATCATATCTCGAATTTTGGTCTCACCCAAATGTTTATCTCCAAATTTGAAAAAAGTCAGTTGTACATCCAATACATAAAAAGAATACTGTTGGTGAGTTTTTTCCCCTTCTGATGCTGGTCCTGTGCTCAAAAATAATGTAGTTGGAAAATCGGTAATGCTATTTGGAACACGGCATCACAGACGTCTCCTTGAAAACTAAATCCAGATCAATGATGAAAACCAAGTAATAAAACCTGTCAAATACATGAGGAATCTGGGTCTTAGGTTCAAATCTCACATACGAAATATTCGTGGCCTGGCGTTCAGGAATCTGGAACTCATTTATGGCAACAGGAGGTACTTGAATCAGAAGGTTGAGGCCGTGCTCTGTGACTTACTAGTACTCTCCAAATTCAACTACCGTGACTCAGTTTATAGTCCATGTCTGGTTGATGAGGACAAGAGGCAAAACTCATGCCTGAGATTGATATTTGGGATCAGTAGGGGATGCTACATCTCCCATAAATTGAATGAAAGAGGTTAGCTCAATATGCAGCGTAGACAACTTCTCTCTGCGACTTGTTTTTTCCATAAAGTAATCACTATTCGAACACCCTCATACTTATGGAAGAAAATTTAATTTCTTGAAGATGTTCACAATTTAAACATACGCTACAAGGGAACTATTACTCCACCGATTCATAGAACTGAAACCTTCAGGCGGTCTTTCTCTTATCAGATACCACTCATTTAAAACTATGGTCCAACAAACATGAAGAAATTAAATATGAATTCATTTAAAAAAACGTATAAAAGAATATATCATCACGGAACAAATGAATGCATGAGTCTATGGAATAGTTATTCTTTTTTTTTATGGCTATTCACAGGTAGGTAAATATAGATTTAAGGAGCGCTGCAGAATAATTATAAACATAGTGATTTTTGTTTGTTATATTTTTTCAGATACGCTTGACAATAATAACAGAGGTAACACGTATATCATCATCTGATCTTCGGGGTTTTTCCTCTTATATTGTACGTATATTTGAAAAATAAGGACCTTTTATTATCATTATCATTATTTTCGTTGGGAATGTACCAGTCAGTCCCTGTCTCCAACGCTCCGACCAATTCGGAGGGCGCGCTGGTGTCGTTTACCCCAATAATAATATTGACAGTAATAATTATTATTATTATCATTATTTTAGGAATGTACCAGTCAGGCTCTATCTCCAAAGCTCCGACCCATCCGAAGGGAGAGCTGGTGTCGTTTACCCTAATAACCACTTCCTACGTGACTATTGGGTCCGAGATTCATGTGTTCTGAGCAGACGAAGTGAACCAAGGATGACGGCCTTCTGCATTCGTGCCGCTAAGATCTCTGTCATAACAAGGCAAGCCGGTATCATCTTCAAATTTGAGAACAGTATGTTCATCATTCTACCAAGGACTCCTATGATCAAAACCACCATTTTGACAGAATGGTTTGGATACAACCTGCGGAGTTCAAAGATAATATCTCGATATTTAGTCCGTTTTTCCTCCTCTCTCCGAACGATATTCATTCCACCTGTAGCGAAAAACTCCATGACAAAAATCGTTTTATTTGGTGGTCGAGGTGGACATCAGGCTTATTGGCTTGTATTTGCCTGAGGGTGGGGAATGAATAGTGTAAATAGATTCAGCACTTCTCATTCTCCACAACGGACTCAATATCGCCCTGAGCACCGGTGTCTCGTCTATACCGTACAAGTATCGTAGCGCCGCGTTCTGCCTTTGGCTGAGGACGCATAAGCTCTAATCAGGTAATATGTGAAATTCAACCCATGAGTGGCATCCGGAAAATACACAGTGTCGTTGCCCTAATTCGATTACCGCCGCTAAAGGCGATGGTTAAATCTGGCATCATTGCTGGACGCTCACAAATCTGCAGGATGAAAGTAAACTATACAAACCGGACGCTAAGTAGCGTGAATTCGTGAATATATTGGACGCTCAGAGACGGATACATGAAAGGACGCCACGAAATAGGTGTAATGAAACTTTCAAATTTTTATCGTCGAAAAGGAAAGCTTGATCACTCCTTTATGACCCCTGATGTTCAAATCTTAAAAATATACATATGTAGAACAAGAGACTTATGATATCCACTCGACGGATGCTCAGAGAAAGAGTTGTGAAAGGACGCCTGGAAGATAGCTGGATGTATATATATATATATAACAGTAAGTTATTCATGACATCTACAGTCACTAGTTGAAACTTAATTTGACACGAACCAAGGAATCCAAAAGTAGAGGTTTGTCCACAAATTGACAGGCAGCCAACAATTCGTTGTTCTGACCAAGATGCATATAACTCCTGGTGCGTTTACTGATTCGCTTTTGTTTCAACTAAAGTTCTTGATCCTGTAATTGCGTCAATAGAATTTGTTCCATTCGTCAATGGATGACGCTTAAGTCGAATATAGTGGAGTTTCCAACAATCCAAAGTGCCTACTAGATAAATTTTTTGAACGTTAACATTATTTTGAGGTTATATGTCAATTACATTGCATATTAGGCTATCCAAGATGCTGTCAAACTAAAATCAAAATGGCCGCCTGAAGGCACACAATACACATTGTATTTGTTATTGTTTGAACGAGACTGATTATTGTTAATTTTCATCTATTGGAGTGAAATTTTTGTATGAAACTTTGCCGAATAAAAAACATGCCTACAAAGTGTTATGTTGTAAATTGTGGAAGCCGTGGAGATCGCGACTTAGTGAAGTTTTTAAAAATTCCTAGCCTAGCTATATTTTGATAATGTGGTATATTAAATCAAAGACTAGATAGATAGATGTTTATTAAGTAGGATACCCTAATATACATAGTTCCATGTTACAAAATAACAAATTAGTAGGTAAAAATATGTAACAAGTGAAAATAAATTACTTTGCGATATCTGACACTCGGTGTGTAAAAAAACGACCAATCCAATGAAGATTTGAAAATAAAAATAGATAAATGTGTAGGCAATCATATATTACAAATAATAGTGTAGAGGAAACAGTCATAACTTCATGCACATCGGACAGTCCTATAGGGTCCAATAGAATTTCACAGATATCATTTTCACACTGCAGCACAACTCGGCCATCCTCACCTTTTCATAAAGACACCATCTTTACTCTAAAAAATGTCTTCCTTTTATGAAACTTAGGTAGCACAACTACTTTACGAAAATTGTACGATTTTGGGAAACCAACTATCCAGAATTACTCATCTGGGAAAATTTACTCATGAACATATATCCTTTGGGTGACCAAATCACAAAATCGCAGTATTTTCATTCAGTTAGTTTCATTTGTAAATGAGTTTGGTAATAATAAGCATGGTCACGTTTTAGGATAATTGCAATTCCACCGCTTATTATAGTTGAGGTTTTTAAATTTGAATACTGCCCCATATCAATATTCCTTAACGAATATGGACACTTCACTTCCATAGCAGCCACAAGACATCATCGCATCAGGAGAACCATCAATTTATTAAATAATCTATACTTTCAACAAAGGAATATCCATTCGCTGTGAATGCCTCATCTGAAAATTAATTGGAAACATTAATAAACAGTTCATAAATTACGAAAAATCAGTACCTACCTTGGCAACAACAACAGTATGTTCATCCATTTTTCTTGCTTCACAATCATGGGCAAATCCAGCTTCTGTAGGCCTTCATTGGCTTTCTTGTTTATGAGTCAACAGCAGATATGTAATAATGTCCATTTCACAAAGAGTGAAAGTAAAAGGATCCATGCACTTTATCACTCTCCTTTTGTCTCTATAGATCGATGCAGTGTCTTTGTCTACTCGTTCTAATGATAATAAATAAATCACTTTTAGTTAAAACAGCCATAATAACATTTCAAATCACAACTAAACAAAACTATTAGCAGTAGAAGCTAGTGCCAAACACAAACACCATTCATGTGTGCCTACAGCAGGCCATTTTTAAAGAGCCGTGGTCACGTGTTCTGGATAGCCTAATTGGTATTTATCTTGTGATTTTTCTGTTCTTTTAATACTTTTCGCTCAGTTCGGTAGTTTTGCGACGTTTTTAGTTGTTGGGTTATTGTTATTTATTTGTTCTTGTGTTTTTCTGTCATTCGTAAAAGTTAGGGTAGTGTATAGCATTTTTTTGTGAGTCTCGACTTCGACATGACAATCATGACATGGTTCAATTTGAGGTTATGTCGATGACGCAGCATACGTTTGTCAAAACGACATGTCAAGTCATCATGATCGGTAATGATTTGTGTATAAATGTAAATGTAGAATGAACGCGCTGGTTGCAATTCTTTTCTTTAATGAAGATATTTTACAAAGATGTAAAGTTTGACAATTCAGAGAAATTGAATATATTATTGACATTATTCGACTGCATTTGTTATCTGTCGTCACGTTCGCCAGGAGCAGTCATGGGCGCCGACTTGGGATGGAAACTGGACATGCCCCCCACCTTGAAAGAGTGGCCTTTCAACTCAGCTTCAGCGGGACAGCCTCACGAGACAGAGGTAGAGGACACAGGTTAGAGATGGCTCTTCGAATTTCACCATTCACCGTACGTAAAGCAGCAACCCGCGGAATGTTATCGGAACCAGGAAACAACTGGATGACCCTACCAAGCTTCCATTGTAAAGGACTTAGGTTGCAGTCTTTGATAATAACCAGGTCGCCAATGTTCATTTGTGACTTGTTTTCTCTCCATTTTTGTCGGCCTTGAAGTTCTGATATGTACTCGAGAGACCATCTTTTCCAAAGATGCTGGCGTAGTTGCTGAAGTCTCTCAAATTGATCCAATCGATTTACCTTGATATCCATGAAATTATGCTCAGGAATAGAGGTGAGCGTGCGGCCGATGAGGAAGTGGGAAGGAGTTAAGGCGGTAAGATCAGATGGGTCTGAGGTTAAAGGAGTTAAAGGACGGGAGTTTAAAATAGCCTCTACTTGCACTAAAACAGTTTGAAAATTTTCATATGTGAGGAGCGCTTCTGATAGAACACGTTTCAAATGTCTTTTCATTGACTTCACACCTGCCTCCCAAATGCCACCGAAATGTGGGGAGTACGCAGGAATGAAATGCCATGATATTTCTTGACACGAGGTAGAAGATTCGATTTCTTCGCTGTGGTTTTTCAAAAATTTACCTAGTTCCAATAACTGATTTTTGGAACCTACGAAATTTGTCCCGTTGTCGGAATAGATACTTTGGGGCTTGCCCCGTCTTGCTATAAACCGTTTAAGAGCAGAAATAAAGGCATCACTGGTTAAGTCGCTGACTAGTTCAATATGAACCGCCTTTGTTGATAAACATATGAAAAGGCTAACATAACCCTTGTAGGTTTTAAAACGTCGGCCAGGTTTGTCTCTCAACGTAAAAGGACCGGCGTAATCCACCCCTGTATTGATGAATGGAAGAAAAGGAGTGACCCTTGCTTCAGGAAGATCTCCCATTAGAGGATTTATAGAAATCGGTTTGGCTTTGAAGCACACGATACACTCATGAACAGTTCTCTTCGCAAGATTCTTCCCAAGTATGGGCCAATATGTTTCACGTATTGAGTAGAGCAATTGATGAGGTCCAGCATGAAGAAGCTTTTTATGCTCGTTATGGAATAGTAACTTTGAGAAATGATGATTTGATGAAATGATTATGGGGTGCTTCTTATCAAATTCATATGGAGAATGTCTTAGTCTGCCCCCAACCCTGAGAATACCATTCTCATCAATAAAAGGAAGTAGGGACAACATTCTACTTTTGCGAGGAAGAGGTTTGCCTTTCGATAAGTTATGCAGTTCCTCTGGGAATGATTCAGCTTGAGAATATTTGATAAGATAACGAAGTGAGGAATTCAACTCCTGCATAGAAAGAGGACCAGAATTTCTTTCCAGGGATCTGAAACGAGCTAATGAATTGTGAACGAATCTTAAGATATAGGCAAAGGTGCGTTTGAGACGATTCAATGTTGAAAATCGTTCGAAAGGAAAACTGGAGAGGGCTGTCAAATTCAGGGAAGTTATTTCTGTTCGCTTCATCTCCGGAAGTTCATTGGTCAACTCAAGCGGTTGAGTGGAGCAAATTTGAATGGAATCATTCAGAAATTTGGGACCATGCCACCAAAGATCAGATGATTTCAAACTTTGTGGACTAATACCTCTTGAGATGAGATCGGCAGGATTTTCCTTTGTATTCACGTGGTTCCAACAAGAGATATCCGTATTGGATTGAATTTCTGAGACTCTGTTGGCCACGAATGTTTTGAGGAGATGAGGAGAAATTTTGAGCCATCCTAGAACCACCATAGAATCCGACCAATAAAATATTTTATTGAATTTAAGAGAGAGAGATCTGAAAACTTTGGTAGCTAGCCTACTGAGGATTACAGCAGCGCAGAGCTCGAGCCGCGGAATGCTGATTTTTTTGAGTGGAGCAACCTTTGACTTTGCACATAACAGATGGGTTTGGACGTTACCTGATTGATCTAAGCTGCGGATGTAAATAGCTGAACCGAACGCTAGTTCAGAAGAGTCGCAAAAACCGTGTAATTCAATATGAACAGCGTTGTCTAGTTTCACTTTACGAGCAATCTGAATATCATTGAGTTGAGGGAGTTGATCTCTAAAAGCTAACCAACTAGTATGAATATGTAAAGGCACTGAATGATCCCAACCTAATTTTTCTAGCCAAAGTTGCTGTAACAACATTTTAGCTTGGATTGTAGCTGGACAGAGAAGACCTAAAGGGTCAAAGATTTGTGCTATACCCGACAGGATTGACCTCTTTGTGATTGTCTTCGGAAGAATCTCCGAAGAGATAACATATCTTAGAGAGTCAAATTTGGGATACCAATGAAGTCCAAGTGTTTTTGTGTTATCGTTCGATCCAAGAGAGTGGGCGATGTCCAAGGAAGAAACTGATTGCTGGATAGCATCCAATATTGAAGGATTGTTAGAGACCCATTTGCGAAGTGGAAGGTGAGCTTTGGACAGGATATGAATGATTTGCTTACAATAAACAATGATTTCCGAAACTGAATCAGATCCAGTTAAAAGATCATCAACATAGAAGTCATTCGCTATTATGTTGGTAGCTTCAGGAAAACTTTCGGAATACTCCTGCGCTAGTTCACTCAAGCATCTGGTAGCAAGGAAGCTCGCCGATGCAGTACCATAAGTGACCGTGTTCAAGGAAAAAGTTTGCAAAGGCTGACATGGATCAGACCTCCACAATATTTGTTGAAAATGTCTCTGAGAAGGACAAACCAATATTTGGCGATAAAATTTTGCAATATCCGCTGATACTACGTGAGAATGTTGCCTGAATCGAAGAACGATCGACAAAAGATCACTTTGAACGACTGGCCCGACCATTTGGACGTCGTTGAGTGATAAACCGCTTGAAGAAGGAGACGATCCGTCGAACACAACACGAAGTTTCGTGGTGAGACTGTCCTTCTTCAAAACTCCGTGATGAGGGAGGTAATAGCTGAATGGTTGATGGTGATCAACCTGAGTCATGTGACCCATGGAAACGTATTCTTCCATAAATTCGATATACATTTTCTTTAGGGTTGAATTGTGCTGAAGCTTACGTTCAACACTATAAAATCTCTTTTCGGCTGTGCTTCTTGATTCACCTAGCTTTTCAACTGAATCTTTGAAAGGCATTGAAACTACGAAACGTCCATCTGAATTCCTTTTAAGAGTAGATTTAAAATGCTCTTCGCAATGTTCCTCCTCCTTAGAATAGAACCGAGTAGTGGGAAACTCTTCTATTTCCCAGAATCGTGAGAGTTCATCACATACACTATTGTGCGAGAAATTACAGAAGGCATTCTGGGAAGGCTGTACCTGGGGAAGAGGACCTGAGATAATCCACCCAAGCTTTGTCTTTTGAAGTACGGGGTTTTGTGGGCCCAAATTGATCTGCCCAACGCAGAGCAAGTTATAGAAAAGGCCGGCCCCTATCAGGAGGTGTATATCTGAATTCACATGGAAATTTTTATCTGACAGCTGAATATTAGCAGGAATGCGCAATGAAGAAATGTCTATTTGACAACCTGGGAGCTGATTGCATATGGCATTGGTGACTAAACAAGTTAGGGATGCCGAAAATGAGGAGTGGAGTGACCTAAGGAACACATTGCACTGGTAATTCATATTAGAGGAAGTTTGAGCAATCCCTATCACAGAAATGTCAATTCGCCTTTTTGGAAGACCTAATTTTGAGACTAAATGGGATGAGATAAAATTTGATTGCGAACCACTATCCAAGAGAGCTCTGCATTCTTGTGCCTTACCAGAACTATCCAAAACTTGAACTACTACTGTGGATAAAAGAACAAGATTTTTCCGAACAGCGCTAGTTGAAAGCGCATGCGTAGATTCAATATTTGAGTCTGCTTCACTGGCACTCGAAATGACATTTGGAGCAATTTCGGTAGTTTCGACATGAATGAGTGTGTGGTGCTTCTTGCCACACTTATAGCATTTGCCGTATTTGCAATTGGAATTCACGTGACCAGGATGTAAACAATTTAGACAAACCTTTAATTTTTTGGCTTGCTCTGTTCTATCAGTAATGCTTAAATTGAGAAAATCACGACAATTGCTCAATTTGTGATTTGAAGACTTGCATAGAAAACAAGAAGCTTGACTTGATGTCAAAGATCTCGTAAGAGATTTTTTCTGAAATCGATTGCGATTTTTATTGCCACTAGAAAAGTGATTAGCCTCAATTTTTTCAAGAATGTCAGCTTTCGTTTTCAGAAATTTCAAAAGATCTTTGAGAGTTGTCTCTGTTGATTTCTTTGACTCCCATTCAAGAGTGGTTTCAGAATCAAGCTTCTCAACGATTAGAAATATCAATAAGGTATCCCAATGGTCTACGGGTTCATTCAAAGATTGCAGAGAACGCAAGTTACTTTGTAGGCCATCTACTAGCTGCCTGATATTGAAAGAAGACTGTTTGATAATTTTTTGCAAATTGAATATGCATTTGGTGTGATTGTAAACAAGAAGTTCACGATTCGCAAACCTCTCGCAAAGCATTTGCCACGCCACTGAGAAATTCTCGGAAGATACCGGAATACTATGAATAACTTTCTCAGCTACGCCACTGACAGATGATTTCAAGTAATGAAATTTTTGTACTAAACTGATGCTCACATTTTTAATAATCATAGACTGAAAAGAATCATGAAATTCCAACCAATTCTCATAATTACCGGAAAATCTAGGTAATTGAACAGTTGGTAATTTGATACCCAAAGATGCATGATTATTTTCATCTTTACTTGAAACACCTGAGTGAGAGCTATCATGTTCATGTGGATTTCCTTTCACGTTGGAAGACTCCCCGACACTGGCAGTATGTTTGGACAAAAGAGTTTCGGCCTTTGCAATTATGCCAAAGTAATCGTTTTCAAATTGTTCACTTTGAGCCGATTCATCTTGAACGTCATCGACCTGACAATCGATTTCAGTTTGAATTTCTTCGAATTGATTCAAAAGAAGTTCAGACCTTGATAACCTCAATTTCAATTCATTTTCAGGAAAGATAAATTCTGGGTTAGCTAAATCATTTTCGAGATTATTTATATAGTTTTTGAAAATTGTAAGTTTCGATTTTATAGATGCCCGCCTTTTTCTCAATTTGTCAAGAGTCATTCTAGTTTCGGCTTCTGTCATATTTATCGGAAAAAGAAACTCTTCTTTACAAGAATTAGCACAATACAAAATTATTGAATGAGAAAAAGTTGTTTTTTATTAGATAAATGAAACGTGAACTATTTGAACTGTTGATGTGTGAAAAAATGTGTTTTGAAACACTCAAAACTGACAGTTCCTTAATAAGAATGAGCGTTTTGACAAAGCAAACAAATTGAATTTGTTAAATAATTCACGAAATATATATGCAAATGCAAGTGAAAGCTATTTTAAATAAGGGAAAGGGATCAAGGATTAGGAATGATTACCTGGGAGAACGCAAATTAGTTCTGTACAGTAGAAATTGGATGCTGCGAAACTGGAAACTCGAAACACGTGTGGAAAACGAAACTTCGACTTTATCGAATTGTTTGCCAATGACTTCGTGTGTGTTTCCGAAATTTTCACCAACTTCCCAATCTTCTTACTTGAATATCCGGCTCGAAGGACCATGTATAAATGTAAATGTAGAATGAACGCGCTGGTTGCAATTCTTTTCTTTAATGAAGATATTTTACAAAGATGTAAAGTTTGACAATTCAGAGAAATTGAATATATTATTGACATTATTCGACTGCATTTGTTATCTGTCGTCACGTTCGCCAGGAGCAGTCATGGGCGCCGACTTGGGATGGAAACTGGACAATTTGCCTGCCATCTATGTTAAAATTGAGTAAACTCTCTTGACGCATTAAAAATGTCATGAATCAAGCAAGCCGTACATCAACAGTTTTGGATGACAATTTCACAGCTATAAGTAATTCCACCAGGAGTTATATGCATCTTGGTTCTGACCAACCCAAGGTTCAATCAAGTTTCTAATACGTTATGAGGAACGAAAGCAGAATCTAAGTGAAAATAGAGTATATTTCGTTTTAATTCCGAGAGTTCTAACCTTTGACAGCTGTTTCGTGCTAACGCACTCATCAGAAAGGATTTATGGAGCTCTCGAAATCAAAACGAATCCACTCAAGAATTAATACCGTGAGGCAACACATACTATAACAGTAAGTTATTCATGACATCTACAGTCACTAGTTGAAACTTAATTTGACACGAACCAAGGAATCCAAAAGTAGAGGTTTGTCCACAAATTGACAGGCAGCCAACAATTCGTTGTTCTGACCAACCCAAGGTTCAATCAAGTTTCTAATACGTTATGAGGAACGAAAGCAGAATCTAAGTGAAAATAGAGTATAATTCGTTTTAATTCCGAGAGTTCTAACCTTTGACAGCTGTTTCGTGCTAACGCACTCATCAGAAAGGATTTATGGAGCTCTCGAAATCAAAACGAATCCACTCAAGAATTAATACCGTGAGGCAACACATACTATAACAGTAAGTTATTCATGACATCTACAGTCACTAGTTGAAACTTAATTTGACACGAACCAAGGAATCCAAAAGTAGAGGTTTGTCCACAAATTGACAGGCAGCCAACAATTCGTTGTTCTGACCAACCCAAGGTTCAATCTAGTTTCTAATACGTTATGAGGAACGCAAGCAGAATCTAAGTGAAAATAGAGTATATTTCGTTTTAATTCCGAGAGTTCTAACCTTTGACAGCTGTTTCATGCTAACGCACTCATCAGAAAGGATTTATGGAGCTCTCGAAATCAAAACGAATCCACTCAAGAATTAATACCGTGAGGCAACACATACTATAACAGTAAGTTATTCATGACATCTACAGTCACTAGTTGAAACTTAATTTGACACGAACCAAGGAATCCAAAAGTAGAGGTTTGTCCACAAATTGACAGGCAGCCAACAATTCGTTGTTCTGACCAACCCAAGGTTCAATCAAGTTTCTAATACGTTATGAGGAACGCAAGCAGAATCTAAGTGAAAATAGAGTATATTTCGTTTTAATTCCGAGAGTTCTAACCTTTGACAGCTGTTTCGTGCTAACGCACTCATCAGAAAGGATTTATGGAGCTCTCGAAATCAAAACGAATCCACTCAAGAATTAATACCGTGAGGCAACACATACTATAACAGTAAGTTATTCATGACATCTACAGTCACTAGTTGAAACTTAATTTGACACGAACCAAGGAATCCAAAAGTAGAGGTTTGTCCACAAATTGACAGGCAGCCAACAATTCGTTGTTCTGACCAACCCAAGGTTCAATCAAGTTTCTAATACGTTATGAGGAACGCAAGCAGAATCTAAGTGAAAATAGAGTATATTTCGTTTTAATTCCGAGAGTTCTAACCTTTGACAGCTGTTTCGTGCTAACGCACTCATCAGAAAGGATTTATGGAGCTCTCGAAATCAAAACGAATCCACTCAAGAATTAATACCGTGAGGCAACACTAACAGTAAGTTATTCATGACATCTACAGTCACTAGTTGAAACTTAATTTGACACGAACCAAGGAATCCAAAAGTAGAGGTTTGTCCACAAATTGACAGGCAGCCAACAATTCGTTGTTCTGACCAACCCAAGGTTCAATCAAGTTTCTAATACGTTATGAGGAACGCAAGCAGAATCTAAGTGAAAATAGAGTATATTTCGTTTTAATTCCGAGAGTTCTAACCTTTGAAAGCTGTTTCGTGCTAACGCACTCATCAGAAAGGATTTATGGAGCTCTCGAAATCAAAACAAATCCACTCAAGAATTAATACCGTGAGGCAACACATACTATAACAGTAAGTTATTCATGACATCTACAGTCACTAGTTGAAACTTAATTTGACACGAACCAAGGAATCCAAAAGTAGAGGTTTGTCCACAAATTGACAGGCAGCCAACAATTCGTTGTTCTGACCAACCCAAGGTTCAATCAAGTTTCTAATACGTTATGAGGAACGAAAGCAGAATCTAAGTGAAAATAGAGTATATTTCGTTTTAATTCCGAGAGTTCTAACCTTTGACAGCTGTTTCGTGCTAACGCACTCATCAGAAAGGATTTATGGAGCTCTCGAAATCAAAACGAATCCACTCAAGAATTAATACCGTGAGGCAACATACTATAACAGTAAGTTATTCATGACATCTACAGTCACTAGTTGAAACTTAATTTGACACGAACCAAGGAATCCAAAAGTAGAGGTTTGTCCACAAATTGACAGGCAGCCAACAATTCGTTGTTCTGACCAACCCAAGGTTCAATCTAGTTTCTAATACGTTATGAGGAACGCAAGCAGAATCTAAGTGAAAATAGAGTATATTTCGTTTTAATTCCGAGAGTTCTAACCTTTGACAGCTGTTTCGTGCTAACGCACTCATCAGAAAGGATTTATGGAGCTCTCGAAATCAAAACGAATCCACTCAAGAATTAATACCGTGAGGCAACACATACTATAACAGTAAGTTATTCATGACATCTACAGTCACTAGTTGAAACTTAATTTGACACGAACCAAGGAATCCAAAAGTAGAGGTTTGTCCACAAATTGACAGGCAGCCAACAATTCGTTGTTCTGACCAACCCAAGGTTCAATCAAGTTTCTAATACGTTATGAGGAACGCAAGCAGAATCTAAGTGAAAATAGAGTATATTTCGTTTTAATTCTGATGAGTGCGTTAGCACGAAACAGCTGTCAAAGGTTAGAACTCTCGGAATTAAAACGAAATATACTCTATTTTCACTTATATTCTGCTTGCGTTCCTCATAACGTATTAGAAACTTGATTGAACCTTGGGTTGGTCAGAACAACGAATTGTTGGCTGCCTGTCAATTTGTGGACAAACCTCTACTTTTGGATTCCTTGGTTCGTGTCAAATTAAGTTTCAACTAGTGACTGTAGATGTCATGAATAACTTACTGTTATAGTATGTGTTGCCTCACGGTATTAATTATTGAGTGGATTCTTTTTGATTTCGAGAGCTCCATAAATCCTTTCTGATGAGTGCGTTAGCACGAAACAGCTGTCAAAGGTTAGAACTCTCGGAATTAAAACGAAATATACTCTATTTTCACTTAGATTCTGCTTGCGTTCCTCATAACGTATTAGAAACTTGATTGAACCTTGGGTTGGTCAGAACAACGAATTGTTGGCTGCCTGTTAATTTGTGGACAAACCTCTTCATTTGGATTCCTTGGTTCGTGTCAAATTAAGTTTCAACTAGTGACTGTAGATGTCATGAATAACTTACTATTATAGTATGTGTTGCCTCACGGTATTAATTCTTGAGTGGATTCGTTTTGATTTCGAGAGCTCCATAAATCCATTCTGATGAGTGCGTTAGCACGAAACAGCTGTCAAAGGTTAGAACTCTCGGAATTAAAACGAAATATACTCTATTTTCACTTAGATTCTGCTTGCGTTCCTCATAACGTATTAGAAACTTGATTGAACCTTGGGTTGGTCAGAACGGATGCATCTTGGTCAGAACAACGAATTGTTGGCTGCCTGTCAATTTGTGGACAAACCTCTACTTTTGGATTCCTTGGTTCGTGTCAAATTAAGTTTCAACTAGTGACTGTAGATGTCATGAATAACTTACTGTTATAGTATGTGTTGCCTCACGGTATTAATTCTTGAGTGGATTCGTTTTGATTTCGAGAGCTCCATAAATCCTTTCTGATGAGTGCATTAGCACGAAACAGCTGTCAAAGGTTAGAACTCTCGGAATTAAAACGAAATATACTCTATTTTCACTTAGATTCTGCTTGCGTTCCTCATAACGTATTAGAAACTTGATTGAACCTTGGGTTGGTCAGAACAACGAATTGTTGGCTGCCTGTCAATTTGTGGACAAACCTCTACTTTTGGATTCCTTGGTTCGTGTCAAATTAAGTTTCAACTAGTGACTGTAGATGTCATGAATAACTTACTGTTATAGTATGTGTTGCCTCACGGTATTAATTCTTGAGTGGATTCGTTTTGATTTCGAGAGCTCCATAAATCCTTTCTGATGAGTGCGTTAGCACGAAACAGCTGTCAAAGGTTAGAACTCTCGGAATTAAAACGAAATATACTCTATTTTCACTTAGATTCTGCTTTCGTTCCTCATAACGTATTAGAAACTTGATTGAACCTTGGGTTGGTCAGAACAACGAATTGTTGGCTGCCTGTCAATTTGTGGACAAACCTCTACTTTTGGATTCCTTGGTTCGTGTCAAATTAAGTTTCAACTAGTGACTGTAGATGTCATGAATAACTTACTGTTATAGTATGTGTTGCCTCACGGTATTAATTCTTGAGTGGATTCGTTTTGATTTCGAGAGCTCCATAAATCCTTTCTGATGAGTGCGTTAGCACGAAACAGCTTTCAAAGGTTAGAACTCTCGGAATTAAAACGAAATATACTCTATTTTCACTTAGATTCTGCTTGCGTTCCTCATAACGTATTAGAAACTTGATTGAACCTTGGGTTGGTCAGAACAACGAATTGTTGGCTGCCTGTCAATTTGTGGACAAACCTCTACTTTTGGATTCCTTGGTTCGTGTCAAATTAAGTTTCAACTAGTGACTGTAGATGTCATGAATAACTTACTGTTATAGTATGTGTTGCCTCACGGTATTAATTCTTGAGTGGATTCGTTTTGATTTCGAGAGCTCCATAAATCCTTTCTGATGAGTGCGTTAGCACGAAACAGCTGTCAAAGGTTAGAACTCTCGGAATTAAAACGAAATATACTCTATTTTCACTTAGATTCTGCTTGCGTTCCTCATAACGTATTAGAAACTTGATTGAACCTTGGGTCGGTCAGAACAACGAATTGTTGGCTGCCTGTCAATTTGTGGACAAACCTCTACTTTTGGATTCCTTGGTTCGTGTCAAATTAAGTTTCAACTAGTGACTGTAGATGTCATGAATAACTTACTGTTATAGTATGTGTTGCCTCACGGTATTAATTCTTGAGTGGATTCGTTTTGATTTCGAGAGCTCCATAAATCCTTTCTGATGAGTGCGTTAGCACGAAACAGCTGTCAAAGGTTAGAACTCTCGGAATTAAAACGAAATATACTCTATTTTCACTTAGATTCTGCTTGCGTTCCTCATAACGTATTAGAAACTTGATTGAACCTTGGGTTGGTCAGAACAACGAATTGTTGGCTGCCTGTCAATTTGTGGACAAACCTCTACTTTTGGATTCCTTGGTTCGTCTCAAATTAAGTTTCAACTAGTGACTGTAGATGTCATGAATAACTTACTGTTATAGTATGTGTTGCCTCACGGTATTAATTCTTGAGTGGATTCGTTTTGATTTCGAGAGCTCCATAAATCCTTTCTGATGAGTGCGTTAGCACGAAACAGCTGTCAAAGGTTAGAACTCTCGGAATTAAAACGAAATATACTCTATTTTCACTTATATATATATATATATATATATATATATAAGTAGAAAAGTTTTTGGGTATAACCCTCAAAATGTTCTGCAACCGTAGACACGTGTTTCGAGCTTAAGCTCTCATCAGTACGGTAAAATCAAGTGCGAAGATGTACAACACTTGGATGTAAAAATAGAAACAAAGGAAGTCAACAAGCTGGAAACACGTGTCTACGGTTGCAGAACATTTTGAGGGTTATACCCAAAAACTTTTCTACTTATATTTTCATATATTTCCCCTCGCTATATCCATCCTTATTTATATATATATATATATATATATATATATATATATATATACCAGAAGCGATAGAAAGCACGACTCATTCTTAAAATAATATTCTGCATGAAACCACGACTCTCGTCATGACGTGTTACGGCGAAGTTTTAGTTGTGTGTGACGGACTTGGAGTTCGTGACCTCTAGGACATAGATGGCGGTGGTGTTATTGGATTATTGCTAGATTTGGACTACTAATGGCGGACTAGGACGTACTCTTGCTTGGCAATCATTCTTTGATGTTGATTCACTAATTTTATTTTTTAGAAATGTGAGGTTAGTTCATAAAAAAACATTGAAGAAGTAATATTAAAGGAGAAAAAAGTCTATCATTTACTAACGGCAGTGGAAATGAGTGCCATTGGAATACTTTTCAATTTGATATTTGATGTTTCACTTTCTTCAGGAAGGAGATTGTTTAAATGATAATAAGCGATGTGAAATTGGTAATCTCAAGATGGTTGCAGATTATTTCAATTCCATTTTTCACAAGTCTTTCAAGTTTTGGAAAAACTTTTAGGAATTGTGTTCAAGACCATGTTCTAGCTCGGTGATAAATTGTGTGCCATTTTCAACTTATTGTTGCGTTGATACAGGGAGAATCTCTATGAAAACTAAACCACTTCATTTTTGATGCAGAAAGTGTAAACCCTACTGGGATGAATCAAAATAGCATCAGTGATGTATTTTTGGCCGATGCTGTATTAAAAGAAACAGATGAAGAAATTAATATCCTTATTCATTCATGCGTAAAGAACAAACACAAGAAATAGTGGTTTCAGTATTTCATGAAGTGACGTGACGGTTATCGCTTGAGGAAATAATATGAAGTTCATTTTATATATATTATGCTAATGTGCTAGCTCGAAAATAGTTGACTCATTAAATGAGATTGAGTTATTCTTGAATCATTAAAATCTAGTGAAATTACTATTTTCTTGTTTATTCAAAACAGTACTTTTTCCTATAGAAAAAAAATAGGAAGAAAAGTTTTATTAGTGTAATATGTTCCCCCAAAGAGTTTCATATTTCAAAAATATGTTTGAATAAGATATAAACGTTATAGAAAAAAGTTATTTTAAAATGTTTTGGTGGAAGAAGTAAGTTTCAATTTAGATAAGTTTATTCAATAATAAAAACTGTAGTGGATTATTCTGTTATTTGAGAAAAGCCTGTGTGGTACATTAACAAAAAAGATGTTTCGAACAAATCTCAAAAACAGAGCTGCTCACAAGGGGAAAACTGATTGACAGAAAACAATGAGAAAAGCTAGTATTTACGAACACCAATTATTTTCATAAAATGTTTGGTCGAAATAAAGAATATTCTGAGTATTTGAATGAATTATATCAAGGCAGAGTGTCATTTATACATAGTTGAATTATAAGAATTGAATTATGTCAACATTCACATTTCACTAAAGGTACAAAGCAAAATATCAAGTAAAAATTGTAAAATTTGTTTTTAACTAAACTCCCAGGTTTTCGGAGAAAACCCCTCAAGCAGAGCAGAGCAGAGCTTGTGCGAGCAAGGGAGATCTGGGACCTACAGTTTAAATGAAAGTGGAATCCGAACCACTTCAGCTCAGTGACACGCGACCGGGGATCGAACTCGGTCCGTCTGGGTGGAAGCTAAACGCCCTAACACCTCGACCACTTCGCTACATGTACAAGTAGGTTACCTATCAGAAAAAAAACCTTGTACCCTCATTTGTACATATATGGGAATAATTCTAGGTTTCTATTAAGAGGGAGGTAGAGAGATAAAATAATTTGTATAAGTATTATGTTGAGCCCTGTGATGGATATCTGTTGAATACAAATGATTTATATAGCTACCAAGAATGAACTTGGGTTATTCTTACAGAAGCGTTGTGCAAGTGCAAAACCTGAAATCAAAATTTATACTGTTTTATGTTGGTTCTGTGTCTTATTCTCCACTAATCTCAATCATTCATGAGAACTAAGAGAAGGTGCTCTGGGTAGCAAAGGGAAACCCAGTCTTTCTTTTTAGAGGTGGAGGGATCCTTGAATTTGAATCTATTTTCTCTTTTTTTGGGATAAATGATCCAAAATATTCGATTTGGGTGAGTAATCAGCTGTTAATCTGAGATCATTACATTTAATTAGAAAACACACCATCATCAATGACTATTTCGTAAATTATTTTAGTAAACATGAATGCATATGCAAATCCGATTAAAAGTGCAGGAAAAAATTATTATTTTCAAAAAAAATATGAAAAATTTGCCATGATCAAAAACTAAAACTATAAAGCTCCCCAACCATATCGGTAGTGAACGAAGCATTTTTGATAAATTTTTTGGCGGTATAGCTGAAAAAAATGTTCTCGAATATACCTGTCAGAGCATACATATTTCAGTGGAAGCAATCAACATTTGACACTGGTGTATTTCCATTCTGTCTGAAAACTGCATTAAGTATTCCACTGCATAAGAGTGGGCGGCCTAACGAACCTTCAAACTTCTGACCCATTGCGTTATTATCACTTCCACAAAAATAATTTAAAAGCATTGAGAAAAGGTTACAGGCTTATTTTCTTAAAGAACACAAGATTTTGTCTTCTCAATTTGGATTCTAATCAAGTAAAAGTACCAATGAAACAATTCTCAATGTGCCTAATGAAATGTATGTACACAAGTTCAAATAAAAGTGAAGCTGCTGGAGCCGTCTTTAATCTTTGACTCGGTAAATCACAGAATAACACTCAGCTATGTACTGTTATGGTTTCAGAGGTGTAAAGGGAACAAATGGTTTGAACCATTCCTATCTATTCGCGGTCAGATTGTTAAATTTCAGAATGAACTCTCAGATCCCTCCAACAATAATTATGGTGTTCCTCAAGGATCAGTGAACTGGTCCATTTCTTTTTTTCATTCATTTGAATGATCTCAGCAACGTCGATATCGAAGGAGCATTTACCATGTTTGCAAATGACAGTACATTAATCTGTCATGGAAATAATATTGAACTAGAACAAGTAAATATTCTGACCGACTTATAAAATTTATATGATGAGACTCTACCTTCTCAGTTTTAATGTAAATGAAACAAAAATACTGATCCTCAATTCTGATTGTAACAGCTTATCTTTAGGTTATCACACCCTAGAAAGAAATCATGTTCAAATTTTTTGTGTATTTATCTTGACAATAAGCTGAGGCTCGCACAGGAAACCTGATTAATAAATATGTCTCAGGCTCTGCTAAGCCTTCAGAGTTTGGATAGGGAACTTGGGTCCCATACAGGCAGAATGACTCATTTGTATCTTTTGGAGTTTCTGCCACATCCATTTGATGAATTCAGTAATTATTTTATAACAAAGGTTAGGTACTTATGCAAAATTTATTATCACCCACCCAATCACTTCAAAAATATGGTGAAATTTTCGAAAATCATTCAAATGAGAACTCTTAAACAAAGGTTACTATAGCCTGCAGAAATATTACAGTGACACTTTGACCTAGCATCTGATTTATAATCGTTTTTTAAACATTTTATCTACATTACTATTTGATAATTATGTTATTCATTGTATGGTTAATTTATGACAGGTACAAACTTGAGATACATTTTGCTTTAAAAGTTTTCTTACTTTGGTAACAAACTTGCTACTGAGAAACAGAATTCAACCGATTATGAGTATATTTTTATCGATGTTTGACAATAGTCTTGGACTTGCTCTTAGGTACGCTTCTGCTGGGGATGTCCATGAACTTCAAAGACCATCTTAGTTGCAGCACTGTTAATCTGAACCCAACAGGGTAATAATAATACCTACATCATGATATTGGTGTCTATGCTGACCAAGTCAATAACTTGGAAATAGAACACTACATGACTTGAAAAATTGCTCTTAACATATCCCAATCAGTTGTTACATAAAATTGCAACATATCTCCAATATTGCATGGTTAAAAAAAATGCTTCAACATTGAATCGTAAAGTGTTTCTCTAGATTGAAAATTATTATCATTCAGTTTCATTCCAAAACCTCCAGGGCAAGAGATAAAGAGGCCTAGGTGTTATTTTTGTTCTCATACTATGGTGCATAGTAGGTACAAATTACAAAGATTTATTTTAATAAATTCAAAAGGATTATTAGTTTCCATTATAGGAACCCCTATTTGATATTTGTTAGTTGAATACAGACCAATGATATATGGTGGGATGCGGGAAAAGGAAAAAATCCAAAACCTCATGTAAATATATTTTATTATAGACTATAAAAAGTACTAAACTTTTCATACATTTATGTCATATCTTTTCGTTTTTAATTTTTAACATAAAACAGAAAGCCTAAAGTTTTACAAAAATGCAAGCTTCTCTCTCAACTCACGAAAAGTATAAAACACTGTCTATTTTCCACAATTTTTTTTATAATTTGTTCACTAGTTTTGATTACTAATCATCTTCATAACTGAACATCCTCAATCAATACATGTAATTATATAATTACAGTATTAATGATCTATATACCTGCCTTCTATTCAATAACTACTTAACAACCTTGAAGAAGTGACATACTACCACACTAACATCTAGTTCATCTGAAAGAAAGGAAGGGAGTTACATACGAACTTTTTTTTGGTAACTCTTATATTATCTGACAAAAATGGGAGGGTCCATATTCCATATATTTGACTAACTCTGAATACCTACAGCAGTAATACCTGCCTTCCAATCAATAACTAATTAAAAAAATTCCGAGAAGTGACATACTGAAGGTAATTGTAGATTCAAGAGTGGGTTGTTATACAAATACTCCAACAGGTTCATCACCTTTCCTTTGTTACATATGTGGAGGTTTTTAAATCATCCTCATCAATTTTGGGTTTTGTATTTTGAAGATGTTCATACATAACTGGGGCGCTTTCCAGAAATGTAAATGGGAGACAGTCCGACCGAGATGAAACTTCATTTATTTGTGTATGTCATCGGTACTATATGCCATGTTTAGTATTGTTAGGAAGCTTGTTTTTTTCTTATTTCAGCAGTACTGATATCATTTCAACTCTCTCGATAGGTATAGTGTGTTTCGTATTTTTGTGTCCACCTCTGTAATTCACTCAAAAAAAATCAATGCGATTAACCGTGATTTGGCTGATGTCTGTATTGCCCTTTCTCGTCATCCAAATATTGTAACTTTAGAGAATCTAAGAAGGCCGATGTCTGATATATTTTATTGATTTGTTTTTGATTAAACTGATATCATTAATTTTAGTAGTCCCTATAGGGCCAATATCACCTTTTTGTTGTTGAAGAATACCTCATGTCATCAAAAAAAAATTTGATTATGGTATATATTTTACTTTTGGCTACAATTAAAGTTATTCACTGTTTGATAGAATCAATTCAGATTTATTGAGTTGGTGCAGTATATTATGATAATCAATTAAAAAAGATTCTGCAACTGTTCATCAGCATGATTTAAAAGTAACAAAATTGACATATGCCCTTCTTGAACTCACCCACAGATATATTCTCCTTCTTTTCATTAAAAAAAATGGTAATATTTTGAACTATTTCTGTTTTTTTCTCTTACTTTCTATTTAAGAAAAATTCTGAATTAGGGCACTTCAATTATTCTGGAACAAAATTTTCTTTTGACATTTTTTAATAGAAAAATAACTAGAAATGTTCTTCAAAAAATAAGCATATGAGAAACTTATACATACGTACGCCACTGTCTGAATCGAATTGCCATATCGCCATATTTCCCGATTGAGAAAAATTTTGAAGAAATTAAGCAATAGGTAAGTGAGTTACAGAGGTGGACACAAAAATACGAAACACACTGTACCTATCAAGAGAATTCAAATATTATTTGTACTTCTGAAATGAGTAAAAACAAGCTACCTAGCGATACCAAACATGACATATGGTTCCATTTGCTGGTTAACGGAAAAAAACTAACATTTTTTTTAACAATTTAAATTCCAAATTTAAAAAAATTGCTGACGTCACTTCTCCACCAATGGAATATCTAAAAAATATTTGAAGTCATAAAAATATGCAGAGTGAAATACCCTCCAACTTTCATTCGAACTTTTTTTTGATAACCCTCATATTAACTGAAAAAAAGGGCGTGTCCACACATTTGACCAACTCTGTATAATCACATGAAATAATGTAAGATGTTCAGTTATGAAATGATATAATGATCAAAACTAGTCAACAAATTATAAAACTTTCTGTCGAAAATAGACAGAAGTGATTTATTCTTTTCATAATGCACATGAATTTCTATAAAATAAATAAGTCATTGATCAAGTTAGCCTCTCTGTAAAATTAACACTGCCTGTTCAACAAACACAGTACTATATATTTGAATAAAATTCATTAAAATTTCTCTTTAAAATTTACACTGCTTGCTTCAAAAACAGTGCTATAAACCCCCCAAAATTCACATGGCCAGGTTATGCTCGATTTTCTTTTGATAACTTCGGTTATACTATAGCAACATGATTCTAAACACTGAATTTTGGAAAATGCGAATCTCTCTCTAAAATTCTTCGTGCTTGTTCAGGTTCCGTTTCCTTAATTAAAATTGAACGGCAAGATATCCCCCTTCATTAAAAACTCACATAAAAAATCTTAGCCAATTCAACACTATATGCAGATTTTGATATGGTTCAAAATAATTTTAATAAGAATCTATACCTACTATCCAGCTTTCCAAGGAAGAATGGAACAATTAGGGTTAGTGAGAACCGTTTAAGTGTCCAGAATACCTAGAGACTGGCCCTGGATGCTAGACAACTACTAGAATCTTGACATTTTTTAATGTCTCTGTACATTATTACCCCAGGTGTATAGGGTTTACTGTTGTGGAATGGATCTTCCGCTTGTTCTGTATGTGATCACATCCCAGCAACATCCGTAAGCTTTATATGTCTGTAAAGTATGCTCTTAGTCTCTCTGTTGGATTACAACTAGCACGAGAATTACCTAATCAATCCGAAAGTCATTCCGATGCATATAAAACCTTCCAGACAGATTCCTGAAATATAGGTAAGGAAGTTGTCCATTACCAACATCTTATGTAAGATTCGTCTAGGAAAGAATAGTTAAGAGGAGGATTTCTGATTTTACAAAAGTTAACATTGAAAAACTTCCACCTGTCAGTTACCATCATCAATGAATCAATTGTTGAGAAAGTCATTTCTGACAGGACTGAGATCTCGGGTCCATTTTGCAACAAAATTTTTACTAGAAAGGTTGATTGAGGTCCGTGTGTTTGGTAATTGCGGTAATTGGAATTTATTGGAGAAACATAGATCTCACTCAGGTTTGAGCATAATTTTGGATTATGGTTTCTTTCAAGTAAATTTCTTTGGCATTTTTTAATTCTTCAAATTAAGGCCACCTACGTCCTATTGTCTCACTCCAGTTTGTCTAACACTAACCTCCTCACTTTACTTCTATTAATTACTAACTTGGGAGATTATTGAATCAAGGGAGGTTCACTCTATAATTCAACCCTCCTTTTTCTACCTCACTGTCATACAGGTATATACAGCCAGCAGGAGAGGGCACCATACCACTCAGATCAAGTACTGGAGTGCTGGAAGCCTCACATATTATTGCGCTGCAGTAAGACCCTGCCGTAGTGTCTACCCCGAGCAACGAAGACTTGGAGTTGGACAGACAAGTGCCCTTACAAATAAGCCCCAACAGTGTATGAACCCTGAGTTCCTTGAGACAATCTAGTTGAATTTCACCCCACTGAATTACTAGTATTTGATATCATGCCTGTATGCTGCCTGGTCATTGGCTCCTAATGAATACAGTAGCAAGCTTGTTCACCATCTATAAGAGAACATTTTGTAATTCGAAATCGATGTACCCCAGAGGGATAATATATTATAACCATGTTGTAAATTCTCATATTATCATACCGGAGAGCCTTGTATATTGATAACAATGGGGATAGCATAGTCACGTATAATTTCTAGCTTATAATAATCAAATTTCATCATTCTACATTTCCATTTGTTTACTTTCAACATAATAAATAAAATTTTGTCATTTGTCTGACACATGCGACACACGACATAAATTCTTCTTCTGTTTTGCTATTCGCGACCTGCGCGAAGGTTGCGACACCTATAATTATTTCGTTGAACTGATGTAATGTTGCAAGGTCTCGTTTTGCCTTAAGAGCTAGTGCATCTATTTTATCTCTTTTCTCATAATTAATTCAGGATATTGAATTGAGTTTGGTGATATTCCTGCATGTTAATAGTTTCAGAATATAATAACCGAAATGGCGGCAGAATTAAGCAGTCCAAACAATGGGCGTATTTGTGTAGTGTCCCAATGCTTCAATCGTACAACAGGCAAAGTTTATTTTCATAATTTTCCAATAAAAAGTTGTATTCTTTAATGGCCGTTTGACGAATGATTACGTATGTGAAAATGTATGACAAATTTACTTCAACTTCCGACGTATTCAGTAATCAATTCGAATTTGAATGAAAATAAAATGAAATACTATGGTCTCTTATGGGCTTTGGCAGCCGATCACCATCAGACAGTTTGAATTCTGAGCGCTATCTAGAGGAAACGCATTTCGCGAAAAGGCTGAAAAATCGAAGTATATACGCCATGTAACAATTACTCCAGCAACTACTGTAAGGGTGAACAACAATAGTCCATTGTTTGCCATGTATAATGACTTTTCATTTCTCAGTTTTCAAGTTTCTATGATCAGATAACACCTAAAAGTGCTTAACTGTAGTGTTTGGCTGTTTGGTATTGGTGAATATAATCATGCAAAATATTCATAAAACTGTACCTACCAAATCGCGGAAATTTTGTTCTGTACCCAAATGTTCCTCTTATGCACTTCAAGAGGTGCGTTTCAATTTAACGTCTGTCGTCCGGTAACGGACGATGTATGACGTCATAGTTGTTTCGTCGGGCGATATCTGTCGGATTGAATTTTGAAACGCTCTCCTAAATCGTGGGGTAAATAGTTGACGGTCGGACGTTCCACTCAAGAATTTTGAAACGATGGAATGAAGTTGTCGGATAAGACGTTCTAATATCGAAACGCTTCATAAGAAAAGTTATTCGTCGGACGCACGTCGGACGTAATAATGAAACGCACCTCAGGGGTGGGATTATAAACACTCGACCCGAGAGCTGTCACGATACGTAGGCTAGAACGATGTATGTCCTCGATTCAAAACAATGTCTTTGAATAGAGATAGAATGGAATTATATCAACCATATAGACCATTGAAATCGACTCAAATCGCAATATATGCTAAAATCTGACATACTACGGTTCGAGTGTTCGTAATTGCATCCCAGCACACCCTTCTCAAATGTCTACTAGCCTATGTCTCATGCGACAAAATATCTCCATCTGTTTTCAATTCATATTCGAGAGAGGCGATAGACATATATTTTGTCGCATGCGAGTTTAATCCCCATTAGACAATGGGGACACTAGTAAAAAGAGATGAAAGAACATTTGTGACGAAATGTGACGTAGTTGGACGTGTCATGGCCGCCGTTCTCTATAGACAGTGACGGACTAGCTCTTGGTATATGAGAGTTACTACTGATAGTTTTGTTGCTTGGTTCGAGTTCGACTTTGTACTCATATCCAAGTACGTCACTATGACGCGTTGATGCTACAAGATTCTGATTGGCTAGAGCTTATTAAACCCCCTTGCTAGTTTAGTCTCTTTAAATGGTAGTCGTCATTTGACTCATTTGAGCAAGATGTATAGAAACCACGGTGTTATCACTGATTTGCTTTTGTTTCAACAAAGTTGTTGAGACTGCAATTGCACTGATACCGTTGGCTTCATTCGTCGATGGATGGCGTATAAGTCGAAAATAGCGGAGTTTCCAACATTCCGAAGTACTGAGTTATAATTATTTGATTGAAATTTGAATATTTACAAATTATGGTTAATGAATATAACAACAAATAAAATTCAATGTTGAAAATTACATAACATGACACTTGTCCAAGCGTCATCATGAATCTGTAATTTTGCCGCCATCTGTGTGCTAAAGAGGTGAAACGGTATCAACGCAATAAAAATATCACGAATCAAGTAGGCCGTACCTTACCCTTTTGTATGTCGGTTTCACAGCTATAAGAGATCACACCAGGGTTTCTATGTATCTTGCATTTGAGAATAGGGCCAAGATATCAGTCTTCATAAATTTCCTCTTAGTAATAGAAAGCTGCCTGTCAAATGGAAGACAGCGCTCAAGATTAGAAAATCTATTATGAAAAATATGCATGTTTGCAGTCTCCACTTCAAAAAATTATTATTTACATGGTAAATACCTGCATCGTTTTATTTTCAATATGTTAACTTAATGATGATGACTTGTTCCACCTCTAACAGTTACGAGAAAACTAAGGCCGGGTTTCTCCAAAACTTCAATCTCGCTTTAGAAGATATCCAACAATTTGAATCGGACATTGCTTTACTGGCGTAGATTTCACGAACTAAGATTACTTCTAACTGACCAAAAACATACGCCCGATTCAAATTGTCGGTTATCTTCTAAATCGGGATTAAAGTATTTGTGAAACCCGGCCTGAAAATGAGTTATTCCGAGTCAAAAGATTCCATTATCGAAATATCGAAAGACCCAGTCAACGGTAACAGAAGTGAGAGAAAATGGAGAGTGAAAAAATAAAATGTGAAAATGGGTTCAAGATATTTCTAATTTTAATAATGTATTTGAAACCTATTCAAAGTTAATTTTGAGTTTCATGCACGATACAAACCTTATTACACATTTTCAATAGAGCTGATTCTGCGAAAGAGATATTTTGTTCACCTTGTAGTTTAAAAAAATTAGTACGTTCACTCAGGAGACCGTATATTGTATTCATAAAGATGTGATTGGATTTTTATATGAAATTTTAGGTTGAAAATTAAAGAATACCCGGGAAAAAATCTGGATGCCAAGTGAAGAACAACTTGAGATTGAAAATAATGAAGAGGGTTCGGGTCACTTGTACTATTTGCGTTTTCATAAACACAAATAGAATCTTGTGATTCCATACCTCATAAAATCGAATAATCCAGGGATTATCTCTAAAATACTAATAATAAGGCCGGGGGTTTCACCAAAACGTTAATCTCGCTTTAGGAGAAATCCAACAATTTCAATCGGGCGTATTTCTCCACTGGCGTAGATGAATGGCGTAGATGAATGGGCCACAAAGTGTAAATTACGCAACCTGAAGTTACTTTTTACAATTCAGCAATACGCCCGATTCAAATTGTCGGTTATCTCCTAAATGGGGATTGAAGTATTGGTGAAACCCGGCCTAATCACTGCAATTAACATTATTCTCAATTCTATAAAATCCATCGAATTAGAAAATTTCACCACCAAGCTCTTATAAAAACACAGTTTTGTTACATTTCTCTGTGCTATACAGTTTGTTGTTCGCCCTCATGGGTAGACATATTGTTTTACTCAGCGACATCTAGCGGTTGCCTATGGTCGTCAGCTGTTGCAGCTGTCGCACAAGCCTTATACTTCGTTTATGAGGTCTGTGAGCCGTTGATACATGGTGACGCCATTTGTACCAGCGCCAATCACAAATAAACACTTTCTTCAGTATAGTCATAGAAGCAAGATGGTCAATGCATTTGGAAAAGGTATTGGACCCAAACGCGAGTACCATCCAGCGTAATTTGTTACAAACATGAATATATGACGTAATTTCAATGCAGGGTTCTTCAATACATGACTTGGATGTCAGATCACTGACGCCATCTACATGTCGCCTCCATTTGAATCTAATAATAATCCACTGAAATGAAACATATTATAATTTCATTTCAGCGTAATAATCCCATAAGGTTGGCTAACCATCTTGGTATAGTTCATTTGACCCACACCCCTTCAACCGAGTTGCGTGGCAACCAAAATAAAACCTTTGCTACCTCTTTTTCGTAATTCACGAGGAAAGTTGGTAGCAATGGCAGGGATGAATGAAATTGCTCCCGCATGGCGGCGCTAAAGTAGTTGGAGTCCTTTTGTTTTTGACAGTCTGTGGTATTCATATGACTATGACAATAAAAAATGAGAGTTATCGGAAGCTTTCGTATACTGCAATGCAGTAATAAAAGACGACGTTATTTAAATACTGCATGACCGTATTTGTTTTGTAAAATAAGTGTTATCGGTTATCATCTGGTTTTCCCTTATTTATTACTTACCTTATTTTTAACCTTTCTTGGAAGTTGTATGGCAAATTGGTAATGATGTAGACTCTACTGGAAGCTGTTGTTGTTCTGGGTTTAAATTAAAATAATGCGGAACAACTTCTCTCAATTAAACCACATCATCATCATACGTAAACCGAAAATGTTTGATTCCTTCTTTTAGAATAGACATTTTTATTTACTTTATATCAAAACCTTTGCATCGCCTTTCTTATCTCCAATTTTTTAATACATGCAAGTAATTAAAGGACAAATATACAACAAAACAAATAGGGTAATCAGAAATATCAGGTATCACATTATATTTTAATGGCAGAAACTGTACAATCTGCGCTGGGTGGTCACAGGTTTAGACGGAATAATTAAAATAAGGGAAAAATAAGTCCAACTTAAAGCAGACATAAATAAAGTCAGGCACTATCCTTAATAAGGGAAATATAAGGTAAGGTACATGAGCGCATGCGCAGGTGTCAAAATAAGGGCAACTTTAATACTGCTCTTCCTAAAGTGCGCGTCCGATAACTCTCTAATTGTGTTTACTAGTATTTTGATTTATTTTAGTTGGTTTTGACTTTGAGAGCATTTTCAGTAAAATGAGTGATAAATATGGTGGCTGGGCTGTAAAGCAGTTGAAAAATGAGTTAGGAAATAGGAATGAGAAAATTATTGAGAAAAAAGACGACCTAAGGCTCGTTCATACCCTTGCGGACCTTCGCATTTTTTTGTGATTTGACTCATACGGCGAAAAAAATGCGGTGAATGATGAATTATACATGTAATTCTTCAATATTTGGGGTTAGTTATTAGGTAGGTACTGCATTACTGATTCATCATTCACCGCAATTTTTTCGCCGTATGTTTCGATTCGCAAAAAATGCGAATATTTGCAAGGGTGTGAACAAGCCTTTAACAGTTTCCAGTCGAGCAATGATAAATTGTCATTCTCAGATTGGAATATGAATAAATTTAGCTTGTTTGATTTCAGATTGGCATCTTATGTGTATGACAGAAACGGTTATTTTGAAACCAGCTTAAAATATAGTTGAAAAATGTGATGAGACTGCTGTCTCGCAGATACTATGGCCACCTAATGATTCATTCAGTTTTAGTATTCAGATGACATGGACCATGGACTGTGCTTTCAATAGATAGTGTGCACATGTATGTGACAATTGAAAAACATCAATATTTGTATATTTAAATAAGCTCACATTGACTAATGATAATTGATAATTAAAAGACTCCAGCCTAACTAGCGCCACCTACTTCATAAGCTTTCCAGATTGCCTACCATTGTAATACCATAGTTCAGTTCCTAAAAATACAGGGATTCAAAAGTACGAAAAAATTAAGACCACATTTTTTTTTCTTCAAATCAAAGGAAAAAAAATTGAGCTTGGTACACAATGTGATAATTTGAAGTTTGACTTTTCATAAAGCAGTAATAATCTATTATTGTGATATACATTTCACATGTGCACCCTCTGACATATGTACATTACCTCTGGATTCGTAGTGGTGTAACTTTGTCAATAGTATCTAATGATCAACTCAGTCGAAAGTTTTTAAATTATACAAAATAGCCCCACAACAGGTCCACTACAATAAATAGCTAATTTTATATACTCTTTGAAGAAAAAATATTTTTTTCTCATCGACGGCCAAACTGATTTGTTTGAAGAAGTTATTTTATATTTCAGAGAATGTTGTTTCTATATTTTTTTCTTCATTTGATATAACTTTTCTACCAATAATTACTGATGCTTTGTGTCAAATGGAATTATGTCATTTTTACTAGTTTTCTTCACACAATAGACGGAAAGTGTGTTGTCACGAATGTCATACTTGACAAAAACTGATTCCAAACAAAGAATTTTAGGTGTTGATGATTTGCTGCTTTACTTATTAGTTTGTGTTTGGCTGTTTGGATTTTGTTTTCTCAGGCAAAATAAGTTGAAAAACCTCAATGGAAACAATATCAGAGTTATTGAACAAACTGATTCAAATTCGACGGAGGTTCGTTTGAAATCAGTTTTTGACAAGAATTACATTTGTGACGTCATTACATTCCTCGTCTATTGCAAGCTCTCTTGGAATTACACCCGAGAATTTTTTTCTAACAAAATAACTCCGATCGATGGAATTCGAAAACTAAAGCATTTTAAAACTCGATTAAATCCGATCTAGTCGGATGCATATTTGTATACCTGAGTATTTTTGTATACATAAACACATATTGACCTCACGAAGAAAGACCCGTAACTATAAATGGAAAAAAGCGGTCAATAAAACAGAGGGAGAGACTGGTTTAGGGCTCGATTATTCCCTTGCGAAAATTCGCATTCTTTTACGAATTGATTCTTTCTAAGAAAAAATTGCTATTGATAGTTAATCATCGTATAATTTTTCAGTTATATATATAGCATCATCTAACCCCGAATACTGGAAAATTAGATGTAATTCATCATTCACTGCAATTTTTTTGCCGTACGACTCGAATCGCAAAAAAATTGCGAATATTCGCAAGGATATAAACAAGCCCTTACGTATGAAGCCTCCCAAAGTCCACGCAAACACTCAAACAGCGGCAACACTGAATACTCGTTATACTTGATTTTTTTGTTTTCTGCATCAATTCGGATTTCAAAACTAATATTCATTAAAAATAATTGATCAAATCTCATTTGTACCGAAATTTCATATTTTCGATTCAAAGGCAATTTGACCTTGATATCGAACAACTTTTTCCAAACACAAGCGCTCCTTCTGGATGTTTCCGGAATACTTGAGTAATTTTGACAGTTTTAGATAAATAAAATAGTGTATTTAATAGCCCTGAAAATTTGAACTGTGTGAAGTAACGATGCATACATCCGTTAGAGTAGCTACGAGTATGTTTTTTTATGGAATGAAATAAGTAGCATTTTTAATTACTAATTAGGAAGATGGAACAAAAAATTTCAAATTCTGAGTATGTCTCTGCTTCTCGGATAGTAAAATTCATGTGAAAATAAAAATATTTCAGAAAGGGTACACATGGCTGTTGTAGAAATTTCTGTGGAATCGTGTATAAAAATTAAAATAATTTCAGTTGTAGAAGGTTTGGTCATAAAGTTATGTTTGTGCTGTTATGGTGTGGTTGTTTGTATTCCCAAGTATAAAATATTTTGAAAATATTTTTTTGATCATACACTACGGTCAGGTTCCGATCATGACACACAAAATTACCTATAAAATTAATTCTGTCCATAAAATATGAATGACCAAAACCAAGACATACCAGTGAAGTAATTACAATTTTTATACACGATATCACAGTCATTTCTACATTTGGATCTGCAGAGGTGTATCGTGAAAAATCTAGGTTGGTTACTTGGAAGAAACTCTCCCATTGAGAGACGACAGTGGAGTGAAGGAAATGAGCACTTTGTGATTAGACTCTAAGTTTAAATGACATGACAGCTGAAGGCAAATACCAAGCTAACAATGCCTAAATTATCCAATTGTGGCATGCCTTTCATGGGTCCAGGACATCGCTGTATCATAGGGCCGACAACTGACTAATAGCGAATTCCATTGGTAAAACTTGTGTTGCACTAGTTTTGCACCAGTGTTGCATCGACACTGTACTTCCCAAGTAGCATTTTGGCGACTATAACCACATAATACACCAAAATTAATGTTTTATATGATGTAGAAATTAGTCATTTATGAAATGATGCTCTCTTATCCACCAGAAAACGTTGTCTCAACGTTGATCGTGACATCAGTTAGGCTACGACGTTGTCAGAACGTTTACCCAACTGACTTCAACTAGTAAATATTATGGAAATGGGAATAACGTTTTTAAAATGTTCAAGTGACAACTTTAGTTATGTCAAACGTTTTCGTGGAGTCATCTTCACAACTAAACTCTTCCCAAATATCTACTACAGAGAACGTGCCAGCGATATTCAAATAATAATAATTTGCTAATTTTTTTAAATTCTAGTGACATGAACATACTACTGGCTAAATTGATTGATAAAAAAGTATATAGTGAAAGAAGAGGAACTGGAATGATCCTAACCTAACCTATCTTTTGAATCGGAAACGAAAAGAGCATCCTGATACACTGCCTCCTATTACTGGCAAAACCAAGATGTATAGAAACCATGGTGTTATCACTGATTCGCTTTTGTTTCAACAAAGTTGTTGAGACTGTAATTGCACTGATACCGTTGGCTTCATTCATCGATGGATGGCGTATAAGTCGAAAATAGCGGAGTTTTCAACATTCCGAAGTACTGAGTCATGATTATTTGATTGAAATTTGAATGTTTACAAATTATGGTTAATGAATATCACAACAAATAAAATTCAATGTTGAAAATTACATAACATGACACTTGTCCAAGCGTCATCATGAATCTGTAATTTTGCCGCCATCTGTGTGCTAAAGAGGTGAAACGGTATCAACACAGTAAAAATACCACGAATCAAGTAGGCCGTACCTTAACACTTTTGTATGTCGGTTTCACAGCTATAAGAGATCACACCAGGGTTTCTATGTATCTTGGGCAAAACAAAATTACGTGGTGAAGAAACTTCACAGACACAAGCCCTCATGAAGACAGACAGTTTGTAGAGCTGAAGTTTAAAGCTTAAGTTTCAATTTTTTGTTAGTTGTACTTGGTTCAGGTTTTGGTCGGATAAGCAACTTCAGTCGCGCTTCGGGTATGAAGGTAGTTGTCTGACAGACTAACGTTGAAAGTTTTTTTTTTTTTTCCTTGGTGTTTTGGTATCGACTGCTATGGTCATTTGCCATGTGTTCTGGATAGGTCTTGTTACTAACTCCATACGCCACTTTAGGAGCAGCACTGTTAATTTTTAACGCAACAGTGAATCGTGGAGGATTATTCCCAGCCGACACGAGCCTCAGTCATTCAGACTTTCACATCTGAAAATGAATAAAGATCGCACCGTCTGGGAATCGAACCTGCAATCTCTCGATTACCAGGCGAGCGCTTAACCACTGCGCTAATCCCCGCCCTAACGTTGAAAATTAGTATATTTTCAGTTATCTGACATACAAAGTCGCGTTGAGGACTTTTATTCTCCCACACTATGTTGGAAGTGTAATTCTATTTGGAAACATGGCCGGTCATTTAAATTTTGGACGTAAACAAGCATGAATGAAGGATTATGAAGTCTTATTTTGGTTTTCTATAAATAATTCATGTGTATTCCATTCAATTCAAGATTTAATCAATATCTAAATTAAATTTCACCGAAATGAATTTTTTGAATTCTTGAGTTTGGAAAAGTTCGCAAAACATTAAAAGGCCGCGTGGTTTTTGGCCTGGAACAAGTGTATATTTGACAGTAAAATGAAATGCGTTGCCAATTTCTGTTTCGAAATAGTTATTTTTCGGGTAACTTGAGCATAAAAATATAACGGTAGGAGTAACCAGGAAGTTTTCTTCGAGTGTCCATTTTGGCCATCAGTAATTATTTGGTTGATAAATCAACTATGTTTTGAACACCATGGAAAGTAAACTGTTATCGCTGAGCGAGAGGCGCTGGTGTATAATTGTTTTTAAATAAACCCAGCAACGTTTAGAAAACGACCATCAGCTACCTACAGTTGGAGTTAACTGTTTCAAAAACCCAAAAATGATTGACCAAATTGGTGCAAAACAGGGTTGTAACAACGTTGTGTCGGCAACGCAACTTATGTTTGGTTGCGCAAGTTTTTTAAACACGTAGCCGCAACGTTGAATTGCTACTTGGGTTGTGTTCTCCAAAATGTGCACTAGTTCAATCCCAAAGGAATACGAATTATTTTTGACAGACTCGTGAAACTTTGTTACATTGTCATTTTTCGTTTTCACAACCATCATGATAGAGAGGTAAAATTCATGTTCAAATTAAAAAAAAAAACAACAAATATTTTTCACTTGCAGTAAGTGTGTTCTTCAGGGGATAATCCCTCATCAATTCTTCAACAATATTTCCTCAAAAAAAAGTTCATGAGAGGTCAACCTTAAGGACAATATGTTTCATTTATTTCACTATTCAATTCGAATAATTCTCTCCTTGTCTTTACATCAATCCACTTTGAAGTCTCTGCTGGTATAGAATTTCGTCAACTTGTTCCTGGGTATATGTCCCACGACAAAACCCATTAAGTCAGAAATCAATCAACCTAACCTGATTAACCTTGCAACGAGAATAACGATGCAAAGTTGTTCACGATATAACGATCTATTAATTAAATAATTGTTAATAACATCAGTAGCCGGAGTGCTTATTTCGTGGATTATAGTGATGTATAGTGGAATGAAAGAATTACGTGGCGTGGGGTCAAACGTCAAACAATGGTACCTACATTTCGATTTCATACGTGTATTGTATGATTCAAAGTTAAATCATCAATTATGGAATGGACCCTGAAAACCCGTAAAAATACTCATTATTTATGCTGCTTTATTGTAATTTTTTGAAAATTATCGAATCGTTTGGATTTTTTCAATTTTTTTGGGAGTATCAGATCTCAGATTCGTCTAATATCCCAGAATTCAACGAATATATTTGAAAGTGTGTATTTAATTTTTTACAAAAGAGTTGAAGGTAATTAGAAAAGGATTTTATTTTGAACTGGATAGGTGTTAAACTTGCTCTCCTGCTAGAAAACCAATGCCACTAACATCAGATCACGTTTTCCCATCTACTGCACTTGAAAGAAATTACCTAAAATGTATTTTTGGAAATATATCGGGAATTTATAATTAAGTTATTTCAGAACATCCTGTGGCTTCTTCAAAGACTTCAAATATAACAACTAGTTAAACAAAAACTCAACAACTTTTTTACAAGATAAATCACAAATTAAATATTCCAACTATCTGATCTGATTGCTACCTGTACTTACTACTCTGCTGTCTTCGGTATCTCTTCAAATCTGCTCTCCATTTTGTCTAGACTGTTTTATATAATCGTTTTGAATATTATGTAATTCGTATATTTCACCTTTCAGAGTAGGTACCATCAAATGAATGAACCTAAAGATGATGGTTTTCGTTTTATTAAATTTTTATTTATTTTTTTAATTTCCCATGCCATCTATGTTGTTCACCTTGATGAAATGTGGATTTTTGTCGTAACTCATTTCTGAGTTACCTACTCAGAGTGAAGTGGTTAATGTAAGTGGACACAGCTTTATGCTGTTTCGTAATCGTATTTTATAATCATTAGTACAAAATATTCTTTATTGTAAATGAAGTGAATCTTCTGGACAAAGTAGTTGAACTGTAAAATTACATAAAATAAATTTGAAAGCTACAATTGCTGAGATTACACACATCTTGGAACATTAAATGTCAAATCTTTCTGTTACCAGAAGTGGGAAACTGTTACAGCACTTGAAACTTTACCTTATTAATACTTACAACAGTTAATTTAATTTACATTCAAACATTTGCTACTTGAAACCTTTGGTGTAGTCATAAATACATTAATTGAGTTTGAGTACACCGAACTGAAGAGTTTTTGATCCATAAGTATGTATGGATCATCAAAGGGAAAAAGGTAAAATTCCTTCGAAAGAGGTGTTAAATTATCTGGTTTGATTTTATACATGTATTTATTTATTTCTGATACTTCAGGCGAGAAACAGTTTTAAAGTAAGTTTGTTGTGATTGTCAAATGTTTTATTTGTAAATTATTTTTCCTTGGAGTTGACATTTCATATCTTCCTGTTCACATGATTCAAGCACATGAGCCAGTGTCTACGACAATCTCGTCTACTGTCACATTCAAAGTATCTACAAAATTATTATAATTTTAGCTACTGTCAAATTCTTATGTTTCGCAAAACTGAACAAAGTTTATGACAATACGTTTTGAAGTACTGAATCAAAGTATATTACTTCAATAGCAATCATTTTTATGTGATTTCTTTGGGAGGGCCTAGTCTCACAAAACATGACTGTTTCAATTCTTTTTAATTTACTTTTCGAAGGATGGATTTCTTGCAAAACTATTTTAATTTTTACCTGTACTAGGTTTTATAATCTATAATGAACATTGATACCAAAGTGAGAGATTTCCTTTTTGTGTTCAACTTGTGGTATAACCTCAAAGACTTTCTTCCGTAACGGTGCAACAGAAAGACGGAAAAACGATATATAAAAAAAAACTTCAACCCACAATAATACATACTTCATGTCTATATATTGTTTTTTTATAAAGTGGAAGTTTTCTTCACAATATCATCTAAACCTTGATAATTTTTTTCTTCGATGTACGTAACCTTCAACCTCCCAAAAATACTGAAATAAACAGATTTTTCATAACTTTCTGGAATCTGGCGCCATCTATTACATAGTAGTTGATGAACATAATTTCATCATGGCCGCCGTGTCGACCCTTGGAGAAATCACGACCTCAGCAGAAGTCCGTAAATTCCCTTACACAGGAAAAAAATTTATATATTGAGATCGAAAAATGTCGTGATGTTAATGGGTCGTGATTCCCGCAATGTCGTGGTATCATGCGGCGAACGTCGTGATTTCTATCGCGATGTCGTGGGCTCATGCGATTGACATATGACAAAGTCGTTTGTTCTCTCGTTTCAGGTACATATATATATATATATATATATATATATATATATATATATATATATTAGCCAGATTTATTGTTATTCAGTAATAGTGAATAACACGAGAAATATAAGCAAACAACATTTGGTCCTTCAAGCAAAATCTGCCTAGTCCGTGGAGAAATAGTTACAAAAAGTACTTAGTAAAGCACTATGTCAGTGAGAAGAAGTAGTAGAAAGAATATAGGAGTACCTCCAGCAAAGTATGGGGATTACAACAACCGCAACGCAGTTTCCGAGTCCCAGTTTGTCAGTTCAAGTACAAGTAAATTGGAAGAAATGCCAAAGGAAACTAAAGATGCGGATAGAAGCGAAATTAAGTCAACAGCGTCGAAAATGACGAAAACTAGTACAACAAGGAGACGCGAACTAGAAATAGAATTAGACGCCCAAAGACGAATCGTAGAATTAGAGAAGTCGCTAATCTAGAAGGAATTGTTACTGAAAAAAGCAGAGCTGGAAGAGCAACAAGAAAATATAGAATGGGCTGAAAGAAAGAGTCAATGTGAAGAGCAAGTAGAAGGAAACCACATTCGAGATATTATTAACGATAAAATCATTGATAACATGGTCCAAAACTGGGGAAATGACAATCATATTTTGACTTATCCATATTCTATTTTGAGTTCTAGGTCTGGCAAAGATAATTACTCTGAGCACATTTCGGGTAGTGAAGCAGAGACAGAAGAGAGACATGAGAGCAAGAAGACGGAATACAAACTGCCACACAGGAAGGAAAAAGCAATCAGGGAAGAGGAAAAAATGACGAAGTGTTCAGCAAGACAATCCATTTCCAAAGACTTACCGATATTTTCTGGAGAATCAACTGAATGGCTGCAGTTCATCACGACGTTTAGAGAAACAACTACAATATGTTGCTTCATGGAAAATATTGCAAGACTTCAGAAATGTCTTCATGGAAAAGCTAAGTTAAGTGTACAAGCATTGTTAAACTTCACCTGTGAAGTAGATAAAATAATAGATACGCTGGAAAGACGGTACGGCAAGTCCGAATTTATCATAAATGATTTAATAGCTTCTGTTAGGAAGATTCCTCAATTGCGGGATAATAAACTAAAAACTTTACTTGATTTTTCCACAGCCGTTCAGAATCTGTCAGTGACAGTGACAAATCTCAACTGTCAACAATATTTTTCCAATCCACATCTGCTGGGTGACCTCGTCTCCAAATTACCAACAACTCTAAAGGTAGAATGGAGACAAAGAGTAAGTAGCCTCAATGTCAAATCGGAAAAGCTTAATATTTCATATTTTTCTGACTGGTTTGCCGAGATAGCAAATGCCGCAAGCTGTGTTGTGACAAATTTGGATGCAGATAATGGTAGAAAGAAGAAATATGTGTGTGCTGTCACTGAGAAGGGGTCCGTACGTAAATCGAGTTGCAAAAAGAACAATCATGGAACAGAGTCCTGCAATAACTTTCTGCTGCTGGATTCAGACAAAATATGGGATTGGGTAAAGGAAAATAAATTTTGCTTCTGTTGCATACGTAACAACCATCAGATTAGATTTTGTAGGAAAAAAAAAACATGTCATAAAGATGGATGCAAAAAATTCCATCACATTTTACTCCATCCAGATTCTCCAAATGATCATGTTGCTAGTACTCAAAATCTTGATACTGAAACTGTTAGTTATCATGCAGAGGAAGCAGAAAAAATAGTATTTTTGCGCATAGCTCTTATAATTTTGAAAGGGCCGACCTATGCTTTATTTGATGAAGGATCCACAATTACTATGATTGACAAAAAATTAGCTTCATATCTAGGAGCAACAGGTCCTATTGATCCTCTAAGAATCCGATGGACGAATTCAACCATAAATGAAGAAAGTGATTCTCAGAGCATCAACCTAACCATCAGAGGCCAAAATGAAACTGAAGAATTCTTAATGACAAATATCAGAACAGCAATTTAAATTTACCAACCAGACAATCAATTATGAAAAATTCAAAAACAAATGGAAACATTTGTCTTTAGTCGATATACCCACCATGGATAATGCTCAACCAAAAATACTTATCGGGCAAGATAATATTCATCGAATTATTTCACGTGAAATTATAGAGGGTGGGAAAAATTCACCGATATTGTCTCGTACAAAGCTTGGTTGGGTTATTCATGGCACAATGTTGCATCATGGGCGTGTTGACAACGAATTCATATTACATGTTATTCAGGACGAAAAATTTAATAAATTAGTTGAAACGTCATTTAGGAGTCAAGATCAAAGAGAAAATGTCAGCAGAAGAATTGAGAGCTACGAAAATAATGGAAGAAACAGCCAAGAGAGTCAGAGACAGATGGGAGATGGGACTTTTGTGGAAGGAAGATGATGTAATAATGCCAAAATAAAAGAAAACAGCACAAAGTCGTCTCAAAACTATGGAAAATAAATTATCGTGGAATCCTGAATTCGCTACAGAATATTTGAAAAAACTGGATGAATATAGAAAAAATGGATTTGCTAGAAAGGTAATAGATATTGAAACAATACAAGAAAACAAATCTTGGTACCTACTCCATTTTGGAGTAGTGAATCCGAAGAAACCTGGCAAAGTGAGATTTGTTTTTGATGCCGCCTCTAAAGTGAATGGTATTAGTTTAAATGATAGGTTACTAAAAGGTCCTGATTTTCTAAATTCTTTATCATGTGTATTATTCAAATTTAGACAAAAGAAAATTGCATTCACAGGAGACATCAAGGACATGTTTTATAGAATCTTCATCAGAAAAGAAGATAGACAGTTTCAAAGATTCTTATGGTGGGGAGAGCATGGCGAAGTAGAAGAATATGAAATGACGGTTACGATTTTTGGAGCAGCTTCTTCGCCAGCTTCTGCACGATATATTGTGAGAAAAAATGCCGAAGAATTCAAGAAGGAATTTCTTGAAGCAACAAAGGTGATCTTAGAACAGCATTACATGGATGATTATTTAGATAGCGCGGATACTGTAGAAGAAACCATAGATATGATCATGATTTTTGAAGAAGTTCACAAGAGGAGGTTTTCGAATAAGAAATTGGACAAGCAACTCCAAGAACGTCCTGAAACAGATTCCAACCGAACAAACAACGAGAGAAATGAAAGATATGGAAATCGAGAGAAAACTGCCCATAGAACGTGTTTTAGGACTACATCGGAATCCAAATGAAAAGAAAATTGTATCTACCAAGAGAGAAATGTTGAAAATAATAATGTCAGTATTCGATCCTCTTGGATTTCTCTGTAATTATACAATCAAAGCAAGGATCTTACCACAAGAAATTTTGAAAGTGGGTTCTAGGACTCCACCATAATGGCTATCAGACGAATGATTGGAAGAAGAGGTTGCCCACAGAAAATATTTGCTGATGAAGGTACGAATCTGAAGGGAGCCGAGAAAGAAATGAAGAAAGCACTCATAGAGTCGGATTAAAACCAAATTTTATCAGAAATTACCACCAAGGGAATTGAATGGGTCAGGATACCACTATGAACACCGCACATGGGAGGCTGCTGTAAAAGAATGGTGAGATCCATAAAAAGAGAGATTTCCCAAAGATGAAGTATTGTCTACTTTTCTCATTGGAGCAGAGAATGTCGTTAATAGTAGGTCTTTAGTCCATGTCTCGATAGATTCTGCAGATCATTTTCTTTTGGGAACATCAAATGCTTAGAAAATGACCTAGCTTCCAAAAAGCAGTGGAAGACAGCTCATTATCTTTCAGATTGCTTCTGGAAGCGTTGGATCAGGGAGTATCTTCCCACGCTCACGAGAAGGACTAAATGGAACGAGAAGAAAGGAAACCTAGCCGTCGGGGATGTTGTGATGATAATAGATGGAGATTTTCCAAGAAACTGTTGGTTGAAAGGAGTAGTTGAAGCTGTTTTTCAGGAGCGTCGATGTAAAAACAAAGCTAGGAACATACCGAAGACCCGTTGTGAAACTATGCCCCCTAGATGTGGAATGCAACCGTGTTTATATACATGATTGTTTATTTTATTTTGGTGGGAGAGAATGTTGCAAATTATTATTTTTATTGTAATTATTATTGTTTTGGTGGGAGAGAATGTGGCATATTTTTATCATTTTCGACTTGTTATTACTTTGAATGTATATACAGTTGCTGATGAAAATATTTGATAGGTTGTTAATGTAACATAAAGACATTGAATTTTATATATGTCACTGATAGAATAAAAGTTGTGAAATATTAGCCAGATTTATTGTTATTCAATAATAGTGAATAACACGAGAAATATAAGCAAACAACAAGGGTGTTCTATTTGGAATTCCCAAGTTGGAGTTGCTTACGGTGAAACCGGAAGAGATGAAGTAGTATGAAATGTCAGAAAATTTTGCTATTCTTGAATCCAACACCTTTACCGAATTTGAATCTGGTACCCCTGGAACACTGGAAACCACGGCTAGTATAGAGACTACGTTGACACCCGGCATAGCGAAGGGTAGTCTTGACTGACCAGTTGAGGAAAAACGTGGATAGATCAGGCAAAATACTGAATTAAGCAAGATACTGAAAAAATTAAATTAGCAAAAAAATGTATTTCTAATTGCCTAATCCAGAAAAAACTGAACATGCAAAAAAACAGCGGAGTACAAAGATTCATCCCAATATTAATTAGAATACCCTTTGGAACGCCACTGGAATGATTAATTTTACTATAAGAAAACTGAAAGAAGCCCCTCATTACCGCATATATGCATGTCAGGTTTTATTTAAATCAAGAATTGATTGAATACAGATTTTTTCTAAAAACGTTGAACGAATACTGTGTATTTCGAAAACGAAGCATGTTAGAACTAATTCTTATAAGAATAAAAATCAAAATTTTGCCTAAAAAATTGACCCTAAACGTTTGGCGGTTTAAGCCTGGATCACCCTGTATATTAAACGTATTCATCATTATCCCCACTAAGCACAGTAACAGTTATCCAATATTTCAGTAGCCTTTCATGGTAATGTTTGATGTTATATCAGAGTTTTCTGCTACCTTACTGCAAAGGTATATGCCATTTTCAGTAATTCCAGCTAGGTTTCTGCAACATTGCATATAATATACAGGAAAATTGCAAATGTGATCTTGAAAATGACGTCTTATGACAATGTTGCAGCAACTGCTGAAATGGATTGATGGATGTAATCTTTTATAATTAGTAATTGAAGCAAGGTTGCCGCAACATAGAATATAAATTAGTAGAAAATAACATATTCAATATTGTTATATAGCAGCAACTTACCACTAATCTTGTCTATTCCTTTCCATAACATAACAGTAAGATTTCATAAATTATGTTACAGTAGGTTTGTTCGCTAATGTAGAATTTTTGAATTTTCACTACTTGCTACTAATATTGATAGAAAATGAATGCAATCTTCATGGGAGACAGATCAGTTTTGATATCTTGGAAAATATCATTCAGTATTGATGTGTCCTCTATGGAAATCAGATTAATCATTTTCTAATTTTCAGAAACAAGCATTGAAAACCCAAACAATCTTCTGAAATGATACCTATTAATTTAAATGTCCATTTAAATCTTGGAGGTCAAAAACACAAAAATTTTAAAATGAAACCTTTAATTAAAATATCACAAAAAAACAAATGAGTACTCATATTAAAATGTCAATATAAAAAAAAATCCGTTTGGCCTTATCAGGTACCTGAAACAAAATAATCATTGAATTGAATGTGCAGCTAAATATCGACATCTCGATCTGATATGTACCTAAACCTACAATTAACGTGTTTTTGCGAATTGTAGGCAAGCCATCACATTTATTTCAAATCCATCATCTCTGATGCATGGAAATGAATTTCTCACTGCGTCTGGAACAAAAATATTATAAATAAGTATATAATTAGTCAACTCAACAATAGGGAATATGCATAATTTTTTAAAATTTGTTTTATCAATTTTTTACTTCGTTACAACATAGTAAAAAATTTAAATACTGTTGAAAGTCTTGGAATTAATTTTTAAAATAATATATAAAATACCGATTGAACTTGACCTATTTGAACGCCTCCATTTTCGCGCGCTATGGATGACGTAACATGGCGCGATCAGTGTTGTTCTCCTTCAGTGTCGTTCGTTGAGACGTACTCTGATTGCTCTACTTGCTTGAAGTTGATATTTTATAAAAGAGTAAGATAAATGCACTACAAGTATCTGAGAGAGATGAACACATGTGAAAGTGACCTCGATCAACCAGAGCAGTCTCCAATGAACAAGCCTTTCTATAGTTATGGCCATTGACACTATTGACAGTTATTAATTAGGTTAGGGAGTCGCAGTTTTAATCGCTATTACGATAATGGAAAATGCTAAAAACCCATTTTATAGGTATTGTCTAGTATACCGGAATGCCAAAACACACTTATAAGTACACCAAATAAAGTATATTTTTTTCTGTTCGAAGAGATGCGAAAATACGTAAACAATGGTGTAAGGTTATGAAAAGAGTATATTGTATTTTGATAGTTAACATGATGTGAATTGATCAGAAGTAAGTTTTGTATGCATAAATGTTTTTTTGTGTATCAAGCAGCAGATAACTCTGTTTATACCTGTCTCACCTAAATTACAAAAGGAAACCTATCATTTGATAAACTATTACTACTTACCAGTTCAGACAGTGTCGGATTGTGCTTTGACAAAACCACTTTCAGTCATTGCTCTTGATAATTTGCAATTGTCACTAGAACAAAATCGCACTATGTAATGGAAAACACTACATAATAAAAATAAAAACAAATTTTCTATGGAAGACGACTAGCACAATATGAATATCAACACAGATAAATTTCATAACGTGCCATGTGACGTCATTCTTCGTTTCGACCAATGGGGATGTGTTTCGCAAATTTGAATTTCGCGCACTTATTATGCACTTTTTGATTAAAGTTTTATGGAGTTAAATACAAACTAAATGATAAACTAATGGTGTAGGTGTAATGTTAAGACAATAAAGTATCGGAGGTAAAAAAATCAAGTAAATTTAAATCACTTGCATATTCCCTATTATGGTCTTATTTCAATGAAGAATGTACAATTGAACTTGTCCTTGATTATGACACTATTGTGCTTTGTATTCAAATTGAATTGACTCAAGTTGTAAAATTTGTATTGATTTCAATTCTTTGATTCTGAAATTGTCTCCTTTGCTGATCCAATTGGAAAACATGGCACAATGATTTGTGAAAAAACGTTCAAGACTTCTTCCAACATGACTTTTTATTCAAGCCACCAATATATTGAAGAACCTGCAGCTAAAATCGAAATGTAAAGGTATTTCACATCATTTACAAATGTAAAAGTACCTTCCAAATTGACACTACTACCAGATTTATTCGCAATATGAGGAGAAAAAACGTTTTTCTACTAAACTCAGAATGAGCATACCAGACCATCCTAACTTAAAATGATAAATGATGTATCGCCTTACCTTACATGAAGATGCCTTAAACTTATTAGCATTATCCATTGTGCTGCTTCAACACTCATTGAACTCTTAATCAAAAAACAAAATTGCAGAAGAATTTGTACTTTACTTAGGTACCTAGGTTGAGTACGAATGAAAGTATCCAAAACGAAACTAACGCAAAGGCACGACACACATCAACAATACAATTTACAATAGCAAAATGGCGCGAGGTGCGTGCTTGTCTGGGATCTGGGTGACTGGGTGTCGCCCCGTTAAGTGGCATCTCATCAAGACCGGGAAATTCAAAATCGGTTAGTTTCCTGATAGATGAAATATTATTTGAAGTTTCTTCATACTTACCATTTAAAATTGTCCTAGCGTATCATTTTGTATATTTCTACGATGCAATCGAAATTTGAAAAAGTATTGTGTTTTCTAAATACTGTCAATATTGTTTGTAGATAACTTATGTAAATATCGAAGAAGACAGAAATCTTTGGGAGATCGTTTGCTAACGAACAGTCGTTACCGACCGATGATGAACCCTTTACTCCCATAAACACCTAACTATGTAGGCTTATTATGGCAAGAACCTGTCAGAAAACAACTACTCCCCTGGCTAAGACCACGCAGGTATTGAATTAAATCTAACAGCTGCTTGTGCAACGTTCCTCAAAACATCAGAGGACGCAATTGCAAGTGCCCTCTATGACCAACCAGCAGAATTATGTTTTGATTTGGACGGGGTGACCACCTGCAGACTAGTTTCGAGGTTGTTGCCTCTCATCAGTGCAAGGGCAGGTCAACACAGACAGCACTGAAGCCATCTGTTCCCCGTCCAAACCAATACACACTCCGCTGATTAGTCAATTCTGGTTCACGAGATGAAAGCAGTTTCTAGGCCGCTCCACCTAGCGAGCAGAGGAAGACACTCTCCGGGTTGAGAGATTTAATCGAAGAAGACAGAAATCTTTGGGAGATCGTTTGCTAACGAACAGTCGTTACCGACCGATGATGAACCCTTTACTCCCATAAACACCTAACTATGTAGGCTTATTATGGCAAGAACCGTGGTCTTAGCCAGGGGAGTAGTTGTTTTCTGACAGGTTCTTGCCATAATAAGCCTACATAGTTAGGTGTTTATGGGAGTAAAGGGTTCATCATCGGTCGGTAACGACTGTTCGTTATGTAAATATTATGGAATTTCAAACTCAGTGCAACATTGCGATTCGAATTTGTTCGATAGTTCCAAATGCAACTTGCACTCACATTGTTCGTAGATAGTTTCTGTATCGTTGCATTTACAATGAACTTTCATATAGATTATGTAAAATTGCAGTTGAAACTCAATCAATAGCTTGCTTTATAACTTACAAACAACTTGTCTGTAGTTTCTTCTGTTATGTTAAAAATTTAAATATAGCATTGATCCTTATGCAATTATGCAATTATTATCATTTTACGATGGCAAGCCATACATAATATTGTGGCAATATTTTGTAACATTACATGTTTAGTGGGTCATTATTGTATAAAGATCGTGATTTCAATAGACAAAACCCAAAGCAAGGTGCTATCGATTACGCCTTTAAATACGAGAAATGTCAACAACTCAAATTCCTACATCAAAGATATTTGGGTTTTGTCTAATTTAACCGTACTCCAAATAAAAACATAACTCGGAACTTACAAAATGCAAATTATGCAATAGAGTAAAAAAAGCCGCATGATTACGGAGTCAATGACCGCAATGGCCTGAATCTGAAGACGTTTCAGAAAAGGCATGCTGAAAAACCCACAAAGGCCCCCTTTTCCACTTACAGGTACTCATTTGACCGTAAAGCTGACAGCGATTAAAATACGAGAACTGAAGAGAAAGCACGTATTCCCGTAGAACTTTTCATTTAATAATTTTTCGGTCCTTTATTTGCTCACCCTAAATGGGGATCGATGGATATTTTTCTAGGTACCTACCTATATCGTTTATGCTGATTCAGGCTTTCACAGCTGAGAATGGGGGAGGTTTCATGAATATTCCATGTCTTGTCAAATAAAATTATCAAAGTATGGAGATGAATTAGGGAACTGTCGCAAACAAAAGATATAGGAGCTTATTCTATCCGAATAATAAATGTACAGAGCGGTTGAAATGATCTGCTAAAACTAAAAAATAGTTTTTAGTATTTACAAGAACGTAAAAGCCATATGCAGTGTCTGGCAGGAAGTCGAACACTTATGCAAATATTCGCGATGTGTATGGGACCGGCCTAAGGATCGAGAGCGATGAATCAAGCATGCCACGAGCTGATCAACTCAGGCCGAACAGATCCCGCTTCAGTATCATAACAGATCACGTTACAGTACGTTTACTCAATTCGTAGCCGATGCTATGGTTAACAAAGTAGAGGTGGACGTGGTACACACGGATTTCAGTAAGTCATTTGATAAAGTCTCGTCAACATCTCCTAAAAACTCAGAATTTTAGGTTTTCTATAAGAATTCAAAATATTTGAAGTTCTTATTTTTCAAACAGGAGTATGAAGAAGAAAAAAATTTAAACTTTTCGACAAACATCTGGGGTTTCTCAAGTATCCAACCTAGGACCACTTTTTTTACTATTCGTTAACATTATCTGTGTTTCAATTCATTCTTACAAACAACTATTTGCAGATAACCTCAAAATATTAAGAATTATACAAGATGATTCCGACGTAAATACTATGTAGAAAGATCTCAACTACCTGACAGAATGGTGTACCTCCAATAATATGTCTCTCAGTGCTAACAAATGCAAAGTTATGATCTAAGCAAGAATATTGTCTACATCAGTGGAACATGATTAAGAAAAATAGCGAGTAGGCCAGACAGGTGAACCATCCAAAAACTGCATATATGAACATTGTACGAGTTATGTAAACCGTAAAACGAATTCAACGTTGATCAAAAGTTTGATGGAAACTTCTATATGTTGATAAAAAAGGGATCAAGCATAATTATTTAGAATTCCTCAAACTTGATGAACTGAAACATTCAAGTTGTTCGCTAAACGACCCTCTGGAATTCAATAACTCCCCGTTATTGAATTTGTTTTCCTAGTTGAGTAATTAAATAACGATATTTCTATGCATTGTTAATTAATGATCATTTGATTCTCTAAAATGCTGAAGATTTTGCAGTTCCGATCATCGCTTTAGAAAGCTCCAGTGTAGCAAAACATGTCGCAAGTTCAATAAAATTTGTGGATATCATGTCGTGTTCAATGTCAGATGTAATGGATTTCCAACAAGTGACGGAAAAGACGATATAAAAAGCAGTAAGTAGATTGATTTGAAGATTTCAGGTTGAAGTCACTGTGAAAAACTCTAGAGAAAGCTTTTTCTGAATATCTGGACAATCATAAAAATTCACAATTTTCTTTCAGGTGAGTGTGAAGATTCTTCAAATGTATATCAAAACAAAAGCTGAAACAAACAACAACCTTCTCAAAGTTCCTTTGTTTCTGTATCAATACCAACCTCTGAAGAGAATGCAAAGTGAATTGTTCGAATCTTGTTCGCAAAAGTTTGTTGGCTGAAAGATCTACAAAGTTTGTCGCAAGATACGGCCAATAAACATGCTTTAGATGTAAATGTGTTGAATTCGTAACGGGAAAATATATACAGCATTTACAGGCGGGCGAGGCAAACGAGATAAGATCTGCAATCGGATGAACTGGAATTGACAGACATAAGCTACAAACATTCTGTTTCTATTACATTTTTATTTATCATGATAGAAAAATTTGTATTAGTTTATAATATTATTAATCATAATAGTATAATGTCAAGAATTCTTCAAAGTCGCTATATCATGTGTCAGGAAAGGCAGTAAGCTGCGATGGCAGAAGACATGAAACTCACAAAATTTGATTTAGAGACTGGTCAAGCTCAAACTCGAGATTCTGCATTCCCCTTGTGACCAGCAATATTCCATGCCTAAGTAATTCCCAAATACCAGTGTAGGCCAAGCTATAGATATAAATAAGAGGCTATTTTCACACAAAATAAAAGACGCAAACTGCCTATACTACTTTTTGTAAGATAGTTCGTCAACAAAAATCCTGGTTTTCGCCCCATCAAAATCGCTTTGTGGAATTCTTTTAACAAGAAATAGTATACCAAAGTATAGGAGAAATCGTTTTACAGTCAAGAAAACTTTTGTAGAGAATCATGGCAGAAAGTTTTTTATAAGACCAGATCGGTGCATTTTTCACTGAGAAAATCCGAGAAAATCTCGAAACAGAGACCATTTTTCAAAAATTCATAGTTTTTATAAATCTGAAGCTGCACAAACAATATTGCGGAAGCTGATAGATAATAACATATGATTCAACTGTGCACCAAATGGTTTCTGCCTGATATGTTATTTTTGCACAATCGCGTTATAAACAATTTAAGGGCAAATCTGTCTAAATGCGCCGATTTAAAGGAAATCATCTCATTCAAATTCTGTAAACGACATTGCAACCCTCTTTTCTTTAAAGTTAAATAAAAAGGAGCGATGCAGACGGCAGCTCTTCGTTAGTAGGTACTATGGGTTCGTTTATACTTTATAACAGAATTATATCATTGAACAGTAACAGAATGATCACAAAAATAAGAGTGGGCGCCACAGTAAATTTTAATATGTCTTTGTCAAAGAGTACTTACTTGGATAGTTGAGCAACCGAATAATGACAATTAAATGTTATACCCAAAACTATAAGAGACTTTACCATACGATGTTGTCAAGAGTGTTAATCAATGAATAAATAAAACCTAAATCCTATCTCAAGTATGAATACAGAATAAAGACCATCAAGAACAACATGAAAGTATTAAATATAGAAATAGCTCTAAAAAATAAAAGTCCCGTACGAGTGTCTACTTTATATAAAATATATAATATAAAATATATAAGTTTATTTACAATCAATCAATAATAACAAAATTAATACAAGAACAGTTAATATACTGGATAGGCTGTAAATAAACAATAATCACAGAAACGATATGGTTATCACTTGTATGTGAAAACATGAATAACTGTTACTTATTAATACTAATAATTATTTTAAATCAAATATAGCTTAAGCACGTACAATTGTTAAAATTGTTTTTTCTGTTAACCAGCTGTCGTCCCCTTACGAACGGCAGCCCTCAGAAGTCGAAACTTGTGCGAGCTAAGGATTAACGAGGTCTTACCTTTTTACGTGCGATTCCTAGCACTTTCTCGGGCGATCAGAAAAAGTTCTGCAGTCGCTAGGGTTTGAACCTTTGACTGGCAGCCAAAAGTGATTGAAGCAATGTCGCTTCAACCACTCGGCTACCTGGCCCCGTGGATGATTATATAATCAATGGTACATCACAAGCAGGTTAGTGTAAAAATAATATTAATGACCAAATTGGTGAGTATAATATGAAAGGATGTTACAAAAGTACTACCGAACGGGCTTATATTATATATACATATTGAATGCATTCACACACACACCCTTACATGCTTACAAGTTTGTACTGGCGATAAATCCTGAGCAGCTAAGCAGCGTTTATCGCAAATAAGGTTGATCTATCAGTTGATGAATTTGATCACGAGGTTGAGAAAAAATGTATGATTTCAAATACTTTTTGAAAGAGTGGGTGGATACAGTTTCTTTCAAATTGGTAGGGAGGGAATTATAAAGTTTGGGACCCAGATACATAAAATTTTTTAGTTCAATTGATTTCATAGTTCTGGGAGGTAAATAAGTGTTACTTTTGTTTCTTGTTTCGTAATTGTGCTGTATGATATTCAGTGTCGATCGATTTTTGTGTTGCCAAATATTACAGATAAGGAAGAAGAGTTGCCTTTGATCAAAAACTCCGATTTCATTATATAATGAATTTTATGAATAGCTTCAATCTTTATTGAACATAATGTTCAGGATTTTTTTTTGAATGATGGAAAGTTTGATCAATATTGTTTTTCCAACACCACCCCATGCCAAAATAGCATATGTTAGATGTGGTTCCACTAGTGCATAGTAGACTTTCTTCAATTGTTCTTTATTGAGGATATCCTTGAGGTTTTTGAACTTATGTACCAGAAATTGTAGTTTTTTGATCAGATGGTTTATGTAATTTTCCTACTTCAAATTACTATCCAAGATTATCGATTTGATGGAGATTTCCTTATTGATATTCTAGTGAGTAAAGATTGGTTGGGTCGATATGTTAGTAAAAATGGGCAGATAAACAGTTTTAGTTTCATTAAGGGTTAGGAGCCTTGTTCGACAAGTCTATGAACACAATGAGAGACGGTTCATTATTGTCTAAAGATGAATACATTTCGGCAGTGAGTTTGATTATTACATCTTGTGTAGAGATGCCTTTCTGAAAGCCGTGTTGATCTTTTGAAATTAATTTATATTTATCGAGATAGTTAGTAAGTCTTGCTTTGAGGAATTTTTCAAATGTTTTCGAGAAGTTTGTGATGATTGAAATTGGTCGATAGTTGACAATGTGTTGATTATCACCGTTTTTATGAATGGGAAATATTATAGATTTTTTTAATACTGTTGGAAAATGACCTTGGTGCATGCATTTGTTGAATAGGTCTGCAAGTGGTTCACAAATCAGGCTACATATCTCTTTCACCGTCTTGGTTGTTATGTTATCAAATCCAGGTGATTTATTTTTCAGATACATGATGATATTTTCCACTTCTTTATGATATGTATCTTCCAGAAACATAGAGTTCAGGATTCTCTGTGAGGTAAAAATTTCTGGATTGAGAGGTGCAGGGACTTTTTTGGCCATTTCTTTGCCAATGTTAGTATAGTATTTATTCATTGCATCGGCTATCGCTTGTGTATCTTCGATATAACCGAATGAGAACCAGACAGCGCAGTATCAGAACACCAACATGAATGAATCAATAAGGGTACAGGGCGACTGCAGTTCATGACTAGATCATATATTTCTCAAAACTCATGTCAACAATTTCGAAAACACTATTCCCTCAGTGCTGAAACCATCACTGATCACTATACCACAATTCTACAGATTGTACTCAATGAAAAAAAAGTAATAATACAAATACCATTAAATACACAAACTTTATTGACACAAATAAAATTAACCATATATTTCCACATATCTGCTGGGATCCGGTATACAATGAGGTTGATCCACAGACTGCAGCAAGAGTGTCCATTGACATTTTAACAGAAAATATAAGCTTATGTACAGAGAAAAAACACCTTCTCAGAAAATCTAATAAAATTGCACCTTGGTTGGCAAATGCCATGCTGAACTCTAAAAACAAAAAAAAATGTATAAAGAAACCCAGAGGAACCCACACGATCTCATTTTAAAACAACAATTCACAAAGTACCCTACTTGACCCTACTTATAAACAAAGCTGAATTTACTTATTACAAAAAACAAATTCATGGGACTAAGAACAGTTTGAAAAATGTATGGGGTATATTTCAACAAATAAGTGAGACAAAAAAATAAGGGTAATATTGAAAACATTGAAAGTGAGGAGACAGGAGAATTGCTAGTGGAAAAAATTGATATTGCCTACGAATTTAATAAAGGTTTTTAGCAAAATTGGTAAAACGTTAGCTGATAAAATTGTGAGAGATGAAAACTATAGAATAGAAAGAAAATCTACAACTAATTCTTTTGTATTTGCACCCATCACGGCAGATGAAGTACACAGAACTTTTTCTGAACTGAAAAATGTCAATTTATTTCATGCAACTGTTCTGTGAATCTTATTCTAGCTGGTGTTGTGATGGTTATCCTACTTGCTCGTTGGAAAAGCACCAATACTATAGCGGATTCCCGAGCGATGTATCGTATCCAGTTGTCTGAGAATCGAATTTCGGGCAGATCCATAGACTATAGACCCATAATCAATTTTAGATAAAATCAGATACTGATATATTCTCAAAAGACATTCAGAATCATCTCTCCATTTGAATTTTGAGAGTATTTAGATGATATTCAATGTTTCCATACATTTTGACTTAAGTTCTCTGATGTGTTGGTGCCAATTCAGTTTTGAATCAAATGTAAGACCAAGAAATCTGGTGGTTTGTACACATCTGATGGGTTCATTATATATCGTTAGGAAGGGAATGTGGCATCCGCAATCTGCAGAAATGAATAGAGCAAGTTTTATCTTTGGAAAAACGATATCCTAATCGATAAGCATTATCAGAGATTTCATCAATGGTAGCTTGGGATTTTCTTGTAATCTCTGGAATAGTTGATCCTGAAAAAAAGTTCGCTAAATCATCAACATATAGACATCTATGGACAGACGTGTCAGTAATTGTGGCAAGGTCATTAATTGCAATGAGAAGAAGTGTCACACTGAGCACAGAATCTTGAGGGACTCCATATTTTCAAGGACTCGTGTGTCAGAAAAAGTGTTATCTATCTTGAGACGGAAGCGACGGTCATTCAGAAATGAGGCGATGATGAGTGGTAGGTTTTCTCTGAGGCCGTATTTGTGGAGTTTTTGGAGAATGCCATATCTCCAGGTACTGTCATATGCCTTGGTTAGTTCGAAGAAAACGGCTACAAGATATTTTCGGTCTTTGAATGAATCTTGAGGGGCATTTTAGAGGTATATTAATTGATCAGTTGTCGATCTATGTCGCCGAAATCCTAACTGAAAAAGATCAAGCAAGTTGTTCTTTTCCAAATACCATCTTAATCTGCTGCTTATCATACGCTCCAGTGATTTTCCTATACAGCAAGTGAGGCTTATTGGACGGTAGTTACACGAATTGGTAGGGTCCTTTCCTTCTTTAGGAATTGGAACTATGATGGCTTCGTTCCATTGTCTTGGGTATGTAGTTTGCTGAAATATATTCTGTCGAAGCTGCGGGCGATGCCGGACCTGAACGCTCACGTAGTCAGCGCCTGACCGCGAATGACTTTCGAGGCGCTATGCATCGAGAAGAATCTGGATGAATCGAGGCTTACTAGAAATATCAGGAGCATTCTAGGAAAATGAACGGTGTATAAAAAAAGAACCACGCAGCAGAGTGGAGTCAGTGAAGCGGAAGTCGAATATAAATAGTCCAGTGATTGTTATATAAATTAGAGTATTGTGTTGAAGTTATTGAGGCATTGTATTTCGTCAAATGAATTATTTTATAGTGAATTTGTTTAAATATACTACACTATTATTAAAAATTCTCAGTAAAGTCGTTTTCATTTCATGTGTTAGGTTTTGAAGCATTCCATTGGTGATATCATCTGGTCCTTGAGAGGAATTTTTCAGGTCGTAGATTGCTGTTTCTAGTTCCTCGAAGTTGTAGGGTGAGTTATATTCCAAGGCATCCTGTGAATCAAAATTTAATAGGATTTCTCTAGTATCCTTTGATTCAGCAAATTCCGGTGCGTAGCTGGTAGTGCTACTAGCGTTTTCCATTTGCGACGCTAGTATCTCCAACATTTCAGGAAGTTCATTGATTATCGAGCCATCTTCGCGTTTTAAGAACATGATTGTGGTTGTTTTTCTTCCCTCTATTGCTTGATCTTTTTCCATACTTCAGTGGTCGGGGTGTCTGGTGTAATACTAGAAGAGTAGGAATTCCAAGAGGATCGTTTGCTCGTTAAGATTTCTCGGCGTGCTGCAGCTCTTGCTTTCTCGGTAGATGGGTTCCATCGAAATAGATAAAAGATTTCTATTACTATTATTGTTGTTACTACTAAATTCATATGTCCCCATTCTGAAACAAGTGTGTATACACCTATCGGGCCTTGCTTTGTTTCACGAACGTGATTATTATTATTATCTGACTTGATTTTTCCACAAGCTCGTCTTGATAAGTATGCTTCCAAAACTTATCTGGGAGGGGTGATGAAGAAATCAGACTGTTTAGTGCGACGCAATGATGGTGGCTGTCAATTTGGTCATTTGTGTTGTAATGAAGGAGTAAAGTATTCATATGTGCTGGTTGTCATCCATTTGAAGAACTCGCAGAAGCTTGGTGGGCTCCCCTACCTTTCTTGCCACAACACAGCCGAATCATTTTTTCCAATACCACTTGCAGAAAATGATCGTTCATGTTTTTTATGTGTTTTGTTCAATTCCATATTGACTCATACCTGTAATATCTGAGATTACAGAGTTGCATTCCGTCGCGTTAAGATCAAAAAGTTTTATTGTACTTCGCACATGCAGGCATCCTATATATTTACAGAAATTAATGACATTTTATATCTTCTCCAATTTCAATATTGCAGATATCATTTACGAAAGTGCATTTGGCCGCCAAGTTGCAAGAAAACAGAGTGATCGGCAACATGAAAGCCATGTTTCGAGGAACGCTAGATGAAATTTGGTCTTGAATACAGTCCGGAATATACCAGTTTCGATATATTCCCAATGTTTGTTGCATTATTGATTATTCTCATTTTTAGAAGGCTAGTGTGTAATAATGTCCCTGTATATACATTTCACGCTGCAAATATTTATAATGAGCATAGAGTATGTAAAGATTATTTTTAAAATACGGTTGTACACTATTTTCTTTAAAAAATTGAAAATTCTGGAAAAATGGGGTCCCGATTTTTAATCAATATTTATTTTCAGTCTGAAATTATCGTCTGATGGTTAAGCGCAATATGAACAGTGCGACATATTCACATTCAAGATTTTTTCCTAAAAGCAATTCTTATACCATCAAAGAATTGCCACTTTTAATCTTCAACACCCTGTATCTAGGAAACTATGGACGCTTTTGTTCAGGACGTCAAACGTTCCCACGTACCAAAAATTCGTAAAACTCAACAGGTCACAATTTTCCCATAAGGCCGCTGCCTGGTCCTTTTCATCGAATATTTGTATGATATAATTTTCTGAAAAATCAATTTGTAAAATTCAAAAAGCTGAAAAAATCATTCTACGATTGCTCTTATTTTAATGATTTCCTATTGAGCTAGGTAAGTTGTTTCAAATACATCGCACTCACCAACTATCACCATACACGACATTTTTCAAAAGTTATGTTCCAGTATTTCGCATACTGCGGCTTCTGAGCGAAAATACCTTCCGACGGATAATTGGTTATTATTTGTGATATTTATTTTTGTTATTTTCGTCAGCCTGTTGCATCCCTAAGTGCAATCCTCAGAAGTCTTCGAGATACTTGTGCGAGCTAAGGAAGACGCAGCCCCTACCTTTTAACGTGTGATTCCATATATTAATAGTAAATCTTCAAAAAGTCATTTACAGCCTGTGTGGGTAAAATATGGATACTAGAATTAATTATGGTTCCAGGAAGAGTCTAATGGACGCTGTGAGCCGATATTCTTTCAAATTCGTGGTTAAATATTTAAATAAACCCAACCTCGAAACTTGATCTCAGAATAGCATCGTCCACGAACATTTTTATAATATGAAGATAGGTCTGCAGTGTTCCAGAGAAGTAGGTGAGTTTGTGAGCGACGGATCTCCTGCGAGACAAATTAATTTGTCTCTGACAGAATAAATGCCTCAACCAGTAAATGTTTCTCCCTCTCATTTTATAAATCAGATACACAAAGAGTATAAATTGGTAAACTCAATTGGAATGACTACGTAGCTGCAGAAAAATCAGATAGGCGAGCTGGATATGATCACTTCTTTGCCAATGCATATTTTTTATACCAAAACCGTCCCATCACAAACCTCGTTGGGAATCGATAAATTAGTCATAGATTTTATTCGTCATACATTCCGTTCTGACATGTAGCCCACCTAAATAAATATATATTTTCTCAAACCGTGTGAGCACGTTCAACTGAAATTGAATGTGTTGATAACGACAATAATTTCGAAGTGGGTCAAACTCAGTATTGTTTATTAATGCTACCAAATCTGGTAGCCATATGGCCTGGGGGATGCACCGGTGCATTGTTCACTTTTGTGATAAAAGACAAAATTTGAATACGTAACATAGTGAATTGTTTTTATGGTATTCCTGATAAGTTTGTATTGTTTCTGGAATCGCAGAATAGGGAAGAACAACAAACTGAATTAGAACTTGATAAAGCTGCTTTTGTAATGGTTCGCTTTGACCTCAAAATAATTCAGAAGTGCTCTAAGTTAAATCATTTTCACTGAATAGATTGTTTCAACGTTTTTTCTTATAAAAATAATTCACTGCAAAAAAATATAAGAAGTATTTGAGTTTATATAAACTGCTTCTATTCACGGAAAAAGGAGTGTGACGTCTGTTTAGATCTAAATTGTTCCAAAGCAAAAAAACATCTGCTTGGTAACCCTTACCTTAGGGAGAGCTGGGTCGTGGTTTAATCCTTCTTATATAAATCTGCCAGGTGTCGGGGGCGCAAGCTACACCTGGGCGACAGCCAAAATAAAGATTTCGACGAGGAGGGGAAAAACAGATATCAGAACAGCTTGGAATTGAAAACAACTCGTATTTAAAAAAATATAATAAAAATGTATATTCAGGAAATATTTTACCTCAGAGGCAAAATTTCTATATAGTAAATTATATAAGTAAACAAGTATTATTAAGTTTCACTTTGAAACAATGAATACACAATGATAATCATAATAATAATAATAATTTCAAAAGAAAAATATAGGGGGTTGGATAATACTTGACTCTGACAAAAAGGGGACGTTACTTATTTGAAAATATAGTGAGAACTTAGCTAGGTAGTTCCACAAACAGCAAAATTGCAATTTAAGAACCAAAAAAAATCAATAATATAACTAAAATGGATATTAACCCTTATCTGGGTTTTTATTAAGAATTCAAAATAATTTATAACTACTCACAGGAGCTCCGAAAGTACTTATCTTACTCCCTGTGCGTGATAGCAGGTCACAGTATTCTGGAACGGGTTGCAGGAATAAGTTTTTCAAAAAAATGCTTATCGTGATGCAGACAACGCTCTGCTTGCATAACGTTGTAGACGCTCAGGCCACACTTCCCTAACGCTTTTCTATTCCTTGTCTAGGGAAAAGCCAGGGAAATCAATCAGGTGGGTGTCTGGATATAATAGTCGACCAAACCAGAGATCGCTGGTTTCGAGTACGTATACTCCGATACCGATTCGTACAGTTAAATTGTCGGTATTCACCGTGATCTTGTCGTTTCACGGAGCAATTACACAAAACTCATTAGGCAATACAAAAACACCTTAAGAAAATTTTGTTAGTCGATACCATTTTAAAGAGACTTGAAATTACTGACCTTAGTTGTTTTTAGGTTTCTTTTTCTGCAACAGCACTTTGTTCTTTACGACAAATATGTCTTCCTGCTACACAATTCAGTGCTCTCTGCCAAACCGCTGAAATATCAGACAGTCCCACCCAATACTCTCATTGGTTGAGGTATTCGGATAACGAACTTACTGGTTTCTTAAACTGACCGGAGCTGTTTCGTTCCTGATAGATAGGTGATTATTTTAACGTGCTCGTACTTTGAACAAATATTTACAGGGTGGAAAATTGAATCGTTACAGAAGATTAAGTGAAGTTTGCAAAATAAGTTTTGCTGATAAAATATTGCTGCTGCCTCTAAATAATTCAGTTACAGAAGTAAGTCGAATCTAGGTCCCATGGACCTATAAACTATTGTACTGGACCCAGCTGTTTACTTCCTGGTCTGAAGTCGTGAATGGTCACAATCTGTAGTCATGATACTGAGTTGGGCGTTGTCACATCTCGTAGGTGATGAGTCTTTATCATAGACAAAATTGTGTCACAATAAGTATCCATTTGATAACAATCGAAGAATAAATTGTGACATTATTATGCAACTTAAACCTGTATTACTTGCATCTTCAACTGGTTGTGTAGAGTTTGTTGTGTCTGGTCGTTTGTCAACGCTGTTGAATATCAATGTTTATGTGTTCCACAAAGTAAAATTCTGACAGTTTCGACATATTCTGTCATTGCTTTTTTGTGAGATTATTGTTGAAATAGTGTTTTTCTACGACAGTGTGTAATTTAAGCTTCTACGCACTGCTGACAGTGCGTAAAGTAATACTTTTTTGCACAAGTGCGTAAAAAAATCAACTGTGCTTAAAATCATCAACTGTGCGTAAAGTAATTTTACGTCAAATATAACTCGGAAGTCTTTATTTGATAATACGACGAGAATTCATATCATTAAACATGTAGGGTTACCAACCCCAAAGAATATAATTGAGGTGGTTTACTTATATTTTCTTCTGATAAGCATTTGATGCAAGTATTGTTTTGTTAAATAATTCAACATCGATTTGTGCAACATGCTTAATCGGTATTTTAAAATGGAACAATAGGTGCCCTGGTAAAAACGATGATTGTAATAACAGAGATATAATAAATCAGTACTATAGAACACACGACTTTTTCTGAGCTCTACGAATGCTCCTTTTACATGGCGATCCTGCTAAAACGATGTTAGACTGGAGGTGTTAGGTGGTTGCCAGGAAGTTTATTCAGCACAGTTGGTAATAAGAGGAAAAATTATGTGTAGCAGCAAACAAACTTCGCAAAGGGTCCAAGAAAACGGAGTCGTCAATTCCAACTTTATTGTACAAGAACAAGAATACAATATCACGAAGGACGTTAAGGTGCTGTTGTACGTAATAGTAGCAATTTTGGCAATCTTCATGGTAATAAGAATTTTCCGCATCTACAGAAATCACGTTCAGGGGCAAATGCGAAGAAATATGAATGGCTATTCCATGGGTAACATCACCGCCGCCGCAGCCGGCTCACAGGTGTTAACACACTGAAATAATCAAGAGAGGCAAGGTTATGAAGAATCACTGGCTTTGTGAGGTAGCTAAAAGACTGTTTGGTGGATTCGAGGCACTAATGTATAATGGTTAAAGTGCGAAACTGAAAATAGGTATATATATATTCATACTATTCTGAGTGGCATTTTATATCTATCTATTAGACATTGATTAATCGGTTATTCACATATTTTTCTATTTATGGACTCGTAAACGGTTTAGTAATTGATTGTAATGCGTAAATTGTGGGATAATATTTGTACTTCATCTGCTTCAATTGAACCTATATATGTCGGTAACTTGGGAAAGGTTCTTACAGAGAATAATCAAATCTAGGGAGGATATTTCTGCCATTGCAAAACCTGTAATAAACTCGCAAGGTATTAGGCAAATTAAGGAAAACGAAGAAATTCGAGATAATCTTGTGTTGTCCTATAATACAATCGTTAAATACATAGCAAGTTTTTGGAAATGTTTCAACGAGGATCAGAGATTAGCTGTTAATGACATATTTTTCAACATAAGAGACACAATTTTAAGAGCGTTTTATGCTTTAAGAGTTAATTATAAAGTACCTAAAAGTTGTTTAGAATTGATAGATCCATTACTAGTGGACGACATTTATGATAATAAGTTGAATAATACATTCAAATCAAACACGATGCCGATGTCAAACATTGAATTTTTCAATATAGCAAGTAAAATAGTCGCTCACGAGTTCGATGGTTCCCCTGAAAAGTTACAATCATTTTTAGACTCTCTAACATTGTTAAACGAAAATGTTGAGACACACACTGCAAATGCAGTTGCATTCGTCAAAACCAGACTGACCGGAAAGGCAAGAGGTTTAATCTTTAATGAGGCCGATCTAGGACAAATAATAACAACACTGCGAGAAAAAATCAAAGGAGAAAGTTCTGAATTAGTTTTAACCAAACTGTTAAATTTAGGACGAAACTCTAAAGAAGTCAGCAGTTACGCATCAGAAATAGAATCACTCGCGGAAAACTTAAAAAACGCGTATATAAGTGAAGGAGTCCCTAATGCAGTAGCAGAAAAATACTCGACCCAACAAACGGTAAAATCCCTTATACAAAATACAAATTCGGATAGAACGAAATTAATTATGGAAGCAGGTAGTTTCGGGACAGTCCAAGAGGCTATTTCCAAATTTGTAAGTGTAAGTAATGTAAGCCAACCTAGTACTTCCAATATTTTTTACGCTAGGCAAAATCATAGCTATAATAATCGTGGCCGATACCCCAGTAATCATTCAAATCGTTTCAATTGGAATAACTCTCGAAGAGCAAGGGGTAGGTCAAATTTTAGAGGTAACCGGACATACAGTAATAATAATAATAGATCGGGCCGCGTTCCGAATAACAATTATAATAATAATAATTACAGGTCTGTTAGAGTCACAGCCGCTGAGTTTGATCCGGGAAACGGATCAGACCCCCAACCAAGTCGATTGGGGGATGCACTGTGAAAATTTTCAATTTCGATCTGTCATACTCAAATTTTATTACATTACCAACAAAAATGACCAATACCGAAAATACATTTTTAATTGACACTGGAGCTGATATATCTATTTTTAAAAGAACACACATTAACCCAGATCAGTTATTAAATACTGCAAACCCGAGTAAAATAAAAGGGGTCACGGACGGTGTAATCAAATCCTTAGGTATAACAACAACAGATATTTTTGTGGACGACTGCATAATCCAGCACGAGTTTCATGTTGTTGACGCAAACTTTCCGATACGGACAGATGCTATATTAGGTAGAGATTTCATTGCAAAATTTCGGTGTAATTTAGATTATTCAGATTGGACAATGACAATGCGATTAAGTGACAGAAATATCGTGGTGCCGATACAAAATGGTCTTCAGGACAATTCTATTATTATTCCCGCTAGATGTGAGGTAGTAAGGGAGTTGAAAAGCTTAAAAAGTCTTGAAAAGGATAGCATCATAGACTCTCAAGAAGTTCACCCCGGTGTTTTTATCGCAAGAGCTATAATTTCGAAAAATACCCCAGTCATTAAAATTATCAACACCACTTGCAACGTAGTAACATTGAAAGAAATTAATTTTAAAATTTTGAATTTGAACGATTTTAATGTTTTTGTTATAGAAAATGAGAAACAAGACCGCATTTCAAATTTATTGAAACAACTTAATACGAATGGTATTCCCCAGTATCTTAAAGACGATGTGATAAATTTATGTAAACAATTCAATGATATTTTTGGTCTAAAGGGTGACAAACTAACCGTCAATAACTTCTATACTCAAGAGTTAAAACTAGTGGATAAGGAATCAGTTTTTGTCAAAAATTATAGAACTCCTTATGCCCAAAAAAAGGAAATAAATAGACAGGTACAAAAAATGCTTGATGACAAGATAATAGAACCATCAGTTTCTCAGTATAATAGTCCAGCCTTGCTGGTCCCTAAAAAATCTACAGACGGAGACAAGGCATGGCGATTAGTAATCGATTTCAGGCAAATTAATAAAAAAAAATTAATCCCTGATAAATACCCACTTCCGCGTATTGACGATATATTAGACCAGTTAGGGCGAGCAAAATGGTTCTCAGTTGTTGACCTAATATCCGGATTTCATCAAATCCCTTTACATGAAAATTCAAGAGATGTTACACAGTTTAGTGTGGACACAGGGTCTTTCAGGTTCACAAGATTACCCTTCGGACTTTCAGTAAGTCCCCCTAGCTTTCAGCGAATGATGTCAATGGCATTCGCAGGTATCACTCCTGAAAAAGCTTTTCTGTATATGGATGACCTCATCGTAATAGGCTGTTCGGAAAATCATCACTTACAAAATTTAAAACGAGTTTTTGAAACTTGCAGGAAGTATAATTTGAAATTAAACCCAGAGAAGTGTCAGTTTTTTAGAAACGATGTGACTTTCCTGGGATATAAAGTTACGAGTAAAGGTATTCTACCAGACGATTCGAAATACGGTATTATAAACAAATGGAATACGCCGTCATCCGCTGACGAGGTTAAAAGAATGGTGGCCTTCGCGAATTACTACAGGCGCCATATATCACATTTCGCGGAAATAACTGCACCGTTGAACAAACTAACTAGAAAAAATGCAAAGTTTGAATGGACGGCAGAATGTCAAAATTCTTTCAATGCCTTGAAAAAAGCATTAACATCGCCCAAAATTTTGCAGTACCCCGATTTCTCAAAAACCTTCATTATCACGACAGATGCCTCAAAAATTGCTTGTGGAGCTGTTCTTTCTCAGAATTTTCATGGTGAGGATTTGCCAATTGCATATGCTTCCAAAGCATTCACAAAAGCTGAAGCGAACAAACCCACTATTTTGCAAGAATTGCTGGCCATACACTTTGCCATTAAACATTTTAAATGTTATATTTATGGTACCAAATTTGTCGTCCGCACAGACCACATACCTCTTGTTTATCTCTTTTCCATGAAAGATCCTACATCTAAATTGACTCGTATCCGTCTTGAGCTTGAATCATATGACTTTGATGTAGAATACGTAAAAGGTACCGACAATGTCTGTGCAGACGCACTCTCTAGAATAAACATTAAAAATCTGAAAGAAATTCATCAAAATATTTCACAAGTTATGGCCGTTACACGCTCTATGACTAGAGCGAGTCCACTTAATAATACAGAAACTGAAAAATATTATCTAAAAAATGAAGTGGCGTGTCCAAAAATTTACGAAACTCTAGATAACTCGGAAGTACTAAAATTACCTTATTTGCAATTTGATATAAGACCTACATCTCTTAGGATGATGATTAGGCATAAAAAGCAGTTATTAGTTCAAAATAAAGTACAGATCACTAATGGAAACATTGCCTTAGGGCCGGTGTTTTCTCAGCTGGAAAAATTGGCTGGTGATAAGAAAATAGAAAAGTTGAGGATGAGTTTGAATGACTCTATTTTTGAAACGTGCACGATAAATGAATTCAAGGAATTAGGCCTAAAATTTCTGAAGAAACTCAACATTGTACTTTGTTTTGCACGAAGACTCATCACTAATAAATCTGAAAAAGTTGAGCTAATTGATAGATATCACAACAATCCCCTATTTGGTGGTCATTGTGGTCAGAAAAGGTTATTAAAGAAACTTAAAGCATCCTTCAGATGGAAAAATATGTCTCACGATGTTGCTAATTTTGTCAAAAAGTGTCATAAGTGCCAAATAAATAAAATAGTAGTTAAGCATCCGGAACCTCTTGTTTTAACTCCGACTCCTCAAAAACCCTTCGACATAGTATGCATAGATACGATTGGCAGGTTTATAAGATCAAATGGTGGTTATGAATATGCAATCACCCTTCAATGCGAATTAACAAAATACATAGTAATCATCCCAATTCCGAATAAAGAAGCTTCAACTGTAGCATCATATATTGTCAAAAACTTTATTCTCGTCTATGGCCCAATGAAAGAAGTACGAACAGATATGGGTACAGAATACAAAAATCAAGTTTTTGAGAACTTAGCAAAACTACTGAAAATAAATCATAAAATCTCTACTGCGTATCACAGCCAAAGTATTGGAGGTTGTGAACGCAACCATAGAGTTTTGAATGAGTATTTACGTATGTATATTGACAACTCGAAACTTGATTGGTGTACTTGGACTCAATACTATGCATTTTGTTATAACACTACACCAAGTTCGTACCACAATTATACGCCATTTGAACTGGTTTTTGGCAAAAAAGCAGATCTACATCAACTTTTACAGGATTCAAAGGTGGATCCCTTGTATAATATAGATGCTTATGATAAAGAATTTCGGTATCGCCTACAAGTGGCACACAAAAGAGCGCAAGAATATATCGAAAAAGCAAAAGTAATGCGTAAAACACATTTTGATAAAAACTCAGAAGCAATTATTCTCACTCCTGGAGAGTTGGTTATGGTAACTAATGAAAGTCGCCATAAATTTGATTCTTGGTATGACGGACCTTTCTCAGTTATTAGCGTTGAGGGTTCAAATTGTGTCGTAGCAGATAAAAATGGAAAAGAATTAAAAGTACATAAGAACCGCATACGAAAATATAGGTAGAAAATAAGTACTTTATTTATGTTAAGGATTTCATCTTTAGACAGGCCTGTCGAAAACGTTTTATTGTAGTTTAGTATATTTAATTTTAGTATTTGGTAGTTGTGTTACAATTTATTGTTTATAATTTTTGTAATATTGTGTTAAAATTTTAAATGCAAATTTATCATCTTGAAATGTTAAATTTCCTGTAGTACAATTGGTATTACTGTTACGTAACTACTTCAATAATATTTCTATTCTAAACTCTTAGAATGCCCTTCGCAAGATGGCCATAGCGAAGGTCATTCCCCGAAAAGGGATGGTGTAGGGTTACCAACCCCAAAGAATATAATTGAGGTGGTTTACTTATATTTTCTTCTGATAAGCATTTGATGCAAGTATTGTTTTGTTAAATAATTCAACATCGATTTGTGCAACATGCTTAATCGGTATTTTAAAATGGAACAATAGGTGCCCTGGTAAAAACGATGATTGTAATAACAGAGATATAATAAATCAGTACTATAGAACACACGACTTTTTCTGAGCTCTACGAATGCTCCTTTTACAAACATTCAAATTAATGATATAATTGCTACAATTTGGCAATATAATAAATGTCGAAGAAAAAACTTTGTATGAAACACTTTCGTAAAAGGCTTTTTCTGTATTCGCGTGTTTGTTGAACTCGTATGCGCCTCATTCAACAAACTTCACGCTCATACAAAAAAGTCCTACTTCACGAACTTGTATCATTAATAGCTATTTTCGAACTCATTTGTGTTATATAGTGGCATTATAATAGACAAAGACTTATATGGTGCAATCTTGTTGGGTTAGCAAACAATCCATGTGTCTGAATCCGAATATCAGATTCCATTCGTGAGTACCATAGGCGTTACAGTGGATATCAATCTGTTTTTGTCGAACAAATTGAAATTAATGCGTGCATTCAAACCTTTATATGTGGAGATAATGAAATATACACCTCACAAAACATTTACTTCATTAGGACTTTTTGATGCATTTATAAAAAAGGTTACCAAATAGTCCAAGAAATGTCTATAAAAATTTGGCTCTATCTATAGATTTTCAGCTGATGTCACTGAAAAAGCAGCTTGGTTGAAAAAGTGTGGGATGAAATGTTCAAAACTGAATATGTTCCAAAGTCGGTAAAAATTTGTTCTACTGGAAATATGTTATGATTGTGTGTTGCGATTGTGGGCCCTAAGCCTGTATTGGTACCATTTTTGTTTTGAGGAAATGCCCTGTTGCCAAGTTGACCTCTTCGGATTACTGGAAATCTAATATGAAAAAGCAGTTGAACGTCTCGATGATAGACCCTCAACCTATTCTAATGGTACTATTTTTGTTTTGCGGAAATGCGCCGATGCCAAGTTTTGGTCAATTAGAATTACTGGAAATCTGATAAGGAAAAAATAATTGAACGTCGCCATTTTGTGCCATCAGGCGATTCTAATAGTACCGTTTTTGTTCTGCGTAAATGCTCTGTTGCCAAGTTGGTCACATCGGATTACTGGATATCTGATATGAAGATAGATCGAAGTGGATATTATCCTATTCAATCAAGTGGTTTATGCTATGACATTTTGACTTTGGGAAAATGCGCTGTTGCCAAGTTATGTATGCAGTAAATCATTCAGAGAAGCCTTATAGAAATTTTCAATGGAGAGTATTAATAAAGATGTTGAGCCGATTCTAATGGCGCTATTTTTGTTTTGAAGAAATGGGTTGTTATAAATTACCGGAAGAAAGAGACACGCCTTCGGCATGTCTGTTTCTTCTGACTGCCCACGTTGTCGGCCATGGACCGAATTTCTAAATGTAACGATCCTTTTGTGACACCAATTATACAATTGACATATACTCGTTACTCAGTAATATGTCCCCAACTGGTTCGTTTACAAAGGTTTGTCTCGGGGATCGACGCTCAAAAATCCCTGCATGCTCGCGGCTACGCTCGAAGTGGAGATGGTCGTGAGTAAAACTACAGGTGAGCGTTTAGGTGACTAACAGAAAACAAATTCACCTTGCCTGTAAAAAATTAATTGTGGGCACCACCTAGTTCCCTTCTACATCAGGTTCGATACTGGCTTCCTCCTAAAGAACTAAGAAATTGGAAAAAGGAAAAACCAATTCCCAAAACTATAACCCTGTATATTTAACATTTGGAACAAAACACACCCTGTACATTTATGGTAAGTTATATGGTTCGAATGTTGTAGTGCCAACTGTAATGTATATGATGAACTAAATTGACAAAGTTTTTGTTTGACAATTTCGATTAACTCAGCTATCATTATTATTTTCGGTAACCAAGGTATAACTATGAAACAGGAATGCCTAAATTAGTTCAATAAATACAAAAATAGAATCCTAGCGAGTGAGTAAATACTTATACCGTACGAAAAGTATACCCTCTGAAGATTACCAAATTATAAAGGGATATCGGCAAATGGATCCATTGGCAGAGGTTTATTATGTGCAAATCTTGCGCTTATATATGATGTTATGGGCTTTCCGCAGATATTTTACAACAAAATGTACCTATGAATACCAGTATGATATTTACCTTTTCAAGATATAATAAGTGTGTCAACCCTTAAAAAAAATATGAGACTAGTAAATAAAATAATAAGGATATTTCACACAGTTTTTCAACAACTTATCTGTTGGCTTATGAACGTTATTCATCCGACGGGACTCTGGAACAAGAATTCTCTGGATTCGCAGTCTCTAGCATCTACTTACAGCCTCCAGATGAGTCTGATAGGGCCCCAAAATAGTTTCTCAACGTACTACAGGTTCAACAAGAATATGGGCCTCTATCTTGAAATGTAGGCCTCCCACAGGAAACTTGGGCCTCTAACAGAAGTGTAGGCATCCACTAACAACTTGGGCCTCCAACAGAAACGTAGGCCTCCCACAAACACCCTAGGGAACAAGAATACCAGCATTACTCTAACGAATACCTTTATAGATAAAAATGTTTCCAATTATCCCCAGTCCTCTACGCGATTTTATGAGTTCACGATGAAAATTGTATGTTGAACAAATGAACAATCGAACTGCGATAAAGCAGATCTAAGCAGATTTTTACGAGCAAACTCTTGACCATCGGTAATCACATCTACCAAAATTGATGAAGTATGGGTTCTGCTTAATAGTCTCATGATAAGCCGCTCTAGTGGCACAAGCCAATTTTGCCAAATTTTCATCCCACTTCCGATGGTTATCAGAGACATAGGTCGCCACCATAGTCTTTAGCGTCCTGTTGTACCGCTCGGATGGATTAGCCTTAGGGTGATATAAAGCATTATACCGAACCTTTACTCCATAGTCTTTCATCAATTTGGAAAAGATGTTGGAAAGAAATTGTTTACCGTTATCACAGAGCAATAATCTTGGTACTCCAAAAATAAGGAAAATATCTTCTTCAATATCTTTCGCCACATAAGGGGCTTTAGAAGATCTAAGAGGAATCACTAACGGGAATTTACTAAACGTGTCCAAGACAACCAAGATGACACGATAACCCTTATTTGATCGGGGTAAAGGTCCCATCAAATAGGTTGTAATAACTTTCCAAGCCTGTGTAGCGCGGGGTTGCGCAGTCACTAACCCTTTTGGGGTCCCTGCTCCACTTTATGAGCAGCACAGCGATTACAATTCCGAACATAACGAGCAACATCTGACTTCATCTTTGGTCAAAAATACTTCTTACTGATCCTCTTAAATGTCTTCAAGACACCCATATGACCCGCCATAGGATTGTCATGAAAATTTTCCAATAATTTCTTACGGTCACCTTTCGAAACAACTTCTTTCCACTCATCCTTCTCTTCACCTGAGCAACCACTCTTCGAACCAACATGTTTGAATAATCTTTCCTCAACCAAACGCCATTGCAGAAACTTCAATGGTTTGGAGTAAACGCTTTAACAAATCATGTTATACCAGCGATCAGTAGTTTCGACTGGGCCAGTTTCAATAGAATCAATGACTTGGACAGATCAAGACAAAAGATCAGGAACAATGTGATCCTCACCTTTTCGATGCATGATTTTGAAATCAAACTGTTGTAACCTCGGGGACCAACGAGCAAGTCTACCTGTGGGATTCTTCAGGTTCTGGAGCCAGACCAATGAAGCGTGATCCGTCACAACCATAAATGGTATTCCCTCCAGATACGGCCTTAGTTTCTCGATGGACCAGAATACTGCTCAACATTCCCGTTTAGTCGTCGAATAATTCCGTTCCTGTCGGCTCAAAGACCTACTCAAATAACTGATAACTCGATCGCCTTCAGGAGTACTCTGCAACAGTACAGTGCCAATTCCACTACTATTGCATTGAACTACAAACGGTAAATTGTAATCAGGACAATTCAGCACAGGGGCTGCTACCAGCAATTCCTTAATTTTCCGAAAGGAATTCTCACACTCAGGTGTCCACAAAAATGTTCTTCTTTTCTTCATCAACGAAGTAATCGGTGAAATCAACGTAGCAAAATCGGGTATGAATCTACGATACCAAGCAAACGTTCCAATTATACTTCGTACTTCTTTCACATTCTTTGGGGAAGGGATATTCAACATAGCCTTAACCTTATCAGAGTCGACATGTACACCGTTTCTATCCACAACATGACCTAAGTATTTTAATTCTGGTCTACAGAATTTACATTTGGAAGTCTACAGAACTGAAAGAGTCCTGTACCAGGTAATGTGAAAGCCGTGAAAGGTCGTGATGACTCAGCAACAGGTACTTGCCAATACGCAGACTTAATGTGCAAAGTCGATAAATAATAAGCGTTCTTCAATTTATCCAGAAAACTAGAGATATAAGGAAGGGGGTAACTATCCCTTTCTGTCACAGCGTTCAACTGTCGAAAGTCAACACAAAATCTGAACGAATTATCTTTCTTCCTGACCAACAAGATCGATGAAGACCAAGGACTACTAGACCTTTCGATAACTCCCAAAGACAACATCTCGTCTAATTCTTTATCAATGTGGGCTTGCATTACTGGTGACACCGGATAATATCTCTGATTGATGGGTGTGGCTGTACAGTTTATAACATGCTCAGCGACAGTAGCACATCCCAAAGAAGAACCCATAAGTTCCCTATTCCTCGTGATTACAGCTTCTAGCTTCACCTTCTGTAGATCTGTCAGCACAGTCTGACTCTAAAGATGATTTACAGTTCCAATTGCTACTGGTAACTCAAAAAATGCCATTCATTATGTCTTAAGTCAGGGACCATTCCCATGATTCTCCAAAAATCTGATCCTAAAATAAGGGTATGTGGTAACCCAAGAACAACTAGAACAGATACCACTCTTAAACGATCTGTAACAAAAAAAGGTACCTTACATTCTCCTAAAACATCACAAGTTTGACCACTAGCAACACGACAAACAGACTTCTTCGAAGTATCTACCACTAAACCTAAGTTCTCGAGTAACTTTGCACCACAACTACCAACAATAGTTCGAGATGCACCAGAATCTAACAAACCTAATACTTCAGTACCCAAAATTCTAACTTTCAAATATGGTCTGTCATCATTTACAGCATGATCTAAAATAAAATCAAGTATTGACTGAACTTTGGTCGAACACTCTACAGCGACACTATTTCGACCACTTAAGTGCGCTGTCTGCCATTTCACTGGTTATTACAATCAGGACAGTTCCTAGTTGTAAAATCCTTTTTACATTTGAAACAATGCATACCTTTAGGAGCTAAACAACCAAATTCTCTATGGCCGGGTTGCTTACACCAATAACAAAGCGAGTTCCGATTCGAGTCACCAGAGGGATTGTTTCTTGCATTCGACTGATCGAAACGTCCATTGTTAGAGTTGCGTCGCCAAGTATTATCTACTCTATCAGAAGACGAAGTAGAGGCCGCAACACTCCTATTCTCAACACTAACAACTTCAATGTTTTCCAAGTCCTTTTCCAGTACAATACTATCTCGTCTCTCTTCCATACGTCGACAAACAACTCTAAGATCCTCTAAAGTTGTTGGTAAGGGATCCCGTAACCTACCTTGGTAAAAAGGATGCAAGTTCTTCAAAATAATCATCAGTTTGGTATCCTCAGAAATCGGGACTCTCAGTCTGTTGAAGTAACTTTTCATGTTAGCTAAATAAACACCAATCGATTATGACGAAGTTCCTCAAAAAGTGCTTCTCCATGATGAGCAGACAGATATTCCCTTCTGAATTCCTCTACCATCTCACACCAACTAAAAACTTAGCTAGACTACTGCGCATGTCATCTACGGTTCTTGTTCCGACCCCTCGAATTCTAAGTTCATATTCCAATTCATCTTTTTTCAAATATTTAATAACCAACTTACCAGGCATGATGAATAAAGTAATTAAAAATAATCAACGACAAAGTTTAAAAAGGTAAAGTATAGGTACAATGAATTTCAAATATCAAAAGTAAAACTCAGGTTCAGTGTATTTTATTTCAGGACAATCAAAGGAAGGTCTGTCTCAAATAAAAATAGTCTTTGTTCACTTTACACGATTCACAAATACAGTATTCAACAAAGTTTAAAAACATTTACAACTCTTCAAAAGTGAAGTTGAAAAAAAAATTCAACCTAGATTCAAAAAAATTCAAAAAATCTTCGAAGTCCTACTGAAGAAAATTGTCCAAGTCAGCTGCTTGGACAAAATATTCCGTCCAAGATATTTCTTCACATTTCAATGTTCCAACGTCCTTCGAAAGCTCCAAAATTTTTCCCAAAAAATCTTCCACCTTTTTTTTATTCTCTTCTGTTTGTCCAGATTCCACAGAAATATCAAATTTTAAACACAATATCTATTTATACCAAATTCAACAATCACTACATATCACAACACCTCGTATATATACTCAGGTATGATATTCTCAATGGTATTAAAATTTATAACTCAAAAACCACTTTAAAAAACGAGACAACACTATTCACAGTTTCCAAAAATTCCAAAAAAATACAGTAACCAAAACCAAAAAAATGTACTTTTGTAACGATCCTTTTGTGACACCAATTATACAATTGACATATACTCGTTACTCAGTAATATGTCCCCAACTGGTTCGTTTGCAAAGGTTTGTCACGGAGATCGACGCTCAAAAATCCCTGCATGCTCGCGGCTACGCTCGAAGTGGAGATGGTCGTGGGTAAAACTACAGGTGAGCGTTTAGGTGACTAACAGATAACAAATTCACCTCACCTATAAAAAATGAATTGTGGGCACCACCTAGTTCCCTTCTACAGCAGGTTCGATACTGGCTTCCTCCTAAAGAACTAGGAAATCGGAAAAAGGAAAAACCAATTCCCAAAACTATAACCCTGTATATTTAAAATTTGGAACGAAATACAGTTAGTTATATGGTTCAAATGTTGTAGTGCCAACTGTAATGTATATGATGAATTAAGATAACAATGTTTTTGTTTGGCAATTTCGATTAACTCAGGTATTATTATTATTATTTTCGGTATCGAAGGTATGACTATGAAACAGGAATGCCTAAATTAGTTTAATAAATACAATAATAGATTCCTAGCGAGTGAGTAAATTCTTATACCGTACGGAAAGTGTACCCTGTGAAGATTACCAAATTATAAAGGGATATCGGCGAATGGATCCATTGGCAGAGGTTTATTATGTGCAAATCGTGCGCTTATATATGATGTTATGGGCTTTCCGCAGATATTTTACAACAAAAAGTACCTATGAATACCAGTATGATATTTACCTTTTTAAGATATAACTTTACGGAAGCTCTAAGGGTATCAACCCTTAAAAAAATATTTGACGAGTAAATAAAATAATAAGGATATTTCACACAGTTTTTCAACAACTTATCTGTTGGCATGTGAACGTTATTCATCCGACGGGACTCTGGAACAGGAATTCTCTGGATTCGCAGTCTCTAGCCGCTACTTACAGCCTCCAGATGAGTCTGATAGGACTCCAAAATAGTTTCTCAACGTACTACAGGTTCAACAAGAATATGGACCTATATCTTGAAATGTACGCCTCCCACAGGAAACATGGGCCTCCAACAGAAACATAGACCTCCAACAGAAACGTAGGCCTCCCATAAAAACCCTAGGGAACAAGAATACTAGCATTACTCTAACGAATAGCTTCATAGATAAAAATGTTTCCAATTACCCCCAGTCCTCTACGCGATTTTATGAGTTCACGATGAAAATTGTATGTTGAACAAATAAACAATCGAACTGCGATAAAGCATACTGATAATCATTCAAAACTCACTCACAGCAATGTTGCAGCACAACGCTCAAATACCAACAACGCTTCAAAAACCACAACGTTTCACAAAAACTACCATACAGCAACAAGATCAAGAATCCCCGACATGGGATGACACAAAGGTCACTAGGTATCCTCAGATATTTTTCTTGAATGCAAAAGCCTACGGCTCTTCACAATAACTTTTTCATCCAGTCCCTACTAACTCGACAGCTTCAGCCAGACTGCCCTAACACGGAAGTCCCACTACCAATACCATTTGTGACTTCAAAAACACAGTGTAGCCAACGTACCGACTCTAAGCACTCTACCAAAGTACGTTTTAGTACGTTTTACTTTACTTACTCTCTGAACCCTGTAACAATTAAATTTGAAGACAGACATACTAGGACTGAAGAGTCCTCCACTCCCAACACGTACCAATGACGTGGTCATAAGAAATCATCAGAACCCAGTGGATTTTTCTACCGTTGCTTGCTTTATATTTGTATAATGAATTGGTGACATTGTCCTAGGTAGGTTTTCACAGTCCTACGTACCAAAGCCGTAGTATACAGGGTGCTCCATTATGTTCTTGTACAAACTTCAAATATTGAATCTTTGACTAATTATAGAATGAAAAGTTTATATGAACATGTGTCCGCAAATATTTCGTTTAAGTCTGAGATACAGGGCATTGAAGTATAAATGTTAAATTCAATTATTTTGAATAACTTTTTGAATAAAATTTGGTGAAAGGGGGTTTATTCGAGGTGGAAATCGAAATTTGCTATCAATTTTTATGTAGAACTCAGAGGGCGCTGCATACGCTCTCATTATTTATTTAAATGTTCCCTAACTTTTCCTACAGTGAACTTTAGGAACCTTTTAAATCGAAATCTTAATCTAACACTTTTTCTCAGCAAAAAAGGTGGGGTTGTTCAACAACGCTAGGGGCAACCGTTTTTGAGAGATTTGCAAATTTCTGAAACGAAGTTACCAAGGTGCCAGATGAAGTTGCTCAGAACTTCACAAAATCTTAGTATGTGATGGATCTCGCTGAAAGACACAACTTTTTTTTCATCAAGATACACCGAGAAAATGATTCATTGTCAAAATACAGAGTGCTTAATATAATATCTTCTTTCGAACTGGACTTTTTGAGGCCTCTGGAGACACCGTAGAGCAGATTTTCACAATTCGTCTGACCTCTTTGAAAGTTTTCAATTATAAATTTCAGCTCTTCAGACGACGATGTGGTGTTGCAGGTTTTTCCGGGTTTCCCTGCATCTGTGAAAGCGAATGCGACATCATTTAAGCTGCCCCGGAGGGCAGATTGATTATTTCAATGTTTTTACTTTGTTATTATTGTTTTCAATATGTTTATAAATATTATGAACGCTACAATAAATTTCCCACTTGTTTCATGAATTTTTCAAGTAAATTATGATATTTTTGAAATGAACAAACGATTTATTATAAATTGAAAGTAACATTACTTTACGAATGAAAGTATATTAAATTAGCTAAACCACAATTTCAAATTAATTCGTTATTTTGAATGATTTTTGTAGAACTTGCAAAACATACCTGTTATTTTGTAGGACACTATTATTTAGGTGAAGAATACACTAACCTTTCATGTGTTATCATTGTCCAACAGTTACTAATAATATTTTTTTTTACCATGGAATTGACAATTTCGAGGCGTAGAACTGGGAACACTAACCATTCAAATTGTAGGACTATATGACCATTCAGGTATACAAATATCAAGCAAGCAACGGTAAAATAATCTGCTGGTTACTAATGATTTTTTATGGCCACGTCATTGGTACATGTTGGGAGTGGGGGTCTCTTCAGTTCTACCATCCATTTTGTAGGTCAAAAGTTTTTTCGAGTACTTTATCGAATTATTTCGATGTTCAACTGAAAAACTAACTGTAACTAATGATATTTTTGCTCTCACCAAATCGACATGATTGACGTCTGCGCATTTTATTATCTACCACTATCGAGAATTTTCGTAGAGGAAAAAGTTGGGCGTCTCGGCAAAATGAAGCTACTCAGGATGATTCAACCTGTTATTAATCATTTTTGAAAGTAGGCGTGGGATCCCGGTCTAATATCTACCTATAGATATACCTACCCATAATGGGATCCACACTTACACAGTCGGAGTTGAGAAATTTCAACTTGTTTTTTTTCCTAGTAGGTACCTAATGGTCCCAACTGATACCTACTGAAAGTGAATAGACTCTTTCCTATGTAGATTATAAGTTGCTGACTACGACTGGCAACCTTGTTTGCACCAAGGTGGGGAGATCTAGCTGCGTGAAGTATGAGTGAATTGTCCATGGCATTGTTTGATTCAAATTTTGATCGGTGTAAAGGCATATTGTGTTTATTCTCCACAACAGATTCAATTAAACCACGTACTACACATACTAGACTATAGTGGCAGACAGTAAAACAATAGAGCAGTAAATACATATTTCATGAGTGGTGCATAGTGTACATATTTGTCATAACTACTGTCACTTCAATTATGCACCATGAAGATATTCAGTAATGAATACTACTCATGTCAGTGAATACTACAGAACATATCAGTAATATCCACCAAGTGGTGGTACTAAGCAAAATGATAACCAGTACTACCTGCTAGCAGAATAGCAGTCAGTTACTAATACAATTTCAATCAATAGTACTAACTCAACACATTAGTGGTGGACACTAAGTTGATGGTGTTGAATTACTTTTGCATTCCCTACAGCGACAAAACCATTTTGCTATGATTAGTGAATTTTTTTTTAGTGTTGTCCCCACACAGTCGGACACACAAGTTTTTATTAAATATCTAGTCACTTTTACAATGAGAAGGAAAGTTAGAATTATTATTTGAAAACAATCTTTGATGAAGCAAACAATTGAGTTTCTGGTCTTAGCCAGGGGAGTAGTTGTTTTCTAACAAGTACTTGCCATAATAAGCCTACGTAGTAGGTGTATATGAGGGTGAAGGGATGAACATCGGTCGGCAACGACTGTTCGTTACTAAACGATCTCCTAAAGAACTCACTTAAATCTCTCAACCCGGAGATTCGGAGTGTTCCTTCTCTGCTCGCTAGGTGGAGCAGCCTAGAAACCGCTTCATCGCGTGAACCAGTGGTGAGCAAGCAACGGAGTGTGTAATGATTTGTACAGGGAACAGATGGCTTCAGTGCTGTCTGTGTTGACCTACCCTTGCACTGATGAGAGGCAACAACCTCAAAACTAGTCTGCAGGTGGTCACCCTGTCCAAACCAAAACATGATTCTGCTGGTTGGTTAAAGGGAGCACTTGCAATTGCACTTGCAAAGAGGAACGTTTCACAAGTATCTGTTAGATATAATTCAATACCCGTCGTGGTCTTAGCCAGGGTAGTAGTTGTTTTGTGACAGGTACTTGCCATAATAAGCCTACGTAGTAGGTGTATACTGGAGTAAAGGGTTAAACATCGGTCGGCCACGACTGTTCGTTACTAAAGGATCTCCCAAAAGAACTCTTTTTTCAATTGAGTTTTTCTTATTATTGTAACCTTATTTATAATGATAATATAAAGATAACAATGTGCATGTATTTAGAAAAAACAATTAATGAATAAGAGGCATAAGATGTCCGGAGGACTGCTCACTGCTAATATCCTATACAATAGGAAAGTTGGGTCGAAAATCCATCAGAAAACAACTACTTTCCTGGCTAATGCCACGACGAACATTGAATTACATCTGATGAAATTTCCGTGCAGAGTTCCTACAAGGTTCTCTCTGCAATTGCTTGGTTGCATGGGAATGTTCATCGAAACATTCGGACCACCTATATATCGATTTCGGAGTGTTGCTCCTCATCAGTATAGGGTAGGTCTAGCAGTCAATAACTAATGACTGCAACGAATGAATCGACGACCAAACCCATTTAAAGACCGAAACTGAGATCGCGCCCGCACAGTGGATTAATTCCAAACTGCGAGCGCCATCTCAGTGCCGGAAGCCCAACCAAAGCAATACCCATGACCACGATCGTCAAGACCGTATATAAAACAGAAAAGGAAACTGTAGGTCACAATGAGCTTATGACAAGAGGCATAAGATGTCCGGAGGACTGCTCACTGCTAATATCCTATACAATAGGAAAGTTGGGTCGAAAATCCATCAGAAAACAACTACTTTCCTGGCTAATGCCACGACGAACATTGAATTACATCTGATGAAATTTCCGTGCAGAGTTCCTACAAGGTTCTCTCTGCAATTGCTTGGTTGCATGGGAATGTTCATCGAAACATTCGGACCACCTATATATCGATTTCGGAGTGTTGCTCCTCATCAGTATAGGGTAGGTCTAGCAGTCAATAACTAATGACTGCAACGAATGAATCGACGACCAAACCCATTTAAAGACCGAAACTGAGATCGCGCCCGCACAGTGGATTAATTCCAAACTGCGAGCGCCATCTCAGTGCCGGAAGCCCAACCAAAGCAATACCCATGACCACGATCGTCAAGACCGTATATAAAACAGAAAAGAAAGATATTAGCAGTGAGCAGTCCTCCGGACATCTTATGCCTCTTGTCATAAGCTCATTGTGACCTACAGTTTTCTTTTCTGTTTTATATACGGTCTTGACGATCGTGGTCATGGGTATTGCTTTGGTTGGGCTTCCGGCACTGAGATGGCGCTCGCAGTTTGGAATTAATCCACTGTGCGGGCGCGATCTCAGTTTCGGTCTTTAAATGGGTTTGGTCGTCGATTCATTCGTTGCAGTCATTAGTTATTGACTGCTAGACCTACCCTATACTGATGAGGAGCAACACTCCGAAATCGATATATAGGTGGTCCGAATGTTTCGATGAACATTCCCATGCAACCAAGCAATTGCAGAGAGAACCTTGTAGGAACTCTGCACGGAAATTTCATCAGATGTAATTCAATGTTCGTCGTGGCATTAGCCAGGAAAGTAGTTGTTTTCTGATGGATTTTCGACCCAACTTTCCTATTGTATAGGATATTAGCAGTGAGCAGTCCTCCGGACATCTTATGCCTCTTGTCATAAGCTCATTGTGACCTACAGTTTTCTTTTCTGTTTTATATACGGTCTTGACGATCGTGGTCATGGGTATTGCTTTGGTTGGGCTTCCGGCACTGAGATGGCGCTCGCAGTTTGGAATTAATCCACTGTGCGGGCGCGATCTCAGTTTCGGTCTTTAAATGGGTTTGGTCGTCGATTCATTCGTTGCAGTCATTAGTTATTGACTGCTAGACCTACCCTATACTGATGAGGAGCAACACTCCGAAATCGATATATAGGTGGTCCGAATGTTTCGATGAACATTCCCATGCAACCAAGCAATTGCAGAGAGAACCTTGTAGGAACTCTGCACGGAAATTTCATCAGATGTAATTCAATGTTCGTCGTGGCATTAGCCAGGAAAGTAGTTGTTTTCTGATGGATTTTCGACCCAACTTTCCTATTGTATAGGATATTAGCAGTGAGCAGTCCTCCGGACATCTTATGCCTCTTGTCATAAGCTCATTGTGACCTACAGTTTTCTTTTCTGAATTAATGAATAACATAAAGATAATGCATTAAACGCTCTTCCATATAACCACCCCTAGAGATGCGAAACAATGTTAATACCTAGTTAACAATCCTGTACGATGAAAAGAAGAAAATAAACTACAAGAGATATCTTAATTCTAATGCATAAAGTTAGCTTCTTCTTGCCAATAAATGTAATTTGAAATGTTTGTCGAAGGACCCCACACTCGGCAGTAGCTTGATTAATATAGCATTGAAAATTTTGACCGCAGTATAGCTGAAAAGCTGAAAGATTGTTGAAACTGACTGGGAAAAAAATATAGGAAGTAAAATTTGCATCACCAAGTGAAAATTTGCATACTATATGGGACAAGTACGAGCTTTATTAGTTACAAGAAAAATCAGATTACTGAATTTGATCACTTGATGTAATTTAAGGAACATAATGTACCTACGGATATTAAACTCTTTATCAGAAGCTAACTTTTCATTTTATTATCATCAATCTACGTTTCATTTGCAGTAGGTGCTCAGTGGAAAAACGATGAGGTTCCATTTTTTTCCGAAATCGACATTCTAGCAGCATTTGTTAGCTTGTAGTATGAAGTATCAACCAACCAAACCTTGCAAGGGACAAACAATGAGATTCCATAAAAAACTACGGCACAGTGGAAAAACGCTGGGACTCCTACATTAAATTGCGCTTTTCTCAACTGTTTGAAAAGTGGAACTTGATAAAAACTGGAGGTAGAGACTGCACTTTTTATGACGTTATTTTTTCGTGAACCATAAGTTGGTGTGGAAAGAGGTATACAACATTTTGACGGTTCTTTTGAAGAAATCATCGCCTCTGGCCACCCTTACTGGATCACCCAGTACAACCTGTTTCATAATTGAGAATTTCGGAACATTGTTGAATCTGTTTGTATTCATCAGTATGAAAGAATGAATAAGCAGGTAAGCTAACGTTTTTTCTCAATATGATCATAACAAATTCAAGTTAGGTATAACATAAAATAGAATTAGAACGTTCTGAAAATTGAAAATGAAAGATAATGAAGAAATGAAATTAAAATATGTACATTTTTTATATTTTCATTGAAATAAAACTGTTTTTCAGTCTTTCGGAAAATTCTCCTGGTCCTAATATACAGAAAATGTCAATACTCAGGAAATATTAGGTCAAAGTCCACATGCTACATACCAACAAGTAAAATACCTATATCAAACTAACACTATTCACACAACTCACAACAGTAATAACAGGATAATTCCGGCACACGATGTAACAAGTCGATATACAACTACTAACTCAAATGCTGGAATTGTTATTACGCCAGTTTCGTGAAAACGGTGATAAACTCCTCCTAACAGGCGTGGCGGTTACTCCCAATTGATCACGAGCTGGCCGAAAATAAACAAGTAGGTGAACACGTTACTTTCCTTAGAAACACCAAGTTCTACTGCAAATAAATTGTTGTATTATGCCAGTAATATGAGTCTCTGTTGTAATTATATACTTTTCAGAAACCCAAAGTTGATAAATATGAAAATACATTTTTTCAGCGCCAGTAAAATGTTGACCTGACATTGTACAAAGTGAATTATCTAATGTTCGAAGTACTTGCTGTATGTTAACAATATTATAACCACAAGTTCATGTGTTCAGAATTCTCATTTTGCTAGAGACAAAATGATATTTTTTAATATAGTTATTAATGTTTCTATCACAATCGAAAAAGAGTTAGGAAAACGTTTTACTTGGAGCATTTTTCTCCGTGTACTAATATACTAATATCACATGGCATTTTCCTGATTAAAATAATGTGAAACGTATTTGAAAAAAGAAATGCCGATTACCCTTTCAATGGCACATGTTTATCTTGCTCTTGCTACCCACTCTCTATTATAGCTGTGAAGGTTCATAAAAAAGTTACTTAATTGACCTTAATAATTATAGAAATTTGAAAAAAAAGTCCATAAAATATGTATTCAGTGCGGGTTCCATTGCGGGAATTTTGTTTGCTATAAACCTTTCGAAATAATGCAAATATCAATTATTCTGTTGATTCAGTTTCGGAACGACTCAACAAGTTTTTCCAGATTCGTGGCCCTAGTGGTTAGTAAGCATCAAATTCCTTCTGATTTTAATAACTGTTCTTTCTTGATATCCTGCTCAAATAATAAATCGACACCCCCATCTATGTTACACTTAAACAGGTAACTCTCCTTGCTGTTTTGGTAGTTACAAAGACGTAATTGATACTATCGGCAACTCATAAAAAGAAAATAGTAAGTTCTTTTCGTTGGCTGGCATAAGAAAACTCAAGTTATTGTAGATATTCATTCACAAGTTAATAATTCCACAAAATAAAATAGTGTTCTGAATATATAACATTGAAATGTTATAAGGCTTGATTGGTTATGACATTTTATTTCTAATCAAATTGCTCTGTATTATTCAAATCATCGTTTTAATAATTTTTATACAAATGTGTTCATTCAGTTGTGGCATAAGAAGTACGAAGTCTATTGAAATTCTTGTAGGTACTTGCTGTTGATATAGTTAAAGAAATCCAGAATGAGCGTGATGTGTTCCAGATGAAATTATCGTTGTGTTGATATTTTTCTTTGACGATTACCTAGCAGATGTACATGTGAACTATACGTTTCCTTTTTCAGGTTTGAATGTCGTAATTCTTTGAAATTGCTTCCTAACGTTTCTCTCGCGCAAGTGGCTAGCTTCTTCAGGTCCGTCCATCTAAGAGGTTGGTCGAGAAAAAGAATACTTATAAGTAGTTCAAATTTCGGCAGCGAAAGCTTTAACCAATTCATCAGATAAACCGTTTGTTAATAGGCTTTGTTCTTCTGTCAATGCAAAACAAGGCCTTGGACAGAATATCATAATTAACGTGGAGCATTTTATCATTCTCACTGTAAATTTTTAAATATTCAATTTGATCCCAATTCATCTTGTTATTCTCAACAACTTACTCAAAACTAATGCACTTGTCCTTCAATTGCTTAAAATTTAGAATTTTATTCTGATCCAATTCCGAACATCTTATTAGTGTAACTACCTCATTCTTTGTATTTTTTTATGAGGGAATGTATGTGATCGCCCTTATTTTGGTTTAAAAGAGTCCATGTTGAATTCATTTAAGAAGACTTCTCGAAATTGTCCTTCTGTCGCTTTTATTTCTGGTTCTTGAGAAACCATTATTCATACAGCCGATACAATTTGACAAACGCAAAATATTGTTTGGCACTTCTTGTTCTACCGTAATGTGAATCTACAACTACGATCTGACAAATATGCATCCTTACACTATCTTTAATAACATCAGGCACTTAGTTCGGTCGATTTACATGACGACCACGTTGACCATCAAGTGAAACACACTGGAATTCTTGCTTATCAATGTTGTGGCAAATTGTACCCACCATATTTATCCGAAATACCTAGGGTGTCAAAAAACATCATTTTACATACTTACCTGAATTTTATCATTATCAATCATAAATGAATATTTATGTGTCTATTGGCACCTTGAATGGTTAAGTGTTCATGATACTACTTGTTTTTTAGGAAATCTCTTGACACATTTATTTACAAATTGTACATTAGAATTTTCCAGGGACCAAAATTCTGAGTGAATCTGACTTCTCCTAACGATAACTTTAGAGAACATTTTCTCCAAAAGTATTTATTTTCCAAGTCATTAGTTTAAATTACAGTTTCAGGTAAACTATAACAATCTGGAGTAAATCCAGAGAGGAGTGAAGATGCTGGATGTTTCCCCTTGTAGAGAGTACTTGTCCACCACCCCAGCGATGTTATGTGCTGTGCTCATTCTACCCTCCGCTGTGTTGCAGGGTTCATCTATCCAACCTCCGGCTTTGCTTATGTTGGTATTTGGGGGGGGGGGGGTATGGTCTGTGACCCAGTGTGGTGATTGGTGTTTTACTGATTGAGTTATTTCGTTTCATACAGGAAAAGTGCAAAAGACTTGCTTTAATAAATGTTTTTTGGTGTGTGAGGAGCTCCTCCCACCCCGCACATCGTTCGGAATGTGCAGCATATGATTTTCCCCCCACACCATGTGCAAGGCTTCCTTGTGGGCCCCGGCTCATGCCGAGTTCACAGTTCCACCCTACACATGTTTGACTTTTATGTGTTTTATTGTGTGTGTAAGTGTTAGTGTAGTGTAATTATCAGCTTACCGTCCCCATCGGCCATACCCCCCGCCGGGGGCAGCGGGCAGAGGGTCGGGGGGCACGTTATATGCCCTTTGCCCCCAGCTCGCTGACCCCTGTAGGGGTACAGTCTCCGGGGGCGCTGCGGGCATCCCCAAAAGGGCCCGCAGTTCTGCAAGCTGATTTTCTATGTTCCTCAAAGCTAAAGCAATGAGGCTATGGTGTAGATCCACCCTACAACCGCAGTCGGAGGCGGGCGATGGATAGTAGTCTCCACAGGAGGTCCTTTCCTTGTGGTGGCCTTCTCTTGTTTATTTGGCAGCTAGGGTTGCCATTTGCCGGTATGAAACGTTTTTGTTTGTTGGAAAACCCCCTGGCCTCTCGTGGGGGGTATCGTTAAGTTATTGTTCTCTCTTGTTTTGGTTTCTTTCATTTTTGCCAAGTAGGCTGCGCAACCCTGATAGCTGGCAGGGTGTGCCAACTGATAGTTTGCGCAGCAGGCTGGTACGTCTGCTGGTTTTGTGCATCAGGTGTGGGTAAGGTGTCCTTGTCCACATTTTAAGCAACGTGGGGTGTGGTTGCAATTGGTTGCTCCGTGGCCCCATTTCTGGCGTCTTTGGCATTGGGTCATCCTGCCTCCGTTTGTCATGTGCTCCCATGTTATTTTTGTCTTCATCAGTGTTTTGATTTGTGTTTTCAAGAATCTAATTTTATATTTGGCCGACATGGTGGCGATATACATTGGTCTTATTGTTTTTGCCATTTTGTATATTTTGTTAACTGGTATTTTGTATTCTTCCAGGGGGGCTTTCCTTATCTCCATGTTCGTCGGGTTCTGGTCCAGACCTTTTACTATTAACAGATGCTTTTTATCTTCGTTGGAAGTGAAGGTATGATACTCTACCTGGCTTCTTTTCAGTTCGCTATTGGCGCTGTCATAGTCCTTTTTGGTTTTCAGGTAAAGTATAGTACTCCCTTGAGTATACTTCACCTGAAAATCAATTTGCTGGCATTTCAGTATGTCTATAATATTCTGGTTGTTGGCCGCTCTACCCGATATGACAATAGGTTGTGGCTTGTCCTGTTTTCCAGTGCTTCGTTGTTGTTTTCCATTTCCGTTTCTTCCAGAGATTGGAGTATCTCCTCTAGTAATATTTTCGTTGTCCTCTGTGAATTCTTCCTCCAAAGATTCTTTACTATCCCTGTCTGTGCTCCCTATTTCAGTTTCGGGTGTTTGTGTGGTGTTTTCATTCTTTTCCTCTATCTGAGCGTTGTTGTTTTCGTCTCTCATTTCGTAATCAGTTTGTAACTTGGCTGCTACCTTAAGGTATTTTGCCAGAGGTTATTCTTTACCACTTCTATTTCCCCTACTTCCAGTGGGGTATATTCTTTTTCGGGGTCTTTGAGGTTCTTGTTGTTTTCTTCCTTCCATCTTTTGATTATGTTGTTCTATTTTATTATTGCTTCTTTCGCTCTAGTTTCCCTTCCTTTTTTTGTCTAGCTTCCTCTAGTCTCTGCTCATTTTTCTCCCTTTCTCTTTCCAGTTGTCTTTTCTTCTTGTTTTCTTCTTCTATATTTTTCTGTTTCTGTGCTTTTTCTTTTTCTCTCCTGGAATCTTCCTCTGTTCTTTTTTCTTGATTTTGTTCGTCTATCCTTTGTTCCTCCCTTCTTTGTTGGGCTTTTTCTTTTTCCTCAAGAGTTGTTTGCTCTCGAATAAACTCTTTGGCTGACATTCCGAATTGTATTTTGACGTACTCTTCGTATGTGAGGAAGCGGCCTTCCTCATCCGAGCTATGGTCTCCTGCTTGAGTATCGTATTGTCTGTAGTACTCTTCCTCATAGTCAGTGCCATCCGTTGATGTGGTGTTTAATGTCTGTGTTATTGACTGCGTTTCCAACAGTTCTTGCTCCTCGTTGTCACTTTTTGTTGCCAGGCTATCCCATATCTCGAAAGTTATTCCTGGGTGCTCTTTTCGGAACTCTGGATTCTTTGGTTCCTGATATATTCAAGTTATTTTAATTTCTTGTAATGCTTTGTTGATGTCCGATTGCTTTTTTCTTTCCTCCTGTGCTTCTGCAGCTTTTCTTTTCTTTTCTTTCTATTTTTGTTTTTTCTCTGCTTCTTGCTGTATTTGGCCTAACTCTTCGGGCGAATTCTGCCAAACCGTCTCCCATGCTCGTTGTGGGAGTGGTTTCTCTTGTTCTAGTTTTCGGTTTTGAGTATATCAGCCCTGCGCTTTCACGAGGACCGAGGTCTGTAAGCTCTCAAACTTTGTGTAGGATTTTCAGGTACTCAATTCCCCGAAAATCACTGCACTTAGTAAATGAAAGTTCCTACTCAGTGTGTCTCACTGTTTCTCTTGTACTTGGACTTCTGTTGCTCTGCATTAGTATTGATATATTCCGTATCAGTATGTAAACAACAGCAGCTTTGACCGTAAAACAGGAGTAACACAATAACATATCAGGAGTCCATGAAGTATGCTCTGGCTAGACGGCCAGAGCACACCTATGAAGCTCTAAGCAATATTTTTAAGTATTTTAAAGTGTTTGTAAGTGTTTTTGTGAAAGTTTGATTTTAAACAGTAGGAAAGTGAGGACCAGTGTCTAGACAGGTGAGCAGGAGAGTAGATATTTCTTGCGGGATTATCTACAGCTCTTGGGAGCCTGGTCTAGTCCCAGGCAAGAAGCCACGCCCACATTCATCGTTTTAACCAATTAGGAGCGGAGTGCCACAAGTCCAGCACGAAGCCCCAAGGCGAATAATAAAACAAACCAAGATCTTCGCAGTCCAGTTTGATAAAGATGGACAACGAATCCTGAAAGACTTCGACTTAGAGAAAGCATGTAAATATGAACCTCCCACGACTAACCTCCAGGAAAACGCCAAGGGAGAGGAAACAACAGAAGAAACCCTAGAAAAGATAAAGGACAAAGACCTCACAAAGTCAAGTACTGAATGGGAGGTTGATATTTCACAGCAAGGGAAAAGCCTTATGGACTCAGGGGTGATGCTGAGGAAATGGAAAAAACTCTTACGAGTGATTTGAAAGAGTTGGAAGAATCAAATAGCACCATAGGCAGCCAAGAGAACACACTGGCAATGGATATAGGCACAACAACAATGACCGAACCCACCCAAGCCGACCCAACTCTTTCAAACACGAATGAGGAGGAAAACAACCCTCCAACACCCTCCCAACCTGAGAAAGCCCCAATGGGCCTACCCAAGTTCTGCGCGGAAATCAAGGCACAACAACTCCTTGATTTCCAACGTAGAGAAAAAGCTGCAGAACAGCAAAAACAAAAAAGAGAAGCTCTAGAAAAAGAGAAACTAGAGCAGGAAAATGTTGTTCTCAACAGGAGGAAATCACTACCTTCTCCCCCTACATTTTCGGGACTGCCTCAGTCGTGGATTGTAGAAGACATGCCTGAACGATCACCTTCACCAAAGGGGCCACCACCACAACCAAAACAAACACGCACACCCCCACGCTCCCCGGTAGCAGGGCCGAGTAAGGAAGAGCAGTACAAGGAACAATCAGAGGAGAACAGATGTTTACAAATCACCGAACAACTCCAACAAATCGACAAGGAGATCACTTTCAAAGTGAATGATAAAGTTACCCTATTCTGCAAAACAAGAATGCCAATCCCGAACTCCCTTACAGATTTCCAGTTGGTAAAAATCCGGGAAAGGGAAATACAGACAATCCAAGCCCACTACCGGGAGAAGTATGAGGGACAGATAAAGACAAGGAGAGAGGTATTGAAGGCACTCCAAACATTCCTGATATCGCCGGGCAAGGCAAAGATCAACCCTCCAACACAAGAGGGATTTGTCGAGCCCAGGAATACCACTAAGCGACAGTGGGTGCCTTTAAACCACAAGGTAAAGGACCCCACCAATCGAACTCAGCAATCGATTCGAGGCAATCTCGGAGGAGGAGGAGGATGGAGAAGAAGGTGAAGGAAAACAACAAATAGAGGAAATGAATCTCCCAAAAGGAAAGGGGAAGAACATCCCCCCAAAATCAAAAAAGGGAGAAACCAACCCCTTGCCCTCCGCAAAAAACCACTCCCGGCAGCAGTGGAAAAATGCAAGAGATGTCCACCGATAATCGTTAAAGGAACCATCAAACTCGACGCCAACCTCAAAAGCCAAATGAAGACGTGTATACAGGGAGAGGTGACATACAAGTTCACCAACACATCTTCCCTGATATATACGTCCACTCCACAAGACCACGCGAATATGAAGGAAACACTGAAAGGGGCCGACGTCCAGTTTCATACATACACACTGCCGGGAGAAAAACGACACAGCTTTCTCTTGAAATGACTGGATCACTCCCCGTCCATAGAGGAAGTCAAAGCAGACCTGGAGTCGAAAGGACTAGGAACTTTTGGCATTCAGGCAGTAAATACCAATAAAAACGTCACCGTCGGGTATTTAAACAACAATATCCGAGTGGTGAACGACGTAATGGGGAGATGGGAGATACGCCATAACAACCGCGTCATCACACAGTGTTATAGATGCCAGGCCTGGGGACATGCCCAGTCTAATTGCAATCGGCCTATTAAGTGCATGAAATGCGCAGGAGACCACTGATCAAGGGCATGCCCCACCAAGATCGACTCCAGCTACCTGTATAAACCGCGGGGGCAACATACGTCATGCTCCACTACATGCGAGGCTTACCAGAAGCATCTTCAGCAGCAGCAAGAGAGGAAAGAGAAAGACAGGCCCAAATAGAAGAAATACGTAGAGGCCCCTCTACCCCGGGCAAACGTATTGGAGAAGAGAAAGGAAGAAGAAAGGCAGAGAAACGAAGACCAAGGGGTAAGCTATCCATCTCAAATCCATCTCAAAACAACCAAAGACTGCCAAGGGCCGACCAGCCTGGCACCACGAGCGCTGTCAGCGGGTATATGGAGAAACATCAGACCATCAAAGGTCTGGTGAACACAACAGGCCTACTGCAGGCCATGGACGCCATCATTGATGGTTTGAGGAATGCCCGGGACGACGGGGAGAAACTCATGGCCTTCTGGAGGGTCCTGGATAATATCCACAGTTTCGGCTTATACATACCTATTCAGGTCTGCATGCTCAATGTGGATGAAATCAGCAACAAGTATGAGTTCGTTGCTGATTTCATCCTCAGACTTAAGATTGATGTTATGCTCCTATCCGAGACGAAGCTCCAACAGGGACATAAACTGAAAATCAGGTGGTTCACTACCATCAGGGTCGACAGACCTAACGTGACGAGAGGGGGCGGAGTAGCGATCCTTGTGAGGAACACCATACCACACATACCTTTGCCACAAAGGCAATGCTCAATAGAGCATACTGGCATACAGCTGGAAAGTGGCACGAAGGTATATGTGGTATACAATCCTCAGAATAATGAATTCTCACAGGCGGATCTGGATAATCTCTGCAGCAGCGGGCTCAAGGTGCTATGTGCGGGAGATTTCAATGCGACGAGACCTGAGTGGAACCGAAATGCCAATGGAAACACGCTCTGGGAGTACTCCATTAACAACAACATAGCAATTGACTATACTGACGTGCCGACATATTATCCCTGGAACGGCACCACGCCCAACACCCTGGATCTGGTGGTAAACACGAATGTAGTGGACATTTCCGAGCTGCGAGCAGTCTCTGAATTGATATCAGATCACGAGTATGTGCAACTTTTCAGTTAAGGGAGGACAAAACCCTGAAGGGCAAATAATCTTATATGATTACTCAACTACTGACTGGAACGAGTACAGGAAAGTGATGAACAAAATAACAATAATCACACCCCAAATAGTAGAAGAAAACATAGAAAGGGAGACTCAGAAACTGATCGAAAACATCCAAAAAGCTAGGGATGTTACCACCAGAAAAGGGAAAGTTAGAAAGGACCAGGTTCCTCTTCCGGGTCATATTCTGGACCTGATTAAGATGAACAATAGAGAAAGAAAGCTCTGGCAGAATACTCGAAACCCAATTCACAGGGAACACATGAGAGTATTCGACCAAGAGATACGTTCACTTATTCAGGACCATAGGAATGAGGTCTGGAAGAGGAAAATTGAAAACCTAAATGTCGGAGACAATTCCCTATGGCGGGTGAACCGAAGCCTCAAATGGAGGCGGAAGGAAATCCCAGCTATGGGGAATGGTCAAAGACAAGTGATGACTGATCCGGGAAGGGCGGAAATGCTCGGGGAGTACTACCAGAGCACCATCCGGGCAGGCGCTGACTCAATGCATGCGCATGAGTCAGTCTCTAGGGAAGCCAGACTGTTCAGAGCAGCCCCAAAAGAGACAATAGATGGTAGAACCTTCTCGAAGCTGATAAACAGCTTGGAGGAGGTTCAGGACACCATGAAAAGGCTTCCTAGACGTAAAGCGCCTGGCATAGACAAGGTGGATTCGGTGCTACTCGGGAATCTTCCAAGGAAATCTCTCGTGCAGCTGTTGCACATTATCAATGCCATCATAAGATGGCAACACTATCCGTTGGGCCTTAAGCAGGCGGAGATTAATCATATCCTAAAGTCGGGGAAACCGGAGGCAAGGGTCGAGAGCTACCGACCAATATCATTACTTAGTGGTGTCGCCAAGGTGGTAGACAGAATCCTCCTCAAGAGATTTAACGATCATGAGGAAGAGCTCAAACTCATCCCGGCGGAGCAATTCAACAACCTCCCAGGTGGCCAGAATTGTCCACGAGGTGAGGGAGGGCTTCAATCATGATCGCAACACAGTTATGGTCCTGTTGGATATCCAAAAGGCGTTTGATACCGTCTGGATAGAAGGACTACTCATGAAGATGTTAAGAGCAGGTAAAAATCATGGACTCGTACCTAGTCGATAGGACTTTCAAGGTTAGAGTAAATGAAACCAGTTCCGCAATGTGGAGAGCTGAAGCAGGAGTGCCGCAGGGCTCGAGCTTGTCCCCACTTTTGTATTCGCTATATACATATGACTTCCCAATGTTCCCTACAACGAACACGGATATATATGCTGACGACACGGCAATTTATGCGCAGTCGAAATTCAGTAATATAGCAGCAGCAAAGCTAACAACGCATCTGCGAGGGCTAGTCATACCGTATCTAGCGAAGAACAAAATTGTGGTGAACTCTGATAAAATAGAGCTTATGAATTTCACTTGGAAGACAGCGCGCTCTCGCGTACACATTCCAGGGATATTCAGTGCTCTCGGAAATCAGATAGACGAGACCAAGTCCGCACGGTACCTGGGAGTAGCTCTGGACAAAAGATTAACCCTTGTGGGACTCGTCAGCTTGGCAATCCAACGAGCTGCGGGAGCCGTCAGACGGACATAGCCGTTGATAGCCAAGGATTCCAAGTTGTCAATGGCCAACAAGGTGTTAATATACAAACAGGTCATATGACCATCTATGACGTACGCATGTCCAGTATTCTGCAGCCTCTCCAAGACTCAAATGTTGAGACTGGAGATGATGCAGAACAAGATACTCCGTATCGTCACTAACAGTGACAGGTACATTCGGCTAGACGCATTACGAGAGCTAGCCGATATTCCCACCATCGAAGAGTTTATCAGACACCAGTCTGAAAAATTCTTCAGATACTTCATCATTAAAAGTTCGTTGACTAGAGATATTACAGCAGTCAGAGCCTGCCAAACAGGCCAACAAAGAAGCATAGCAGGCTCATTTACCAGGCACTGGATATTTTCCAGGAAAATCCAGATGAAGATGTGTAACACACACTAACACTAGCACACAGAACAATGTCAAAATCCGGTTTTTCTCTTATGTTTTTCCTGGAAATTCAACGCAAACTCCAATGAGGAACGTCCGATGCTCTGATTTCTAACACGTAAAACGCCAATTCCCCTGCATAACTAGGAGGAGGCAGGGAACCCACTAGCTATGCGACTTAGCACTCACAACGCTCGATACTACACAACACCGTAGAACCTGCCCTAGGGCAGGTGTGAACTGGTTCAACCCGCCCGCTGATACCTTCAGAAGGGCGATATGGGTTGTAAATGCTGTACCTTTTTTATAACGGCTGATGAAATAAATATTTTTGGATTTTTGGAGTCCATGCTTCAAAAATTCATACAATAATAATAATAATTTTTTTATAATAATAATTTTATTTATTCCAAAAAAACATACAGTAACAATATTCTAACAGTAGTCGAAGAAATGAAAATAAATAGAGAGAGATACACTGAAATCCGTAGATTAGTACGTGTTTGATTTCACTCTAATAAATTTCTAAATCAAATGATTTGTGAATAATGATAATGTGAAGTGTCCGTTAAACAATAATTGGTTGAATAATCCTTATCCAATATGAACTATATGTACATGAGAGCTAATACAAAAACTGATAATATAAGAGATTATTGTAATATTTTTAAGTAATAATCCACAATTTTGCTTTACTGTGATTATACATGTATATTATTCTTAATTTTATAATAGTTAAGCTATTCGGAAGAACTAATTCAGGAATATGATATAGACACTGAAAACATTGGAGATTTTTAATGTAGAAACTAGCGTGAGGAGATTTTGAATAATTTTGCAATATAAAGTAATGTCTCAAATCAAATTCAAATTAGTTTATCAGATCGATCCAGTTATGAATTTCATTTCGAGGAATATCACTGAGCCACGTTTTCAAGGATTTCTTAAACTGTGTCTTGTTTTCCTTAATAATGTTGGGGATTTTTCGGTAAATATGTGGAGCCAAAAATGCATATGATCTTTGACTCAAACCTTTCTGAAACTTGGAAGTTGTTGTTTTCATAGTTTTCTTATGCCTGGTGTTGTGTTCGTGTTTTATTTCGATTAATTCCGCTCTTTTTTTATGTTGTAAATTTATGATTTTATAAATATAGATTTGTCTAACATCGAATAGTACACTGGTTTTATATACAAGGTCGCTTGTATACGTTCTGTTTTTCCCTAGCATGATTTTTATAAAATATTTCTGAATGGTTTCGAGATTTTTTAAATGGTTTTTGTACGTACCCCCCCAGCCTACTATTCCATATTGAATGTGTGATTCGACCAATGAATAGTATAAGTGCTTTAGCTGTGAGAAGTTCAATATTTTTTTCAGTTGTTTGAATTTGAAGAGAATGCATCTCAGTTTTTTTACCAAATATTTCACGTGCACATCCCATTTTAAATTCCTGTCGATTTCCACCCCCAAATACTTCATGTGATCTGCTTCACCTATCTCAATACGAGGGTTTATACCTAAACTGATTTTTTTGTATTTTGGGATTTTAGTTTTGTTACAGCTGAATGGAATGTATCGTGTTTTCTCAAAGTTTATAGTAAGAGACATCTCGTCAAACCAAAATTTAAGTTTTCTCAGATCTCTCTCAGCCAATTCTTTTACTCTATCCCATGTATCGCTATCGTACACAATTACTGTATCGTCAGCAAAAGATGATACATTTCCACTACTTTCCAGTTTTAGCAGGTTGTTTATATAGACTGTAAACAATGTTGGGCCCAGAACAGTGCCTTGAGGAACTCCGTATTCGATTGTACTTTCGTCACTCAGATAGTCATCAATTTGAACAATTTGTTTTCGATTGCTCAAGTAAGATTTCATTAAATTAAGGCTGTTACCCCGAAAGCCAGCGTCCTCCAGGCAATCAATCATTATTGTATGGTCAACCGTATCGAAAGCTTTCGTTAAATCTAGAAAAACACCAAGTACAGCACGGTTCTGGTCCAACTTTTTATGCAAGTTATTTGTTAGGTATATAATAGCATCTTCTGTTGATACACCCTGTTTAAAGCCAAATTGCTTATCAGAAATTATGTTATTTTTTCCTAAAAATGAAATAATTCGTTTTTTAATTATTTTTTCAATGAGTTTCGACAGATTTGAGACTAGGGTTATTGGCCTATAGTTTGTCATCAGTGTGCGATTTCCTTTTTTGAAAATGGGTTTGATGATTCCTGTTTTTAAACTATTAGGGTAGTATCCAGTTACGAACATTGTATTTATGATAAATGACAGTGGTCCTTTTATATAGTCCGAAGCTATTTTCAAAATATCCGCAGTAATGTTGTCTATTCCAGGGGATTTTTTCGGTTGCAGCTCGTTGAGAACACCTTCCACTTCAGTTTCATCAGTCGGGTTCAAAAAAATGGTGTTTTCTATAATATTTCTCTTAATGACAGATGGCACTGGCTTAGATATATTTTCAGCGAGCTTTCTTCCAATTTCAGTGAAGTGTTTGTTGAAACCATTGGCAATATCTTTTTGATTATTGATGCTATTGTCATTGAGGATGATTTCCCTGATTGGAGTATTTTCTTTTTTTTTATTTGTGTATTGGTTTACAGTATCCCAAAGTAGTTTTGAGTCATTACGATTTTCGTTAATTTTTTCTCGGAAATAATTAATTTTTGCTGAGTTGATAACCTTGTTGAATTTATTTTTATACAATTTATATTCACGTTCTAATGAAACATTTGTTGGGTCATGCTGATATCTTTTATACAGCTTGTGTTTTGTTTGTGCTGACCTGACTAACGCTGAAGTTATCCACGGTTGTCTTTTTACTTTATTTGTTTTCATTATAATGGTGTCAGTCGCATTCTTAGTGGCATTTTGTATTTTTTTTATTAAATTGTCTGTGATAGTGTCTAATTCTGTATAATTGTAAATATCATCCCAAGTTTCATGCTCCAGAATATTCCTTAATTTTTTATGATTAAGTTTTGTGATTTTGTTGATTTTAGTGGTTTTTATGATTTTTTCTGTGGCTGTGAGGAGTGCTATGACTGGATAGTGATCCGTTATATCTGTATTGTATACGAATGATTTATATTGACCGTCAATCCTATTTTTAACGAATATGTGATCAATACAGGATCTAGATCCATTTCTGATTCTTGTATATGAGTTAATTAATGACTTGAAACCGTATTCGCTAACAATATCTAGATATTCTTGACAGTAATCTTTATAGGATTTTATGTCTATATTCACGTCACCTACAATAAAATGAATGTCATGCTCAGTTCCATGTGTTAACTGATCTAGATAGGTGTTCAATGCATTATTAAATAAGTTAGGGCATGTACCATGTGGTCTATAGAGGGCAGTTACAAGAATTATTTGGTTACTCCTTTTTATAGAAGCTTCGAGTATTTTAACGTCTCCTACTTTCCTGATATCAACTTTCAAAGAATTTTTGTATATGTCCCTAACATAGACCATTACCCCATCGTTCTGGTTAAAGTTTCCTTCGTTATATAGGGTAGTATAGCCATTGATTTTGAAGAACTGCAAGTCATGTACTATCCATGTTTCAGAAAATACAATGAAATCAAAATAAAAGTTTTTCTGGATGAATTCATTTAAGAGAAGGTTTATTTCATTGAAGTTTTTGTTCACACTACGGATATTGCAGTGAATTATGGAAAAATACTGTTCACCTTCATTTATACACTCAAAAAATTTATTTTCAGTATCTATATCAATTGTTTTTATATCATTAATATTAAAATCACTGATGCATTGGTTCATTATTAACTTAATATAAACAGTTATACAATTTTCGGTATTCTAAATGTGAAAAATTCAGCAATAGTTAGATTCTTATTATTTTTAATTCTTATCTATTTGCTTCTTTTGGCTCCGAGTGCGTTGTCCGTTTCCTCCAGCTGTTTGGAATTTTGGACTAAATACTATATTTCTTCGCTTGGGTTTTGTGTGATTATCTCCTGCAATTTGTTTATTATTTATTTCTGGGAGTTGCTGTGATGATGTTTGTTCGTTTTCTGATTCCTCTTCTGTTTGTAGTTCTGTCTCCAGCTTTAACAGGTCTTCTGGTGTATACTCCTCGTTATCAACTATCAAGGTGTTTCCTTTGATTTTGGCCTCAAGATTCTGTGCCAGTGCTTTTTGTTGATGAAATCTAAGAACTTTTCTGTTTTCTCTATCTTCGTAACAGAGGTCGTTAGTAATTGCAATGCCACTCCCTTTCAATTCCGTTACTTTCGAGAAGATTAGTTTCTTCTTCAGAAATGAGAGAAGTTCGATAATAATTGCCGGTTTGTTCTTTCCTGTCATGAAAATGTTGTTTACATCATTTTCCTGTAGTCCCAGGTGGAGTGTTTCGTTCAACTTGTTGAGAGTTGTATCTCAAGTTGCACTACCGTTTTTATTGTCACATTGAAAAATACTTGAAAAAAACAAGGCTGTTACTCATTTTACAACGTTACATGCTTCCCCTTTTTTCGAGACCACAAATTTGACGAAAGAAGTTAAAGGTGTTGCCCTCTTTTTGAAGTTAAAATGGTGCACGTTACAGCTTTTTTCAATCGTGTATCAGCAAACTATTGCGAGTTGAGATACGTCTTTTATACCGCTGTGTTCGCCTCATTTTGCTGAATACGGTAGTGACTGAATCTCAAATTGGACAAATCGGAAGTTACGACCTTTTTCGATGGGGGTGTCGAGATATTCAATGAAAATGGATAACAAGACAAAGTGAGTTGATGCATCTTTCAGTACCACAATTGATGCAAGTTCATTGAGCAATTTATTATTGAAATCATTAGATACCATATGGCCAGATAGCGTGACTAATGGTTCGCTGATGAGATGTTCGTTCTTTTCTTGCATCCGCGGAAACAAGTCACGATTGACGAGTGGGTACGCTATTGTGTTCAACAATGATGATGCAATTTACAAAGATTCAAATACCCGTTACCTACCTTAAATATTTAAAATTAGAATGTTCACTCGACAGAAGACAGAACTCTGATATGCCCCTTCGACCTTAACTGCTTGCATTCTATCAGATAAATAGCAGCGTAATAATCATATTGCACCTTCAGGAAATCCAATGTAACGTAAAATGAACAACAGAAACTGGTATTTTGGTCTGTCCAACGCTTTTGTATAATCGAGCATAATAGTTAGAGAGATGCCTACTGACAGGTGAAAAAACCGTCTGCTGGTCATGAAACATCATTCTTGGTGTAGACTGGTGCATATAATTTTTGTGAAAAAGAAAAAAGTGACAGGCAAGGACCAGGTGGAAAATATTGCGGAAAAACTAAAATTAAACACGAAAACACTCAAAATGGTGAAATGGGGATGCATTTTAGGGGTGGAAAATGGTTTTTTGCGATTTGCGGCGAAACTTGACCTCTTAGCGGAAAATGTTCAATGGGAAAGTTGTAGATAATAGAAAAATCAAATACTTTTGTGGTCAACACTTTCCAAGATAACCTCAAATTAACTGTCAGAAGGGCGAAAAACCGAATTTTCAGTATTTAATATTTTTCTCGAGTATAAACCATTTCATTCAAATGAAAATAAGTCAAAATATGTTTCTTTTGGTATCTAATGAGCATGATTTTTTTGCAATTCAGAAGACTACTAGTTTTCGAGTTAGGTACATTTTTCGAAAAAAATACCCTCATCTTCCACGAACAATTGTTCTAGTGTTTTTTCGTATTTCGATAGTTTATAAGTGATCATTTCAATTGTTAAAATGTCTTCTTTCAAATGGTCAATGTAACTTGATGGTTTATTCATCGTAAAACTACCTAAAATTGAGAAAACCCGACAACAAATCTCTCTGAATCATGATTTTCTCAATATTTTCAATCAGTTTCAATAGTTGTAGAAACGAATAAAAATATTATTAATGAATTAATTCTTTTGTTTATTTCTGTACCTATTCCAATATTTTATCAGGATTAATTTAAAAATAATGAAGAAAGTCGAAAATAATTGAAATTATTGAGAAAATCATGATTCAGAGACACTTGTTGTCGGGTTTTTTCAATTTTAAGCGGTTTAACGATCAATAAACCACCTAGTTACTAGGCCCTTTGAAGTAGACATTTCAACAATCAAATTACAAAAAAATATCAAGACAATTATTCGAATAAGGACATTCTTTTCGAAAAATGTAAATAACTCGAAAACTAGTAGTATTTGAGAAAAAATCATGCTCATTCGGAAAAAACACATATATCTACAAATTTTCATTTGAACAGAATCATTTATACGTGAAAAAAGTGGGTTTTTTGCCATTTTGACGGTTAATTTGAGGTTATGTCAAAAAGTGTTAAAGAAAGAAGTTTTCGATTTTTTTGTGATCTACAACTTTTTCATCGGACATATTATGCAAATCGCAAAAAAACGTTTTCAGCTCCTAAACTGCACCCCACACCATTTTGAGTGTTTTCGTGCTTGAATTTTTTTCCCCTAAAATTGAAACCTTAACATTATTGATTAATTATTATTGAGTATTGAAAATATTGAGAAAATCATGATTAAGAGAGAATTGAGTAAGGTTATTCTGGACTTTCATTGTCTAAAAAAGAACAAAGAAAAATTCAATTCTCTGCAATTTTTAATCACGACGTTTCAACTGTTGAAATCTACAGTCGTTATCAAGTGTATAATGCGACAATCTCAAGGATACTTCTTATATATGCTGTGGATAATTTTGTGTCATTAGCCTAGGGGTAATTTGGCGGTATTCAGGTAAGCTTGTTAATTACTGTGCCAGGTCCCTCCGGTACAGCATTGTTAATTCTTATCGCAATTTCAATTGATCCATGCCACTAATTAAGGGTTTCCACACATTACGGATTTCTATTCTGGCCTGACTAGATACTTTGTTGTTCATAATATATGCACTCTCTTTAAACTTCCTTCTATACCAGCCCTCTTCTTTATGGATGACTTCGGCTTCAGTCCATTTTATGTTGTGTTGGGTCGTCCAGACATGATCCGCTATTCCTGACTTTGATGTTTCTCCTCGTTGAGTGTTTCTCTTGTGTTCAGCGAGTCTAACGCTAAGTGGTCTCTTAGTTTCTCCAAGATAAGCTTCGCCGCATTCACAAGGGATGCAGTTTTTGGAGTCAATGTCAGCGTTACGTGGTCTGGTCTTTGTGAGATGGCTGCGAATAGTGTTACCTGCCTTGAAACATGTCCGAATTTTGTATTTCGACCCAATTCGCTTTATTCATTCCGATAGACCTCTAACATACGGAACGCACAGGGTGGTTTGTGTCGGCTCATCTGGTTTCTTGTTCTTATCCCCCTGCGAGCTAGAACCTCTTCTATATGTTTTTTGGGGTACCCATTTCGTCGCAGTTCATTCTTGATATTGTCCAATTCGATGGTAAGACTTTTATCTGTGTTACATAGGTTGTAGGCACGGTCCACCAGCGATCGAACAACCCCTCTCTTTGTAGCACCATGATGGTTCGATTCGAAGTTCAGGTATTGTCCGGTATGCGTCGGCTTTCTGTATACTGATGTTTGGCACTTATCATTGGTCCTTTGAACTTTCACGTCTAGAAAAGGTCTAGAAAAGGAGACGCAAGACGGTTTACCTTTTCTAGACGTGAAAGTTCAAAGGAACAATGATAAGTGCCAAACATCAGTATACAGAAAGCCGACTCATACCGGACAATACCTGAACTTCGAATCGAACCATCATGGTGCTACAAAGAGAGGGGTTGTTCGATCGCTGGTGGACCGTGCCTACAACCTATGTAACACAGATAAAAGTCTTACCATCGAATTGGACAATATCAAGAATGATCTGCGACGAAATGGGTACCCCAAAAAACATATAGAAGAGGTTCTAGCTCGCAGGGGGGATAAGAACAAGAAACCAGATGAGCCGACACAAACCACCCTGTGCGTTCCGTATGTTAGAGGTCTATCGGAAATAATAAAGCGAATTGGGTCGAAATACAAAATACGGACATGTTTCAAGGCAGGTAACACTATTCGCAGCCATCTCACAAAGACCAGACCACGTAACGCTGACATTGACTCCAAAAACTGCATCTACCGCATCCCTTGTGAATGCGGCGAAGCTTATCTTGGAGAAACTAAGAGACCACTTAGCGTTAGACTCGCTGAACACAAGAGAAACACTCAACGAGGAGAAACATCAAAGTCAGGAATAGCGGATCATGTCTGGACGACCCAACACAACATAAAATGGACTGAAGCCGAAGTCATCCATAAAGAAGAGGGCTGGTATAGAAGGAAGTTTAAAGAGAGTGTATATATTATGAACAACAAAGTCTTTAGTCAGGCCAGCATAGAAATCCGTAATGTGTGGAAACCCATAATTAGTGGCATGGATCAATTGAAATTGCGATAAGAATTAACAATGCTGTACCGGAGGGACCTGGCACAGTAATTAACAAGCTTACCTGAATACCGCCAAATTACCCCTAGGCTAATGACACAAAATTATCCACAGCATATATAAGAAGTATCCTTGAGATTGTCGCATTATACACTTGATAACGACTGTAGATTTCAACAGTTGAAACGTCGTGATTAAAAATTGCATAGAATTGAATTTTTCTTTGTTCTTTTTTAGACAATGAAAGTCCAGAATAACCTTACTCAAAGTGAAACATTGTCAACCACTTTCAAACAAACGTTGAACATTCGGTATGGACCCGGTTTCAGCGACAAATTTCGAGGATACGAGAAGACCATGATCAAAGTCACCAAGGAAGAGACGCATATAAATTTTCTATGCAAAGCAAGGGATCACGGCATCATTCCGCACGGGTTACGCCTGAAATCACCATTTTCGGGAGTAAGGGTGAACCGAATTCTGGAAAATGCTAGTCGGGCATTAGTAAGGTGTCAACTCAATCATCATCGCTGGAAGAGAGCATACCTAATGGATGATGCTATTCAGCGGTTTGAGGAAATCAAGAGACTTACACTAGAAGAAGACTATCGACCTATCCTGGCCAAAATTGACAAAAAGTGCACATGGATCCGTCAGAATGCCGAAAAGACACACGAGCGTAAGTGGGAGAAACTGGTACAGAAACAACGCCAACAGGAATCCGTAAAACAAATCGAACGAAAGGATACTGTCATCAACATGAGCTCCCGGCCGCTATCAAACACCGAAGAATCCCTATTAGCGAAGGTCTTAAACTTTGCTATGACACCGAAGGAAATACCAACTCTTGAAATTATCGCTGCCATAGAATCCACCAGTGGGCGCATCGACCAGATTGAAGCAGAAGAATTCAGGTGGAAGGTGAGAGGCCTACTGGAAAAAGTGCCACATCTGAAAAACAATATCAGCCGGGAAGAACAGAGAGCACTGAACAATCTGAAGAAAGACAACACAATAAAGATTCTGCCTGCGGACAAAGGAAACACAACGGTCGTCATGGACAGCGACCTCTATGAGAGAAAAATCGAGGAGGTACTCGGTAAAGGTGAATACAAACGATTGGCTAAAGATCCCACTGCAACGATAGAAAGAAAGGTGTACCATACGCTAAAAAAGTACGAACAATTTTTCTCAGATAGAGAAAGATCAATGTTGACACCACACCACAGCAAGCCACCGCACCTTTATGGACTACCAAAAATCCACAAAGCAGAAGTTCCTTTGAGACCGATAACCAGCTCCAGAGACTCAGCTACCTACAATCTAGCCAAGTTCCTACTGCCGATTATCCAACCACTGCAAGGCAATATCTCGACGTTCGTGAAGAACTCCAGGCACTTTGTAGAGATCCTGGAAGAGGTCAGAGTAGCACCAGGAGACCAATTCGTCAGTTTTGACGTGGAAAGTCTCTACACCAACGAAGAATAGGGGCGGCCTATGATTTAGCGTCGTAATTAAACGTACCTAAAACGTAGGTGAGACCATAAACTGAATTCTACTCAAAAGAAACAGGGTTATTTATAGTTTAAAGACTTATGGGCGGTATGGGCAGCCTGTGATTTAGCGTCGTTCGAAAACGTACCTAAAACGCAGGTGGCTGTTGCAGGAGTATAAGGGTGGTTAGGACTGCCTGTGATTTAGTGTCGTCCGAAAACGTACCTAAGACACGGTATGTGTTACCGGATTGCAAGGGCCGTCAGGGCACCCTATGAGTTAGCGTCGTCCGAAGACGTACCTAAAACACAGTAGGTAAAACAGGAGTAAAAATTGGATTCTCAAAGCGTCGATCTCAACTTGTATTTTCGGGAACAAAAATAACCAATTATCTCAACTTAATTCTTACCGAAATTTCTCCCCCCTTATCTTAGGTCTGGAGTCAATAGCGTCGGAACTAAACCGTACCTATTACCACCAGTCTGAATTCTTAGTTCGGAACAATTTATGGTTGACCCTGTTAGCATCGTAGTTAAATGTACCTAATAGCGACAACTTATAAATAGTCATAAGTTCAAATGAAAATGTTTCAGTTATTTTATTGATTGAATATTTGTACTGGAATTCTACGGTATGAATATTATTGATAAAAACCTTGCTACGGAATACTCGACTGGATATTTGAAACGGTTGAGATCAACTGAACTCCGCTTCTGCAGTTTTGACGAACTGGACTCTCGATGTTCCCTTCCACTACATTCTGTTGAAGTGGGGCTCGATGCGCGCGCTGCATGCTCCGCTCTGGCTGCGCGATCGGTACACCTCGAATTGAACGTAAGGGCGGCCGCATATTTCCTACTTTTGGATACGATTGTCTGAAACGATTGTCGGATCAGGGCATCGGACGCTCAAATATCTATAAGTTTATATGATAATATCGCACACCTACGATCAGATATCGGATCGGACGTCCGACTCGGATGCAAGAGCAGCCCGTCCTACCAATCGGACCTATTAAAAGTCTGATCCGACTACTGGAAGGCAAGCCGTGCATTGATTTTGCATAGTCTACCGCAAACATACGATTGTTTTTGTCAGTTTCATCAGTTTTGCGTAGTGAGTGTAGAGCAAAGATGTGTGAAACCATGTGCGATACCGAAAAGTTGATTACCGCGGTCGAAAAATATCCCTGTTTGTGGAATGTTAGCCATGAATCTTATCATGATCGCGATTTAAAAGATCTTGCATGGGAACAAATCTGTTTGGAACTATTTGACGGTTGGGACAGTAAAAGTGACCAGGAAAAAAAAAAGATATGTGAGTATAATACTATTTATTTGTTTAAATTGTTCATATTATATAGTTTGTGGGTTAGTTATTTATACGCCTATACTGCCAAGGTATTTCCCCAGCCTGTGAAACGAAGTACTCTGTGAATCTTTCTCTTATATTTTGACCTTGATTGGTGGAACTATGTTGTGGACATCGAAATGGATTATCTTCAAAATAATGAGTTAGAGAATCTCCAAAGTTATAGCCATCTCTTGCGCGTACAAAATTATGTAATACGCAAGCTGTTTTTGTTACCAATACTGCAAAATCTGGCGGAATAGTCATACTAGTATGAAATACCCTCCACTTGTTCGAAAGTATGCCAAAGGTACATTCTACCAAACGACGTGCCCGACTTAGTCTATAGTTAAAAACTCGACGTTGTTGATTTAAATTTGTTCTCGGATAAGGCCTCAGGAAATTTGTTTTTAGAGGGAAAGCTTCGTCACCCAGAAATACATATGGCAACGGTGGTGAATCTGTATGTGGTAACGCTTTTGGACTGGGTAAATTTAGCTCATTTTTAGCCATTTTTTTTCCAAAGGTCCAATCATTGAATATGCTGCTATCACTTTCTTTTCCGTATGCACCCACATCAATTGCAATAAAACGATAGTCAGCATCAACTACAGCCAACAAAACTTTAGAAAAATACGTTTTATAGTTATAATAGTTGGAACCACTATGCAGTGGACAAATGAGTCGAATGTGTTTTCCATCTACTACTCCTAGGCAATTCGGAAAATTAGCTTTGCTATTAAAATTTTCGGCTATTTCTTGCCATCGTTCTGCTTCATATTACTTCATATTGCTTCACATGTATCTCTCACAATTGAAGATATGGTTCTGCTTCCCATTAAGAAATCATACTTGAGCATTTCAAAGTTCTTTCCTGTAGCAAGGTACCTGAAAAAGACCTATCGTTTAATTCTACACAATAATATACTTTTGGTCTGTAAAATTCTTATACAATGAGTTTTATTTTCAGGTGAAGACACAAAGAAAAAACGTACGAGACTGCTTCCGGAGAGACATCAATAAAATTAAAAATACCCCAACTGGATCATGCGCAAAAAAACAAAAGCATTACGTGTACAGGGACCTATTAACGTTTCTAATTCCAAATATGCAGAGTCGGCGGTAAATGCATATAATTATAATATAATATTTTAGTTATATTTCATGTTTTTTGTTTCAGTCACGAAGGAAATTACGACAGTGGAGGCGAAGGAACTTCAACACATGGAACTATACAAGAAGGAAACAGCGTAAATGAAAACTCAAATGTCGAAGACCATAATATGGCTGAGGAAGTACCCGAGAAAAAGAAGGCGAAAAAAGATATACCAAGTCAAATACTGGACATGATGAAAAAGAGGAAACAAGAACCCGCAGTTGATGACGATGACGATACAAAATTTTTATTAAGTTTTCGAAGCGACATGAAAACAATGACAAAAAGTCAGAAAATGGATTTCAAACTTGGAAAGCTACAACTAGTGAAGACGATTACATTTCCTCCACCTCCACGACAAGTTTATTCTTCGCTTTCGTCACACAGCTACACACAGAGCCCTCAGATGATCTTCACTCCGAGTCCAAGTTCAAATCAAGAAATTCATACTACTGGGCCAGTACCATCATATCATCAACAATCACCATTATCGCCACCGGACCATTCACAACATAGCTTGTCAGGACATGCTGATAATGCTGTTGTATATGAGTTTCTCCAGTTTAATAATAACAATTGAGTATTATGTACAAAACTTTTCCATAACTAACATTGTAACTAATCAATAATAAAAAATTTCTTACCTGAGAGTGATAGCTAACCGTTCTTCTGGGGAAATTGCAAGTCTCAAGTGGGTGTCCCCTTTTTTTATATCCGCCTGAATTAAATTAAATAATCCATTGAAAGAAGTTATTGACATTCGATAATAATCGAAAAATTTCTCTGGATGAGCACGTAACTGAGGATGCAAAATGTAAAACTGACTTTGTTGAATTCTTTTTGTATTCAAGGGATGTATCCAATAGCGTCGTTTTATCTTCTGTTTCCGTTGTGAGAGTAGAAAAGCAATTGCCAATAACTCTTCATCGTCCATTTTCTATCCGATGTATGAGAACATTCTGTATTAATACAACGAACAACAGAATTCAAATAAAATCGGAAATATTTCGTCGGCAGTGTGCGGTAGTGATCCGATTTGAAATCGTTTCAGACAATCGGATTCGACTGTAGTATATGTGCGGCCGCCCTAAAGTGGGGCTTGATGCGCGCGCGCTGCTTGCTCCGTTTTAGCTGCGCGATCGGTACACCTCGAATTGAACGTTTGCTGAGACCTTCGCAACTCAAAAATGTTTATGAAAAATGGAGTAACTAAACCCGATATTTTACTATTCGTTACAGGGTAAAGGTAAGCTTATCGGGATTCTGCGTTTTCAAACACAAATTTTTCAGTCAAAAATCACTCAAAGTATTTCCTTTTGATGGGCTCTTTCTTTACACACTAATCAACCCATATTTCACAATTACAAGCCCTAAAAATATTATTTTCTCACAAAAAATCCACCCTTCTTTAGAACAACACATAACCAACAAATCTGGATATGTAGTGGGTTGGTAACTGCGCGCGCTAACTATTCAAATTTTATTCTGGACAGACAACTTCCATTTCATTACTATGTTCAATTGTTTAATTTTCACCATTTTGGTGTTTTATTTAACGTAAATATCACAAACCGAAAATGTTAAAATTCTACGAATTTCTAATTTAGGTGAGCAATAGATTGGCACATATTAATTTTTTTATTAAATTGGGAGTGTTTTCGGGTTCAGTGAGAAGGAAATACATCTGGACAAAGATAAATTTTTATATCGATGACAATGAATAGTTAGCGCGCGCAGTTACCAACCCACTACATATAAAATGATAAAAATATCCAGATTTGTTGGTTATGTGTTGTCCTATTTTTTGTTAAAAAAATAATGTCTTTAGTGCTTGTAATTGTGAAATATGGGTTGATTAGTGTGTAAAGGAAGGACCCATCAAAAGAAGGAAAAACTTTCTTTGACTGAAAAATTCATGTTTGAAAACGTTTCAATGTTTGGATAGCCATATCTCGGAAAGTAGTATAGACCACCGCGAAATAATTTCAGGTTCGTGTTCAGGAGACAAAACTACGTAAGTAACATCACTTTTTTCATTTGCGCAGAAGCCCGATAAGCTTACCTTTACCAAAAACAGATGTCAATTTCGAAACAAGAATAGGATGAGATGTACTTTTTTGCTGGTGAAGGATATTTGAATATTTTGCATAATTTTGAAAATGAGTACTTGGACACTTCACCAATTGCTGATTTTAGAAACCTATTTTATCAACATGACGGGGTACCTCCGCATAATGGTCACTTAGTCAATACTCGTTTACAAGAATTGTTTCATGACCAGTGGATATAGCCAACAATGGACAATTTCTTTGGCCGCCCCGCTCTCCAGATATATCAGAGCTCAATTTTTTCGTTTGTGTTACAATTAAAAATCAAGTCTATGAAACTCAATTGACTGCCACGGAAGATTGTATGCAACGAGTTAGGAATTCATTTGAGAATCTCAGACCCGATTCAATACGAGAAGCGACACATCAAGAATTATAAGTCAGATGTGAAAAATGTTTGGAAGTTGAAGGGCGCCAATTCGAACATTTACTGATCAAAAAATTTTTTATACCTCTCAATATCATTAATTGTTCTCTTTCATTCGAATTGATTTAGAATTTCTTTATCTACATTTTTGTATTGGCAGAAATGGAATGTTTTTGAAGTTTTCTATGATTCGTTTAACAGTATTTTGTGAGGGCTTCTGCTTCTGCGGATACCGAATATATCACATGTTCTTGAGATAACCCTATTACATCCGCCATAAATAATAAATAGATCTAAGTTATCTTCATTCGAATAATTCAAACGAGCCGGCATGACATTTTCGTGGCAGTTGATTGTTTCCAACCCAACTGCGGGCGCCATGGCCAACTGAGAATAAGTAAACTCAAGAATACTAGATTTTCTGGAACTGAGACATGTTGATTCGCCAATATTTCGAAAACTGTTGAGTGTAGGCATAGATAACCTCATTCAAAGTTACCTTCAATTTCGATGCCGAATCTAATTAGAATATAAAATTGGAGTGTTTCCATTTGAAAAAATAGACTTACAATAATTTTTTCAACCGGATCTATATCATTTTCTGGTGAACGCCCTGTATATCTCTAATCGAATTGATATCGAAATTATACTGAACTGGGTCCTCTCCTACGAATAAATCGATACATATTCGAAAATAAATGATCATGTCCAGAAATAAAAACAAATATTTTTCGGTCTGCAAACTCAATTTTCAACTTAAAATTTGAAATATTTCGAAAACGGTTAGACTTGTTGAACATGTTCAGAATCATACGTAAAATCTAAATCCTTGATAATATACAGGGTGTCCCATTCAAAATAACGAAGTTGGGGTCCACTTCCGGTACAACCGGAAGTGCCACAATCTTCAATATATTTTATCCAGATAGCACTTATCAACAATAGTGAACTCCCAAATTTTCAAATTCGGCCCATCTATGGTTTTCTATATATTGATCGATGCAGTTCCCGGAGGGACCTCCTGTAAACATTGGATATAATCAGATAATTCAGCAGAAACTCAGCTTTGCCGACTTTTGGGTTGACCTGCGAAATAAGCGGCAATAAAAATTGTGCTTAGAAAGTGACCGCAACTCGAAATGTAAAAAACGAAGTCTATCCGTAATATGTCATTGAGCAATACTTTTCTTGTTCTTCATTTTGTTTATTATTGAGAGTAACTCATATTCTGAGACTGGATTGAAAAACAGAGTACGTGACTGTGAAAGGCTATGGACCTTTCAAAACCACTTACCTTACCTTACCTTACCTTACCTAACCACTTATCTTTCTGTGTTAAGGGGCAGAGTTTGTGAAGTATTTATTGAAGCTATTGGCTACCTCGGAAGGATTATTAAATTCAAATTGTTCAGATTGGGCAGTACCTGACACTTCTTCAATAATCTGCCACATCGTTTTGGATTTATTATCTGACTTTACAATTTTATTTCTACAGTGATCTTTTTTAGCTGTTTCCAAAAGATTGTCATAATTCCTTTTTATCTCCTTATATGCGGTTCTTTAGTCTGGATTAATTTTAGAAATGTATTGATAAAAACAAGTAGGCTTTTCATTTGTGTAATCTCAGGTGAATCAAAAATATTTCTGGTGTTTACGCGTCTTTGGAAAGTGCAGGATGAAGTGAAAATTGAAGGTTTCACTGAAGTTTGAGAAAGCTACATTTGTGTCTTTCGCGCTGTATACATTCATCCAACGTCCTTAGGACTTGCAGAATTATCAGATGTGTTTGTTCGTACCTCTCTTCCAAGACTGAGATTACGATGGAAAACTGGAGGTACCAATTTGGATGGTACCAGATGTACTAGGTAAGCTCAGCACTCTCTCAGAGTCATTCAATTCGGCTTTGGAAACATCAGATACATCTGAATCAGTCGAAACTTCTCTATTTAAAGCTTCTGACAATCGTTTAGCGATTTTATTGCGCTGGCATTTTGATATATTTCGTTTTCGTTTGTACACATGTTTAAAGGATACACACAACTCTACTTACGGAAACACCCTTTTCAACAGTGTTGAATATTCAGTAATAACTATTGAATAGTAGAACAAAACTTTTATTTTCATTTATAGATATAACTATACTGAATGAACACAAAATAACTTCCACAACAGTCACTAAACTAACTAATCACAAAAGTCGATAGAAAATCCACCATAGCTGGTAAATACTCAACAATTCAACAATTGTTTGTCAATTCATCAACACTTCACTTGAACACAGAACACAAAACACAGAAAAAAACTTTATGCACGGAATCCATACGTAGAGGAATTGTTCGGTTTCAATTCGTATACAAACAAGAGAGAAAAACATTAATTTTTCATGTTCATTGTGAATCGAGTTGGCAAACGTACAAATTCCAGAATATGGCCCCTGATGGCTTTATTGATAGTGAAAAGGTTTTTATTTAAGATGGGTTATTTTTGCTTTAATGTTTAGCCCTATTGTAAATATGCGATCCATTTTATACCTTTTCTGTGAAACCACTTGCTGGGATGGATACATGGGTACTGGATACACATGGAGGCCTGATTATTGTAACTGTTTTCGAATTTTGTTTTTTATTATGATCATCAATCCTTGATCTTTGGATGGATGCACTTAGGACACATTCCGAAAAATCTTTAATCCAGGACATCCCAAGGAAGTCCTCGCAGGGACATTTTCTAAAATTCACTGATTGAGACCTCCAATATATATCCATCAAGGACGTTCCAGAATGTCTTCATACCAGGACAACCATAGAAAGTCCTTTCGAAGACATGCCAAATACAGTCCAACCAGGACATCCAATGGAAGTCCTAGAAAATTCTACAAAATACATCCAAACCAGGACATCCCAAGAAAGTCCTCGCAGGGAGATATTCTAAGATTAACCGTTTGGGACATCCATATCCATCCATGCGGGATGTTCCTGAATGTCCCGTACCAGGACAACCATGGGACGTCTTTTCAAAGACATGCCAGAATACTTACTAACAAGGACGTCCCTAGAAAACATTACTAAATATATCCGACCTAGGACATCCCAAAGACGTCCTCGCAGAGACGTTTTTATACGTGTACCGATTGGGACATTATTGGGACATCCATATTAATTCCTTTGGAGGAATTCATGGAAATGCACTGAATCGGACGTCCCAAGGACAATGATTTTGAGTCCCGGACATTCGGACATTTGTACCAAATAGGGACGTCCCTGAGACATGATGGGATGCTCAAGCTCAGTGCGGTTAGGAGTGGGTCTTCATACTTGAATCAATAATGTTAATGAAAAAACATTATACCAGCTAATTTTTCACCAAGACCTCTACGATGGTCATGATAGAGCAGACAAAAGAAAAACAAAAGCACAAACAATCAACAAAAACTCTACGGTAAATGCGCAAATCTGACGTCACGAAGCCGCATACAAAGGGGACAATAAAGGACCCACCTAAAATCGTAGTTCAGAAGACCAGGCTGATCCACCACAAAAGTTATGAAATATACCGCTTTCATTCAGAAAGCCAGAAATAAATGATCAGAAGGGACTACTATGAAATTATATGCTTTCTGGCTTTCAAATAAGGGGTGCGAAATGAAATGAAGAGTTAAACAGGAGAGAGACAGTATGCTTCTTTGGTCCTGACTGGAACCCTATAATTTTCATGCATCATTCATACCACTCAAATCCATTGTAGATTGTAGGTATGTTATAAATGCTATTATGACTCACAAGCACTTCGACCTATTAATTATTTTGTGCATAATATCAAATCTATTTCAAGGGTCTTTGTCTCTATAACTCTAACTCTAGATTCTTCTCCCATACCTCCTTATATTTCATCTATGGATCCCACATTCAAGTCCTAATCTGATAGCATCAGGTCTTTCATACAATAGACATAAAACAGTGAGTGTGACACCTGAAAGAAATATCTTACTTCAAATAACTCTTACAATATTATTCTTTCGGATTCTTATCTCCACACCTTCTTATATTTCATCTGTAGACCCCAAATTCAAGTCCTTATCTGACTGTATCAGATCTTTCACACAATAATCATTAGACAGTGAGTAGGACACCTGCTAGAAATATCATACTTCAAATAACTATAGCCAAGCTTGGCTTACAGCCTGGATTTGTTATATATTTCAACTTTACAAATACAACAGAAATAAGCGAAACTGTGATTCTCTAAAAATATTTCGCTAAAACTAATTAACTCATTTTCTTTCTTCTAAACCACTCCCAAGTAGTAATTCAACGTTGCGGCGACGTGTTCAAAAAAGTTGCGCAACCAAACATAAGTTGCGTTGCCGACCTCAATAAAACGTTGTCACAACCCTGTTTTGCACCAATTTGGTCAATCATTTTTGGGTTTTTAAAACGTTTCAGCTCCAACTGTAGGGAGCTGATGGTCGTTTTCTAAACGTTGCTGGGTATACTTAAAAACAACTTTACACCAGCGCCCTCTTGCGCAGCGATGACAGTTTACTTTTCATGGTGTAAAACATAGTTAATTTATCAACCAAATAAGTACTGATGGCCAAAATGGACACTTAAAAAAACTTTCTGATCACTCCTACCGTTATATTTTTATACTCAAGATACCCGAAAAATAACGATTTCGAAACAGAAATTGGCAACGCATTTCATTTTACTGCCAAATATACTATTGTTTCATGACAAAAAAACACGCGGGCTTTTAATCTGTTGCGAACTTTTCCAAACTCAAGAATGAAAAAAAAATCATTTCGATGAACAATATTTAATCTAGATATTGATTAAATTTTGAACTAAATGGAATACACATGAATTAACTCTAGAAAAATAAAATAAGGCTTCATAATCCTTTGTTTATGCTTGTTTACGTCCAAAATTTGAATGACCGGACATGTTTCCAAATAGAACTACACTTCCAACATGGCGTAGGAGTATAAAAGTCTCCAAAGCGACTTTGGATATCAGATAACTGAAAATATACTAACTTTCAACGTTAGGCAAGTTACTTTTATACCCGGCGCACGACTGAAGTTACTTATCCGATCAAAAACTGAACCAAGTACAACTAAGGAAAAATTTAAAGTTAAACTTTAAACTTCTGCTCTCCAAATTATCTGTCTTCATGAGGGCTAGTGTCTGTGAAGGGTCTTCACCACGTAATCTTTTTTTTGCCTGTAATAGAAGGCAGTGGATTAGAATGCTCTTTTCGTTTCAGATTCAAAATTTAGGTTGCGATCATTCCAGTTCCTCTTCTTTCACTAAATACTTTTTTATCAAGAAATTTAGCCAGTAGGACGTCCTCTGTAGTAAATATTTGGAAAAAAGGTTAGTAGTAAAGATAACTCCACGAAGACATTGTCAACTTTACTGAAAAATTGCCCACTGCTTAGTTGAATCTTACAAAGGTCGACCCTCCGTCGGGAAAACGTTTAACATAACTGAAGTTGTCACTTGAACGTTTCAAAAACGTTATTCCCATTCCCAAAACATTTACTAGTTGTAGTCAGTTCGGTAAACGTTCTGACAACATCGTAGCTTAACTGATGTCAAGACAACGTTGTCTGGTGGTTTAGAGAGCATCGTTTCTTTTGGTGTAATATGTGGTTATAGTCGCCAAAATTCTACGTGGGCTGTGGTCCAGAAGGATACTCAGATCTTCGTTCCGTGTCGATGTCATGTCTTAAATTTTATCAACTCTGCGAATAAAGTTTTTTATAATATAATCACCTATCCGCGGGGATAGCTCGAACGGATGGCGCCGGTTCACCGATATCCGAAGCCAAGCAACGCTAGCCGGGTCAGGGTTTGAATGGGTGACCAACGGACCTCCTTTCGATATTCTTCTCGGATCGTGCTAGGAATCTCATGTAAAATGGTAAGACCTCGTTAATCCTTGGCTCGCACAAGTTTCGACTTTTGAGGACTGCCGTTCGTAAGGAGACGACAGCTGGTTAAAGGAAAAAACAATTTAAAACAATTTTTTGAAAACATCTCTGCAAATAAGCAATATCAGGTACGTATCTGGATGGAAAAAAATTTTCACCGTACACCAAACTCACTCCATTCAGTTCTATATCACTCTTGTGAGATGAGTAAAAATTAGAATGCAGTCAAAAATACATAAATTAGGCGATGTACTATCAAAGTAAGTTCCGTCTCACGTTACTTGTCTGCGGAAGATTTTACCAACATTGCGTCCTTTGGTTTCAGCCCTAGAAGTTTATTGATTACCTGCTGATTTTTTCAAACTATATCCTTTTTTGAGATGGAAGGTTCTTTTACTTAATTTGGATAACGTGATAACGTCTCTCAACTTTTGTTGTTGATTTGGTTCTATTTGGGTCACATAGCAACAATTGCCCTGAGTGATAAGGGTTATCTGTTTCAATTACTATTCCCTTTTTATCATCTTCGAGATTCGTCATTATGTTATCTAGGCAGGAACTGGGGATGGAAGTAACCCTTGTTGGTTCATTGATGGTTAAAATAGAATTATAAGTAGCCAACAGATTTCTGAAATCTTTACAGTTATTGCTTGTAAGACAAGAAGTATCTATGTTAAAATCACCTGCTAAAAAATATATACGGTTTTTTCATATAAAATATCTCTGAAATTTAATTAAAAACAATTTGACTTCGCTAGATGGAGACCTATAGATGCAAACTACGTTGAACTTTGTCTCGCCCATTCTGTATGCTGCTCTGGAGCACTCAAAAACATATGTCTGCACTCCACTAGATTGCTTGAGACACCTTAGATAGAAGTAGTCACTAGATTTGATACACTTCACTTTGTTCACTACTTTTTTTGAGCAATGCTTACAAGTGAAATTTTCATTTTCTTTTAGTAACAGCGACGAAAAACCTGCTCGACCCGCCATCTTAACTACTCCTCAACAAAGGGGTTAAGCCTTTTGTTTTTTGAACGCCTCGGATAGGCTTCAAATTTGCCATAGAGGACGATCTTGCTCTGCAGAAGTCAGATATGTAACCAGTTTCACTCAATTCAACGTTTTTAAATAATAGCGAAGAAAAAATGCAAACAAAGGCTAATTTTGAGGTTATTTTATTCGACTGATGTACTGTTTGACCATTGAATAAAATTCTACGTTGCTTCGCAAATCTTTCTTTGAACATCATTGGCAATAACTATGAGTTTGCATGATATGATATTGAACATTTTTTCGTAGTTGTTCCTTGTCTGATGAATAAATTGTAGCAATTTCAAAAAATCAAAAATTCAAGTAACGATAGCTCTGTCACTTCAAAACCATGCATGCAACATAAACTAGTAGGTACTATTTCGTTGTTTTCAAAATGAGTTATACAATCAATGTGAGTGTATACAGAGGGTTGTTCATAGAAACCTATTCCAACTCGGAAGTTTTTCCAGAACGGGACGAGAAAATTTCACTTTCCAAACCAATTTGTTTGCAAGAAATGGTTCAATCACCTTCGTTTGTAGAAAAAAAAACTCTATCAACTTTACCACTGAACGAAATATATTCCAAAAAAATATCAGTAGATAGTATTGTAGATTATCACAACACGTTGTTAAGTAATTTTTAGGTATCGTAGATGAAGTACAAAATTATTCAAAACCGGTCTGCAGTTTGTCCATTCCCAAAGAAATGATAGAGCTGGATTACAGGAAGCACTTGCAAGAGAGTGTTGAGATACTTTGCACAAATATCTGTTGCATGATCTTTATTATCCAGAAGATAGCTGTAGAGAATAAATCAAATTGTTCAAATAAATTAATATTCTGGAACCTTTGTTGTAAATACAATTCAAGAAAAAAGGAAACTACCCAAACAATGAAACTACGTCACAATCACACTCGACGCACGTTTCGCCAACAAAGTTGGCATCTTCAGGAGCTAAAGGCTTTGAATTTTAACACACTTGTTGCCAAACTATGCATTTGGGAATATATATAAAAAATTTGTCATAAAGAGAAAACATAAAATTTGATCCCGTTATAATGTCGCCTATCTGGCGCAGCCTTGGATTCGACAGCTCGTGGCAGACCGAGCGGTGGGTTGAACTCTCTTTGGGTTGAAGACACATTCCAGTCGGTATGAATCATCGACTCCGTCAGCTAACGGCCCGCTGGATCTCTTACAGCGACTCGAAGACATCTAGATGTAGACAGAAGAATGTATAGCTATCCAGAAAAGTCAGGGGAAGGTCTCTTCCGACTATATAACGCTGAGTTCAGTCGCTGGAGGGACAAGACGGAAGTTGACATGATATTATGAAGATAAATAATAGAATAATCCAGTGATTGTGATTGTGATATAAATTAGTTTAGTTAAGGTGTTGAAGTAATTGAAACATTGTACTTATTCTGCTGTCAAATAAATTATTTTAGAGTGAATCTGTGATAATTTATTACATTATGATACCACTGGTGTCCAAGTCCCATTATCCATGATAATTGCAATGCAATAGTAGGCACGTTTTGTCTTTGATTGATGACTGAAATATTTGGATGGACCTTCTTCAGTGAAGTGCTTGGAATCTAACGATGAAAGTTAAGATCTTTGTCATTCCTAGCTCGCACAAGTCTCTCGAATATTTCTGAAGGATGCGCGTAAGACGGTGTAACGATTTGGAGGCACTACAGGAATAATATAAGTACAATAAATGAATTTTGACTTCAACCCTCTTTATGGTTCTTCTTCTGCGTGGGCAAAGAAATCACAGTTCTAATGATGAAGACGAGGTTTACAACCAATCCAACCTGGAAATGGATAGATTGGCGGAAATATTAACGCCAGAAAGGTTAAAAAAATAATGTTAGGAAAGAGATCATGTTCGCTCTGTTAGCGGATTGACGGATTAGTGTTGTCTGAAGATACTGATTGAGCAAAAGTTTTGAAAACATAATTAGTTTCAAGAAAATTATTGTTTCTATCAGAATTTATTTCAAATCCTAATTCAAAGGATTACTAGAAAAAAAGAATTTGGAATTGACAGTTGATACCAAGTATATCTTATTATTTCAACATTTCATGATAATTTAACAAAATGTTCTTCTTGGCTTCACCTGTAAAAAACAGAACATAGGCGACTTCAATATTGTCTGTGACGATCAACCAAACCTCTTCCACTATTCGAAAAGTGCATTTCCTTACTAGAATAAACACTACAGTTAATGATCTCAAATATTTGTCTTGTACACTATTTATATTTGCTGAAAAAAAGAGTGTTTCATCCATTTCAACTTTCTTCAGTATCTTAATTCGTTTTCTTGGTAACGGTATCTCTACCAAGGCATTTTTGTCATAAAAATATGATCTAGCTTCCGGTATTTATTGCTTTCACCAAATCTCACACTGTATCAATTCATTATCAATAATAAAACAGTGCAGCGACATCGACCAAATCAGATTGAACAAAGCGACTGTTCAACTAACCGGATAGGATGCTTACAATGAGACTTACAAAATAAGAAATAATGGCCGGATAAAAATTGTAAACTAAGCTATTGTTCAGGAACAAACAGAGCAAAAATAAAAACCCATTGAAATCAAAACACAATCACTCGTAAAAGTAACCACTGAAAGTACGAAATCAGAGCAACACAATGCAGGATGATTAATTACTTCAACGGGTGACCCAATATAACAATAGGACGGAATAGTAAGGATAGAAATGGGATAAAGACTATTGGAAAGGTTATATTTTTAACGCAACTCAAATACAGGATGGGTCAAATGAGACTGTTTGTTAGAAATATAAAATGACGGAACAAACTGAGAAACTTTTGTTCCTTTAAAATCTTCAATCGCCAAATTCGAAGTTAAAATCAAGAGTAAAGTGACATAAAGGTGTGTCACCCGAATTACATCGTACCATCGAGTTTTCCTTTTATATTCGCAACTCAAACCAAATATCGGACAGGTATATCAGGTGATTCGTATACCTAATCAGAGGTATTTTTAAACTCGGACATCCTGCAGCTGGTCTATCCTCAGACCTAATATTGACCTGAAACAATTGCATAAATCAACTAACGTCATTCATGGGCGACGTTTGCCCTTATCGGTGTCGACTTTTGTTAATTACACCGATGACTCTTACCAAACAGTAAAGTTTGGTGTCAATCGAAAGGCCTATTTGCACACAAAATCAGGTACTTTCGCCTTAAGGGGACTTCCATCGAAAGAGACTTTCCTTTTCTATGCACCAATCAGTAGACTATAAAATGAGTGATTTTTAACAAAAATACTAGTAGGAAACCGACTTCCAGAGTGTTACAAGAGTGTTACAAGAATTCCATTCATGGTGCTTCAATAACAGACTCATTATTGATTATAAGAAAACTGTTTGTATGTTTTTCAAATCAAAGTCAAATGGAGTTGATACCAATGATATTAATATCCATATAAACAACCATAAACTCAATTTCAGTAAAGAAACGAAGTTCCTAGAAGTCACAATAGACGAATGTCTGAGTTGGACTCTACATATAAATATACTGTGTCCCCGCTTAGGCACATCTTGCTTTGCAGTGAGTACATTGAAAAATGCTCTGGACCAAAATTACCAAGTGAATGTGTATTACGCTCTATTTTACTCAAAAGTTTCCTATACTATAATCGTATGAGGACAAGGTATCGATGTGTATAGGGTATTTACTTTACAAAAACGAACCCTAAAAACAATTTTTGGGATGAAGCCAACAGACACCTGCAGAAATATCATGAGAACACACGAAATACTGCCAGTAATGGAAAAGTAATGGAAATCTATCTACACAAACTTTTCTCATACATCCACCAAAACAATGGTAAAATTTAAACTAACTCTGAAAACCACGATTATTTCACACGTACTAATTCAAATATGTACACTGCTAAATGTAACTTAACTTTTTATAAAAAATCTCCAATTTATGCAGGACGTCATTTATACAACAAACTTCCATAACGACCGCAATCGCTATCAAAAGACATCTCAAGAAGTTCCTTTATGATAATTGTTTTTACACAATTGATGAGAACCTGAACTTGAATCCAGTGAATGTATAAAATATGCTTGTAACTTACTGGCGGCCATTTGAAAAAAAAATGTTTTGTCTTATGCTTATCCTTACATTTAAATTAATTTATTTTCTTCATGTTATTATCCGAAGCCATCGCCGGCGACATGTACAATTTCTATTTAATAATTGTATTTTCTGTAGTGCAATATACCACCTGTGACCTGTGACGTATTCTATCCAATTTTAACATTGGCATTAAGAATAAATACATATTCTATTCTATTCTATGCCATCACATGGAAGACAGTCTTATAGTAGTTACATTCTGTTATGTTTTCGACTCACAACTTTCATTTATTAATTTAGTAGACAAAATGTCCTGACAGGACAGCTCATTGCAATTATCCTATACAATAGAAATAGTCGGGTCGAAAATCTATCAGAAAACACTACTCTCCTGGCTAATACCAGGACGAACGTTGATCAACATCTGATGAAATTTCTGTGTAGAGTTCCTACAATGCTTTCTCTGCAATTGTTTGTTGCAAGGAAATGTTCATCGAAACATTTGGACAGCCTATAGATTGATTACGGGGTGTTGCCTCTCATTAGTATATGGTATGTCTATGTAGACAAATGATTCGATAACAGCTGAAGATAAAGGCTGAACTTCGAACAATTTGAATATTCATTTTAAAATCCGCGAACTCAACAAGAACATCAATGACGTTCTGATATTTTTGCCCTAACAGACACACAAGTAAACTCCTTCACCAACAAGGTCCACATGCTCTGTCCTGGTCACGAACTCCATTCTCGATTCAGATGGTGTTTGCCATTACTCTAAGACTAACCTATCATGCCAACGCGAAAAGAGTTTTGAGCCAAAAGATTTTGACCTGATGTGGTTCGAGCTGGCTAATACCAAACACACCAAATTCTTTGGTTCCTTTACTTATCAGTATTTCTACCATCCTATAGCAACCTTTGCGAATTTTTATCACTCAAATTGGACTTTAACCGGCATAACCATCCTTCAGCTGAAGCAATTATGATAGGAGATTTCAACGTTAATCACTCTACCTTGCTCAAATTTTCCAACAAAACAGACAAAGCAGGTCGTCAAGCTGATGAATTCGCTGTCACGTATGTAGTAATAGTAGTTTTTAGAGAGGCCGCTGCAGCAGCCAGGTAAGTAGGCCCTCATGGACCATTTTTGCCATCTCCTGTTCTCCACTTATCAACATTCCTCCTCCTTATATTCTTTTTTGAAACCTTCGTGATCTCCTGATAAAGGTCAGTTTGTCCATCCGTTCCAAGTCGATTATTTTCTCTTTTTGAAGTTTCTCAACTCCGAAGATTCGAAATCTTATCCTCCCACTCGCTGAGGAAGTAGGATGACGTTTCTTCGTCTTCTTCGTGTTTGCAAGTGCTCTTCGATACCTTTTGCTAAGGAAAATGGGAAACACGAATGTCAAGAACCAGAACAATACAGTAGATGCATTAACTGTACAATGAAAAATGAGGAAAGAAACCTTCATCTTCAAGTAGATCATAGTGCTTGGAGTCATGATTGTGAAGTATACAAATATGAGATCAACAAAAGAAGCGCCAGTAGGAATCTGCTGCAGTAGCAACTACCGCAGAAAAATATATTCGTAAACATCTCTGCAAACAGATTCCAACAAAGTCGCAATGAACATGAACACTTCACCATACTCCATCAAAATATACAGTTTTTAAGGAACAAATCTGATGAAGTTGAAATATTTTTAAATTCTCTACCCTCAAAACCAAAACTATTATGCATGACAGAGCATTGGCTCTTAGAATCCCAAATAGAGAGTGTCCAAATCGAGGGCTATGAATTAAAGTCAGCATTTTCCATGAAAATAATGCAGCATGGAGGAGTCAGCATCTACACAACAAACGATATGGATGCAGAGAGTGTAAAAAGTGTTGTCAGAAAAAGTGTTGAAGGTCATTTGGAATGTGGAAGTATAGTAATTAGGAAAATGAAAATTGTCGTTGTATGTATTTACAGAACTGGCTTAGGATCATTTGATATTTTCATTGAGAACCTGGAAGAAATAATTGATTTGATTCATGAAAAATTCACCACATTCATGGTTATACTACGTGGAGACTTTAATATAAACTTGCATGAAGAACTATTTTCAGACTTACTACTCACTCGCAACATAAAACAAACTATTTTTGAACCACCAGAGTAACAAATATCTCATCTACGCTATTAGATGACATTTTTGTAAATTTTGAAAATTATAAAAAAGCGTGGTTTAAATACAACATTATCTGATCACTATGGACAAATGATAACACTTTCCGCAGAAATAATTGAAACAAATGAAACAAAATGGATCAAAAAAGAATATTCTCAAAAAATAAAATTGCTCATTTTAAACAGGATCTTACTGAAGTAAATTAGGAAAGTGTAACAAAGAGTACAGATGTGAATATAGCATATAGCTGTTTTTCGAATATCATCAGTAGAACAATGAATTTGATCTCTATATAAAATAGTTCAATAAAACTAAGCCTAATTCATTGATTACAAGTGGTATAAAAAAAATCTTGTTCTAAAAAACGCTCATTATACAAAAAGAAAACATAGGAGTTGATAAGTACTGAATATTTTAAAATGTATTGTTTCATTCTCAGTAAAGTTATTGCAACTATAAAAAAATATCAAACACTGAATATATAATGAGAGCTGAAAACAAAACCAGGTTCCTGGTCATTAATCAAAAAAATAACCAAACCAAACTATCTAAATCACAAAAACAATATCCTAGAAATCTTTGCAAAAAATATAAAAATAGATAGTCCAGATTACACAAAAATAAAAGGGAGTGATGATACTCTTTTCTTTGAACCTAACACTCCACTTTGTAACAGGACTCTTTTTTCGGCTCAGGGTTCGGGGTTTGGAGACAAAAATCAGACTCAGTGGTGGTCCAGTTGTGAAGCCCTTTAATCAGGGATTCATTTACAAAAGCTCGCCTAAAACTAATAAATGCATACATAACACCAAAAACAGAACAGTGTAGCATACATCCCTATGAAAATAACCATTATGAGGCACCTACCTAATAAATGCAGGCACAATCGTGAAATATTCTAATTTCTGAAACATCCAGATCTCAAGCCAGACGCATTCATGCGTCTAGAGGCGTTGGTACTGAGAAAAACACTTGCTTTCAAAACCGGAAAATATGGCCGGTTTTTTAGGTTACTGACAAATTTTTTTAAAAAAAAGTATGGAATACCGCCCGCGATGCGTAGAAGGTTGAACGAGCGGGACAGGGCCTGAGGGTAGGCAACCAAACCAACAGATTCTCGCCACGGGGCTTGTCTAACCAAAAGGCCGCGCCGACTTTCATTAGGCGACCGGAACGTTGCGAAGAATTGTAGATACAATAACAAAAATATAGTGCAGAGCACCCCAACCGGAAATTTAGCGCCTATCTAACTAACGCCCGACAAACGAGAGGAGTATCGGGAATGGTTTTGTCACAACTTCAATAGAATGTATTAAACAACTGAAAAACAAAAAATCTGTGGGTGAAGATCAGATTTCTATGTGCCTATTAAAAGAAACAGCAGAGATCATAGCTTATCCTGTGACTTATATTCTCAATTTATGTTTTTCGCAAGCAGTATTCCCAGAAGCATTGAAAGTAGCATTTATTAAAGCTATATTTAAAAAAGAAACAGATATGAAGAAAGTAACTACAGGTCCATATCGTCATTGCCAAATATCAGTAAAATGAAGAAACGGATACTAAAGTTTTTGGACGATAATGTTGTTAGCAAAGAACAAAATGGATTTCGTAAAGGTATATCAACAGTACAAGCAATATATCAAACCATTGAAATTTTTTTACACCATTTGAACAAAGATGATTGTACAAAAGCATTTGACAGTGTCAACCATAAAATTTTATGTAATAAACTTTATTAACATCTATGAAATTAATAAAATCTTATTTGGCAGATAGAACCCAATATTTGATTGAAAATGATAACTCGGGGATATTCAAATCGGAACTGATTGTAATAAAAAAGGTGTGCCGCAGGGATCAATCCCGGGCCCATTACTATGTATATTGTACACAAATCAAATACCAAATGTGGTTAATGAAGATATAGTTTTATATGCTCATGACATATCAGTAATTGTCAAGGAAAAAAACTCTGAGTTGGTCATGACAAAAACAACAAATGTGCTAGATGTATTGAACAATTTCTTCACAGCAAATGACCTACTGCTTAATATTGCCAGAGTTCAACACTTTCGAATATAATAATCAAAATTTGAACATATGCAATCAGGTAACATTTCTGGGACTTTCAATAGATAGAAGACTGGACTGGAAAAATCACATAGATTACTTATCGAAAAATATTGCAAACTATTGCTATGCATTGAGAATACTGTCTGAATATGTCTCAACCGAAGCTGCCCTCTCTGCATGCCATGCTTGTATTCAATCTATAGGATTAAATATGGAAATATTTTCTGGGGAAACTCTGTAGATACTTCTAGGATATTCATAATTTAAAAAAAAAATTGTCAGGTATATTTATAAGATGAAAAAAAAACCGATAGCCGCAGAGAAGCTTTTATTACAAGCAAAATTTTGACTTTGATGAATCTATATATACAGTGCGGCTATTTTTAGTCCCCCCCTGTTAACTTTTGAATGGTTCGACGTACAAACATGAAGAAAAAATATTTGGAGGGTTTCACTAATACTACTTTTTGAAACAAAAAATATGGAGATTGCACCACAGGGTGCGCGGGGGGACACATCAACTCAAAATTTTTAAATGGCATGGGGGGTCGAGTGTCACATCTTTGAAAAGAGATTTCAATTCTCTTTACAACCATCTAAATATTTTTTAATTTAGTTAAGGAATTTTTTCCCAATTTCGATTTTTATGCCTATCGAAATTTTCTAGTTGATGTGCCCCCAGCGCCATCTTTAGTGTAATTGCAATATTCCTTCTCTCAAAAAGTAGTATCGATAATACCCTTCGCAATGTTTTTGATTTCATTATTCCACAACAAACCGTTCAAATTTATCGAGCTATGACTAGTTTTCAGATCCGCATTTATATATGATATTTAGAATTTGAATTGCAAACAAAATATTAACGAAATTCAAAAAAAATTAGATCATTGTAAAGAAAATTGAATTCTCTTTTCAACGATGTGACACTCGACCAACCATGCCATTTAAAAATTTTGAATTGATGTGCCCCTCCGCGCCCCCTGTCGAGCAATTACGATATATTTTGTTTCAGAAAGTAGTATCGGTAAAACCCTCTAAACGGTTTTTTATTCATGTTTGTACGTGGAACCGTTCAAAAGTGAAAAGGGGGGGGGCTAAAAAAAGCCGCACTGTATATGAAGTAGTATTTGTAAGAGAAAATAAATCAGAACTTTTCATTGACTGTGAAAAGGATCACGTCTATAACACAAGAACAAAGAATGATCCTAGGAATGAGAAATGTAACCATACACACATACAGAGAAATGTCAAATTTAGCACTATAAACATTTACAATAAATTTCCGCTCACTCTAAGAAATCTTCCAGTTTCAACTATGAAATGTCGTTTGAAAAACTATACCTCTTAGGAAAACCTTACCATAACTTACAGGAATTTTTAAATGAAAGTATGCTTACTTTATGAATGTTAATTATATAATGTTGTTGTATGTGTTAAATCTACTTATGTGATAATGTTGATTATGTATATACAGCTTTTATTTATTATTTATTACTGACATTTTCCACACTCTTCGGAGTTTATATGTGTATATTATATGTAACCGGAGCAAATAAACGATCTATCTATCTATTAGTGATAGGTGTCTGCCTAACTTGTTATGCCCTGTTAGTATTCCTATAAGGTGGCGTAGTGCTTGGCGGTTTCTGTCTAAGAGCCATGCCGACCATTTCGACTGCCTGCAGACGGTTGTCACGTATGGACTAGATTAGCAGGTCGAGCTACCCCCACCCATTCCTGATGTCAACAACCAGTTTCCCAAAACAGTGTGCTCCACTGGCACAGTACAGTGCTAGAACCAGTAAGATCATTTCAATCAAATCTTGGTTTGGATTTTATTTTTTGCATTTAGCGGAGTGACCAACTCGTGGGATCAGCATTACAGTTGCGCAGTAAAATGACAGAGATGATGCAGAGTTGCCGGCGCATCACCAAAGATTCGAGTATTATAAATCACCATATTGAAAAGCTGTCATTGGACAGATGGACTAATTCAGGATATCTCTAATCAATCAGTCAAATCAATCAATACTCCATATTGGTATATTAGGTCATGCATAGTCATTGATAAAAGTATTGAGATTCCATCCAAATTTCGGGTTTGTTGAAATATTGTAGGATTTTTTCATTTGGCAACAGTGTACTAAAAATAAATTAGTGGCAACTAAAACAACACAATTATTTGACGATTTCGTTTATTGTTTATACATTTTGGAAATTGGAAGTGAGAGAAATCCAGTATTAATTATTCAACTATCCAACAGTTTGTTGTAGTGTTCGGTATAATCATTGTTCTATTTAGTCAACCTTATGGGATTATAATTGGATCAAAATGGATGCGACATGTAGATGGCGATAGTGAGCTCGCATCCAAGTCATGTCGTAACTTCAGTGATCTGGCCTCCAAGTCATGTCGTAACTTGATTGAAACAATGGATCAGCATTAAAATCAGGGTTTTTTGAAGAAACCTGCATTAAAATGACGTCAAATATTCATGTTTGTAACTAATCACGCTAGATGACACTCGCGTTTGCGTCCAACACCAATTAAACAGGCATTGACTAACTATCTTACTTCTATATAAACAATGGTATAATAGAATTTGTGTAAAGAGTGTGGTTATTGTGTGATTGCCATTAGATCAGATATAAACATGAGTTAGAAAGGAGTAGATGTTAGGAAAACAAACCATAGATGTGTATCATGTGGAAAGAATGGACCTTTTCAAGAGATCTGAGGTAACACTGAAATTAAAAAGTAAATACGCTAATATCACTCGGGATTTTTTTTTCTGACCGCTAGTTTATCTGTAATCAGAAGAAAAGTGGTTTCGTGACGTCACGTTCATCAAAACTAAACTTGGCAACGTTGTTAAAGTTGTGCACCAAATTCGCATTCAAATATAATGTGTCGTATGACAGTTGTCATTTGATACCAGATGGGTTCTTTCGTCTGTTTCACGGTGCGATCAATAAGAATAGTTTGTCTCTGTCTAACTCATTTGCCTACCCATTCGATACAAGTGAAGCAGTTCCATCAGATCTAAACTTCAACGAACACTACCTTGATTTATTTTTTGAGGTTAATGCGATTTTCTGAGTTTTGAGAGCTTTTGTTGTTTGTGTTCTAAAATTTGTTATTAATTCCTGTATCCCTGCAATAACATATCGAAAAGGTGCTTTGTAGCTCGGTAAATTATTCGAACTTCCCTTCACGAAGCCTTGTTCCATATTTTTAATACACAATTGCACAAATAAATTCACACCAAATCGTTCATGATAACACCTCACTACACTATTATCAAATTTATCAGTTGAATGTTGATTGTTGAATGTAAATAAAATGAACATTAACCTCACATCTCCATATAACTTTTGACAGTTGAGAACTGTCATTACGATTTGCTGTGTTGTCAATGCTCGTTCTTCATCAAAAGGATGGTCTGTTCAGAAAATTTGAAAGTTACAAATACACAAAAAATAGCTAATATGTGGATTTTTATCTATGAGTTGATCAAGTGACAATGTATTGATTATTTCTCAACGGCTTATATCATGCTAGAAGTTATATTTTTAAGGAGAACGGTATTGCCTGTTTCAGAACGTGTATTATGGTGGGAGACATTTCCGATGAACGTGACGTCAGCGGCACACTTTCAAATGTGATATTTTTTTAAAATGAAAGAAAAATAATGGAACTTTTTGTTAAATGGACTTTTCAGAGTAACAACTATCGATTTAAACGAGTTTTGTAATTTATTTTCCATAAATGTAAAGGTCCATTCCAAACACGACCCGAATTTGAAATAATGTAATATACCAATGAATGCTTTATATTTGTTTTACTACAGATTCGGCCCTGTTATTATTTCTAAATAATTTTTTACCTCAATGTTGGGTAATAACTTAATACCCGTATGGGTTCTGTAAAGTAAATAGTCACATCAAATGGAAAGTTTATGTTTGTTAATTTTGTGTCTCATTTTCAAAGCTGAAATTTGTAGTTTTGTATTTAGTTGAAAGCAGTATGGGAAAATCACTAACATTCCTAAAATTGTGTAACATTACCATTCGAATGCAGATAGAGATTTCAAACATACATCATTTTAACAAAAACTAAAAGCAACACACAAAAACATTTAGGTAATTGAACAATTTTCAAGTTGTAATGAAATCAATACCAGGATCGAAACAACTCTTACAAATTTTCAAATCGTTATATACTTTCTTTCGAAACTATTTGGGAAGACTAATTATGAACGTTTCGCATTTTAGTGTTTGAAATATCTAGTTTCAATAAAAATAGCATTTGACACCTTTATTCTCCCACCTTTCTGAGTCATTGTATAGATAAATAAAAATCGAATTCGATTTTATGTGGAGCAGTATAAAAAGATTCATGTGTCAAGCAGTGTATAAAAATCCCAGGAAAACGTCGCCATATTTGCGCGGGGGTTAAAGCGCAGTAAAAACTTCATACCATCAACATCAAAGTGCCGACACCAAAGTGCAACTACTGTTTCTTTTAAGCACTGTACTGTGCCACTGGTGTTTGCTCCACTCTGACCACAACTTCATCACCACTCTTTGCTCTTTTCCCACATCATCGAGCAGCACAACACTGCCCCGTCTCATAAGGCACTACAATTCCGCCGACTGGGGTGATTTTGGCATGTTTTCCTCAGAGAAGTGTGGATCGGGGAGAACTTTTAGGCATTGAAAGTGATGTTTCACGGGTTTTCGCGATTGACAACGAAACTTTACCTCTTATCGAAAAAAGTTAAATGGCAATTTTGTTGAAATTAAAAAGATCTACAACTTCTGTATCAAACATTTTCCACATTACCTCAAATTTTTCGGGAAAATCACAAAAACTAGTTTTTCGGTTTTTAGTTTATTTCTCGCCCAATTTTTTTTTCTCGCGCAATTTTTTTTTCTCCACGTCGGAAATATAACTTATCATGTTTCAAGTGAGCTGTGAGTTTTTTGAAGCGGAAAACAGATTTTTACTATTTTTGCAGAGAAATTCCGAAAAAACGACCTCAATTTCAACTGAATAGTTTTACCGATAGAGTTCGTCTTTTCAAGCTCGACAGCCGCCAGTTTTTTCTTCAAAGTGTCTAATTTCAGATTATGTAAAGGAGTAGCATTACTGTGGAAAACTTTTCCAGAAAACGCGACAAAATTAAAAAACAGATTTTCAAAATTCAATTTTTTAAATTTTTGTGTTAAACTCATAATTATTTATTAAAATTTTGAAATTTTTCGAAAATAAAAATTTCATGTTACCTTAATAGGTACCAAAAATAAACAAGGACATAAATAAGGGCGAATGTGGGGGGTAAAAATCGTTTCTCACGATTTGCAGCAAAAAAATGTCAAGTGAAAAAGTTTTTGGCAATAAAAAGATCTACAACTTTTGTATCCAAGAATTTTCCACATAACCTAAAATTTCTCGGAAAAATCGGAAAAACCTTTTTAATTTGGTTTAAATTTTTTTTGTATGAAATTTGTATATTTGTCGCAAAATCTAGTGGAAACATACCTTTTTATGTTCTGAATTAGACGTTTTTTTGTTGCAGCGAAATATTTATTTTTCTCAAACCTCTTTGGAGTACTCGAAAAGGGGGCGGCTCCTAGTTAGGCTGCTGTCAAAACGAATTTTAAACGCCTAAAATAGGGAAGAAAGTAACAGGCTAGGACTAGGCGGAGAAAGTTGTAGAGGTTCCAACTTTGAGGGAAACAAATATTTAAAAACGAAACCAATCAAAATAGTGAAATTGAGATGCAGTTTAGGTTTGGAAACCAGTTTTTTGCGATTTGCGGAGAAAAGTGACTTCTTAGCGGAAAATGTTCGTTGGAAAAGTCGAAAACTTTTGATTTCAACAGTTTTCGACATAACCGATTTTTCAGTATTTAATTGTAGGAATATGTTTTTTTTTTGGTGTCGAATTAGCATGATTTTTTTGCAATTCAGAAAATGACAGTTTTCGAGTTATGTACATTTTTCAAAAAAAAAAATGTCGTCTATAAGTGGTCATTTTAATTGTTGAAATGTCTACTTTTAAATGGTCTATGTAACTTGGAGGTTCATTGGTCGGTAGACCGCTTGAAATACAGGAGAAATGTCTTCATGAATCATGATTTCCTCAATATTTTCAATGATTTTCGACTTTCTTCATTATTTAACGATCAATAAACTACTAAGGTACATAGACCATTTGGAAGTAGATATTTCAACAGTTGAAATTATCACCTATAGACCTTCAAAATACAAAAAACACCAAGACACCAATTGTTCGTGGATGATATGGATATTTTTTTCGAAAAATGTAGATAAATCGAAAACTAGTAGCCTTCTGAATTGTGGAAAAATCATGCTCAACGAAACATCGAATATCTTCAAAAAGCATGTGTTGTGGATGAAATGCAAAAACAAGTCGATTTTTAATCCAAGGGGACATCTTCCTATCATAACCTCAACTGTCATACCTCTATCCCCACCCCTTGGCACCATCACCCAAACAATTTGAATAGGGAAAGTAGTGAGTGTGACACATCATTGAAGAGGTAATTTCATAAGGAATTCAGCCATATCAATTTTTGCCACCTAACTTTTTATTTTGGCGCCCTCTTGCGGGAAAAACAACTGTTCCATATTCCAAATTATGATACTGCATTTGCAAGCTATTTTGACATAAATTCGTTGACAATGCATTATGGAATATTTCTAAGAGAAAGAACAAAATGCCGGCTCCAAAATGGCGGACATGACATGCAATTATGGTCCGATTCGATTCAAAATTGATATGTGGTGGTTTGCAAGGTCGGAAATTATGATTTGTTTATCAATACAAAAAAACAAGATGGTGGTCCAAGATGGCGGACGAAATTTGTAATTCTGGTACAATTCGAATCAAAATTAGTGTGTGGGGATTTTCAGGGTTAAAAATTATGATTTTTTTGTCGATGCAAACAATAAGATGGCAAGCGAAAATTGTACTTGTGGTTCGATTAGAGTCAAAATTGGCATATGAGGGTTTTCAGTATGAATAAAATGAATTAATTAAATTGATAAAAAAAAAGCTTTTATACAAATGTGCTGAAAGGAAATAACGGCAAATAGACGAAAAAGAGAGAGAAAGAAATAATATGTGTTTTAGATGGGTGACGTAGGTTATTCTGTGCGTTACAGATTCGAAAGCTTGCCGCGAGTACAAAATAGGTATTTTTGCGAGGTAAGATTTTGATTCTGTTACGCATGGAATAACCTAAGTCACACATCTGAAAAAAAATATTATTTCCTTTTCAGCGCATTCGTTCAAAAGGTTTTTTTACCAATTTGATTAATTCATTTTAGTCATACTGAAAACTTGTAAAACCGCCATATGCCAATTTTGAATCGATCGAACCACAATCACAAATTTCGTCAAACATGTTGGTTTTTTGCATCGACAAAAACATCATAATCTTTTACCCTGAAAATCCTCTCACACTAATTTTGATTCGAATCAGACCAGAATTACAAATTTCGTCCGCCATCTTGGAGCCACCATCTTGTTTTTTTGCATTGACAAACAAATCATAATTTCCGACCTTAAAAACCACCACATATCAATTTTGAATCGAATGGAACCATAAAAGCCGCCATTTTATTTTTTCTCTCAGAAAAATTCCATAATGCATTGTCACCGAATTTATGTCAAAATAGCTTGCAAATGCAGTATCATAATTTGGAATACGCAATTGTTTGGATGATAGTGCCCAAAGGGTGGCGGGAGAGGTATGACTGTTGAGGTTATGATAGGAAAATCTCCCCCTTGGATTAAAAATCGACGTGTTTCTGCATTTTATTCACAACACATGCGTTTTGAAGATATTCAATTTGTTTCGTTTTCGGTGCCCCACCCTGTATACAGTGTGGTCCACTAAGTGTGCAACAAATGGGAAACTTGTTTATTATAGATTTCTTTATTCATGACAAAAGTTGGTGCATGTTCCCAAACTATACCAAGTGTACCTGAAATGGCTTTATGACAAACACCATACAGGATAGGCCAAAAAATATAAAGTTCGTTCAAGAGTAAAGTACCCTTATTTCAAAAAATATAGAAATATGTTGAAGAGAAAAGTTGCTTAGAATTAAAAGTTATGTTCAGATACAAAGTCATTATTCGATTATTTTTTTTTTCGTTTGGAAAATATTGAATTACCCCCGTATGATACATATTTTTACTATTTTGATTCAATATGTATGTGAAGTAGCCACAATCAAATCAGTTTGGAGTATTTTTATCAAATTAAAGTGTATTTGTAAAATTTACTTGGATTTGTATTTTTTTAGGTGACCGTCATCTTCATGTTTGTTGCAACGATATTTAACAGAACTCTAGAATAAAACAAATACTCTTTTTAACGAGGCCAATACTTTACTAAGTAAATGTTCACATGAATAAACTGTCAATGAAAGTATAACATTTCTGTTCTTCTGACAACAATGTCTCAACTAGAACAGATATTAAAAAACACTCCAAAATCTATCGCGGATAGCCATGAACAAAAAACACATACGCCCGAAAACAATACTGTAGTTTGATAGTCTTGAAACTTGCCTGTCAAACGTTTTCAAATTTGTCCTTAATTAAAAATGCCTCGCTCAGTAGTATTAACGTTAACTGAAAAGGCAGAATTAGTTATCTGTGGTGATAGTTATAAAACTTTCAACGAGCGGCATCCAGACAAACAAATTTGCTATTCTAGTGTAAGTAGAATTTTAAAGAATTTCAAACAGACCGGCTCACTAGAATATAAACATTATGCGAAACCTGTATGCACAGAAGAAAACCAGCTTGACGTACTTCAAGCAGTAGTAGAAAATCCTAGAAGGTCCACCCAAGAAATTAGTGATTATACCGGCATACAAAAACCTCTGTTAGGCGTAGGTATTCTCAAGAAACATAAGTACCATACCTACAAACCTACATTCAATTGTACATTGCAAGAAAGGGACTATGATTTGAGATATGATTTTTCCATATGGATTTAGGGTGAAATAGAAGAACAAAGAGATTTTCATCGATGTATTCTGTTTGGAGATGATTCGACTATTACAACAAATGGGGTTCTATCATCACAAAATTGCAGATGGTGGTCAGATGTCAACCCAAATTTTATTATTGACAACAAAAATCAATACTATCAGAAAACAAACGTTTGGTGTGGTATATTAAATGATACATTACTAGGTCCGTTTCTTTTTCGAGAGAATTTGAATGGTGACAAGTACTTGAACTTTTTGGAAACTGAAATAGGAGAGTTTTTGGATGATATGGTATTAGAAGAACGGCAAAAAGTATGGTTCCAACATGACGGATGTCCTGCCCATTCTACTAGAAATGTTTCTCAGTGGCTGAAAAGGACATTTCGTAATAAATGGTTAGGACGAAATACCGATCCTCGATGGCCTCTTCGTTCTCCAGACCTCACACCTCAGGATTATTTCTTATGGGGATACCTAAAACAAAAAGTCTACAGAGATCGCTGCTTTAATGTTTCTGAGCTTGAAACTTCAATACGAGTTCATTGCATAAATATTTCCGCATACGTGTTGCGATCTACAGTAAACGAATTTTATGAGCGAACAATTAGATGCATCGAAAGAGAAGGTGGACATACAGAGACGCTTCGATAATTTTTATTGTTAGCACATGTTCAGTTACCTACTGTAAGTTTCTGTACTATCGCTTATTGGTTCTTTTTTGTTCATGGCTATCCGCGATAGATTTTGACAGTTTATTCATATGAACATTTACTTAGTAAAGTATTTGCCTCGTTAAAAAGAGTATTTGTTTCATTCTAGAGTTCTGTTAAATATCGTTGCAACAAACATGAAGTTGACGGTCACCTAAAAAATACAAATCCTAGTAAATTTTACAAATACACTTTAATTTGATAAATAATACTCCAACCTGATTTGATACTTCACATACATATTAAATCAAAATAGTAAAAACATGTATCATACGGGGGTAATTCAATATTTTCCATACGAAAAAAAAATCGAATAGCAGGCCATGACTTCGTATCTGAACATAACTTTTAATTCTAAGCAACTTTTCTCTTCAACATATTTCTATATTTTTTGAAATGAAATGAAATAGTGGTAACATTTTGGAGCTAGGAATGAGTAAGCGCGTTGTCCAATTGCTTTCTGTGCTAGAGGTATGAGTTGTGACTGCTTTTGTCGAGTGTTATAAATATGTTTGGGATATGAGAATTTTTTTGTTTTGTGATATCTCTCAACAGCTTTGAAATAATATAGTTGACGTATATCCAACACCTTGCTTTGCCGAAACAGTTCATTTGATGAAAATTATCTTTTTTTTTCTTGTATTTAATTTTAAGGTTATCTTTCTGTAGTATTTGAAGTGGATATAAATGACTTTTCAGGGCACTTCCCCAAACGACCAATCCGTATCTTATGTGGCTTTCGATTAGATCAAAGTATAGGGTTTTCAACTGTGGAGTTGTTAGTATTTTACTCAAGTATTTGAATTTTGATAACATTGACCTAAGTTTTTTACATACATAGTTAATTTGTATATTCCACTTCATGTGCATATCAAGATATATTCCTAAGTATTTAATTTTTGTTTCCTTTCTGATGTCGTATGTCTAACTGCCGTCACGGATAGATAGTTGATCGAAGGATGGAATTCTGGTAGTATTGCAACAAAAAAGTAGGTAGCATGTTTTTTCGATGTTGAGGGTAAGTAATTTGTATTTCAACCATTTGTGTATTTCTGTAAAATCCGATTCAGCGTTTTGTTTAAGTTCTGGCCACGTGTCAGCAGTATAGAGGACTACCGTATCATCAGCAAATCCCACAATGGTACCATTCGACGCTATAGAAAACAAATTATTGATATATATATATATAATATATATATATATATATATATATATATATATATATATATATATATATATATATATATATATATATATATATATATATATATATATATTAAATAGGATTGGACCGAGGACACTACCTTGAGGGACGCCATATTCAATAGGGAGGTTGCCGCTGTTTGTGGTTTCTATTCTTACAATTTGATTTCTATTTTGTAGGTAACTTTCTAAGAGGTTGCGCCCTATTCCACGAATTCCAATATCTTCTCGACTTTTTAGTAATAATGAGTGACTCACTGTGTCGAACGCCTTTGATAAGTCAATAAATACTCCCAGGCTGGGTTTCCCGCATCCATTGCATTATATATTTTGTCCGTCAAGAGTAAGATTGCATCCTCAGTTGAAGAGTTTGTTTTGAATCCGAACTGATTATCTGAGATTATTTTATATTTTTGAAGGTAAGAATTCAAGCGGTTTGCTAGGATCCGTTCAAGGATCTTGGACAGGGTGCTAATTAAGGATATAGGTCGGTAATTCGTAACAACAGTTTCATCGCCTTTTTTGAATATAGACGTCACACATTAGGCCATATACCATTCTCCATACATTTGTTAATAATGTCGACTATTTCATTGACATCAGTGGGAACTAGAACAAAACTATTTGGAAGGGTGGGTTGAACAGGAATGTAATTAGTATTTTGCGATATATCACTAACCAGTTTGAAGCCAATTTCCGTGAAAGTTTTATTGAAATAATCTGCAATTTGTTTTTTATCCTCAATAAGATTACCAGAATCATCTTGTATTTTAGTTATTGTGGTATTTTTTTGTTTAGAGTTACTTATTTTATTTACTATGTTCCATAGTTGTTTTGTGTTGGATTGATTCTGTGTAATTTGTTTTTGGTAGTTGTTGTACTTTTGTTCTTTTATCAAATTGGCTCGCTTATTTTTATATTTTATATATTGTGTCTTCAAGTTCTCATCTCTCGGATTTTGTTTCATAGATTTAAATAGCTTGTTTTTGTGTCTATTGATTTAATGATACCATTGGTTACCCAGGGTTTTTATTTTTTCGGTTTGTTCTGGAAGTGCTTGTAGATTGGTCTATATTTAATAAGATTTTGTCCAAAAACATTTTAGTAGCATCATCAACAGATTCAGCAGAATAAACTGCATTTCACGTTTCTTGTTCAAGATTATGGCGAAGTTCAGATATATTTATATGTTTTTTGTATGTACAGTTATTAATTTTTGGTCGAATTTCATTGAATATAATTTGTAAAGCTGTGCTGTAGTGATCGGTTATTTCTGTTTCAATTATAATAGGTAGGATATAATAACTTATTGAAGATATTATTGAATTAACAAAAATATGATCTAAGCAACTTTTAGTGTTCCCCTGGCTCCTGGTAGGACTATTTATTGTGGATTTATAGCCAAACTCATCCATTACGCTCAAGTAGTCATTAACTGTCACATTTTCCTCATCGAGCAGATCGATATTGAGATCGCCTATAAAAATGTTATAAAATCCATTATTAGTGCAGTTGAGTTTGAGATAGTCGTGTCATCTACAAAGTCACTGGCATTCAACGAGGGAGATCTGTAGTAAGCTGTTATAACTATGTATTTTTTGTTAGAGAGTTGCGCTGTCATCTCAATCGTGTTGGTGGCTCCTAGTTGTATGGTGTTTGTCATAAAGCCATTTCAGGTACACTAGGTATAGTTTTGGAACATGCACCAACTTTTGTCAAGAATAAACTTTTCTGAGAAATCGATAATAAACAAGTTTCCCCTTTGTTGCACACTTAGTGGACCACACTGTATATATCATATGAGCGAGAAAAAAATTAAATACTGAAAAATCAGTTTTCTGCCATTTTGACGGTCAATTTGAGGTTTTTTGATTATCTACAACTTTTCTATCTGACATTTTCCGCTACGAAATCACGTTTCGCCGAAAATTGCAAAATACCCTTTTCAACCCCTAAACTGCATCCCAATTTCACCATTTTGAGTGTTTTCATATTTAATTTTTTTTTCCTCAAAGGAACCCCTACAACATTCTCGACCTGGTACTTTCTTCCTTATTTTAGGCGTTTGAAATTTGTTTTGGCACCAGCCTAACTAGGAGCCGCCCCCTTTCCGAGAGCCTCAGAGGTTCGAGAAAAATAAATATTTTTCTGCAAAAAAAAACATCTGATTCAGAACATTAAAACGAATATTTTCACTAGATTTTGCGACAAACATACAATTTTCATACAGAAAAAAATTAAAACCAGATTAAGGGTTTTCCGAGTTTTCCGGAAAATTTGGGGTTATGTGGAAAAATCTTGAATAAAAAAGTTGTAGATCTCTTTATTGCCAATAACTTCTTCCTTCGACTGTTTTTTGCAGGAGGTTAATTTTCGCTGCAAGTCGTAAGAAACCATTTTTACCCCCAAAAGTTTACCTTCTTTCGCTCTTCTATCATAATCAAATCCTCATTTATGTCCTTGTTTATTCTTTGTACCTATCAACGTAACATGAAATTTTTATTCTCAGATGGTTTCAACTTTAAATTTCGAATATTTTACTAAATAAATATAAGTTTAGAACAAAAATTTAAAAAATTGATTTTTGAAAATCTGTTTTTTAATTTTTTCGCGTTTTCTAGAAAAGAATTCCACAGTAATGCTACTCTTTTATTACATATTCTAAAAGTAGACTCTTCAACGAAAAAACGGGCTGCTGGCGAGCTTGAAAACTTTTCAGTTGAAAATAAGGTCGTTTTTCGGAATTTGTCGAAAAACAAGGAAAAATCTGTGCTCTCCTACAAAAAAATCACAGCTTCAACCCCTAAAAGTTCACCCCGTTCCAACCTACTTCATTTTTTCGACTCCAATTTATTTTTCACGTCATTCGAACAATATTCTGCTCCTCTTCCAGTAGGTCTTATGCTGTTAATAATTTTTGTATCTCAAAAATGCATCAGCTTCATCCTAATGGTCCGTATCGACGGTTGGTATGGTGTCGGTGGTTATCAAACAGCATCGAAAACGATCTAGATTTTCTGAATAGTATTATTTGGACAGATGAAAGCAACTTCACAAATTGCTGAATATTCGACAGAAACAATTCTCATATTTTTGAGCCACGAAAATCCCAGAGCCTTCAGGGAGGTTCGACCACAGGTTCGACTTAGTTTCAATGTTTGGGCAGGCATGTAAGTAGGAGATTTGAGCCGGTTCTGGGCCTCCTCCCAAAAATGACGTCTTCGGAGTAAGGATAAAAAGCAAATTTCATATAGAGGAGGAGGAGTATGTCGATTTTACCTAGAATCTAGGCAAAAAGTCGCATATCTCAAGAATTATCACCTATAAATAAACGTTAAAATGTTAAGATTTTTCCCTAGACCTAGGGAAAAAATTCACGAATTCTAAGGTTGGTCTAGAAATTATTGTTACCAAGCAGATAGGAGAATCTATTTGGCCTTGGGTTGATCGTACCTTCATGTGCAAGTTTAGTTGGCTAGTTATGTAAGCGTATTCATCGATACTTAATGCAAAAGCGAATGTAAAGTTGTTTTTGGCATTTTACAGTAGGATTGTAGGAAGTTAGACTGTTAGGATCAAACGATGAGTGATACTTGTAATGTGTGGATATGATTTACAGTGTTTCTTGATATTTGGTATCAATAAAGAAGAAAGATTGAGCATTTCTCAAATGATTAAAGTTTTATGACCTGATGAAATATTTGCATTGGACGGTTCGTGGATGATATGAAATGGATTGATATTGTGCATGGTATCGGAAGGGGGTTAGAGTACGGAATTGATGTTATATGTGCTGTTGAGAGGTTGCGAGGATGAAGATATGATCAATATTGATTTGGCGTTGAATGAGAATTAGATTGTAGGATCAGCTAAAACCTAATACTGATATAATGAATATTGTTGAATCATGTATGGGTTTGCTTTAAAGTTTGATATATACCTAATAAAAAGCATGGAGTTGGAAAGTTAATCTGTTGAATGTTCAAAGGGATAAGATAATTGATGAATTGATCATTTCTGATCAGTGTATGGTTTCGATTTATAATATTCGTTGATACTTTACATATGAATATGAGCTGTATTATGCATTTCTCTAATGATTGGATGAATTAAATTGGAGTATTTCAATCATAAACATAATGCTGAATGTGTCTCTACGCTCACTGGTGAAAACATAAGTGCTGAAAGGAATGCTAACATCATAGTAGAATATGGATAAAGTGACGTAGTTCAGTTCAGGAAAATTAAATTAATATTGGAATTTCTTCAATGCTCTCACTGATAAACTGGTTAATGCATTGATATTATAATGTGATAATGTGTTCGAATGTTAAATTGAGGTATCAGGAAAATATTTGAACCCCGCGTGTTATTTGCCAATAATATACATCATTCGTTGGCAATCGGCAGGGGTTCGATAAACAGGAAGGTTCGGGAATATGGAATTATCATATACTTAAAATGTTTTTCCCAATATGCTTTCACTGATATAACTCGTAGCTCAAAAACGCACGATTAGGTGATACGCATTAATATTGCAGATGTTGATAAGAAATATATAGAGTGTTTTAGCGATAGCGAGGTATTCAACTCATTTCAGATATCTATGAATAATATACAGAATTGTCTCGCAGATATGTATATGTATTCAAAATAAGATGTAAACCGAGTATAAATAATCAGATATCCAGATTTACATTTTCAAAGGTGATTACGGTAATAAATTGAAATGGAAAGGAGGCATATTCATATTTAGATCAATCCGTATGAATAATAACATCTCACATATATTCTAGGAAGTGCACTTGGAGCAATTGAATCTCATTTGTTATTCTGATATAGGGATAGACAAAAATTACCAAACCTCTTCAATTGCAAAGAGAATGCAACTATACATCAAATATCAACGCCGTCGCTTGGGTAAGAGTTATTTCTTTCAGTTATTTTTATCAAGTATATGATTAATATTTGAATTTTTCACCTATAAAGAATGTGACATAGCAAAACTCGTAAATTGATCGCTTCCTGTCGAAGTATTTGAACTATGACACTGAGGGCATCTCAAATGGAGATGATATAAAGAAATATTTCATACAGATGTATTTCAACTGAACGTTTACTTTATTCCATGTTCCAAAAAACATCATTGAAAAGTTAACTTTAATATAATTTCCAATGGTGAAAATAAACATAGAATAGTTACATCATGCTGAGTCTAGTCAATTGAAAATATGTGACACATGGTGTTTGAATTTATTCAACCCATTAGTGGACAAATGTTTCATTGGGATGATTGAAAAACCGGATTATCACCGTATTACACGTTAGAAAGTCGATCATATTGCACATTTTCACCACTCAAATCATAACCTGTAAATTATGTATTATTAGCGAAATGAAATATTTGATAAAAATATATTTCACACTTCAAATCAGTGGGTATGCGATATGTCATTATGGTTATATCCGTGGGCTTTCGATAATCTGGATAGACGTCTTGGTATGATTTTTTTTTTCTATCAACTCACTTTTATTGGTTTTAATTCAAATTACCAACTATCTAGATGGAATTTACTAAACACTAATTCGAAATAATATGGGAATAAATCAATGACATTGTGCAATTTTATGCAATATATCAATGTTAAGGTGAGAACATAAGAAATTCTCCTACCTAGGTTAGTGAACTGAAGACGTTTCTTCAAAATATATGTTATCGAACCTTCTATGAAGATTTTCTGGTTCATTTTTATGGCTGTGAAATATCGAATAAATAGCTTTATGTTTCTGTATGAAAAGTAATGCGCAATTAAACATAAAATGGTTATGATATTATGATGTCCAGTATTAAGTGATCGAAAAATTGATATCATCATTTAAAAATTTTGAATGATATAATATATATTATTGAATTGGAAGAAATTATGACCCACTCTTTTCATCTCAAACAAAGAAATTATTATGTAGCTTGTTAAATTCCACTATGCAGCAGAATTCAGTTCGCTGATGGAATATTGACAGGTTTTTCTCCAGTATTCTCATACTGATAGTTGACACTCAGGATGTCTATCTATCTTGCAATTGGAATTCCTGGTCCTCTGGCAGTTCGGCCATCTGTCAAGCTGGCTGACTAGCCCTAAACTTCCTCTAAAATATGATATTTTGAAAAATAATTAATATTCATTCAGATAATATATAAATCAAAAATAAAAATTTAACATACGTGTTCTTCCAGTCTTTCAAGAAAGTAATAACATCAGGTAAAAATGATGTAAATAGAAAATGTATACAGTTGAAAACGAACAAGAAAATCAATTAATGCATTACCAAAATTAGTCCACTAGAAAAAATGTTACTAATCAATACTTGAACAAATTCAGATTTTGCACAAAATATTGTTTGTTCTTATTTCAAAATCCCAATTTTGGGGTACATTACATTAGATACACTTACTGAACTTACTTTCCGCTGAACTAATATCAAGAGAGGGCCAATAAAGTTTACGAAAATTACATCTAAGAGAATCTCTTTCCATACTGAATACATTCATTCAGACGACATTAGAATATGGATCATAAAGTGCCATACTTCAAATGAAAATGCCCTACAGCTACATGTCAACATACTTCAACCAAGATACATAGAAATCCTGGTGTGATCTCTTATAGCTGTGAAACCGTCATACAAAAGTGTTAAGGTACGGCCTACTTGATTCGTGATATTTTTACTGCGTTGATACCGTTTCACCTCTTTAGCACACAGATGGCGGCAAAATTACAGATTCATGATGACGCTTGGACAAGTTTCATGTTATGTAATTTTCAACATTGAATTTTATTTGTTGTGATATTTATTAACCATAATTTGTAAACATTCAAATTTCAATCAAATAATTATGACTCAGTACTTCGGAAAGTTGGAAACTCGGTTATTTTCGACCTATACGCCATCCATCGACGAATGGAGCCAACGGTATCAGTGCAATTATAGTCTCAACAACTTTGTTGAAACAAAAGCGAATCGGTGATAACACCATGGTTTCTATACATCTTGACTTCAACATAACCTAAAGCAGTTTCTGTTTGAGTTCATTTTGACATTCTGTCATCATTTGTTGATTTTCTGTATGCTTCCTAATGAATCTAATCTTATATATTTGTCATTTTCCAATCGTTACTACTATATTCCCCCAGTTTTATGCCATTGCAAGTGGTTGAATAATTCGGATCATTATTATCTTTCGTGCGAAAATAGTATAGATATAGTCTGCAAATGAAATATTTTTTTAATTTTCACTGAAGAACTAAAAACCAAAATTCCCTAGACTCTTTGATTAAGTGGTAATTACACTAGTGTCTGGCACAAAATTTACAGCATATAGAATTCCTAATTTTTAATATTGATACCTCAGAAAACTTCGAATATGATAAAATCCCCTGCTACCCCCAAAAGCTATACTTCATAGGTTGAAGTTCAATTTTCTATGTCTATTTAGGAACTTTGAAACATGTGATAAATTCACAATAAATGATGATCCTTTGACATAATTTTGAATGTGAAAACATATCCAGGGGTGATATCGTCATACCTACCAATATACTATTCAAATTGCGCAAGAAGTCCATATCATGAAGTGGAATGGAGAGTTATGTAGGAATATTGATGGAGTGGAGATAATTTGAGTTTTTTCCTACTTTAAAATGTAAACTACTATTCTAGCATGAAATTTCTTATATTTCACAAGGTTATAAGGACAAAATGAATAAAACGGTGAGAAAAATTTAATTGTTCGTAGTTAAATTATTACCAATTAATAATAATAATAAAAAAACCCTCACAATTACTCTTAGAATGTACCCAAAGGCGGGTGGAGGTCGGTTATCAGTATTATTTGCCATATGGCTTGTGATTCAATAACGTTGATAAATATTTCATTTCATTCCATAATTATCTTTTTCTTTCCTAACAGAATGAAGTTATGACTATTATTTCATGAAAATTTATCATGTTTTTCAATCTACCTCGTAGGTCGAAGAAAACAAAAAGTTGGTAAAAGCAGTTTCGTTTAGGGGTCATCAGCAATGACATTTTCTGAGAAGCTAATAATTAAAAAAAGTATTCCATAGATAGATACGTAGCGAACTTCATGACTAACAATATATGATGATTAACGAAAGATGCAGAAATAGTCAATCAGATATTCAACCCCAAAAGTTCATACTGAATTCGATTACGCATTTTCAATACAAATTAAAATATCATCATAGTGTATAATAATTATTTGTATAACCTCAAAGCTATAATATCACTAAGGGTACGTAACAAATTGCCTGTGGTATGATTTCTCGTCGTTTTCGGACTGATTTTGAATGGAATCAGACAATCTTGTGCAAGTTAAACGAGACGGTGACGTATACGTTCGCATAGGTATCGATATGTCCTCCCCCATCAATGCACCCGTTGTTAGCGGGGCGAATCGAGCTTCAATTACTGAAGAATTTTTCAATGATATTATTCATTTATTATCATCAAAGGTAAGACCTCGTTAATCCTCAGCTCGCACAAGTTTCGACTTTTGAGGGCTGCAGTTCTTATGAGGACGACAGCTGATTAACGGAAAAAACAATTTTAACAATTTAACAAAATTTACCTTTCGAACGTTGGGTGGTGTATTGCGTTTTTCGGATCAATTCGATTTCTCGAGGAAGGTTTATTTTTTTGTATTAATTATATAAAGTAGTAATGGTTGATCACAGTTCAATCAACGAAAACCATTCATTCAGATACAGATAAATATTTTTTCAAAATGTAAATGATTGACATACAATGTTTCATATTTAAGCAAGGTACAAATAATTTTGTATATCTAGGTCAATAAATGTTATTAATGTATAAGTGTGTAGGTTCGACTGATTTTTTTAAGTACCCAATTGATATTGACGCTATTTCTATAGGGTTTTTTATATTGCTACGAATATTTTCTGGTTGAGGATTGGATGTTGATTTTCACGCAATATCACTTGTTCTGTTACCAAATCCACCTATTTACAGCCCAAATTGGTATCCTGATCTGATTTTAGGCTTGATTTTATATTTCAATATAATATATATATATTAATTATATTTCAATATTATATATATCAATATATTTCAATATATTTACAATATATTTCGAACTTCAGCATTTGTTGGATATTGATAATTTATAATAGATAATTCAAATTCTTTTACGATTACTACTTTTCACTGAGCTCTCTCTAAAGTAGGAATACCTATGAAAAAATCGTGGAAATTAAAATCTAGACAGGTGGATGAAGAATGTATTACTGCTAATAAATATAATTAGGTGGTATAATATTCGCAATTCATCAAAAGTATTATGTTGTCATTTCAATGACTCTGCCGTATTTTTGAAACCCTAATATGATTAATAGGGGTTATGCACTAGTAAAGTTTTAGATTTCTACCTGAAGTAGTTCCTCGCTTGTTTAATGAGAATAAAGTGCTACATTGTATGCTCATTAAAAATATATCGCCAGGCAATATCTATTTTTTCATATTAAGCACCTATCTCTCACATTCCTTATATATCTCTCACACTGACTAGGTATACGTTAAAAGTCACACGTCATTGAAATCCAAGAATGTATTTTTGTATTTATCCCTAATAATTCTACAAAATTCAATCATGCACTGTTATTAATATATCTGCAAAGATAATCACAGCAAGACTGATTGTAATTGATTTTGTGGGACTATTTCATGAATTTCTTTTTTAGAGACTGATAAATGAGTTTAACAAATGGCATATTTATCAGTTATACCGAGACTTTTACTCGGGTAAAAATATGACTAGAATCAAAATTATGACGATCATTATCCTATATTTCTATCAATCTTGAAGCGTGTTCTGCCAAAGTTTTAGTTGAAAACGAATTCCTTCGTACTTTGATGACATTTTAAGTACAATTCTAACTTCCACAATAGCTCGGATTATCTAACGTTCATAAAAAGAGATATTACAGATCACTTGAAGAAACTACTGTGTTAGCGAAATATATGTCGTGATATTCAAAAAATTGTGAAGATCGAATCGTTCTCCATGTAGTTTGTACTATTACAAATATGTATGACAGCTCACGATTGATTTTTAATTACCATCTTATGCGGTTAGTTCCCCCAGTACCATCAGTACAGTATGGTGGTCAAATTCGAGTTTCTATCGTAGTCTCTTTATATTAGATTCATTTAGCATCCATAACTCTATTGGCTATTCATTACTAGATGAGGGTGAGGTGCTAAGAGTCTATATAAATCACGTATTAGGGCATTAATATTATATATTTGACGAAAGGGGGAATATTTGAACTAACTATTATATTTCAGCTATGTTTCAAAATTATTTTCCAATTTTTGCTAAAAGTATGACAGCCATGACTATGTCATATTTCTACGAATATTGTCCTCCCCATTGAAAGTTGACGACTTGCGATAACATCCGTTCTCATTTCTCCATGATATTTGCATAGCCAACTTAAATTATTGGCATACAATGTAAAATTTGTATTTGTCAATATGAGACCCATAATAACAAATTGATGATTTTCTGTATTTTATTTTAATATATTGAAAATTAGTACAAACGAGTTCATGGTTGAATTTAGTGGACCACTCAGGTATCATTTTATGGAAGTCATGGAGTTGGTATTGGTCAATACATATAGAAACATGAAACGAATTTCAAACCTATGTATGAGAGAACACATAAGTTTGGTCTTTCTTATTTGGTATACGATGACACTTCACACAGTCTGCTAGCAAATTTCAATTTATTACGTTTTTCTCCATATATGTTAAGAGCTTTCGCTGCTAATCTTGAAAGGTGAATTGATCTATAAAAAATTGTGTAAACGGTACATGTACTAAACATATATTGAGGCAAAAATTCACTGATATTTGTGAGCTTTCAATAACGTGTACTGTTGAACCAGGCCACTTTGGTCTCTGAGATGCCTAAATGAGAAACAGGGGAGGTAACTGCGATATAAAGATCGAGCACGATTTTTCATTAGAAAGGCATAAAGAAGGAAAGGGTTAGTCTAGTGCCAAGCTGTTCTGGTTGCGCTATAGCAATCATCCAATATTACAATCAAACTATATCACCTATAAAGTAATGGTGTCCACTATATATCTCAGATGACAATTATGTGATATGTGTAGCATATATTTCCTCAATTATCGAATGTATAAGCTTTCAAGTTAACGAAATTAATTTATCAATTAAGTGCGAATTATCCTTCTCATTCATATGTTTCAAATAACGGTTCTTCTTATTGGTTTCACTATACTAGACTATGCACCCGTTCCATAACCATGATGTTTTCCATATTACCTGTTATCCTGAGTATTTATGCTAAGTTCCTAGCACAACTCCCAAAAAACTGCAAACTGTATTCAAACTGGAAACTATTCCATTACTTATCCATTTAAAAAGAATTGGGAGAAGCTAAGGCATTTTTTCGCCACTCGTAGTATAGCAATTCTGTGGAAGGTATTGCAGTATGCTTTATCACCAATAATAATTTCGACATTAAGTGAAAATTTTACTTAAATTAGCGAATATCATGGGAAATTTCTGGAATGACGTCAAGTTTACTAGATGTATCTATAGACCCCCAGGTCCTACTTGACTCGAATTACTTTTGCATTTGCTTTTGATATGAAATAGGTATCTTACTATACTTTAACTCTATTTAAAAGAGAATGTGAGTAGTATTGCCAATTTCCATTTGGAATTGGGATTATTTCTCTAGATTTCGAACAAAAAACAAACAAAAAAATTTGGACTATAACAGTTTTATCAGAGAGCCAGACTTTGAAACAAGATGTTTCCGGCATTTCGGGCGACAAAGATAAATCACTCAAAATCGAATGAAAATCCTTTAAATCATTCAGTCTGTCAAATTTATGAAGAAAATGAATCACAAACTGATATTAAATCAATTCGCATTGACAGAACTGTAAAATTTTGAATTTTTGAACCAGTCCACCACATAATCCCAATGCATTTTCAATCACTTTTATTGTTCTTAAAAACCCTTTTTGATTTTTGTTTACACTCATTTCACGGCAAGCTTGCCTCAACCTACCATGCGAATTTTGACTACTTCGATATCACATACAAACCACCCTATAATTTTGAATGTCTGCATCATCTTGCTGAATGTACATTTCCAGTCATAATTTGCATCGAATAATTCTTGATCATGGGAATCAACTAAAATACCACACAATTAGTTTTTTTTTCTGTAATATTATTTCTAACATTTATCAATCAAGTATGGATCTGCAATTTCCAACACATAGTATCATGGTGGTAACAAACGTAGCCTCATTTGTGAATATATATTTTCTCAGAATATCATTCAAACATGTTCCATAGCCAAGAAGCAATAGTCTAATTCTTTTTACTCATCTCTTTCAATCATTGTACTCATTATCTATGTGATTGAATGATTATATTTTATAAAGGCAAAAAGATCTTCTATTTTTTCTTTAATTCACATTAAATTGAATGGTTGAGAATGATTCGAAGCTAAGATATTGTCACCACTATTATAATATCTTCTATTTCTACTGGCATAACCAACTATGGGGATTTTCCTGGGTTGACTAAAAAGTGCTTTTACAGATGCTGGTGTAAAATTCCATATGATGAGTTTCGTTGAATTGTTTTCAACTTTTCCGCTACTTGTAGCCTAGATTCCAAAAAAAAATTATAATTTAAATTTTGCCTCTCAAGTACAAGTGACATATTGTTCATATTTCTTGAAAAAATTTCTTTCAAACTGTCATTCAATTATCCCGTATTTATATACATATGTTTAAACGTTACAACAAGAACGTGATTTTTCACTTTGCAATAAGTCGAGTATGGATTAATCATAATAACTTATACCCATGAGAGATAATTGAAAAAATGCGTTAGCGTTGGAATCAACAAAAATATAACTACCAATTACTATGAACGAAAAAGTGTTTGGACTATGGATTCAAGTCACAACGTTTCAACTGGCTAGTATCTCTAGTCGTTATCAAGTGAATCACAAAGCGGAAAGTTGAGGTGAACATCCATCGGAAAACAACTACTTCCCCCTACGAATATTGTATGACATCTTACTTCCATCCAATCCTTGGTTATCCGTCTGTTGTGAGTGACAATATTTACGAAATATTCAGAATTTATATCCAATTTAGCAGGTAATAAGACCTATTATCTTAGTCATTGTTCTATTGTACCAATTACTAATTTCGATTATGTGATTGATATACGATTTTAGAAAATTGTATGAGAATATATTATATTATAGATATCACAGATTTAAATTATAAGCAACAGTAATAGATCAAAACTATGGCAGGTGTTTAAAAATTATTGATTTATGAATATTCGGACGGTGAAACAAGCATCATGGAGTAGTGAAATTGGTAATTGGTACAATGGAACAATGACTAAGATAATAGGTCTTATTACCTGCTAAAATGGATATAAATTCTGAACATTTCGTAAATATTGTCACTCACAACAGACGGATAACCAAGGATTGGATGGAAGTCAGATGTCATACAATATTCGTAGGGGGAAGTAGTTGTTTTCCGATGGATGTTCACCTCAACTTTCCGCTTTGTGATTCACTTGATAACGACTAGAGATACTAGCCAGTTGAAACGTTGTGACTTGAATCCATAGTCCAAACACTTTTTCGTTCATAGTAATTGGTAGTTATATTTTTGTTGATTCCAACGCTAACGCATTTTTTCAATTATCTCTCATGGGTATAAGTTATTATGATTAATCCATACTCGACTTATTACAAAGTGAAAAATCACGTTCTTGTTGTAACGTTTAAACATATGTATATAAATACGGGATAATTGAATGACAGTTTGAAAGAAATTTTTTCAAGAAATATGAACAATATGTCACTTGTACTTGAGAGGCAAAATTTAAATTATTATTTTTTTTTGGAATCTAGGCTACAAGTAGCGGAAAAGTTGAAAACAATTCAACGAAACTCATCATATGGAATTTTACACCAGCATCTGTAAAAGCACTTTTTAGTCAACCCAGGAAAATCCCCATAGTTGGTTATGCCAGTAGAAATAGAAGATATTATAATAGTGGTGACAATATCTTAGCTTCGAATCATTCTCAACCATTCAATTTAATGTGAATTAAAGAAAAAATAGAAGATATTTTTGCCTTTATAAAATATAATCATTCAATCACATAGATAATGAGTACAATGATTGAAAGAGATGAGTAAAAAGAATTAGACTATTGCTTCTTGGCTATGGAACATGTTTGAATGATATTCTGAGAAAATATATATTCACAAATGAGGCTACGTTTGTTACCACCATGATACTATGTGTTGGAAATTGCAGATCCATACTTGATTGATAAATGTTAGAAATAATATTACAGAAAAAAAACTAATTGTGTGGTATTTTAGTTGATTCCCATGATCAAGAATTATTCGATGCAAATTATGACTGGAAATGTACATTCAGCAAGATGATGCAGACATTCAAAATTATAGGGTGGTTTGTATGTGATATCGAAGTAGTCAAAATTCGCATGGTAGGTTGAGGCAAGCTTGCCGTGAAATGAGTGTAAACAAAAATCAAAAAGGGGTTTTTAAGAACAATAAAAGTGATTGAAAATGCATTGGGATTATGTGGTGGACTGGTTCAAAAATTCAAAATTTTACAGTTCTGTCAATGCGAATTGATTTAATATCAGTTTGTGATTCATTTTCTTCATAAATTTGACAGACTGAATGATTTAACGGATTTTCATTCGATTTTGAGTGATTTATCTTTGTCGCCCGAAATGCCGGAAACATCTTGTTTCAAAGTCTGGCTCTCTGATAAAACTGTTATAGTCCAAATTTTTTTGTTTGTTTTTTGTTCGAAATCTAGAGAAATAATCCCAATTCCAAATGGAAATTGGCAATACTACTCACATTCTCTTTTAAATAGAGTTAAAGTATAGTAAGATACCTATTTCATATCAAAAGCAAATGCAAAAGTAATTCGAGTCAAGTAGGACCTGGGGGTCTATAGATACATCTAGTAAACTTGACGTCATTCCAGAAATTTCCCATGATATTCGCTAATTTAAGTAAAATTTTCACTTAATGGCGAAATTATTATTGGTGATAAAGCATACTGCAATACCTTCCACAGAATTGCTATACTACGAGTGGCGAAAAAATGCCTTAGCTTCTCCCAATTCTTTTTAAATGGATAAGTAATGGAATAGTTTCCAGTTTGAATACAGTTTGCAGTTTTTTGGGAGTTGTGCTAGGAACTTAGCATAAATACTCAGGATAACAGGTAATATGGAAAACATCATGGTTATGGAACGGGTGCATAGTCTAGTATAGTGAAACCAATAAGAAGAACCGTTATTTGAAACATATGAATGAGAAGGATAATTCGCACTTAATTGATAAATTAATTTCGTTAACTTGAAAGCTTATACATTCGATAATTGAGGAAATATATGCTACACATATCACATAATTGTCATCTGAGATATATAGTGGACACCATTACTTTATAGGTGATATAGTTTGATTGTAATATTGGATGATTGCTATAGCGCAACCAGAACAGCTTGGCACTAGACTAACCCTTTCCTTCTTTATGCCTTTCTAATGAAAAATCGTGCTCGATCTTTATATCGCAGTTACCTCCCCTGTTTCTCATTTAGGCATCTCAGAGACCAAAGTGGCCTGGTTCAACAGTACACGTTATTGAAAGCTCACAAATATCAGTGAATTTTTGCCTCAATATATGTTTAGTACATGTACCGTTTACACAATTTTTTATAGATCAATTCACCTTTCAAGATTAGCAGCGAAAGCTCTTAACATATATGGAGAAAAACGTAATAAATTGAAATTTGCTAGCAGACTGTGTGAAGTGTCATCGTATACCAAATAAGAAAGACCAAACTTATGTGTTCTCTCATACATAGGTTTGAAATTCGTTTCATATTTCTATATGTATTGACCAATACCAACTCCATGACTTCCATAAAATGATACCTGAGTGGTCCACTAAATTCAACCATGAACTCGTTTGTACTAATTTTCAATATATTAAAATAAAATACAGAAAATCATCAATTTGTTATTATGGGTCTCATATTGACAAATACAAATTTTACATTGTATGCCAGTAATTTAAGTTGGCTATGCAAATATCATGGAGAAATGAGAACGGATGTTATCGCAAGTCGTCAACTTTCAATGGGGAGGACAATATTCGTAGAAATATGACATAGTCATGGCTGTCATACTTTTAGCAAAAATTGGAAAATAATTTTGAAACATAGCTGAAATATAATAGTTAGTTCAAATATTCCCCCTTTCGTCAAATATATAATATTAATGCCCTAATACGTGATTTATATAGACTCTTAGCACCTCACCCTCATCTAGTAATGAATAGCCAATAGAGTTATGGATGCTAAATGAATCTAATATAAAGAGACTACGATAGAAACTCGAATTTGACCACCATACTGTACTGATGGTACTGGGGGAACTAACCGCATAAGATGGTAATTAAAAATCAATCGTGAGCTGTCATACATATTTGTAATAGTACAAACTACATGGAGAACGATTCGATCTTCACAATTTTTTGAATATCACGACATATATTTCGCTAACACAGTAGTTTCTTCAAGTGATCTGTAATATCTCTTTTTATGAACGTTAGATAATCCGAGCTATTGTGGAAGTTAGAATTGTACTTAAAATGTCATCAAAGTACGAAGGAATTCGTTTTCAACTAAAACTTTGGCAGAACACGCTTCAAGATTGATAGAAATATAGGATAATGATCGTCATAATTTTGATTCTAGTCATATTTTTACCCGAGTAAAAGTCTCGGTATAACTGATAAATATGCCATTTGTTAAACTCATTTATCAGTCTCTAAAAAAGAAATTCATGAAATAGTCCCACAAAATCAATTACAATCAGTCTTGCTGTGATTATCTTTGCAGATATATTAATAACAGTGCATGATTGAATTTTGTAGAATTATTAGGGATAAATACAAAAATACATTCTTGGATTTCAATGACGTGTGACTTTTAACGTATACCTAGTCAGTGTGAGAGATATATAAGGAATGTGAGAGATAGGTGCTTAATATGAAAAAATAGATATTGCCTGGCGATATATTTTTAATGAGCATACAATGTAGCACTTTATTCTCATTAAACAAGCGAGGAACTACTTCAGGTAGAAATCTAAAACTTTACTAGTGCATAACCCCTATTAATCATATTAGGGTTTCAAAAATACGGCAGAGTCATTGAAATGACAACATAATACTTTTGATGAATTGCGAATATTATACCACCTAATTATATTTATTAGCAGTAATACATTCTTCATCCACCTGTCTAGATTTTAATTTCCACGATTTTTTCATAGGTATTCCTACTTTAGAGAGAGCTCAGTGAAAAGTAGTAATCGTAAAAGAATTTGAATTATCTATTATAAATTATCAATATCCAACAAATGCTGAAGTTCGAAATATATTGTAAATATATTGAAATATATTGATATATATTATATTGAAATATAATTAATATATATATATTATATTGAAATATAAAATCAAGCCTAAAATCAGATCAGGATACCAATTTGGGCTGTAAATAGGTGGATTTGGTAACAGAACAAGTGATATTGCGTGAAAATCAACATCCAATCCTCAACCAGAAAATATTCGTAGCAATATAAAAAACCCTATAGAAATAGCGTCAATATCAATTGGGTACTTAAAAAAATCAGTCGAACCTACACACTTATACATTAATAACATTTATTGACCTAGATATACAAAATTATTTGTACCTTGCTTAAATATGAAACATTGTATGTCAATCATTTACATTTTGAAAAAATATTTATCTGTATCTGAATGAATGGTTTTCGTTGATTGAACTGTGATCAACCATTACTACTTTATATAATTAATACAAAAAAATAAACCTTCCTCGAGAAATCGAATTGATCCGAAAAACGCAATACACCACCCAACGTTCGAAAGGTAAATTTTGTTAAATTGTTAAAATTGTTTTTTCCGTTAATCAGCTGTCGTCCTCATAAGAACTGCAGCCCTCAAAAGTCGAAACTTGTGCGAGCTGAGGATTAACGAGGTCTTACCTTTGATGATAATAAATGAATAATATCATTGAAAAATTCTTCAGTAATTGAAGCTCGATTCGCCCCGCTAACAACGGGTGCATTGATGGGGGAGGACATATCGATACCTATGCGAACGTATACGTCACCGTCTCGTTTAACTTGCACAAGATTGTCTGATTCCATTCAAAATCAGTCCGAAAACGACGAGAAATCATACCACAGGCAATTTGTTACGTACCCTTAGTGATATTATAGCTTTGAGGTTATACAAATAATTATTATACACTATGATGATATTTTAATTTGTATTGAAAATGCGTAATCGAATTCAGTATGAACTTTTGGGGTTGAATATCTGATTGACTATTTCTGCATCTTTCGTTAATCATCATATATTGTTAGTCATGAAGTTCGCTACGTATCTATCTATGGAATACTTTTTTTAATTATTAGCTTCTCAGAAAATGTCATTGCTGATGACCCCTAAACGAAACTGCTTTTACCAACTTTTTGTTTTCTTCGACCTACGAGGTAGATTGAAAAACATGATAAATTTTCATGAAATAATAGTCATAACTTCATTCTGTTAGGAAAGAAAAAGATAATTATGGAATGAAATGAAATATTTATCAACGTTATTGAATCACAAGCCATATGGCAAATAATACTGATAACCGACCTCCACCCGCCTTTGGGTAAATTCTAAGAGTAATTGTGAGGGTTTTTTTATTATTATTATTAATTGGTAATAATTTAACTACGAACAATTAAATTTTTCTCACCGTTTTACTCATTTTGTCCTTATAACCTTGTGAAATATAAGAAATTTCATGCTAGAATAGTAGTTTACATTTTAAAGTAGGAAAAAACTCAAATTATCTCCACTCCATCAATATTCCTACATAACTCTCCATTCCACTTCATGATATGGACTTCTTGCGCAATTTGAATAGTATATTGGTAGGTATGACGATATCACCCCTGGATATGTTTTCACATTCAAAATTATGTCAAAGGATCATCATTTATTGTGAATTTATCACATGTTTCAAAGTTCCTAAATAGACATAGAAAATTGAACTTCAACCTATGAAGTATAGCTTTTGGGGGTAGCAGGGGATTTTATCATATTCGAAGTTTTCTGAGGTAT